>CM076846.1:183549067-184749067 GCA_039519185.1 Astragalus membranaceus
GGCTCTGCCATTTTGTGGAGAGGTATATGGGCAAGAAAAACGAAATGTCATACCATGAGTGTGACAAAATTGTTTAAAAATCTCATTATCGAACTCCTTCCCATTATCACATTGAAAACATTTAACATTTATTTCAAATTGAGTGTGAATGAATGCACTAAAAGACAAGAAAGTGGAATAAGCTTGTGATTTTCTTCCAATGGAAAATGTCCATAAGAAATTAGTGTAATCATCCAAGAAAAGAATATAATACTTATGACTTGCAGAACTTAAAATTGGTGATGTCCACAAATCACTATGAATTATATCAAAAGGTTTGGTAGTGGAAGAATTTGAAACATAAAACGGCAACTTAACATGTTTCCCAAAAACACAAGATTGACAGACAGAAGGACAAGAAGAGTTTTTACAATCAATAAATTTATTATTCCTGAGGGAGCGTAAAATAGGTGTTCCCAGGTGTCCCAAACGGTTATGCCATAAAACAGAAGAAAGAGCTGCAAAAGTTGACTGAGTGTTGTTTGATGGGGTGTTGGTGATAGGATATAGATCCCCAGTGCTATCACATCTCATTAGTGGCATCCCCGTCGGAAAATCCTTCACTGAAAACCCAAAAGGATCAAACTCAATAGACACAAAATTGTCAGTTGTCAAACGACAAACAGATATCAAGTTTTTAATGAGTTTAGGGGCATGCAAAACATTGTTTAAAGTTAAGGGTGGGTGGGGAGGGGATAAAGTTGTTTGTCCATACCCACGAATTGGAATTTCATGTCCACCGCCAACAATAATATTTTTGTTATTGCTCAAATTAAAATAAGAAGAGAGAGTACCTCGAGAGGCTGACATGTGGGATGTTGCGCCTGTGTCCATGTACCAATTCTCATCAGGAACATTCAGAGATAGAGTTTGCATTGCCGCATCAATGTCGGTGGGTGCATGTTGTGAAGGAGGCCCATGAGCATTGAATGCTTGTTGTGGACAATTCCCAAGAATTCCGGGCTGACGTGTAGGAGGAGGCGGAGTCCATGATGATGTGGGGTAAGGGCAAGGAGGAGTGGCCCATGGTTGTTGTCCCCAAGGTCCCCACGGTGGGTACGGCATCCACTGGGACGGTTGCTGCTGCCACGGTCGCTGCTGTGGTGGTCCACTATGTTACTGTCTGTTGTTGTGGTTGATGTTGTTGCGACCTCTGCCTCGACCACCACCATTGCGCCCGCATCCACGATTTTGGCCGCGTTTCGGGCCATTGTTGCCACGATTAGAGGAAGGATGAGGTCCGGTATTGTGACCGCGGCCAACACTAGAAGTATCATCAGTGGAATGGTTGGTCGTGAGGAGAGCGGTGCCGGTGTTGTTGGCGGCGGAGGCAGCCTGCTTTGCCTTGCGAGTTTCTTCAAGAATTAACCTCGATCGCGCCTCATAGAAAGGCGGTAAAGGATCAGTCTGCTGAATGAAAGTAGCAACGCCATCGTAGTTCTCATTTAAGCCCGCAATTAATTGAAGAACTAGCCGTTGATTTGAGACCGGTGCACCGATGTTAGATAGTTGATCAACAAGCATTTTGAGTTCTTGGTAGTATGCCGAGATGTTGGGATAGTTGTCCATATGGATGTGCGTGAGTTCTTGTTGTCCTGGAAAATGTTTTACAGTCGCTCCCATGCTTGCTGTGCAGTCGAATCTGGTTGCAAGATGGCGTGCAAAAGATCGTTGGAGATGGTGCCGTAAATCCATTGAAGGACGATAGCGTCCAAGCGAGACCAAAGTGATGTATCGACTTCGGCATCCTTTTCTTTTGCCGTGTCAGTCGATTTTGATGTAGGTGGGATAATGTGATCGATGACTTCGTATGCTCGGCAATGGATTTTGAACAGCTCTGCCCATGACGAATAATGACCCTTTTCTATCTCTAAAGTGATAGGGATGAGATTCTTGACGTTGTTGACAGCAAGTGCGGGGTGGAAATTCTTCGATGAGTTGGTTTGGTCGGCCATTAATGTGAGGAAGAGAGGGAGATGGACTGAAGATAGGAGAAAGGGATGAAGAGGGAGGCGCTGTCTTGTGAGGTCAGGTAGAGTGATACCATGTAAAGTAAGATAATGCCTGATTTCTTTCATTGATTAAATGTGATTATATACATCAAAATATTTTGTTGCCTAAGCTAACAATATGGAAGGTAATTATGTACAATTATCTTGTTGCCTAAGCTAATTATCTTGTTGCCTAAGCTAAGCTAATTATCTTGTTGCCTAAGCTAATTACAATTAATTTCATTAATTCTGACATATTTATGTTGTCTAACAAAAACTTTGCACTAGCTAACACCGAATTTGTGCAGTATGGAAATCGAACCTGTGAGGATTCAATTGAACCCCCCATGTCTTAGGATAGTTTATGCCATTGGACCAATGGTGTTAATTAATATCTGTGTATTTGTTGGAACTAGATTTATCTTTAGCTTTGGTTTATTTATCAATGAATTCTCTTTTTGCTTTTGCAAAACAGATATCCCCTCTTAATTTCTACTCGGGGTTAGCCTATCATTATTATTCATGCATCAAGTTATCTCTCACTCTAAAAACCAGTTTTGTAGGGTCGAGTCACGAAGAAAATGCCTTACTGCATGATGAGAAAGACAATCATGACAGCATACACAAAAGCAGAACCCAATCAAAATGAAAGAAGAACCAAATGATATAAAGTAGTATAAACTAGTAGTACTTAATCCCTCCACAAAACCAGAAATCATGAGAGAGACAATAATTAAATGAAGTAGCTCAACTATAGTAGCATCACGATAGAACCAGTCTCCCTTTCCCACCAATTGAGCAATCATGTTTTGGACCACATAGCCATAGATTATACCTAGACTATTATTATTGCGTTTACTGTCTTTAAAGATAGATACTTGTATATAAGTTGGTTTTTTTATATATTTATTTATGTTTTGTATATTGTATTAGGAGGAATAAGAGACTTGAATCTCATTTAATATAAGTGTTAAGAATTGGCTATGAATTCGTGCGAATTTCTTGCAAGATTGATCTAGGCTCGATCGCAATACACCAATACAGAAATCAATGAAGCCAATTAACGAATTAATTGAAGAATCAAAGAATACCAAAATTATGAACCCTAGAATTGCAAAATTGGGGGAAACCGTAAATCGAAACAATTAAACACAATACGCACGAGAATTCTTTACCCAGTTCAGTATCAAAGTGATACTTACATCTGGAGAACTAAGTAATTGCTTAGTTCTTCCTGCATTGATCGATTCAAGGTCAATTGTACATGAATTTCAAAATCCCCAATTCAATCACCCCCTCACTTTCCAAAACCCTAATGTCCCAGTGTTTCACTCTCGCACACACCCATTTGAGATTAGAATTCTGTTACATTGCAAATGGCTAGCTCAATCTATATAAATGCAGATCTTCAAGTCGTTGGTGCCAAAAACCCGAAGCATTAACCGTTTTAACAGAATTTTGAAACTGGCCAGTAACACGCTGACACGTGGCACAGTCTGATGGGTGATCAAAAGTAATATGATTGCCACAACATCTACAATAAGATAGGTAGGGAAGGGAGAGGTAGGGAGATTCACCTGTGCTATACAAAGGGATCATTATATACTGCAATATCCCCAGCTACTAGTAGTCGTTTAATATAGTAAGATCTATCTACAAGATTAAATAATGATTAATATAAATAATTAGAAATATCAAGCGTAGGTAAAACTCACCGGTCTGTCAGTGCTGGGCACAACCGCACAAGTCATTTACGAGTATTTTGATAGTGTGTGGGGTCAGATAAGACATTGGGGTGGGTCCGATGAAACACATCCACATGTTTTACTACTAATAGAAATGAAAATTATTTTGTCAGCTACTACTTTTGAAGCAAGCGACGTACTGTACAAGTTATACTCCACTCATATATCTCCCTCCATAACATTCATCCACGTGTACGGTCGTACATTTGGAAAACCATAAAATAATATCTGAGAGCAGAAAAAAATATCTAAACACTATTTGAATAAAAAAACAAATCAATTATATATTAAACACAACTTCAGCGAATTAATAAATAAATATATTACAAAATGAAAGCTATAGCCAGCGTGTAATGTAAACAAAATTTTAAAAGTTCCACAATGAAACCGGATCATCACAAAACTGCACATCATACCGGGGACTCAAATCTGTTTCAGAAGGAGAAGGAGACATTATAGGCTCATCAGAAAAAATCATACGCAAGTCTGAAACTGACACCTCTGGAGGAACTTCTTCTTCCATGATCAACATCTGTTGTTGTTGTTGTTGTTGCGGTGGCCGGTTGTTTTCATCACCGGACAACATTACAGCAGCATCCGTAGCGGCTTTCCTTATATCAACCGCATCTGTTGACGCTGGCAATTTAACCCGCCACGCTGAGTCAGCAAAGTTAAGACAAGCTGATTTTCCACGAAGTGTGAGAGATGCAACATCGTGTGCTCTTGCAGCCATTTGGGGAGTTGTGTATGTTCCAAGCCAAATTCTTGATTTATTGTCGTTAGGTACTCTCATCTCGCTTACCCACTTGTCTTTGTTCCTTCGTCGTACTCCTCGATACACAGGATGTCTTGTTTCATGGAATATTTTTCTACCTGCTCGCTTCTTTGGATGCTCAGACGCTAATATATTAACTTCTGATGAGTTAACTGTAGGAGTAGGACTACGAGGGCTTGATAAGGGAGATGCATCTGATTCATTCCTATTGTCGAAGTCTCCAAAGGATTGCATGAAAACATCCATTCGATTTGAGCGTAGGTTTTTGACTGTGGTGTTTAACTGTTTATGTAATAGTTTTTTTTTTGTTGTTGATGTTTTTATGTAATAGTTACTAGAGAGAGTTGTTCACTTGTTTGTGAAGATGAGTGCAGTGCAGAAGTGTGAGTTATATAGTCTTGAATGTGAGTGTGTGAGTGTGCGGAGTTTATATACATTGAGTTGGTGACACGCTTGTAAGTTGTAACCTACAAAGACAAGTTGTGGTAAAGGGGGTATAGTACCAAAGGTCTCGGGTTTGAATTTTTGGTGTGACAAATATTCTGTTGAAAGCAGAGAACCACACGGATTAGCAAAGTCGGAAACTCGTGGTCAACCAAATTCTCCAGTGTAAATTAGTCACCAGTAAAATTGGTGAAAACTACACGGCTATGACGTGGTAAAAAAAAAGTTGGGGTAAAGTAAAAGAAGACCTTGTCTTTCTTTCTTTCTCTATCATTCGCTCGTTCTTTTTTGTAAGTAACGACAAATTAAGGATGGGTTTTTATTTAGAACTTATCCATCTAGATTCCTATTTCCCATTATAGGAGTACTACGATTTACTCGCCTGTTTCCCATTAATAGTCATTGGATGGAAATCTGCTGTCCCACCCTATCGCACACCATGTCCCACCAATGAAAATCTGCCACAAAATCTGCCACATCATTAATAACAGAGTTAATAACCCCGTTTTTTTATAAGCAAATGTTAGTGGATAGGGGAATGTTAGTTTCAGGGGTTCGAACCCTGGACCTCTTTTATGTCTCTTAGCTCGCTGACTGAGTTACATTACTGGGGTTTTGTTATGGACTGGGCCTCAATGGCCAATCCACCAAAAAGGCCCAACACCAAGGAGTCCAACTCATCCAACGGTGGAGATTGCAGACCTAGATCCAACAGCCCTCCTCCACTCCAGAAACCTATAAATAAGCATTGAATGCTCACATTAATGGTATTCATCTCTCACTTACTAACACTTGTAATTGACTCACTCACTGACTTGAGCGTCGGAGTGTCATTGCAGGTACCACCCCACCTCGGACCGGAGCACCAACTCGGACAACCAAGGATACACGTACCAACTATCTCGGACCGGACTACCTATCCCGGGTCGGATACGTAGCAGGAGATACGGTACCGAACATTGGCGACCACAGTGGGAGAGCCTTATACTCTAGTCTTTCCCCCAACCTCCTTGATCACAGATGGCTCCGGAATTACGGCGGAGAAACGTCTCCAGCGTCGTGGTCAGACCCGACCAACAACAGGAAACCCCGGAGGGGGTAGCGATTACTCTTCCCCGCAGCTCGGCCCATGGCCGGAACTCGTCCAGGGCGATGGTCCCTATGAGCTCTGCTAGAAATCAGTTCCAACCTCCAGCCCCGACTGTCCCGGTACCGATCGATGCTGTCCAACAGCTCATCCAACTGCTAACGAGGCAGGCCGAGGCTGACGAAAGAAGCCAGCGTTACTCCCAATTGGAGGCCGAGATGGCCGAAGTCCGGGCCAGAGGTATCCCGGATCGTTCCTCACCTCAAACTTACTCCCCCAGCAGAAGGACCTCCAGTAGGAGACGTCACCGGTCCCCTGCTTGGAGGAGACACCAACATCGTTCACCACCACGCAGAAGAAGGAGGCAAGAATCTGGAACTCCCCCAACCGAGACTTATGACGAGACTTACTATCCTGGAGACTCAACTCGCCAGAGCTCGTCATTAGCATCTTCGTCCCCAAGACGACGTTCTATAAGCCGGGGAAGTCCCCCGAGGCCTGAACGTCAACGCCCTCCATCTCCCAGATCCCCCGCCCGACGCCCAGCCAGGAGGCCCCCTCCGAGGGAAAGGTCCGCGACTAGGAAGGGACCCTTCACAGCGGAAATCGACTATTTCCCGGTACCCAAGCATTTGGAGAAGCCCCCAGAGGGCTTAAAGATGCATGACGGGACGGGCGATCCTGATCGACACCTAGATTACTTTGACACGATGATGCAGTACAGAAATGTCCCGGAGGAAATCAAATGCCGGATATTCCCTCTTACGCTGGAGAAATTGGCTTTGGACTGGTTCAGAGCCCTCAAGCCGAACTCAATATCATCCTGGGACCAGCTCGCAAAACTATTCTCGGCCCAGTTCGCCCACTCCAAAATGAAGCCTAAGTCTCGGAAAGTCTTACAAGCTATCCGACAAGGGGAAAACGAGTCTCTCCGAGACTACATTGAAAGGTTCAACAAAGAGGCAGCTCAGGTCCGGAACTTAGACGATTCATTCCGGCTATTTTTTATGGAAGCCGGTCTGCGAGAAGGAAGTCTGTTTCAGATCGATGTCGGAATCAACCAAACTGAGTCGCTTGCTGAGTTCCTCCAGCGGTCTCAAAAATACATTGACCATGAAGAAGGCGCTGTTGCAAGAAAGACAGAAGCCGACCCCGGAACGAGTAAGCCTCGGTATGAAAAGGGGGCCCCGGCGCGTCAGGCAGTAGAGGCCCGCTACGAAAGGGAACCCCGGAACGACAATCGGCTCCGACCTCGGAACCGGCACCAACAGTATTCCGATCTGAATGAAACAAGGGCCAGGATTCTGGCGGAGTGCATGAACGCTGAGTTCAAAGAAGTAAAGTTCCCTGACCCGCTCCCGCACAGGCCGGGACAGAGATCCAACAAATACTGCCGGTATCACCGGAGCAAAGGGCACGATACGAACCGGTGCAATGCGTTGAAGGATGACATCGAGGACCTGATTAAGAAGGGGAAGTTGAGCCAGTATGTGGCTAAAGCGCCCAGGCAAGAGGGCGAGGTTAAGGAAGAGGAAACAGATCCGAGACGGAAAGGTAAAGCCCCGCAAAAACGGGAAGAGAGCTCGGAGGACGAGCGCGACTATCGAAAGTCAAAGGGCCGACCTGTGATGATGATGATATCCGGGGGGTACCCCGACGAGGCATCAGGCAAAACAATGAAAAGGAAATGGAAGGAAGTCATGTGTGCGGCTTCCACCTCTGCAATCAGCTCAGGCCCGGAACGCCCACCCTTGGCCTTCGGCGACCGAGACATGTTGGATGGCAAGCCAAATAAACACATACCCCTCATTATCAGGGCGGTCATGGCAAACCACGAAATAAGAAGAATCCTGGTCGACCAGGGAAGCTCCGCTGATATCATCTTCATCGACCTGGTAAGGAAGCTGCAGATCTCAGAGGAAGACTTCACACCCTACCGGGGGTCCGATCTTTCGGGTTTCAACGGGTCTCGGACCAAACCTCTTGGCTACTTAGAAATGATGGTCACCTATGGAGAGGAGCCACTAGAAAGGACGGTCAAGACCAAGTTCTTGGTTTTGCCATGCCCCTCGGTGTACAATTGTATCATCGGGAGGCCCACCCTCGGAAGGCTGGGAGCCGTAACTTCAACGGTTCATCTCAAGATGAAATTCTACTCATTGGGTGACGAAGTTATCACTCTTGATGCCGACTTGGAGTCCGCCCAACGATGCTTCTATCTTCATGTCAAGGCGGATAGGCAGGCCTCAGAAGAGGGGGTTCCCCCCATAGCGGCCAGAACTCAAAGGAGCCCAAAAAAGAAAAGAGCCGGTCCTGCGGCCGAAGTCAACGTCACGGACCTCGACGCGAGGTATGACCCGGACAGCTCTGAGGAGGAAAGCGACGACGAGTTAGCGCGAGAGCTAAAGAAGAAGATCAGGCGACCTCAACCTGATGGACAGTTCATGCAAGTCCAGTTGGGAGAGAACCCGACTCAAACTGTCCAGATCGGATCCGATCTCCCCGACGAGATAAAAGCAAAGCTCACCCTCTGCCTCAAATCCCACGCCGATCTCTTCGCATGGTCAGCAAAAGACATGCCCGGGATTTCCCCCGAGGTCGCCTGTCACCAGCTAGCGGTAAACCCCGGGGCAAAATGGGTCGCCCAACGCAAAAGAGCTCAAAGCCAGGAAAAGGCAGCTGCTACGGCTAAGGTCGTTGAAGATTTAATTAAGGCTGATTTTGTAAAAGAGGTCAAGTATACAACTTGGCTCTCAAACCCTGTACTTGTTAAGAAAAGCAATGGAAAGTGGCGTATGTGCGTTGACTATACCGATCTTAATAAGGCCTGTCCTAAGGACGCCTTCCCTGTTCCTAGCATTGATCGGCTCGTCGATAATGCTTCAGGTTTTCGCGTACTATCGTTCATGGATGCTTACTCCGGATACAATCAAATTCCGATGTTTCCCCCCGACCAAGAGAAGACGGCCTTTATGACTGACCGCGGTAATTTCTGCTACCGGGTCATGCCATTCGGTTTAAAAAATGCGGGGGCCACTTATCAAAGGATGATGAACAAAGTATTCCGAGATCAGATCGGTCGCAACGTAGAAGTCTATCTCGACGACATGATTGCCAAGAGCGAAAGAGAAGACCTCCACATATCCGATCTGGAAGAGATTTTTGCTGAAATCCGAAAAAATAACATGAGACTAAACCCGGAAAAATGCACTTTCGGGGTCCGGGCTGGAAAATTCCTGGGTTTCTATCTCACGGAAAGGGGCATCGAAGCCAACCCGGATAAATGCCGAGCGGTAACAGAGATGCGAACACCGTCCACGAAGAAAGAGCTCCAGAAACTCAACGGCATGATAGCTGCATTATCTCGCTTCATTTCCAACGCCGCCTTCAAATCACTCCCGTTGTTCAAACTGCTTAAGAAAGAAGCGACTTTTGAATGGACTCCAGAGCGGGACGAGGCACTCTCCCGGCTCAAGAAGGTCCTGTCCGAACCTCCCATACTAAGTCGGCCGAGCCCAGGGGAAGATTTGTTTTTATATCTAGCCATATCAGACGAGGCCATCGGAGCTGTACTTGTAAGGGAGACTGGAGCTGGTCAAAACCCGGTATACTTCGTGAGTAAAGCTTTGCATGGACCAGAGGTGAGATATCAAAAAGTGGAGAAGATCGCCTTTGCTCTACTCATCTCGGCGCGACGCCTCCGACCTTATTTCGTCGCCCATCAAATCGTGGTACGGACTAACTATCCGATACGGCAGATCTTGCACCGACCCGACTTGGCGGGAAGAATGATCAAATGGGCAGTAGAACTCTCCGAGTTCGGTATCAAATACGAAACAAAACCGGCCATGAAAGCCCAGGTGCTTGCCGACTTTATCACAGAAATGGCACCTGCCGACCCGGATGACGGGATGTGGACTCTGCATGTAGACGGGTCCTCGAACCCAAAGGGAAGTGGTGCCGGGTTGATGCTCGAAAGCCCGACGGGTGTCGTAATCGAGGTATCACTCACATTTGGTTTTCCTACCTCGAATAACCAGGCGGAATATGAGGCATGCATAGCTGGACTCCGGCTTGCGACCGACCTCAAGGTCTCCCGACTGTCCCTAAATACCGACTCATTATTGGTGGTATCCCAAATCGGGAAACAGTACGAGACTAAAGATCCGATCTTGCAAAGGTACCTAGCCCAAGTGCAGGAGCTGCTCTCCCTTTTTACGTTCACGGAAGTGAAGCACGTCCCAAGATCGGAGAATATCCGGGCTGACATCCTTTCCAAGCTTGCCAGCACAAAAGTGCCCGGAAATCACCGGTCGATAATCCAGGAAACACTGAGCAAGCCGAGCGTAATCTCGAACCCGGAAGCAAGTCTTTCCATTAATGTAGTTGAAGAAAGCCAGGGCTGGATCGCGCCACTAATAGACTATATCAGAACAGGGAACGAGCCTCAGGACCCGAGTAAAGCCAAGATCCTCCGGAGGAAGGCCTCCTCCTTTTCCATAATCAATGGAAGCCTCTACAGAAGAAGCCTTTCGGCACCATTGTTGAAGTGCATCGAGGGAGGAGAAGCGGATTACGTCCTGGCCGAGATCCACGAGGGAATATGCGGCCAACACCTTGGAGGTCGGTCCCTAGCTCGAAAGGCATTAAGGGCGGGATATTTCTGGCCAACCATGGAAACCGATGCAAAAAATTACGTTAAGAGGTGCAGTAAGTGTCAGATCCACGCCAAGGTCCACATAGCACCCCCTACGGAGCTCACCAGCTTAAGCTCGCCATGGCCATTCGCTTGGTGGGGAATAGATCTCTTAGGGCCATTCCCAACGGCCCCCGGTCAGGTCAAATACCTCATAGTAGCGGTGGATTACTCCACCAAATGGATTGAAGCTGAACCCCTGGCCATCATCAGTGCCAAGAATTGCATCAAATTCTTCAAGAAAAACATAATGACCAGATTCGGGATCCCCGAGGTTGTTGTCACGGACAACGGAACACAGTTCGCCGACAAAGGCTTCAGGAAACTTATGACGGACCTTAAGATCAAACACCGGTTTACCTCGGTAGAGCATCCTCAGACAAACGGTCAGGCCGAGGCTGCCAACAAAGTCCTTCTCAATGGACTTAGGAAACGACTCGACGGGGCAAAGGGAAACTGGGTTGAAGAATTACCATATGTACTGTGGGCCTACAGAACTACTCCACAGAGCTCGACGGGGGAAACCCCTTTCCGACTTTCGTACGGGACCGAGGCCGTAATCCCGGTGGAGATCGGGGAGCTGAGCTGGAGGACACTCCACCCGAAATCCCCGGGGGACAATAGCCAGGCGTTGAAGGAAAACCTCGACCTCGTCGACGAGGTCCGAAGTCAAGCTTTCCTTAAAGAAGCAATAATAAAGCAGAGGGTAGCGGAACGGTATAACTCGAAAGTGATCCCCAGAGATCTTGAAATAGGCGACTTAGTTTTACGAAGAGCCGATGTCGGTCTGAAGAACGCCGCACAGGGCAAGCTCGCCCCCAACTGGGAAGGACCCTACCGGGTTTTATCTAAAACCGGCAGAGGTGCCTACGAGTTGGAGACCTTGTCCGGCAAGGCGATCCCAAGAACTTGGAACGCCACTAAACTGCGAAAATACTATAGCTGACGCTCATCTTACCCAGGAGAACGGTGTATACCGATGTTATCAATTATGTTTGCGGTGTATACCGATGTTCTATTCATTTTATCTGGAGAACGGTGTATACCGATGTTATCAATTACGTTTGCGGTGTATACCGATGTTCTATTCATTTTATCTGGAGAACGGTGTATACCGATGTTGTCAATTATGTTTGCGGTGTATACCGATGCTGTAACTCATCTTATCTAATGAACGGTGTATACCGATGTTATCCTATATGATTGCGGTGTCTACCGATTTTATTGCCTATTCTATTTTCCTTTAGCTGACCGAGGCTTGTCGCTATCCTAAGGGGTGAGTTCGATCTGGGCCGAGTCCCGGTAAACTACCCCGAAGGCGTTCATTTTACGAGTATTTGGCCGAGGTTGCCACAACCCTCAGGGACGAGTTCGATCTGGGCCGAGTCCCGGTAAACTGTCCTTAAGGCGACGTTTACCACTTGAGCGAATCAAACGCAAGTGCGTTTACCACTTGAGCGAATCAAACGCAAGTGCACAAACGAAAAACAACAGTACAAATGCCTCTGCAGGAAGTCGGCATCAATAGAAAGACCAGAAGACCTAGAAGTCCGGTGCTTTCCATGGCGCCCTTTCTTTGAAGCCCGAGCAGCCGGGGCATTGGAGGTAGAAGCAGGGTCTGTTTGCGTCAGGGGGCGCTCCCTTTTCCGGTGCGAGAGATCCGCAGTCCGGTCCTCTGCTCCAGCCGAGACTGCCTCCAAGACGGTGCTAATCGGGATGGCAGCAACGGGTTTTTCTTTCTGCACCCCGGCCTTCCTTTCGGCAAGAGCCGCCAGTCGAGAGAACCTGTCCGGCCCCATGCTATCTGCAAAGAAAGAAGAATAAACAATGTTAAAAGAAACGGCAGTCAAAAAATTATGAATGGCCGGAGTTATCTATCAAGAAACCTACCAAGAACGGCGGCTACTTGAGTTTTCGATCCAGCCCCGACCAATCGGGCTACGTCAATCCCAAATTTCTTGGGATCACGGTAGACGATCAGGTCGGCAAAGTTCGTCAAGATCGCCAACGTTTCCTGGTCCACCTGGGATAGCCGCCCTAAGCCGACGGTGTAAGCATGAGGCCTCCGGTTAAAATGAGAAAGGGACCATCCCAATTGAAACTTTGTGAACTCCAATGATTTCCCATCCGCAGAATATTGGCCGACGTGCCTCACGGCCTCCTCATTCACGGGCTCCACAAAGAAATATTTATTTTTCCAGTTCTTGAGAGAGTCGGAATAAGGCATGAAAATCTTTAACCCTCTTTTAGCCCGGAAGCTCACATGTTCCCACCGGTCTTTGGTTCCATCCTCATGCCTACGGTTAACCTCGAAAAGGTGGAAAAAGAGATCACAGGAGATCGGCCTCTCCAAATGAATGCACATCAACTCATAAGCCCGGAGGAACGCCCATGAGTTGGGATGAAGTTGGGAAGGGGCGAGGTTCAAGATCTCCAAAGCCTCTTGTTGAAAAGCGGTGAATGGGGGGCTAACGTGCATATCCAGGATCGTTACCCCGTACATAACAAATTTAAGAGCCTTCGGCCAAACGGCCACATGCTGGTCCTCAGCCATTCCCTCCACATTCCAGATCTGACTCTTCCTGGAAAGGCGGTTGACGAAGAAGCTCATATCGTCCCCGGTCCGGTAAAGGGACGGGATTCCCCTCAACGCCTCCGACACCCAAGAATACTCCCGGGGAACCGCGAGAGGCAGGGACACAGGAACATTGACCGGCCCTACTCCGGCTTGGGGATATTGGTCAGAGTCACCACCTTCTTCATATGCGGGCTCCCCGCAAGGCCCGAGACCATCTTCATTGTTTCGGCTTTCAGCCACCTCCTCCTTACTCTCCTCCGAACTCCAACTAGTACTGCCTTGTTCCTCACGGTCGGGCTCGACATCAGAATCACCCGATTCAAGAACCACCACCTCTGTGTTGTCTGCATCTACCGGCTCGTTGCTGGGAACCCCGGGAGCCCGTTCTTCAGCTTGAGTAGGAGCGGAACCCAAGTAGTCTTGAACCTCGGGAATAGCTGACCCCGGGGGGCTAGCACGGATTTCCATTGACTCTCCAACTCCGGAAGCCATGGTTTGCGCGAAATGAGGGCGATCGGTGTCAGCAACCCGACGGGTTTGTTTCGTCCTCGCCAGATCGGTCCTGCAGAAATGGGGGCTTGATGAGTCAGGTTGATACGTAAACAGTGGGTCCACAACCAAGTCGGAACCCGACCTGACGACCCCCACTCTGTATCTACAAATGCGGGTCCAGAAAGAACCCGGTCGCGATCTAAAGGAAAAAGCAACAAAGAGAAGAGGAAGCTAACCTTGTGAAAATCGAAGCTCGTCGAACGCTGGAGGCGGGTCGCGAACAGCAAAGGCGTCTCCGAGACTCAGCACAACTCGGAAGAATGAAAAAAGCTCCGGATCGACCTTAAGACCGGAAGCAGAGCGATTCGCAGAAAAACAATCCAAGTAAGGGGGCTCCCCCCTCCTATTTATAGAACATTAAGAAGGCCACGAATGGGCCTGGACAGGCGCGTCGTTTCCCAAGGCTACGTTTCCCAAGACTAGCCCCTAGACAGGCGCGTCGTCCCAAGCGCCATCATTATCCCAATCTTCCTCGAACGACGCGTCCCATCAATGACGTTGCCAGCTGGCACAGAAATCAAGACATGGCTATGACTGGAACGCTCCGTTCCGCTGACTCGCCCCGGTCTCTTGACCCCGCCATGCCCGGGATCTCGCGAAGCGGTAAGCCTCGAGTCACTCGGCACGACCTGAGTCCCTCAGATCGGCCCGGTATGTCGTAAAGTGCCTCAAGCCCGGTAAAATCTCTAAACAAGTCTAGCTCGCCTTAAAGCGACCCGACTTGGGGGGCTACTGTTATGGACTGGGCCTCAATGGCCAATCCACCAAAAAGGCCCAACACCAAGGAGTCCAACTCATCCAACGGTGGAGATTGCAGACCTAGATCCAACAGCCCTCCTCCACTCCAGAAACCTATAAATAAGCATTGAATGCTCACATTAATGGTATTCATCTCTCACTTACTAACACTTGTAATTGACTCACTCACTGACTTGAGCGTCGGAGTGTCATTGCAGGTACCACCCCACCTCGGACCGGAGCACCAACTCGGACAACCAAGGATACACGTACCAACTATCTCGGACCGGACTACCTATCCCGGGTCGGATACGTAGCAGGAGATACGGTACCGAACAGGTTTGAACCCTGGACCTCTTTCATGCAACTCCTTCATGTCCATTAGCTCGCCAACTGAGCTACATTACTGGGACGGTTAATAACCCCGTTATCTTCTTTCGTTCCATAGTCATTAGTCATTTACTACAAATAAATACCGCCTCCAACCATAGTTTTAAAAATCGGCTCAGCCCGGCCGGTCGAACCGGGAACCGGAGGGTAACCGAGCCGGTCAGCTTGGTGGATCGGAAATGCAGCCAACCGGTGAAAACCGGTGTGACTCGGCTGGTTTTTGAGAACACAGGTGAACCAGTGACCCGGGTTGACCCGGACCGGGTTGTGTTTTTTTTTTTTTATCAAAACGACGTCGTTTAATCCGTTTCTTTTGCTCTTTTTCATTTTTTTTCTTTTCCCTTATTGCATTATTAGCAAATACAAGCACCATATTTGTTGAGTACATATTAATTTGTGATCTAAAATAGATTAATATTATGCATGAATAAATTTAAAAATATTAATAAATTAAGATGAGGGAAACAACTTCGAAGTAAAATGAGTTTTGTTGCATGTTGGCCTTAGGCGCCTTGTGCCTGGGCGCTGTGTTCCCCAGCGCCAGTTTTGCCAGGCGCCCAGCGCCAGTTGTGCTAGGCGCTGCGCCAGTTTTGCCAGGCGCCCAGCGCCAGTTGTGCTAGGCACTGCGCCAGTTTTGCCAGGCGCCCAGCGCCAGTTGTGCTAGGCGCTGCGCCAGTTTTGCCAGGCGCCCAGCGCCAGTTGTGCTAGGCGCTGCGCCAGTTTTTGCTGGGCGCCAGTTTCCAGGATGTCTAAGTATTTTTCCGGTTTTGTTTTTAATGTAACTTTTGACTCGGTTATCCAAATTTAACGGTTCAAAATGCGTTTCGAAGCTAATTTCAGTGTCTATCCAAATGTTCCAATTTTATGCAAAAATAAATTATTTTACTGGTGTTTTCTGGGCTGAGGTGTTCAAGTGCCCAAATGACAATTTCTATCTACTTTCCCTATGTCGTGCCAATATCCTAAATTTGCCTAATTGAAATTGGTGTTGGTGTGAGTGGTGGGCTGAAAGAAGAATAAACAATGTTAAAAGAAACGGCAGTCAAAAAATTATGAATGGCCGGAGTTATCTATCAAGAAACCTACCAAGAACGGCGGCTACTTGAGTTTTCGATCCAGCCCCGACCAATCGGGCTACGTCAATCCCAAATTTCTTGGGATCACGGTAGACGATCAGGTCGGCAAAGTTCGTCAAGATCGCCAACGTTTCCTGGTCCACCTGGGATAGCCGCCCTAAGCCGACGGTGTAAGCATGAGGCCTCCGGTTAAAATGAGAAAGGGACCATCCCAATTGAAACTTTGTGAACTCCAATGATTTCCCATCCGCAGAATATTGGCCGACGTGCCTCACGGCCTCCTCATTCACGGGCTCCACAAAGAAATATTTATTTTTCCAGTTCTTGAGAGAGTCGGAATAAGGCATGAAAATCTTTAACCCTCTTTTAGCCCGGAAGCTCACATGTTCCCACCGGTCTTTGGTTCCATCCTCATGCCTACGGTTAACCTCGAAAAGGTGGAAAAAGAGATCACAGGAGATCGGCCTCTCCAAATGAATGCACATCAACTCATAAGCCCGGAGGAACGCCCATGAGTTGGGATGAAGTTGGGAAGGGGCGAGGTTCAAGATCTCCAAAGCCTCTTGTTGAAAAGCGGTGAATGGGGGGCTAACGTGCATATCCAGGATCGTTACCCCGTACATAACAAATTTAAGAGCCTTCGGCCAAACGGCCACATGCTGGTCCTCAGCCATTCCCTCCACATTCCAGATCTGACTCTTCCTGGAAAGGCGGTTGACGAAGAAGCTCATATCGTCCCCGGTCCGGTAAAGGGACGGGATTCCCCTCAACGCCTCCGACACCCAAGAATACTCCCGGGGAACCGCGAGAGGCAGGGACACAGGAACATTGACCGGCCCTACTCCGGCTTGGGGATATTGGTCAGAGTCACCACCTTCTTCATATGCGGGCTCCCCGCAAGGCCCGAGACCATCTTCATTGTTTCGGCTTTCAGCCACCTCCTCCTTACTCTCCTCCGAACTCCAACTAGTACTGCCTTGTTCCTCACGGTCGGGCTCGACATCAGAATCACCCGATTCAAGAACCACCACCTCTGTGTTGTCTGCATCTACCGGCTCGTTGCTGGGAACCCCGGGAGCCCGTTCTTCAGCTTGAGTAGGAGCGGAACCCAAGTAGTCTTGAACCTCGGGAATAGCTGACCCCGGGGGGCTAGCACGGATTTCCATTGACTCTCCAACTCCGGAAGCCATGGTTTGCGCGAAATGAGGGCGATCGGTGTCAGCAACCCGACGGGTTTGTTTCGTCCTCGCCAGATCGGTCCTGCAGAAATGGGGGCTTGATGAGTCAGGTTGATACGTAAACAGTGGGTCCACAACCAAGTCGGAACCCGACCTGACGACCCCCACTCTGTATCTACAAATGCGGGTCCAGAAAGAACCCGGTCGCGATCTAAAGGAAAAAGCAACAAAGAGAAGAGGAAGCTAACCTTGTGAAAATCGAAGCTCGTCGAACGCTGGAGGCGGGTCGCGAACAGCAAAGGCGTCTCCGAGACTCAGCACAACTCGGAAGAATGAAAAAAGCTCCGGATCGACCTTAAGACCGGAAGCAGAGCGATTCGCAGAAAAACAATCCAAGTAAGGGGGCTCCCCCCTCCTATTTATAGAACATTAAGAAGGCCACGAATGGGCCTGGACAGGCGCGTCGTTTCCCAAGGCTACGTTTCCCAAGACTAGCCCCTAGACAGGCGCGTCGTCCCAAGCGCCATCATTATCCCAATCTTCCTCGAACGACGCGTCCCATCAATGACGTTGCCAGCTGGCACAGAAATCAAGACATGGCTATGACTGGAACGCTCCGTTCCGCTGACTCGCCCCGGTCTCTTGACCCCGCCATGCCCGGGATCTCGCGAAGCGGTAAGCCTCGAGTCACTCGGCACGACCTGAGTCCCTCAGATCGGCCCGGTATGTCGTAAAGTGCCTCAAGCCCGGTAAAATCTCTAAACAAGTCTAGCTCGCCTTAAAGCGACCCGACTTGGGGGGCTACTGTTATGGACTGGGCCTCAATGGCCAATCCACCAAAAAGGCCCAACACCAAGGAGTCCAACTCATCCAACGGTGGAGATTGCAGACCTAGATCCAACAGCCCTCCTCCACTCCAGAAACCTATAAATAAGCATTGAATGCTCACATTAATGGTATTCATCTCTCACTTACTAACACTTGTAATTGACTCACTCACTGACTTGAGCGTCGGAGTGTCATTGCAGGTACCACCCCACCTCGGACCGGAGCACCAACTCGGACAACCAAGGATACACGTACCAACTATCTCGGACCGGACTACCTATCCCGGGTCGGATACGTAGCAGGAGATACGGTACCGAACAGGTTTGAACCCTGGACCTCTTTCATGCAACTCCTTCATGTCCATTAGCTCGCCAACTGAGCTACATTACTGGGACGGTTAATAACCCCGTTATCTTCTTTCGTTCCATAGTCATTAGTCATTTACTACAAATAAATACCGCCTCCAACCATAGTTTTAAAAATCGGCTCAGCCCGGCCGGTCGAACCGGGAACCGGAGGGTAACCGAGCCGGTCAGCTTGGTGGATCGGAAATGCAGCCAACCGGTGAAAACCGGTGTGACTCGGCTGGTTTTTGAGAACACAGGTGAACCAGTGACCCGGGTTGACCCGGACCGGGTTGTGTTTTTTTTTTTTTATCAAAACGACGTCGTTTAATCCGTTTCTTTTGCTCTTTTTCATTTTTTTTCTTTTCCCTTATTGCATTATTAGCAAATACAAGCACCATATTTGTTGAGTACATATTAATTTGTGATCTAAAATAGATTAATATTATGCATGAATAAATTTAAAAATATTAATAAATTAAGATATTAACTTTTATATTTTAGTAGATATACAATAAACATAGTTATTAATTTTACAGGTATGAAATTTATATTATATACTATATAGGTATTGAAAATTCGCGAAATAGAGACCGGGTTCGAGTCATGCGGTCCCGGTTTTGGTCATGCAGTTCAACTGTCGACCATTCGGTCAGACCCTTGACCCAGTGACCCAGTACCTTCACCAAGTCAGCCACCGGTCCGAGTTTTAAAACACTGCCTCCAACTATAAAATGAAAGGCATGAGTAATTTGCTTTATACTCCATCTGTTTCATATTATATGACTTTCTAGCTAAAAAAAATTTGTTTTCATAATATATGACTTTTTAGAATACCAATAAAATATAAATTATGTTTTTCCTATTATACCCTCAAACATAAATGCAGATTTCCACTCAAAACTTTACCAACCTCAATTAATGAGGGCATATTGGGAAGATTGAATTTTTTTTTTACAAATTCCATACTAATAATTGCGTTACTTTTTTCTTGTGTCAAAACTTAAACTACGTACATCTAATATCTAATATGAGACTCATGGAGTGCTAATGTGGTGAAACAAATATTCTTGCTTTCCAACTTGCCTCACACCTCAAGTCGATCATGTGTATGTAAGATTCCTTTTCACTTTATTATCACCACTAAAATTATTAAATATTTTTCATCACTGTGCTGCCGGATACGGTATTTTTAATCACTGCTCGCATGTATCTATTTAACTATCTAAAATAATCAGTTTTAAAAAAATATATTTATAAATAAAGGTTAAATATGTTTTTATCAATAGCTGCCCCACCACCAATTGGGAGTAACTCTCACATATTTTATTTCAAAAAAGTTCTCTCTCTTCTTTCGTCAGAACAATCACTCTCGTGACTTTCCTCTCTCTCTCTCTCTCTCTCTCTCTCTCTCTCTCTCTCTCTCTCTCTCTTCTTTCTTCTTTATTCTTTTTTCTTTCTTTTTCTATTTTTTAATTTATTTTGATTATGTATGTTTACTTAATTTGAAACTGTTATGTATTTTGTAAATATGTTGATTCTCTTGTGCTATTTAATTTTATTTAGGAACTTGTTAATGCTATTTAATTTGTGTTGATCTAGTGTAACACAAGTTGTAAACCTGTTAAAATCTTTTTTTATTATATTTTTAGCGATGTGTGTGTTTGAAAATTTTTGCACCCCTTAGCCTCCTGGATCTGCCACTGATTATTCCAACATTTTTCAAAAGTGATCTCAATTAGTAACATTGATTGCAACCGCAATCTCCGTTTGAAGAGAAACATTATTACTTGTATTGAGAAACAACCAAGAATCTCTACAATACGATCTTTGAGAATCTGCCACACTGAATGGCCCAAGATAACCCCCTAACTGCACCTTAGTGTTACATTTGACCCTATCACAAGGAGGTCGTGCCCAAATCACTTATTTAGTCTTCTTTGATTTACTAGTCGTGCGAGTGATGAAAAAATCTTTGCCCTACAAAAAAACAACTCATTGGCAACGAACTGGTGTCTGTAGGTAAATCTGCCATTAGCAATAGATCGGCTCGTAGCTAAATAAGAGAGGGAATCTGAAATATTGGGAGAGATTTAAATGTAGTTTGCGACGGATTTATCGACAGACCTGTCGTCGTTATAAAAAAGTTGGATCGTTGCATTTGCGATAGACATGAACGTCGCTATTAAAGTGGATCTAACCGTAAGAATTAGCGACGGATCAGTCCGTCGCTATTTCCGTCGCTAAATGTCACTGAAACACGCAAACTGAACCCTTTCTCTCATTTCTCTTTTGTTTCTCGCTCACTCTTCTATCTCTCGCTACACGAAACCCTCACCAAAATTTCTCCTCTTTCACCACTACCACCACCACACCAAGCTTTCTTCTTCACTCTACTCTCTCTCTCTCTCTCTCTCTCACGAACAATCTCTCTCTCACTAATTGTCTCTCTCTCTCTTCAACCCCAACCACAACCTCTCTCTCTCACCACTGCACCAGAGTGTGTGTTGCGCCCGAAAAAGTCCCCGAGGGAGAACCTTCCTCGTTTACAACTTTTCCTAAGACAATGAAGCCGCCACCAATATTTATTAAGGAAAATATTAGGAAAACCTTTTCTAGAAAGCGATTGGTCTTGCGAAACAAGAGAATAGGGTTCGGGGGTCGGTTACGCGCAGGGAAGGTGTTAGCACCCCACACGTCCTCTCTACTGAGAGGGAACCTTTAATTAAATGTGTGGTTTTAGTGTGTTGACTTGAAAATACGTAATTTTGCCTCTCTACTTCTTATTGAAAAATTCTTAATGAAAATCTTTATTTATTATGAAAAAGAAAAGGGGGAAGAATGGGTTTTTAGAAGAAAAAAAAACGCTTGACGGGACAAGGCCCGCTCCTACGTATCTCCCGGTGCGATGGAGAACTCAAAGCTACGTAGTTCTTCTTTATCCTGAAAAAAGGTTTTTGTCTTTTATCTTTTTAGTGAGTTTTCGAAATAGGACGAGCATTTAGTGAATGATTAAACTAACCAAGGTTATGGGTAATCACTGCTAAGTACTCTTGAAAATGAGAGCCACTACCACCAGTCAGACGAACAAAGGTTCTGATTGACTATTAGTAGCAACCCGTTTTTTATTTGCCTTTTTGAAAGTGGTTTTCGAAAGAGATTGATTGGCACGAATGATCAAACTAACAAAGGTTATGAGTGATCATCGCTTGTTGTTCTTTGGGGAAAAAGACATCGCCACCAATGGCTAGACGAACAAAGGTTCTGATTAACCACTAGCGACGATGGGTTGAAAATGATTTTAGAAAGGAAAAAGTTTTTGTTCTGAAAATGATCTTGGTTTGCGAAAGTGATTCTTTTTTGTTACGAAAATAACTTTTTCTTTTCGTTATGCAAATGCTAAACTTTTTATGGTTGCGCTTGACGAGAATGCGACTTGCTCCTACATATCCCAAATGGGAATCAAAGCGACGTAGTTCTAACGAGCCTTGAAAAGGAAAGTCTTTTTGCTTTGGCTTTGAAAAGTGAAGGGCGTTCATAATGATCAAACTAACAAAGGTTATGGGTGATCATTACTAAAACCCACTTAAGTGCATGTAAAAATCTCCTTTTGAAAAATGAAAGCCTTCATGATGACCAAACTAACAAAGGTTATGGGTGGCCATCACTAGCACTTGCTATGACTTTTGATGCTTAGGAAAATATCTTTTGAAATTGAAAGCGTTCATGATAATCAAACTAACAAAGGTTATGGGTGATTATCATTAGTAGTTTATGCATATGAAAACATCTTTTTTTTGAAATTTAGGTTCTTAGGACGATCAAACTAACAAAGGTTATGGGTGATTGTCACTAATTACCATTTTCATGCTAAACTATTTAGAAAAGAAAGCAATGAATGTAAATGGAATCCTTAGGCAAGCAACGATCTCACTTGAATTCTTGAGCAAGTATTGGCCTAGACTACACATGTTAAACCATAACACATAAATAGGCAAAGAAGGAACTTGAATTGGGCATTAAGCAAAAATATGAGAGTGGGCAAGATTGAACCTAAATGCGCATCTAGTGGAAGATGCTAGGCGAGGAATGAACCTAACTAGGCATTTATGACACAATATGTGAGTAAGCAAAGAGATTACAAAGCCCAAGTGAATTCAGGCATCTGATGAATCATTTGCAAAATCTTAGAGATTTCACATCAACATTTGACATAAGCACCATTGTGGTATCCCTTTGATATCAACATTTAGCACATTCTCTCAATCAACCACATGAAAGGAATAAGTTGGAAAAGGGATTTGTAAACATTGATATTATAATAACAAGATTACATTATTAAGGAGAGGGGGTGAGATAGTAAAATAAGGGTGTAAACAAAAGGAGGACTGTATTATTAAAACTGGGGTGCAGATAGTGAGCCCAGCTTGTTTTTGTAAGCTGGGCTGCGTTTTTTATTTTCTGATGGGCTTAGGGGAGGTGCGCGAAATAAACTGCAGGCGTGCTAAAAGAAATCTGAAAAAAAATAAAAGTGAAAGGACGAAACTGTCCTTGGGTTCCTAATATAAAAGCCTAAACCTAAAAAGGGAAACCCTAATTCCCTTCACTCTTCTCACACGGCGCCTCTTTCCCCAAAGTAACCAAACCTAAAAAATTTTCCCCTCTCTCTTTACTGCGTATCTCACCCTCACTTCTCCTCATCTCCGTTCTCTCCCTCTCTCACCACCGCGGTCCCCCTCCCCTCTCTCACCCCATCCTTCGCTTCCTCACCGCCATTTTTCCTCCTCACCGAACCACCACCCTTCTCCTCTCTTCTCCGCCGCCTCTCTCTCCTCACGAACCGATCTTTCCCCCCTTCTCAGTAAACTGTGGCTTCGTCTTGACACTGTGACCGGTTTTGGGTTTGGTGGGTTTACGGTTGAAGGCTTGGGTGGTGGCGTTTTGCGATAGCGTGTGGCGTGGTGCGGTTGTTCGTGGTGGTCGGCGCGAGAGAGGGGCGTGAGGGTGGCTGTTGGCGGTGGCTCGGTGGTGACGTGGTGCGCTGGTGGTTGGGTGACAGTGGTTGGGTGACAGTGGTTGGGCGGATCTGTTTTATGGTGATTCACGGCGGTGGGAGTGTAACGCCCCAAAATAATTTAATTATTTATTTAATTAAGTTATTTAAGGCTTACAATATTTATTTAATTTAATTAACTAATTCAAGGTTTAATTTATTTTATTTTTATTAGGAGGTGTTGTCACGAATTAGGTGGTGCATGGGGGCCCATGACCCACAAGTGAGCCCATGACCCATTGGATAGTCATAGGATTCGACTCACTAGGGGTCTTAGGAGTTAGTTCTCATTTTTACTCAAGTGTGCAAAAGAAAGAAAAGAAACGTAAAAAGAGAGAGTGAGAAGAGGAGAAGTTGCGAAGTGAAGAGGAGAAGAAGAAAAGGGGCGAATCACTCAAGGAGGAAGAGAAGGCTTGTTGGTGTCTTGCAATCCCTTGGAGCTTTGCTAGCAATTTCGACTTCTAAGAGGTTAGGGGGTCCTCTTTTTATCTTTAATACCTTATGCGAATTAGTAATGCCTAGGGTTAGGGTTCTAGGAATGATTTCTACGAATGAATTGTTGTGTTGTTGATTAAATTGTAGTGTTGTGATATATGATTAGGAAATCTCCTATGTTGAAATCGCATAATTGGTGCTTTGACTTATTGCTAATGTGAATTGTATGTCACGTGTTTGAATATATGGCTTGTTGGTGTTGGCTTGGTGAGAATTGAGGATGATGGTGATAATTGAAATATATATGTATGATTGGGTGTTTGGTGAATTTAATTTAGTGTTTGAATTTGAAGAATTTTGATTTTGGAAGCTCCTAGGCGCCTTGGGCGCCATATGCCTTGTTGCTGTTTTTCTGTGTCTCAGTCATGGGCACCAGGCGCCCAGCCATTGTGGCCTGCGCCAGTTTTTCCAATTCTGTGCCACTGTGTTGCTGTTTTGGCGCTAGGCGCCTTGTGTCATGGGCGCCAAGGGCCCCAATGTCCTGGTGATTGTTTTGCAAATTTTGGTTTCTGGTTTTCATATTCAAGTAAAATAGTTCGTGCAAAATGATTTTGGTCACCAAAATAGTTGTGTTGCGTGTTTTCACTAGGCGCCTAGTGCATGGGCGCCATGTGCTCTGCGCCAGTTTTGGGTGTTCCTGCGCCAGTTCTGTGTCTAGGCGCTAGGCGCCCTGCGCCTGCTGTTCCCTGTGCCTGTCTCACTGTGTTGCCAGTTTTGGCGCAAGGCGCCTTGGCCATGGGCGCCAAGGGCGCCACTGTTGTGTTGATTATTTTCTCAAAATTCTTTTTGGGTTCTCATACATTAAATAAATGGCTCGTGTAAAACAATTTTTGGAGTCATAGGAGTTGTATTCTGTCCTGGCCTTAGGCGCCTAGTCCATGGGCGCCAAAGGTGCGTGTCACTTTTTGCCAAAATTTTTGTTGGGTTCTCATATTCTGAGCATTTGGCTCGTACAAAATCAATTTCGAAGTAAAATGAGTTTTCTTGCGTGTTGGTCTTAGGCGCCTAGTGCCTGGGCGCTGTGTTCCCGTGCGCCAGTTCCTGCGCCAGTTCCTGGGCGCCAGCGCCTATGCGCATGTTGCTGTTCCTGGGCGCCAGCGCCAGCGCCTATGCGCGTGTTGCTGTTCCTGGGCGCCAGCGCCATGCGCCAAGTCCTGTGTTGCTCCTGGGCGCCCAGCGCCTGGGCGCCAGTTTCCAGAATGTCTAAGTATTTTTCCGATTTTGTTTTTAACGTAACTTTTGACTCGGTTATCCAAATTAAACGGTTCAAAATGCGTTTCGAAGCTAATTTCAGTGTCTATCCAAATATTCTGATTTTATGCAAAAATGAGTAAATTTACTGGTGGTTCTGGACTGAAGATGGTCTAGGTGTCTAATTTCAATTTTTATTCATTTTCCCTATGTCGTGTCAAATCCTAAATTGGCCTAATTGAAATTGGTGTTGGTGTGAGTGGTGGGTGAGTTGGTGAGTGTATTATGGTGTGATTGGTGAGCAGAGGCTTCGGCCTAATTTTAAATTGGTGAGCTGACTAATATAATGGTGAGATGAATTGAATGGTGAATTGATGAAATTGTGTGGTGTGTTGTGATGCATTTCCATAGCATCTCATGAAACATGTGCATTATTGGTGAGCAGAGGCTTCGGCCTAATTTTATTTTGGTGAGCAGAGGCTATGGCCTATTTGTATTTGGTGACGGATCCGACATGCATGTACCCGTGGAGTTTGGGTTGCATTTCATGCATAACCATACATTATGCTGTGTTGTTTGGAAATATAATTTTGATGTGGTTGTTGCCATGATTATGAATCGGTGTGCCTAGTTACCTTTTTCTATGCAGTGCTTATTTCCATATGTTATTAATTATGAAAAGAGACTCACCCTACTGCTTTTATGTTGCTTCTTATGTCGGCAACGTGCAGGTAATAACGAGTGAAGGATACCCTTATGCCTTCGTCTGGTAGGAAGTGTCATGCTCTGATACGTAGCACCAGGGGGGTGTCTTATGTTTATGCGTTATTTTTCTTCATACTGTTGGACTTTTATTGGCGATGCTTTGGTTTTGTTTTTCGAACTTATTATTATTCCGCTGCTGGTAGTGACTGAATTTAGTTGAGGTGAACTAAACATTTTTTTTTATGGTGCTATGTATCTTGTGGTTTTAACCGAACTATGAAAATTGAAGTTGCTGATTTAATGAAGTAAGTGTAGCACTCGCTTAGATTGTTTACAAAAAAAAAAAACTCAGATTTTATTAAATAGTAAGGTTATTAGAAAAGGGGTGTTACATTAGTGGTATCAGAGCAGTTCGGTCTGTCCGGCCAAGTCGTCCTGTCATAGTGTCTTATGACAAATAGAATTGTTAGATTAGTTCTAAATTTCTGTTTGTGCTGCAGTGATAGTTTGAAATGGCTGGGAGGAACGACGCTGCTCTTGCTGCTGCCTTGCAGGCTATGGCTCAGGCTGTTGGGAACCAGCAAAATGGTGCTGAAAATGCTGGGACTCGCAGTTTAGCCACGTTCCAGAGGGAGAATCCACCCGTCTTTAAGGGCAAGTATAATCCAGATGGTGCTCTAGCATGGCTGAAAGAGATTGAAAGGATATTTCGGGTCATGGATTGTAATGATGCGCAGAAGGTCAGGTATGGTACCCATACGCTGGCAGAAGAGGCTGATGATTGGTGGATGGAGGTTAGGCAGAGATTAGAAACTGCTAATGAGGAGATAACTTGGGCTGTTTTCCGTAGAGAGTTCTTACGGAAGTATTTTCCTGAAGATGTGAGAGGTAAGAAAGAAATAGAGTTCCTTGAGCTGAAGCAAGGAAGCATGTCAGTGACAGAGTATGGTGCCAAGTTCACTGAATTGGCTAAGTTTTATCCCCACTTTGCTGATGCTGATTCTGAATTTTCAAAATGTATTAAGTTTGAGAATGGATTGAGGGCTGATATAAAGAAAGCTATAGGGTACTAGAAGATTCGGGTATTCGCTGATTTGATCGACAGTTGCAGGATATTCGAAGATGATAGTAATGCTCACTCCAAGGTCATGAGAGATCAGAGGGGTAAATTTCAGAACCGGGGTAAGCCATATGAGGTTCAGACTGGTAAGGGTAAGCAGAGGTATGCTGATAATAAGAAACCAAGTGGGGGAGATGCCCCTGCGAAGGTTGTGTGCTACAGGTGTGGCAAGCCGGGCCATAAGAGTTTTGACTGCTCGGATAATAAATGTTTCAAGTGCGGTAAAGAAGGTCATGTGGCCGCAAAATGTGAGAAAAGGGATGTGGTGTGCTACAACTGTGGGGAAGTAGGTCATATTAGTACCAAGTGTACTAAGCCGAAGAAAGAGAAGTCCCATGGAAAAGTGTTTGCTCTCGCAGGATCAGAGGATACTAATGAGATTAGAGGTACATGTTTTATTAATGGTATTCCTTTGATTGCTATTATTGATACTGGTGCTACGCATTCATTTATTGCTGCTTTATGTGCTGAAAAATTGGACCTTGTTTTGTCTTCTATGATGAGGGAGATGGTTATTGACACTCCAGCTAAGGGTTCAGTAACTACCTCTCTTGTGTGTGCTAAGTGCCCTCTTTCAATCTTCGGCAGAGATTTCCTTGTTGACCTTATTTGTTTGCCGTTGGGAGGGTTGGATGTCATTCTTGGTATGGACTGGTTAGTATTTAACCATGTGCATATTAATTGTTTCCGAAGATCTGTGAGTTTCCTTCCTCTCGAAGAAGAAGAATCTGTTTTGTTGTCTGCTGGTCAACTGCATAAGGTAATGAAAGAGAGAGTTCATCTGTTTGCTTTGATGGCGTCATTGTCTGCTGAGAATCAGGCGATCATTGAAGGGGTACAAGTAGTGTGTGAGTTTCCTGAAGTGTTTCCGGATGAAATTCCAAGTGTTCCGCCAGAGAGGGAGGTTGAGTTTGCTATTGATCTTATACCTGGTACTAGGCCTGTGTCTATGGCCCCGTACCGGATGTCAGCCTCAGAGTTGTCTGAATTGAAAAAGCAATTAGAAGATCTACTTGAGAAGAAATTTGTAAGGCCAAGTGTGTCACCATGGGGTGCTCCGGTATTGTTAGTGAAAAAGAAGGATGGGAGTATAAGACTTTGTGTCGATTATAGGCAATTGAACAAAGTGACAATAAAGAACAGGTATCCGCTTCCCAGGATTGATGATCTGATGGACCAGTTGGTAGGTGCTAAGGTGTTTAGCAAAATCGATTTGAGGTCGGGTTATCACCAGATCAAGGTAAAGGATGAAGACATTCAGAAAACCGCTTTCAGAACGAGATATGGGCACTATGAATATTCAGTGATGCCGTTTGGTGTTACAAACGCGCCGGGAGTGTTTATGGAGTACATGAATCGTACCTTCCATAGTTACTTGGATCGATTTGTAGTTGTGTTTATTGACGACATTCTGGTGTATTCTAAGACGGAAGAGGAACACGCAGAACATTTGAGGTTAGTACTAGAAGTGTTGAAAGAAAAGAAATTGTATGCAAAATTGTCTAAGTGTGAGTTCTGGCTGAATGAAGTAGGTTTCCTTGGTCATATTATCTCGGGTAATGGTATAGCTGTGGATCCAGCCAAGATTGATGCTGTGTTGCAATGGGAGAGCCCGAAGTCAGTTACTGAGATTAGGAGTTTCTTGGGATTAGCTGGTTATTACAGGAGGTTTATTGAAGGTTTCTCGAAGTTGGCACTTCCGTTGACTCAATTGACGTGTAAGGGAAAAGCATTTGTGTGGGATGCTCGCTGTGAGGAGAGCTTCAATGAGTTGAAAAAGAGGTTGACATCATCGCCCGTTTTGACTTTGCCTGTTCCGGATCAACCGTTTGTAGTATATTGTGATGCTTCCAAGATGGGTTTGGGAGGTGTGTTAATGCAAGAGGGTAAGGTAGTAGCTTATGCGTCTAGGCAGTTGAGGACCCATGAGAAGAATTACCCTACTCATGATTTGGAGCTTGCTGCAATTGTGTTTGTGCTGAAAATTTGGAGGCACTATCTGTATGGTACTAGATTTGAAGTGTTTAGTGACCATAAGAGTTTGAAATACTTGTTCGATCAGAAGGAGCTGAATATGAGACAGAGACGTTGGTTAGAATTGCTGAAGGAATATGATTTCGGCTTGAACTATCACCCCAGCAAAGCTAATGTCGTGGCTGATGCTTTAAGTCGGAAGAGCTTGCATATGTCGGCTATGATGGTGAAAGAATTAGAGTTGATTGAGCAGTTTCGGGACATGAGTCTGGTTTGTGAAGTGACACCGCAGAGTGTCAGATTGGGAATGTTGAAGATTGGCAATGAATTTTTGGTTAGTGTTCGAGAAGCCCAAAAGTCAGATGTAGAGTTGGTAGATTTGTTAGTTGTGAATGATCAAGCTGTGAATGGGGGTTTCAAGTTAGATTCCCAAGGTGTATTGAGATTCAGAGATAGGATTTGTGTTCCTGATGATGCTGAGATGAAGAGAATGATTCTTGAGGAGAGCCATAGGAGCAAGTTGAGTATTCATCCAGGGGCTACGAAAATGTACCAAGATTTGAAGAAATTGTTCTGGTGGCCTGGTATGAAGAAGGATGTGGCACAGTTTGTGTATTCTTGTCTGACTTGTCAGAAGTCTAAGATTGAGCATCAGAAGCCTGCAGGGTTGATGCAACCATTGGAGATTCCGGAATGGAAATGGGATAGCATTTCCATGGACTTTGTGACTAGTTTGCCTAGAACCGTGAGAGGATTTGATGCTATATGGGTGGTTGTGGATAGGCTGACGAAGTCTGCCCACTTCTTACCGATTGATATTACTTATCCAGTTCCAAAGTTAGCAGATATCTACATCAAGACAATTGTGAAGTTGCATGGCGTTCCGCTTAGCATTGTATCTGATAGAGATCCAAGATTCACTTCTGAATTTTGGAAAAGTTTGCAAGAAGCTTTGGGTTCTAAGTTGAGGTTGAGCTCCGCTTATCATCCGCAGACAGATGGTCAGACGGAGAGAACTATTCAGTCGTTAGAGGACTTGTTGAGGGCATGCGTCCTCGAGCAGGGAGGTTCGTGGGATTCTCATCTTCCATTGATTGAGTTCACCTATAATAATAGTCATCATTCTAGTATTGGAATGGCACCGTTTGAGGCGTTGTATGGTCGGAGATGTAGGACTCCGTTATGTTGGTATGAATCTGGAGAGAGTGCAGTGTTGGGGCCTGAGATTGTGCGAGAAACAACTGAGAAGGTAAAATTAATCCGTGAGAATATGAAAGCGTCGCAGAGTCGACAAAAGAGCTATCATGATAAGAGAAGGAAGGATTTGGAGTTTCAGGCCGGTGATCATGTGTTTCTGAGAGTCACTCCGGTGACTGGTGTTGGGCGTGCCTTGAAATCAAAGAAGTTAACTCCCCGTTTCATTGGTCCGTATCAGATTACGGAGAGGGTGGGAAGTGTTGCCTATAGGGTGGCCTTGCCGCATAATCTTTCGAACTTGCATGACGTGTTTCACGTGTCCCAACTTCGAAAGTATGTTCCGGACCCGTCTCATGTGATTCAGATGGACGAAGTAGAGGTGCGGGATAATCTCACGGTGGAGACTATGCCTGTGCGAATTGAAGATAGAGAAGTGAAGATTCTGAGAGGGAAGGAGATTCCTTTGGTGAAAGTGGTTTGGTTAGGAGCTGCTGGTGAAAGTATGACTTGGGAGCTGGAGAGTAAGATGCGGGAAGCATATCCGGAGTTGTTTGATTCAGGTAATTTCGAGGACGAAATATTCTAAGTGGGGGAGAGTTGTAACGCCCCAAAATAATTTAATTATTTATTTAATTAAGTTATTTAAGGCTTACAATATTTATTTAATTTAATTAACTAATTCAAGGTTTAATTTATTTTATTTTATTTTTATTAGGAGGTGTTGTCACGAATTAGGTGGTGCATGGGGGCCCATGACCCACAAGTGAGCCCATGACCCATTGGATAGTCATAGGATTCGACTCACTAGGGGTCTTAGGAGTTAGTTCTCATTTTTACTCAAGTGTGCAAAAGAAAGAAAAGAAACGTAAAAAGAGAGAGTGAGAAGAGGAGAAGTTGCGAAGTGAAGAGGAGAAGAAGAAAAGGGGAGAATCACTCAAGGAGGAAGAGAAGGCTTGTTGGTGTCTTGCAATCCCTTGGAGCTTTGCTAGCAATTTCGACTTCTAAGAGGTTAGGGGGTCCTCTTTTTATCTTTAATACCTTATGCGAATTAGTAATGCCTAGGGTTAGGGTTCTAGGAATGATTTCTATGAATGAATTGTTGTGTTGTTGATTAAATTGTAGTGTTGTGATATATGATTAGGAAATCTCCTATGTTGAAATCGCATAATTGGTGCTTTGACTTATTGCTAATGTGAATTGTATGTCACGTGTTTGAATATATGGCTTGTTGGTGTTGGCTTGGTGAGAATTGAGGATGATGGTGATAATTGAAATATATATGTATGATTGGGTGTTTGGTGAATTTAATTTAGTGTTTGAATTTGAAGAATTTTGATTTTGGAAGCTCCTAGGCGCCTTGGGCGCCATATGCCTTGTTGCTGTTTTTCTGTGTCTCAGTCATGGGCACCAGGCGCCCAGCCATTGTGGCCTGCGCCAGTTTTTCCAGTTCTGTGCCACTGTGTTGCTGTTTTGGCGCTAGGCGCCTTGTGTCATGGGCGCCAAGGGCCCCAATGTCCTGGTGATTGTTTTGCAAATTTTGGTTTCTGGTTTTCGTATTCAAGTAAAATAGTTCGTGCAAAATGATTTTGGTCACCAAAATAGTTGTGTTGCGTGTTTTCACTAGGCGCCTAGTGCATGGGCGCCATGTGCTCTGCGCCAGTTTTGGGTGTTCCTGCGCCAGTTCTGTGTCTAGGCGCTAGGCGCCCTGCGCCTGCTGTTCCCTGTGCCTGTCTCACTGTGTTGCCAGTTTTGGCGCTAGGCGCCTTGGCCATGGGCGCCAAGGGCGCCACTGTTGTGTTGATTATTTTCTCAAAATTCTTTTTGGGTTCTCATACATTAAATAAATGGCTCGTGTAAAACAATTTTTGGAGTCATAGGAGTTGTATTCTGTCCTGGCCTTAGGCGCCTAGTCCATGGGCGCCAAAGGTGCGTGTCACTTTTTGCCAAAATTTTTGTTGGGTTCTCATATTCTGAGCATTTGGCTCGTACAAAATCAATTTCGAAGTAAAATGAGTTTTCTTGCGTGTTGGCCTTAGGCGCCTAGTGCCTGGGCGCTGTGTTCCCGTGCGCCAGTTCCTGCGCCAGTTCCTGGGCGCCAGCGCCTATGCGCGTGTTGCTGTTCCTGGGCGCCAGCGCCATGCGCCAAGTCCTGTGTTGCTCCTGGGCGCCCAACGCCTGGGCGCCAGTTTCCAGAATGTCTAAGTATTTTTCCGATTTTGTTTTTAACGTAACTTTTGACTCGGTTATCCAAATTAAACGGTTCAAAATGCGTTTCAAAGCTAATTTCAGTGTCTATCCAAATATTCTGATTTTATGAAAAAATGAGTAAATTTACTGGTGGTTCTGGACTGAAGATGGTCTAGGTGTCTAATTTCAATTTTTATTCATTTTCCCTATGTCGTGTCAAATCCTAAATTGGCCTAATTGAAATTGGTGTTGGTGTGAGTGGTGGGTGAGTTGGTGAGTGTATTATGGTGTGATTGGTGAGCAGAGGCTTCGGCCTAATTTTAAATTGGTGAGCTGACTAATATAATGGTGAGATGAATTGAATGGTGAATTGATGAAATTGTGTGGTGTGTTGTGATGCATTTCCATAGCATCTCATGAAACATGTGCATTATTGGTGAGCAGAGGCTTCGGCCTAATTTTATTTTGGTGAGCAGAGGCTACGGCCTATTTGTATTTGGTGACGGATCCGACATGCATGTACCCGTGGAGTTTGGGTTGCATTTCATGCATAACCATACATTATGCAGTGTTGTTTGGAAATATAATTTTGATGTGGTTGTTGCCATGATTATGAATCGGTGTGCCTAGTTACCTTTTTCTATGCAGTGCTTATTTCCATATGTTATTAATTATGAAAAGAGACTCACCCTACTGCTTTTATGTTGCTTCTTATGTCGGCAACGTGCAGGTAATAACGAGTGAAGGATACCCTTATGCCTTCGTCTGGTAGGAAGTGTCATGCTCTGATACGTAGCATCAGGGGGGGTGTCTTATGTTTATGCGTTATTTTTCTTCATATTGTTGGACTTTTATTGGCGATGCTTTGGTTTTGTTTTTCGAACTTATTATTATTCCGCTGCTGGTAGTGACTGAATTTAGTTGAGGTGAACTAAACGTTTTTTTTATGGTGCTATGTATCTTGTGGTTTTAACCGAACTATGAAAATTGAAGTTGTTGATTTAATGAAGTAAGTGTAGCACTCGCTTAGATTGTTTACAAAAAAAAAAAAACTCCGATTTTATTAAATAGTAAGGTTATTAGAAAAGGGGTGTTACAGGGAGGAGTTTCGGTGGTGGTCGTTTGGCGTGATTTGGTGGCCGACCGTGGTGGCGTTTTTTTTCTTTGGACAGTGGTGGTGGTCGCCGGAGAAGACGACCGGAGATGGCGTTTCGCGGCCAACGAACAGAGACGACCACCGTACGCGGTGGCCGGAGGTAACTCTCTCTACCTTTTTAGTGCTTTCCTCTTCTTCTCTTGATCTATCCTATTTCGGCTTTCTGTTATCTTACGTATATATTATTTCCTTTAAAAAACCTAATCTCTCCCTAACATCTGCTGAGACCCATTTGTTGTCTCTGATTTAGTCCCTTTTGTTCTTCTAACTTTCTTACTACTCCTTTTTTCTAAAAAGAAAACGAATACTCTTATTCTGAGTAACCTAATTATGTTCAACCTTGACAATATTTACATTCTGAACTATTCTAAAAATTCTTTTTCAAAACACTAATGATGTTTACATTCTAAACTATTCTAATAAGATAGAAAAAGATGCGTACGAAAATAAAAATTGACCAACCTAGCCTCCTGAAGGGAAATAGGTTCGCTGTTATTGCTGATTACTACCACCGCTTCTGCCTCTGGATTTTTATTTCTCTCTGTTTGTGTTTTCAATCACTGTCTGTGTGTGTATATTGCTCTCTGTGTTACTGTCTTTGAATTGCTCTGTGTGTGTCACTGCTTCCCCTAACACTGTTTCTGTTTACTGCATTTATAGGCAAAAATTGTGGTGTAGGTGTGGGTGCTGAGCAGGGGATCAAGACCCCCTAGGAGACCAGTTTGTTGCTGTTGCAGTGGAGCAGATTGGAGCAGTGGAGCAGCAGCTAGGTGGTGCCTGCCAAAGCTGCCTTGTTGGAGCAAAAATGGAAAGGATTAAAGAGGATGAAGAAAATAGCATTGGCCTGATTCTTCAAGTGGCAGCAAGTGCTGCCCCCTAGCAGCAGGGCGCTCCTGCCCCTTTTTATTTATTTTTTTTGTTTTTATTTTTGTCTTCATGTATAAAAAAGAGTTGACTTCCCTTTTTTGTGGTACTATTCTGGCTTTTTTGTTTTTTTTTAATTTTTGTCTATATATGTAACAAAATTAAAAAAAAGGACAGCTGATTGATTTTTATCAAAATTGATTTCATTTTACTATTACTATCTCTTTTTTTTATGATAATAAAAGCGGTAAAAATAACGCGCACCGACGCAACTACTCACACACGAATCGCAATTGACGCGCGCTCGCGTTAAGACTATGAACGCGTACCTGACTTTAATGCGCACATGCGTAAGTCATTAAAACCGATATCATTCTATCCTCACTTTTCTAAAAACGGTAAAATAACGCGCAGTGACGCAACTGCTCGCACGTGGCTTGCGACCGACACGCACTCGCGTGATTTATTATTTTTTTATTAAATTTTTTGGACTCTCTTTTTTTGAAAGCAACGAGCGCCAAACAAAATCGTTGCACGAGAGTGCCAAATACACCCGCGTTTAGAACAATATGCGAAGCGATAAAATTTTTGGGATTTTCCAATTAGTCGATGAAAATTGGGGTATGACAGCTGCCCCTCTTTATTTTGATTTTATCAAGAAATATGAATTGGCCGAGACATATTTCGAAGATAAAATATGAATAAAGAATTCAGAAATTATACCAATTTTGTCTACTTGGAGAAACCCGAATTTTCTTTTTCTGTTTCTTCTTTTTTCTTCTTTTTTTGAGTCAACACTTGGAGCGTTGATGAGGAAATGATAAACGAAATGGTTAACAACATGCACGCTAACTGCGAAAGGCAAGGAAAGCGCTAAATGAAGAAAGCGATAAAGAAAACGGTAAAATGCCAGGCTGCCTAAAACCTGTAAACGAACCCTTGCGAATCCGAAGTTGCACGTGGCTTTGAGGAGCACGCATCCTGAGAATCTCTGGTCATTCGAGCGACCGGGGGGATCGTTATCAGCTCCAGAACTGATATACAGATCAATGCACGGCATCCACTGTATCTTAGGCTGATACAACTATTCCGTTGAACCTCACATGGGGCTGCGGTCCATCGCGTTGCTCGTACACGATGTGAGACCTGGGCAGAAGGGAGCGATGATCTCTCTGGGCTCCAATCCGCAATGCGCGCCTGAGCGCTCTCTTTTCTTTCCTCTTTTGTCTTTTCTTTTTTTGTTTCTCTCTTTTCTTTTTTTTTCTGAACTCCCAACTTGGGGGAGCATTTTCTGGAATCTGAAGGCGAGCATTAACACCGCGGTGTTTATCCTCTCTCACTTGTCTGCAGCTGAAAAATGAGCCCATACAAGCAGTGCAAATGCCATGATTGCCATTTTCTTTTTCTTTTTCTTATGATGAATGTAATGTAAATGCCTGAATTTCTCTTTTCTTTACTTTATTATTATTATTTTCTATGTCTGATGAGTGCATGATTTTATGCTTGGTGAATGTAATGCATGACTTTATTTGTTTATTGCTCTTTTGCTTTTTCAACCTTTTCTTTTCTCTTCCTTTTTTATTTTTTGTTTTTTTTTTGGCTTTTCCTTTGCTGGTCCGACCAACTCGCGGGACTTGCGTTATGAGACACCATGATTATCTATGATACTTATTCGGGATCCGAGCTTCGTCCTCTTGTTTTAATGCAATCCGCGCTTCTTATTTGATTTTTGTGAGCTTACTTGACTGAAAGATCATCTTTTTTGTTATCATTTTCAAAAATTTCGCAATGATCTTAATGCTATGACTTATGCACATTTCCATGATTTATTTATCATCTACCATAAAACGTAGTTTAAAATCAGAAATGAAAAGAAAGCAATGATAAGACGGCAAACTGATAGAGTGAAAAATTTGGACTTTTATTCATACGGGAGTCAGACGCGCAGAATGTCACGCTGACTGAAAAGGGTACATTGGAAATTTTCCTGAAACTAAGAAAAAGAAAAAGGAGAATGGACGCAGCAGATCTTATGAATATTCTTTGTCTCTGGAGCGTTCGATGCCAACCGCTCATACTTGCAGCCTTGATCACCCTTTTATCCAAGCTTTTGGAAGCACTGCTTGCCCTTTTTCTTTTTATGTCCAACTTTTCTGACCCTAATTTTTGCCTGGATCGCCCTTTTGGGTTTTCGATCCACCGGGTCGCTCAATTTTGCCTAGGCCGCCCTTTCGGGTTTTCAACCTAGCGAGCTAATTCTTGCTTGGCTCATCTTTCTCTTTTTCTTTTATTTTTCTCAGGCGTAATATTTCTTGACTAAATCTGAATTGACTGGGTTCTTGAGTTCTTCACCATCCATGTTGGTGAGTATTAATGCTCCTCCAGAAAAGGCTTTCTTCACCACATATGGCCCTTCATAACTTGGGGTCCATTTCTCACGGGAGTCACTCTGAATAGGCAGGATCTTCTTGAGCACCAAGTCTCCTTCGCTGAATTCTCGGGGACGGACCTTCTTGTCGAAAGCTGTATTCATCCTTTGTTGATACAACTGGCCATGACACAGGGCAGCAATTCTTTTCTCCTCAATGAGATTCAGCTGATCCAGACGAGCTTGGACCCATTCTGCTTCTTCCAACTTGGTTTCCATCAGCACCCGTAGGGAGGGTATCTCGACTTCAATAGGGAGGACTGCTTCCGACCCATACACCAAAGAGAAGGGAGTTGCCCCGGTTGAAGTACGCACTGAGGTACGATACCCGTGCAAAGCAAAAGGAAGCATCTCGTGCCAATCTTTGTAGGTTACTACCATCTTTTGCACAATCCTCTTAATATTCTTATTGGCTGCTTCGACTGCCCCGTTCATCTTAGGACGGTATGGAGAAGAATTATGATGTTTGATCTTAAACTCTGTGCACAATTCTTTCATCATCTTACTGTTTAGGTTGCTGCCATTATCTGTGATAATCTTGTCTGGAAGCCCATAGCGACAAACCAAATCTCTCTTTACAAACTTGGCAACCACATAACTGGTTATGCTGGAATATGAAGCGGCTTCAACCAATTTGGTGAAGTAATCGATTGCAACCAGGATGAAGCGGTGCCCATTTGACGCCTTGGGCTCTATGGGACCGATGACGTCCATGCCCCACATTGAAAATGGCCAAGATGCAGTCAAGACATTTAATGAAGCCGGTGGCACATGTATGTGATCGGCATAAATCTGGCATTTGTGGCACTTCCTCACAAAACTGTAGCAGTCTGCCTCCATCTGCAGCCAATAGTAGCCAGCCCTTAATATCTTCCTTGCCACAGCAGTCAAGACCGATGTTGTCTCTGATTTAGTCCCTTTTGTCCTTCTAACTTTCTTACTACTCCTTTTTTCTAAAAAGAAAACGAATACTCTTATTCTGAGTAACCTAATTATGTTCAACCTTGACAATATTTACATTCTGAACTATTCTAAAAATTCTTTTTCAAAACACTAATGATGTTTACATTCTAAACTATTCTAATAAGATAAAAAAAGATGCGTACGAAAATAAAAATTGACCAACCTGGCCTCCTGAAGGGAAATAGGTTCGCTGTTATTGCTGATTACTACCACCGCTTCTGCCTCTGGATTTTTATTTCTCTCTGTTTGTGTTTTCAATCACTGTCTGTGTGTGTATATTGCTCTCTGTGTTACTGTCTTTGAATTGCTCTGTGTGTGTCACTGCTTCCCCTAACACTGTTTCTGTTTACTGCATTTATAGGCAAAAATTGTGGTGTAGGTGTGGGTGCTGAGCAGGGGATCAAGACCCCCCAGGAGACCAGTTTGTTGCTGTTGTAGTGGAGCAGATTGGAGCAGTGGAGCAGCAGCTAGGTGGTGCCTGCCAAAGCTGCCTTGTTGGAGCAAAAATGGAAAGGATCAAAGAGGATGAAGAAAATAGCATTGGCCTGATTCTTCAAGTGGCAGCAACAGTGCTGCCCCCTAGCAGCAGGGCGCTCCTACCCCTTTTTATTTATTTTTTTTGTTTTTATTTTTGTCTTCATGTATAAAAAAGAGTTGACTTCCCTTTTTTGTGGTACTATTCTGCCTTTTTTGTTTTTTCTTAATTTTTGTCTATATATGTAACAAAATTAAATAAAAGGACAGCTGATTGATTTTTATCAAAACTGATTTCATTTTACTATTACTATCTCTTTTTTTTATGATAATAAAAGCGGTAAAAATAACGCGCACCGACGCAACTACTCACACACGAATCGCAATTGACGCGCGCTCGCGTTAAGACTATGAACGCGTACCTGACTTTAATGCGCACACGCGTAAGTCATTAAAACCGATTTCATTCTATCCTCACATTTCTAAAAACGGTAAAATAATGCGCAGTGACGCAACTGCTCGCACGTGGCTCGCGACCGACACGCGCTCGCGTGATTTATTATTATTTTTATTATATTTTTTGGACTCTTTTTTTTGAAAGCAACGAGCGCCAAACAAAATCGTTGCACGAGAGTGCCAAATACACCCGCGTTTAGAACAATATGCGAAGCGATAAAAATTTTGGGATTTTCCAATTATTCGGACAAAATTGGGGTATGACAGTGTGCATTGTCACCGGAGCACCACGAGACCGTTGGATTCTTCTTCTCTAGGCACATAACGGTTAGTTTTTTATTTATTTATTTTTTAGGTATTATTTTAGTTTTGTTGTTTTTATGGTTTATTATTGAAATGTGAAATGTGAGTTTGAAATGTTAATTTGAAATGTGTATATTGTAGAATAAAATTGTTGTTGTTAAAAAGGTTGTTTTTAGAAATGTCGTTTTTACACTACAAAAAAATTGTTCATTAGCGACGGGCATTAGCAAGGGAATGATGGTCCCTCGCAAAAAATGGAATTAGCGACGGACTTTGCGAGGGAATAAGGGCCCCCGTCTATGTTGAGAATTAGCGACGGATTTTTGAGCAATAGCGACAGAATTTCCGTCGCTAAATCCTGGGCGCCAGTTTGAAACTACGCAGCACGAAAACCAAGAAAAGTTAGGGACGGATTCAGTGGTCCCTCGCAAACTTCTGATCGTTGCAGGTACTTGGGAAGCGTGAAGGAATAGCGACGGACGCATCCCTCGCTATGTCCGTCGCTAAATCCCAATTAATTCTTTTAATTACGGACTCTTCTCTCACTCTTCTCTCATTCTTTCACTCTTCTCTCTCACCTCCCACCACACTACCCACGAACCCTAACCCCTTTTCACTCATTTCCACCACCACAACCAACACCCACGAAATCGTCTACTCTTCCTCTCTCTCTCTCTCTCTTACGAAATCGTCTCCTCCTCTTCTCTCACCTACAAATTTCTTTCCTCTTTTTCTCTTATTCTTTCCACCTTCCACCACGAACACTGAGTCCTCCTTCTCCCTCTCTCTCTCTCTCTCTCTCTCTCTCTCCTACAAAGGAAACCACAACCACCACCACCACCACCACGAACTCCTCTTCTCTATCTCCGACGAAGTGAACCACAACCACCACCACCACCACGTAGCTCCTCCCAACCACCACCACCACCACCACATTAATATATAAAAATAAATATATAAAAATCTAGTTTAAAAAAAATTAAAACAAGCCATTCAAATTGGGACACGTGGCAGTCAAAATTGGACGCGTGACAGTCAAAATTAGCGAGGGGTTGAAGCAATCTTTTGTAGTTGAGGGGCTGAATACACTCGATCAAATTCGAAGCAATCTTTTGTAGTTGGGGTTGAAGAGTTTATTATGGTAGCGAACCAAGATGAATTGACTGAATTTGAAGGGGGGTATGCATTAGTTGCGACAAATGTACCTATTATGACCGTCAGGAATCACTTTTATATTTTCGGGTTTAGGCCTAATTATTAGGTTTGGGTGGACCATGGGGAACGACTTCCAAATTTATGACAACGAATTTGATAAAAACAATGGTGCACTTCAGGAATGCAAATTCTGTGGAAAGCCGAGCTATCATATTCATAAAGCGAGAAAACGTAGTTATAAACCCATCCATGTGAAGTCGGTGTTTTATTTTCCAATAGTTCCAAAGTTGTAGAGAATGTTTGCATCGACTGAAATTTCAGAGAAAAGGACGTGGCATTATGAGAATAGGTGTACCTCAGACATTTTACGCCACCCATCTGACGGTAAAGCGTAGAAACACTTTGATCGAGTGTATTCAGATTTTTCCCCAGACCCACGAAATGATCGACATGGCTTGTGCTCTGATGGATTTACTCCATATATCCAAACATCAGCGACGCCCTATTCCCGTTGGCCAGTTATTGTTACCCCTTACAATCTTCCTTCTGAGATGTGCATGAAATCCAAAAGTTAACATTGATATTGATTTGGAACCTCATATTAATGATCTCAAGAGATTGTGGGGGTTGTTTTAACATATGATGCAGCACGAAAGAATAATTTTATGATGAGAGTGACATTGATATGGACCATTAACGACTTCCCTGCTTATGGTATGTTGCTTGGTTAGGAGACTCACGGTAAATTGGCATGTCTCCACTGCATGGAAGACACAAATGCATTTACGATGAAATACTAAGGAAAGAATTTTTGGTTTGACTCACACTATAGATTCTTACCACCAGATCATGAATTAAGAACGAACAGGAAGGCCTTCAAAAAAAGGGGTAGTTGAAATAGATGGACCACCATCTTTGTTGACATCAGGTGAAATCTGGAGCATAGTTATGGATTTGTCACAGAGGTTGTTGTAGCGACCGAAAAATCCGGGCGAGGATTCCTCGAGGGTTCAAAAATGAAGCCGCCACCAAAGTTTAGTTTAAGGGCAAACATTGGAAAATCTCCTTTGGAATGGATAAGGGTCCTTGAGACCAGATAAGGGTTCGGGAGTCGGTTATGCGTGGGGAAGGTATTAGCACCCCACGACATCCTTCCTAAGGAAGGTTACCTGCTAATGAGTTGTAGGAAAGAATATTAATTTTGAAAAAAAAAGTTTATTTTTACCCTTTTATTGTGAATTAAAAAAAGAAAGAAGAAAATTGATATTTTATTTAAGAAAATGGTTATTTAGGAAAAGAATAAAAAGGTTTTTTATTAGTGCAATTGACAGAGGTCGGCCGCCCTCTGGTCCTACGTATCTCCTGGTAGAGAATCAAATCGCACGTAGTTCTTGGGTAGAAAATGGTTGTTGGTTGGTATTTTTTAATATAGGGGTTTTAGGACTGTGTGATCTGTGTTGAAGGGCCACTGGGGGTCTGAAGGAGCGCTGGGGCTCTGAAGGGCTGAAGGAGCGCTGGGGCTCTGAAGGATCACAGTTCACTTATCCTAAAACGATGATTAACCCGACCATACGACCGACTTAATTCCCTACTTTGAAAATAAGATTTTTGGTTTTTGAAATGAAAGAGATGTGTTTGTATTTTTTAATTTAGAAGTTATTTATTTTAAATAGGGATTTTAGGACATGATCCGTAACGGTTCATTAGTGACCTAAAAAGCAGACTAACCCGACTGTACAGTCGACTTAGTCCCCTATTTATATTTTGTGGTTTTTTGTAAAAAAGGAATTAAGAAAGAAAAGTAATGGAAATTGTTTATTTTTGCGCTTGACAGGGGCGTGACCCTGCTCCTACGTATCCCTTGGTAGGGAATCAAAGGTTACGTAGTTCTAAGTAGAAAAAGTTTGTGTGTTGGTGTTTTTTAGGTATTTTGAAATTGGGATAGACATTTGTAATGACCAAACGAGTGAAACTCAGGGTGGTCATCACTCACAGCCCGTTTGAAAATTAAAACTGCTACTAACGGTCAAACAAGCTAAACTCAGAGTGACCATTAGTAACGGCCCATTTTTTTGTGAGCTTGATTGTTCGCAAGATGCTGATTTGGAAGCATTATGATGTAATAATAAAAACACAAACTGAGTTGTAAAAAAAAGAGTATAATTAATAGGGGTGTTGTGTTATTAAAAGGGAGGTGTGGATAGCAACAGATGCTGTATTAATAAATGGGGGCGTGATTAGTAACCGTCTACGTTTTTGGGCTTTTAAAACAAGGTTGGGCTTATTCAGGTGGGGGCTGAATGATCAAAACGCAGGGGTGTTATTATTAATCTGATATATTAAAAAGGAAATAAATATTGAGGGACAGTACTGCATAAGGCGATAAAAGATGGAAACCCTAATTTTCACAATTCAGTCTCTCTGCCGTTTGAAACAGAGACCGTAAAGAGAGAGTGCGACAGAGAACAAGCAAGGGAGAGAGAGAGCTTTCGTTGGGGACAGTGGTGTGCTGACTGACCACCTCACGGCCGGTGATGACAACGCCTTGGTGGCGACGGCGATGGCTGGTTTGAGGGGGACGGCTACGATGGCGGCGATTGTGAGAGGAGGAGAACGCACCTACAAGCGAGATCGCGAGGGAGAGGTCGGTGACGAATGGTGGCTCGCGGTGTTGTCAGTGCAGATCCAGGCGGTGCTGCGACAGCGGTTATGGTGGAGTTCGCGGCGGTGTACGGTGGTCCTGTGGAGTTTTTTTTTGGGCGAAGGGGACAGTGGTGACGGTGAGGTTGTTGTCAGCGGTGGGAGGTTCGGTTTGCGAAGTGTGGGGGAGGTTGTAGGTGGTTGGGTGAGGTCTTGCGAACGGAGGGAAAAGGGGGTGCTGATGGTGGTTTCGGTGGTGGTTCCGGCGGCGGCGGTTTGGTGTTGCTAGTGTTGTGGGTTCTGTTGGTGGAGGTGACTGACGGTGGCGAATGGAGAGGAGAAGGGGTACAGAGGAGTATTTGGGTGGTGGTTCAAGGCTGTAGGAGTGAAAGTGGTCACGGTGGGTGATGGTGGTTGACGGTGGCCGTTTGGTGATTTTGGTGCTGGTGGCGGCTTGGTGATGAAGCGATTCGGCTATGAAGGGACTGTACGCGGTGGTTGTGTTGGGATGATGTTCTCCGACGCGGTGGTTGTGCCGGAGAGTGGAAGCAGCGAGTGATGGAGGTTGTTCTGTTTATCTATGTGGATGTTTGTTCTTGTGTGGGGACTTTGCTTGTGGCTTTTTGGGTTAATGTTGATGGGCTTCATTAGAATCGGAAGTAGCGGTGGTTGTGGAGGTTTTTGAGTCGGGGTGTGGTTTTAAGAAGTGGCTGGCCGTGAGGTGGTGGCTTTGGGGTGGCCACAGTGGTGACCCTGTTGGTGGTGTGGGGGTGGCCGGAGCTTCCAGCTCCTCCATTCTACCTTTCTTCTCCCTTAATTTTATTCTGTTTTTTTTGTATTCTGGGTGTGTCTGCGTATTTTTTCACTGACCCCCTTACTGTTCATTATTCTCTTGTTTTTATAGGTGAATTGGTGCTGATGGCAGCCAGCAATTAGGGCAAATAGATGGCATCAAAAGGACAGCATCTTTGAGGGGAATGAAAGGACAACAGCTGGAGAAATTTTAGGGTGCCAAGGACAGTCAAAGGAAGGACAAGGGGGAAGAAAAGGAGAAATTTTGGTTTTTTTGTATTTTGTATTATTTTTATGTATTATTTGTACTATTTTTGCTGTTTATTTCTTTTGGCTCATATTTGTAAAAACCGTATTATATAACCAAATGTTTTTGACCATTCGGCTTCCTATTTATCATTTTATTATTTTTGAATCAATAACAATAGACTAAAATAATAACACCAACGAAATAAAATAAAATGAGCGTCGAACAATCGTTTGTGTGTGAGAGTGCCAAAGACGCGCGTGCTTAAAACGATACGAGAATAAAAACCTTTTTTCGATTTTTTCAATTAGCCGGACAAAATTAGGGTATGACAGCTGCCCCTCTTTATTTATATTTTACTAGGAAATATGAAGGGTTTTCAAATTTCTCGAGTAAAATAGAAATAAAGATAAAAAGACACTAATTTTGTCAAGACTACGATTTTTTTACAAAATTCTTGAAAGATTGGACTGACATAGAGCAAAACTAAATAAGGATCACCGGGGATCTGAAGGAGCACTAGGGCTCTGATGGTCTAATTCGCAGTTGATGCTTGGCGCATTGATTGGAGTTAAACTGAAGGACCAACGGGGTCTGAAGGGCATGCCTAAGCCCGATGGACCAATGGGTCTGATGGAGCGCAAACTAGCAATGGTACTAGTAAAACGGTCTGCTTGGGGGTGGCCTTTTTCGAGCGGCCATGGAGGCAAGGTCGGGTCGTTGACCTGATTTGCGCACCTCGAAGGACATGCACTGTGTTTTTTTAGGCGGACACAGCTAGTCTGAAGGACCTGGGGTCGGATGATCGGTCGCGCTCAGTGTCGACATAGTGATCTGAAGGTAGAGTTCTAAGTCGTTGCTTTGACGTGTTAATTCGAACTGAACGGAAGGACCTGTGGTCGGATGATCCGTCAGTTGCTCGATAACGCGACGTGCGATCTGGATTGAGGGACCATTGATGGTCTGAAGGAGCGCTTGGGCTCTGAAGTACCACTGGGGGTCAGCAAGAGTACTGGGACTCTGAATGGTGATATGAGGCCAGCACTTGGAGCACCGACTTTGAAGGAACAAACTATTGGGATTGGTACATGGCAGATGATGTGAGTTGAAGTTGATGGACCATGGAGGTTGACAACCAACGTATGTGAATGCAGATAAGATATGAATGTGATTGTGCTGATTAATGATGAATGTAATGGAGTGAACAATTTTTCCTCCTTTTGTTTTTTGGCTTTTCCCTTTTTTTTCTTGGTATATAATGAGTGTATGAAACGCAAAGTGTGAATGTGATGCACATGTAATGCTTTGATGCGAATGTCATGCATGGTACAAAAATATGATTGGTGATGTAAAAAAACTCTTTTTTTTTGGGGCAACGATGAGACTGGCACTTGGACATCTATCGAAGCAAACAATGTCATGCATGTAATGTGACGAACGTGGGATGATGAATGAAATGGGTATACCATGAGTGTTGAACCTGATGGAATGAGAAAGTTAACAACGGTGTATGAGATGTGAATGTGACTGTAGTGATTAATTTTTGGTGTGATGTAATGGATGGATTTTTCTTTTTGCTTTTTTCTTATTTATTTTGCTTCTTTTCTTGATGCATGCAATGCGAATGTGAATATGATGCGAGTTTAATACTTTGATGCAAATGCTATGGTGAATAAAGGAAACACATGAATGCATAGCAAATGATATGATTGGTGATGCAGGGAGCCTTTGGCAACGATGAGACCGGCACTTGGCACGTCTATCGAAGCAAAAAAGTGTTATAGGTATGCAATGTGATGAATGTGCAATGCGAAAGTAAATGGACTACAAAAGGCCCGTGAATGATGGATGTTGAAGTTGGTCGGAAACAGAAATTGATGAGCTGTGTATGCGAATGCAGATAACATGCGAATGCAAATGTACTGTTGGTTGCATGATGGAATGATTTATGCTTTGGTGGGGGTAACGGGTGCAATGTAGATTATTTTTGCCTTTTTGGTTTTCTCTTTTTTTTTGCCCCTTTTTTGAATGAATGGATGAATGCGCACAGGTAATGCTTAAATGCAATAGTTGTGGTAGATGCATGACTTGTTGTTGAAATACAATGTATGGTGCAATGATTTATGATATGGTATAATAGTAATGCATGCAGATGTGTTTTGTTTTCAGATGAGAAATGAGACTTTGACACGAGGGGTAGAGAGGTGAGTGCATTGGAATAATCCTTCCCTGGAAAGAGGTTTGAATTCAGACATGGCGATCTCAAGGTTGTTATTCACAGACACTGATGTGCAAAACTATTTGACCGTATTTGCAGACTCGCTTATTTTGCTCTCCTATGATGATACCCCATGATGATTGATTTTTAGGTTCACAAAGTTAGCTGAGTGAGTTTCCGACTTCACATTATTAACTTGTGTTCTCTCTCTTTAGAGCATAAACATGTAGAGTGGTGCAAATACAGATGAATGAGTCAGTTGACTTGGTATGACAAATATGACACGTGAGGGGATGAATGGTAGGTTTTTGCCAAAGTCATGAAAGGTGGAACTGCCCCGATTTAGACTACCGGTTAAGGTGAGTGCATAACTTGCCCCTGTCTAGTGATGACAACAGCTAGGCACTACAAGAATAATTGATTTTTCCGGCCAGGAGTTTCCGGCGGATATGGATCCGCCGCAAATATTCCGGCGGATTCTAGGCATTTCTGGCGGATTTTATCCGCCGCAAAGTTACCGGCGGAATAATTGACATTTGCGGCGGATTAATATTCGATTTGGCTTTTGCGGCGGATTTATCGGTTTTTGCGGCGGATTTGGGATTACAAAAATTTATTTTTTTTACGAGATTTTAACAATCCGCCGGTAAGGTTATTTCCGGCGGATATTTGCCAATTTTGAATTTCATAAACCGCCGCAAATTCACCTCCGTCCGCCGAAAATCCCCTAATCCGCCGCAAATCCCATAAATCTGCCGGTAACTGCCGTTTCCGGCGGATCTTGCCTTTTGACCGTTTGACTTCGTTTCTCCTATATAAACCCCTTCTCCCCTTCTTCTTTTTCACACCTCTACCAATACTCTCATTCTCTTGATACGGCACTCTCTTAATACGGCACTCTCTTGAGCATTGTCGGCAGCGGCTCCAATAGAGTGGCGTATGTCTCCATTTTTTTGTAAAAAAATTTCCACATTGTCATGAACACCCCTTCATCTTTTTCGTTAAAATTAACCCCTTTATCAGCAAAAAGCTCCTCCTCATTATTTTCACCACAAGAGACATATACGCTCATCAAACGCTCGGTATCATCCTCCAACTTAACAACCCGTCCTTGCAGTTCCTCAAACTTTCTATTTAGAGATTCAATCATATTTTCAAAAGACGGTTTCTTGTGAAACTTTCTATTTTGAAAATATGGTTGAATCTCTAAATAGAAAGTTTGAGGAACTGCAAGGACGGGTTGTTAAGTTGAAGGATGATACCGAGCGTTTGATGAACGTATATGTGTCTTGTGGTGGAAATAATGAGGAGGAGCTTTTTGCTGATAAATGGGTTACTTTTAACGAAAAAGATGAAGGGGTGTTCACAACAATGAAGGGCTGCCGACAATGCTCAAGAGAGTGTCGTATCAAGATAATGGCGTAGGTCTCTGTTTAGGGGTAGCAGACATTAAATATATAAATGATAAATAATAATAAAAAACATAATACTCATAATAATACAACAACATATCCGACACTAATTAACGGTCAAGATCTTGCCGACACTAAATAGTCAATAGTGATTAGTGTCGACACTAATTAACGATCAAGATCTTGCCGACACTAAATAGTGTTGCATGATTGTTGAATAGTCAATAGTGATTAGTGTCGATACTAATTAACGGTCAAGATCTTGGTAACACTAACTAAATAGTGAATATTGATGTTGGTTATTTGCGGCGGATATTTGGGTATTTGCGGCGGATATTGGGTATTTGCGGTGGATATTTTTTGTGTTTGCGGCGGATTGTGGGTTTTTGCGGCGGATATTTTGGTGTTTTTTAAAAAAAAGACGCGGTATTTTAATTTGAACTATCCACCGCAAAGACCCAGAATCCGCCGCAAATCTCCGTTTAAAAAAAACCCGCGGATATTAAATTTCGAAATCCGCCGCAAAGACCAAAAATCCGCCGCAACAGGTCTTTGCGGCGGATATTACCTTTTGACTGTTGGCTCCGTTTTCCTATATATATCCATTCCCCACTTCTCATTCTTCACACTTCTAACAATCCTCTCATTCTCTTCTTAAAATTTCTCTTTTACTCTCTCCAAATTCTCTCATTCTCTACTAAATCTCTTTTTGAAGTGTAGCGCTTCCTCCCTACGAATTGTCTTCTGCTCTCATTGAGAAATTTCTTCAAGGTATGTTTTTGATATGAGTTAATAGTTTTAGTTTTTAATTTTTTTTTTTAATATTCGTTTTTGAATTATTTTATAATAATATGAGTTTGTTACTAATTGTGTTGTTTTTTGTTTAGGTATTGTTTGGGTTCCTCCTTTTTCCTCTCTGCTTGAGTTCAGGATAAGCTTCAAGCCAGAGCCTTCTCTTCACTACGGTTAGTTGTTAAAGTAATTAATAAAATATTACTTACTTCACTATTTTTAGTAAAATTTTGTTACAAATTTTGTTTGCAATAATAATACAAAATAATTTATATTGAAAAAACTTATTTATTAAGTTCACTTATAAATTTTATTAACATATATTGTCTTATAAAAATTGAAATTTAAAATTAAATTTGGAATTATTATTTATAATGTTTAAAATAAAATGAGTAATATATAAAACATTATTAAAAAATTAATTGTGTTGCTTGTAATTGGTAGTTTATTGAAATATCAAAATAAAATGAGTAATATATAAATATATATATCAAAATATGAAGTAATTGATAGTTTATTTTATTTATATTGTAGTGTAGTATACGTAGTTCTTGAAAGTGGATCGTAGTTGGATGTATGATCGATTGTATCCTGGAAGAACTGGTGTAAAACGACGTTTTGTAGAAGGAGTAGAAGAGTTTATTTTTTGTGCTAAGTACATTGATCATGAAGAATTTGGGCGACAAGGCGGTATTAAATGTCCGTGCTTGAAATGTTCATTTGGAGCTATAAAAAATGAACATGAAGTTAGACTTCATTTGTACAATAATGGGTTTAGGCCAAATTATTGGACATGGAGTCATCACGGGGAAGGAGCGCCAGGGGTAGCTGCAGTTCCTGCGGTTAATGTTCCGGTTGAAGTAGTAGATCACACATCAAGTAGTTATCCAGCGACTACGACATCTGAAGTGTAACACCCCAGTATTTCTAACATGTAGAGACACTGAAAGTGCACAGATGCGGAATATTCAGAGGACATAGTTCCTGTTTCAGTTTTGGACATACAAACTTTTTTCGAAATATAACATAATCGAAAATAACATTACTTCATGAAATAGAAGTTTATCGGTTCCATACCGAATGGATTACAATATCCACGTCCAAAAACCAAACAGAAACATAAAACGGTTCATATAACTCATAATCCATACAAGTTTATACAACCAATAGGACAACAAAAGAACAAAAGAGAAATGACTAAGTCTTCAGCACCTCTGAGAGTATATCAACTACTCGTGCACAATAGCCTTTCTTTTTCCCTGCTTCTCTGAAAAACAACAAATATGGATAGGGTGAGATAACATTATCTCAGTGAGTCCTACCGTGCCCCCTCACTGACACTCGGTTCAATTTATTAAACCGTTATAACAAAAGCTGACATAACAATGTCTTATTTATTAATCGAAATGCCGACCGTGCAACAACCACTAATCCCGACAATTCGTATTCTCAATTCATTAATCGAAACGCCGACCGTGCAACGACCACTAATCCCGGCGAATCGTGAATTTATTATTTAGTATAAACCGGCCGTGCAACGACCACTAATCCCGGTTTACAACATTAACTAGGAAGAAATGTCCAGCTATAAATCGAAACGCCGACCGTGCAACAACCACTAATCCCGGTGAGTCGTGTGTTTAACTTAGCATAAACCGGCCGTGCAACAACCACTAATCCCGGTAACCCGTGAGTTGACCACGCCAAAACACATTCAGGGCCTAGGGTGAGGGCTCATGACTTCCCTTCCTAGTATGCTACTTGTCGGGTCGTCACCCAATGTAATACATATGACAATATGCATCAAGTTCTCGAGAGTTAGATAGTTTATATCTTTTCGATCACCAAATGGATCAATCTCATAGTCTTTTTAGATAAGTTATATCTTATCGATCTATAACCCGTTTTGATGAATCTATAAACATTCGGCAGTATAATCATATACAGTTGACATATATATAATATATATATATTCATTCCATCCATTAGACGGTGTACCCACACGTATACTAGGGTTTCGGTTTTCGATCAATATGCCTTTCAACTTCTTTTCAAAATCATGAGTTGAACAAGTTCGAAATAAGGTTTTCACTGAGGCAATCCTTTTTTGAATGGTTGAAAAAGAAATTAGAAAAGGTTCGGAATCAAACGGAGCAACAAAACGAGAAAACGGAAGTCGGTAACAGAACCACACGCACGACCCGTGCCTAGGGGCGCACGACCCGTGCGTGGTGCACTACTCAGAACCCATCTACCAGAAGGAAACGCACGATCCGTGCCCAGGGGCGCACGACCTGTGCGTCCCGTTCTGTTTCCAATACTTCCAATCCGAAGCAGGCGCACGACCCGTGCCCAGGGGCGCACGGTCCGTGCGACCTGTGTCTGTTACCAGAATTTCACTCTTTTCCCATTTTTGCTCTCCGTTCTCATCCAATTCGATTCCTAATTTCAATCACCGGAAATCCAGAAAATTTCCAACTATTCCAGAATATATATAAAGTGTTTCATTTCAATGATTCATTAAAATTCTCAATAAACCGTAAAACGCCGTTTTGACTCGAAAATCGCTTTTCGGTTCTAGGACCTTTGAAAACAGAAAATGTAACCAAGGGATTCCATATCGAAAACAAATTCAGAATATCAAAATGCCCTATCGTGAGTAGAACTCACCGGTGCGTAGAAATTCCGAGAATGGAGCCGGAGTACGTAGGTGTTGATCCGAATCACACGAACGCTCCCCGCTAGTACTCGAACCGCTTCCAAGACAGTCACTCTCTTCTGTCCAATCTCGAACCCAGCTGCACCACTACTCAAATCCTCCTTTCAATCAACCATGCAAGTCTGAAATCTCTTTCTTAGAAGCTTCCACTAAACATGCAAGACAGCTATTGCTCAAAACTCCATCTTCTTCCTCACTTGGAGCCTCAAGGAACGAAAATGGAATGGGGAGTTAGAGGGAGGATCAGAAACTGAAAATGGGTTCTATGGAAAGAAAAGCGAATTTGGAGTAGGATGGGAGTGAGGGTTCTTACATGCAATGGAGATTTCAGCTGGAGCCTTCCTCTTCTCCTCCAAGCTCGCGCCTCCTCTCTCTCTCTCTCTCTATCCTTCAGCTTTTCCTTTTTATGAATTTTGGTGAAATGGTTAAGTATGGATGAAGGTGCAGGTTAAAGGATATATATATTGAGGGTGTGAAATTCCAATTTCGCCCTTCAGCTTAAGTATCTAAAGTAACCATGACTAAGCCATAATTAATGCAGGATAGGGATTATGGACACTATCTTCGACTAATCCTCACCAAGACTCGCCTAAATATTCTTGACGAATAATTATATCGGTCTTAGGATTTATAACTCGAGTCATGAAATTTTGGGATGTTACATGAAGGATGGGGAATACAACCGTTAGATGTTTATCAGGGAATGATATCTGACGCTGTTGGAGTAAATTTGGATTTTGAAGAACCAGATGCTGACGAAGTTCCAAATGAGGAAGCTCAAAGGTTTTACATGTATTTGAGTGAGACAAATAAACCCATATTTGAAGGATCTACAGACTCAAAATTATAAATGTGTGTTCGGTTTTTGGGTCTTAAGTCTCAATTTAATGTTGCTGAGTTGTGCATGGAATATATGACCAAAATGATGTTGGATGCAACCCCCATTAGAGGGAGTTTACCGCAAAGTTATTATGAAGCTAAAAGAGTGGTATCGAAGCTTGGCTTAAAATCTAAAAGGATTGATTGTTGTGTGTCTGGTTGCATGCTCTATTATAACAATGAGTTTGGCATAAATGATGGAGAGTTGTCGGAATACAAGTTGTGTGGACAACCACGCTATCGTGTCAGTAGATCAGGGATGAGCAGAGGCAAACCGGTTCCACAAAAATCAATGTTCTATCTGCCTCTTATTCCAAGGCTACAGAGGATGTTTAATTCAATGGAGACCGCGGGTAAAATGACATGGCACCATCAAAATAGAGATAATTCTGGTGAATTACGTCACCCATCTGATGGTGAAGCTTGGAAGCATTTTGATCGTGTTCATCCAGATTTTGCCAGTGATCCACGCAATGTTCGGCTTGGTTTGTGCTCGGATGGTTTCACACCATATATTCAAGCCTCAGCAACACCGTATTCATGTTGGCCAGTTATTGTTACCCCATACAACCTTCCTCCAGAAATGTGTATGTCCAAACCATACATGTTTTTAAATTCTATTATTCCAGGGCCAAGTAATCCAACAGCTGGTATTGACATCTATTTGCAACCTTTGATTGATGACCTAAAAAGGTTGTGGAATGGTGTTTTAACTTATGATGTGGCACGCAAACAAAATTTTGTGATGAGGGCGGCTTTGATGTGGACCATTAATGACTTCCCTGCCTATGGAATGTTGTCTGGATGGGGGACACATGGTAAGATGGCGTGTCCGATTTGCATGGTTGACACAAAGGATTTTAGTCATAAATACGGAGGATATAGATCATTTCTGTAGACGAAAGGATTTGTTGTTGGTTGAGGAAGGTACTAGGAATTTGAAACCCAAAGCCAATTATACTTTATCTACCGAATAAGCGAAAGCAGTTTATCAGTGGATAAAAGAGTTGAAAATGCCAGACGGTTATTCTTCCAATTTATCTAGATGTGCGGATGTGGATAATGGGAGGTTGGATGGGATGAAGAGTCATGATTGTCACGTATTCATGGAGTGCTTACTTCCTATCGCTTTTAGTTCGTTGTCAACACACGTTTTGAATCCGCTCGTTGAAATAAGTCAATACTTTAAGAATTTGTGTTCTGCAACGCTAAAAGCTGATGATCTTTCAAAAATGGAACAAGACATCCCACTTATCTTATGCAAGTTGGAGAGAGTATTTCCACCTGGTTTCTTTGATTCTATGGAGCATCTACCGGTGCATCTCGCATATGAAGCTAAACTTGGCGGACCTGTCCAATACAGATGGATGTATCCGTTTGAAAGGTCAGCTAATTTTTAATTATAATATAAGAAACAAGTTTAAATTAAAATATATGACTATTATATTAATATCATATTCTCTAGGTTCATGGGTGATTCAAAAAGATCGGTGAAAAACAAAGCTAGAGTTAAAGGATCGATATGTTCTTCTTACCTACACCATGAAACAACACATTTTTGTTCTCATTATTTCAAGAATCAGTTTGCTCCTGGAAGCAGTCGAAATGAAGTGGATACTGAATGGCGACATCCTTTGGCTTTGTCTGTCTTTTGTCTACCCGGTCGTCCATCTGGGAAGGAGTCAACTCACTGGCTAACAGATGAAGAGTTAAGTTCAGCACATGTTCATGTGTTGATAAACTATACTGAGGTGCAACCATTTATTGAGTATGTTCCTCAACATTAACAATCGATCTTAATTAGTTAATATAAAGTAGACAAGTGTAACAATTAAATTATTTCTTTTTAGGGAGTTCTTGTCAACAGAGGCAGTACGTGAAGACCAATCTTCTGCTCATATTCATGCGCATTTTCCAATGTGGTTTAGTCAATATGTGTATTCCCTCCCGCCAAATCCTACCAACCAACACTTGAGGAACATATCAGACGGTCCTCGAAGATGTGTTAAAGAATGGCACACATACTTTGTCAATGGATACAAATTTCACACCAATGAATGGACACAGGGCAGAGAGACAGTCAATAGTGGAGTGTGCATGAAGGGGGTCACTGGAGGAGGTGAAGATGATTTTTATGGTGTGGTTCAACACATATATGAACTTCAGTACCCCCATCTAGATTTTAGTCCAAAGGTAGTGGTTTTTTATTGTAATTGGTTTGATCCGTCTGCTCGAGGAACAAAGGTGAATCCAAAGTCAAATACAGTGGACATTAAAATGAATGGTAGATATCGACCGTATGATCCGTTCGTCATTGCACAAAATGTGAGACAAGTCTATTATGTCCCTTATCCATCAATGCGGACTGATAGGCGTGGTTGGTGTGTCGCAATTAAAACAAAACCAAGAGGTCGCATTGATCAGACAAATATTGATGACACGGTGGAAGATGTGCCATATCAAATGGAAGAGATGTCTAATGTAAATGAAGTGATTCAAGTTGAACCCATTGTTCGTTTATGTGATGAGCCAAACACCAGCGATGAAGTTGTTGATGACGAAGATGCTGATGGTGAAGATGCAACAGACCACATTGGTGTATCAAGAATTCACTCCTCCGATGATCATGATTTTGAGAATGAATGGGATTCAAATTAGTTATTTGTGTTTCAATCATTTATATAATTAAGGATGTAATTTATGTTAATTTCAACAATTCTATTTTTAATGAAGGATATGTTATTTTTAATGAAGGATGTTATTTGTTTGAGAATGAATGGGATTCAAATTATTTATTTTAATGAGTTTTGTATGTTTATGTTAACCTTGTTTAGTATATGTTTGTTTGTTTAAATGTATATGTCTAGATACAGATATGGCATCTCATGATGACTCAGGATCTGATCATGACGGCACATATGTTCCTCCTCCACCTCCCGATGTCGCCAGCACTAGCAGGCGGAAGACATCTACTCGCCTAGGGCGCCGTGTTCAGCCTACGCGTGTTGTTGTTACTACTGGCGGATATTTGCCACCACCTGTGTCTGAGGATGGTGTTAGTACTAGTACTGCAGGGGGGCCATCGATTCCTGTTGGTACTGAGGGCTTATCCCCGACACATGTTGATGCGGATGGGGTACGCACATTCATTGATGGGACTGATGTGATTAGGGTTACACCTGATGGGCGTATCATATTGCAGATTGTTGGCGATTCGTAAGTCTATATATATATTATTTATTAATTTATTTTTGTTGCCCTTTATATAACTTATATTTGGTGTAACAAACTTCATCTTTTTTTAATGCAGTTTTATTCCTTCGAAGGCTTCAGCTACCGCCATCACAAAAACAATCAAGGAGAATTTTACCAAGAGCTGGAAGAACTGGACGGAAGTTAGAAAAGATAAGGATGCAAATAAGAAGATGTTAAGATCATTTTTGGTAAGTTATTCGATTCTCCGAAATAATTAATTTGGTGTATTATCTTATTGACTTGATTAATTAATTATTGTCTTATAATTAACAACATTATTGTAAATTTCTTAAATAGGAAAAATGTACATGGTATCCAGGGGAGCAAGCCGCAGTTGAGAGAGTTTTCCATAAGAGACGTTCTCATCGCTATTCTGAATTGATGCGGAGGGCGCGCAATACGGGTACGAAGCCATCTTAGACAAATGAAGCATTTAAGAATTATTGTGAGAAAGCCAAGAACCGTGCTTCTGAAAAAGGTGGCTGCACACACACGGGGGGGAGTGTTAATACTGCAACGCATTACATGCGTTTGGTAAATTTATTACTTAATTTATTACTTGATTAATTAATTAATTAATTATTTATAATAATTAACTAGTCATTTTCAATATGTGTATTTAATTAATAATATATATATTTATGTACATATATAGGTGGAGAGGGAACAAAGGCCAATCACTTTGCCTGAGTTGCATTGCCACATGCATATGGTGGAGGAGACTGGTGAGTATGTTACAGATTGGGCGAGGCGTATTCAGGTAAAACTACTTTTACAATTATATATTAATTAATGTTTATTATTTATATTAATAATTAATTATTTATTTGTTGGGTTATTTTTTTCAGGAGAGCTTCGAGGGTGGGATGGCTGAGCACCATCAGTCACAACAGAGCAGTGGGGCAGCTGTCGATCCAGTGGAGGAGGCTGGAGTAGCTCGTGATGTTTGGGAGAGAGCAGTTGGTCCCCAAAAGACTAATCGTCTGGTAGGATCAGGTGGTATTGGACCGGCTGCTTTTCGAACAAGCATTATTCCGAGTCTATCAGATTCACATTCTGGATCCTCGACTGGTCGCAATTATGTTCCCAATGCTGGTGAGTTGAATGATGTTAGGCAATTGACGTATGCACCCCAATATCCCCCGCAGTATGCGCCATTCCAGCCATACCAGCAGCAGCATCAGTCACCCCCGCCAGCCATACCAGCAGCCCCAACATCAGTCACCCCCGCTGGACATTGATCTTAATGTCCAAATGTCATCGCTCAGTGCTTTACTTCAAGATGATACATATTATAATAATGTTGATGACATTGACCGGCAGGCACCCCAGTAGCTTTAGATTATTTTATTTTTTTGTATGGATATTTTATTAATTGTATGGATATTTTTTTGGTGATAATATTTTACTGCTTTTCCCAATTTTTATTTTTTTAAATTAAAAATTAATTAGTTATTGGATTTTATTTTTTTATCAATAATTAAATAAATTAATAAAATAATATATATTGTGAATTAAAACAATTTTTTTAAAAAAATAAAATTTATTTTTTAAAAATAATAATAATTTTTTAAAAAAAAAATGGTACTTTGCGGCGGATTTGTGTCGTTTGCGGCGGAATTTTAAATAAAACATTTTTTTTAAAAAATTATATTCATTTTTTTTTAAAATAAAATGGGTACTTTGCTGCAGATAACGGGAACTTTGCGGCAGATATTGGGCACTTCTGGCGGATATTTTGCGGGAAAAATTTGTCCCCTTTTCCGGCGGATTATCCTCCGCAAAATCAAACATATAATAATCATTTAGAAGAAAATCAAACAAAATCAACGATTTATTTCAGGAAATGATTTTCGCACGAGGAAGGTGTCATCAGCTCCTCAAATCATATAATAATCATTTAGAAGAACATCAAAGCCCATGGCGGTAAAACATTTCTTTTGATACGATAATTAGAATGACCTGAAATACAATATTGAAAATTCATCCCAACCCCGATAACATTTCCCTTCGGGTTCAAAAGAAGTAACTAACGCACCTTTCTTAAACCAAACATTTTCCAAATCAGCCGAGAAGTCAAAATCAAATTCAGTAATATTAGTCACCAATCTCAAAAGTAATAGCTTTTTAGAATTAATGATAACATGAAATATAATCCACCCTTAAAATCGTTAAATCAAGAAACTTATTATTTTTAAAAGCAGATATAGCATGCCAGTCTAGGAATAACACCTAAAAGCAATTAGTTAAATAACTCTACGAAACACTCAAATCCTCGTTTACCAAAATCACCTAATGCAAGTAATCAAGTCAGATCATAGTAGCCCAGAATAGTGATTTTAGAGATCAAGAAGACAAAAGTAGTCAAACAAATGCCAACAATGCAAGGTTTACACAGAGAAGACACAGAGTTCACACATCGGAAACGCAATACAACACACAGTACCAGTAGGGGTATCTCCCCCACTAGTTCACTTACCATTAGCAACTCTTGGTTTACCTGCAACACAAATATTGGTCAGCACTTAAAAGACAACAGTTGGTCGTACACCGACACAACGACTCGACGACTTGGCCGGACGGACCAACTGCTCTGATACCACTAATGTAACACCCCTCTTCTACCCCTTAATTTATGCGTCCTTTTATCAGAGTAAATCTTTTTCAAAAACATTAATTGAGTTGATAGAAAAGAAGTGCCACATCGTCATAAAAATTGGACTTCACAAAAATTCAACACGCCACTGCGGAATAAAAATAATAACTCGCTAAGCCTCTCAAACACGTCGCATATACTCCACATAGTCATTAAACAGTTAAATTAATTAAACTATCAAACTCCAGCCACGCCCCCTAGGTGCTACAGTATCAGAGAGCGACTCGACAACATCCCACAGCTAATAAGGAAGGCAGCGGGACCTTCACTCGCAGTTACCTGCAGCGTTGCCACAATAGAGCAACATTCCAAGCAGAAGGGTGAGCTCAATTCAATCCATATAATAAATCACATGATAAGCAGTAAGTCAAATCACAGCACTAGAGTAAACACATCACAAATCATCAATCACGTCATTACAACGACTCATAGAGTAAACACGTCACAAATCATCAATCACGTCATTACAACAATTCATCACTATGTCATGCGACTATATGAAATGCAACCCACTCGCGGGCATATGCATGATGGTACCATACTCGTCACTGCCACTATGGGCGAACATCGTCACTGCCACTATGGCGAACATCGTCACTGCCACTATGGGCGAAATGCACATGCTATGAGACACTATGGACACATGTGCAACCACAAATCATCATAATCACAACATCATCAAAATATGGGCCACTAAGGGCAACAACGTCATTTAATTAGCCACTAAGGGCATCCTCGTCATAATCACATCATCATCAAAATATTGACCACTAAGGGCAACAACGTCATTTAATTAGCCACTAAGGGCATCCTCGTCATAATCATCCACTTTGACACTAAATCGTTAAAACGGATGGCTGTGCGCAAAAAAAGAATTTTTAAAGAACTCAACATGGCTTTACAACGTCCTGGGAGGACCACCGGGGACAGCCTCTTGGGCGCCCAGAAAACACCAGCAAATAATAAGTTTTTATTTTTAAAAATATGACACACAGGTAGACGACCGAAAAAGCTTCCCAACGCTTTTTGAAACGTTTAAAACGGATGCCCGAGTCAAAAGATATAGCGAAAACAGTTTTATTAAAAATTGGGAACACACACGGGCGCCATGCGCCCAGGACAGCAACACAGGCAACACACACGGGCGCCATGCGCCCAGGACAGCAACACGCGCACTGGCGCGCCACACACAGGGAACCCGGCGCCCATGCACAGGGCGCCAAGAACAGAACGCACACAGTTTGATTTCCAGACATCTGACCCAACTTTGGAGACTCATAACTTGAGCTACACAACTCCAAATCGAACGAAACCAGTGCCAAAACGACCGGCTTTAAGTCTATTTTCAAAAACAATCAGCCACATAATTTTTGGATCAACAAAACAATACCAGTTTTAGAAAAACCGAACAGTATCCAGAATGCACACATATGGCGCCCAAGGCACCTAGGGGTTACAAAATCTTATTTCTCATCAATTAAATTACTAATTCAACACCAAAATTCAATTACCAATATGAACATCAAATTACCACGGTCATCTCCAATTATCATCAATCACAATACCATCAAAACATTAATCAAACACGTGATATGCAATTCACCCTTTTAACAATTAGAACATCACTCTTGCAATTTTAATCATAGAATTCACAATCCAAATCATCATGATCATCACATACATTCATAAATCAAACATGAAATCACACACATATCAAGGACATGGATAGATCTAGGCAATCCCCAACTTACAACCTATCATGAATATCTATTATATAGAAAGATAGAACTCCCCTAACCTCTTAAACGTATGCTCCTTAGACACCCACAAGGTCTTCTTCTTTCCTCTTTGCAAGTCGAACCCTTCTCCTTCTTTTTCCTTGAAGCTTTGCGAAATCTTCTTCTCCTCTCTCTTCTCCAACGGCGCCCTCACTCTCTCTATTCTCTTCTCTCAATTTCGCACCTTTCTTTTCTTTTGCACAAAATGACCTAAACCCTAATTTTTGGGATTAAATATGCGCCTAGGTCATGGATCATGGGCTCTCCTCAGCTTAAGCCCAATTTAATTGTCAACACCACCTCCTACTACAATACCACACCTTATTATATGCTATAATTTTTAATTATACTAATTAAATAAAATAAACGCCTAAATACTTAATTAAATAAATTAATTAAATATTTTGGGGTGTTACAACTCTCCCCCACTTAGAATAATTTCGTCCTCGAAATTTTTCTGCTAATGCTAACATTCCTCCATTAAACGACTACGGCCTCTAGGCAACTAGTGCCATCTATCACGCTGATTGTTATTCCTTTGATTACCGGCGATAAGTGATTGGGCGGCCGTCCCTCCTACTTGTTCAGCCAGGTAACTTCAAGCAGTAGTAATCAGGCTCACTCTCTACTTCGCTGTGCCACTCTGGTAAACTGACTTGCATCCTACCCCACTCATCCATCCTCATGGGTTCGCACACTAGCAGACTGCTAACGGTTTGGTTTCTATGACAATATCATTACAACAGACAACATATAGCATGCCACAACAATCAACATCATTACAACAACATATATCATCAACACCGCCATATTCCGGGACCAACTATCCCTTTTTAAACAATGGCCATAGGCCCACAACAACAATCAGCAATAATAGCAACAACAAAACCGTGTGGGCCATTCGGCGATACCCACAACAACAATCAGCATAATAACTTGGGCCATTCGGCGGTACCCAAGACAACAACATAAACGTCCACATCATTAATACCAACATAATCGTCAACACATCATTAACAACCATCAACATCAACATAATCATCATGAACAACAACATAATCATGACAATGGGCGCTAATGCGCCAACAACCAACAACAGCAATAACAAATCAACAATCAACTGAACTTGCCACTCAGGCACATCAACGACGACAACAAAAACATATAAACAGCAGCTTAACAACATAGAACAGCAGCTTAATTCTGAGAAAACAGCACTTTAAATTTTAGTAAACAGCACATTAAAATTTAAGCAAACAGCACATTTAAATTAAGTAAAACAGTATCTTAAATATAAGTAAACAGCACCTTATTTTCTAAGAAAAACAGCATTACAGCACATATTTTCTTTTGAAGGAAACAGCAACATCGCATATTTATTCTTGAAGAAAAACAGCAACCACAGCATGTATTTATTTTTAAGAAAAACAGCACCCTTTCTTGGTAGAAATTTCAGCAACAACACATATTTATTTTTGAAGAAAAACAGCAAGGCTTCACGATTTTGTGGAGGAAAAACAGCACCTCTTTTATTTTAATAAAACAGCAACAATAATGCTTTTAAATGACAAACAGCAACATGAAAATAATTCTGCAACAGCAACACTTTTGTTGATAAAAACAGCAACATAAAAATTCTGCAACAGCAGCATTTTATTTTTATACAAACAGCAACAGCAATGCCTTTAAAGGGCATACAGCAACATAAAAAAAAAATTCTGCAAAACAGCAACATGACTATTTGAAAAAACAGCAACATAAATTCTGCAAAACAGCACATGAATAATTGACAAAACAGCAGTATGTTTATTACAGGGGCAGCAACATAGTGAAATTTTAATTTCTTGGTATCATTCAAATATTCATACTCATACCACTCAATTTATCAAAGTTGCCTTTCAACAACAACAATTCACCAAACATCAAATTTATCCACACCCCATTCACTAGAAAAAAATCGCAATTCATCTATTTCACCTCCTAGGGTAATTCGCATATCACTAATAATATTTAACAGCAACGATAACAACAACAATAGCAACCGCAACAATTTCTACAGCAACTTATATCGATACATTCTCTAGAATAACAACTTTATCACCTACTTAAATTATAACAACCTCAACAATAGCAGAAAGAACGACCGCAATAACAACAACATCGTCGGCAACCACACAGTCACACTATCAACAACAAATTTCTAGAGCCCAAATAATAAGCTACATATCATCTATTAGACACAGTCAATTTATCAAGAATTCAGATAAGGCATTATTGCATCTAAGATCACATGTATCTACACATGGCACGATGACAATACATCAATTAGAGTCATTTTTAATTTTAGCTAGATATCTTCACATAACAATTAAACTGATACTAAACGATTTGTTCAATTGCTCCTACAATGAACACACCTCAACCAATAATTTGGTCATTGCTCATACAATGGTTCACAAATAGCACATAACACATAAACACAAATCGGGGTCACCGGGTACCCCAAACGAGGAAACACTCACTGCACAAAAACTTTAGACGGCACAATAGTCAAACAATTGACATATCACTAAAGTGATACTTCCACCCCAAAAACATTTATAAGACGAAGTGCGAAAAACGAGTGAAAATTGTCTTTCAAACAAAATCAACGATTTATTTCAGGAAATGATTTTCGCACGAGGAAGGTGTCATCAGCTCCTCAAATCATATAATAATCATTTAGAAGAACATCAAAGCCCATGGCGGTAAAACATTTCTTTTGATACGATAATTAGAATGACCTGAAATACAATATTGAAAATTCATCCCAACCCCGATAACATTTCCCTTCGGGTTCAAAAGAAGTAACTAACGCACCTTTCGAAAACCAAACATTTTCCAAATCAGCCGAGAAGTCAAAATCAAATTCAGTAATATTAGTCACCAATCTCAAAAGTAATAGCTTTTTAGAATTAATGATAACATGAAATATAATCCACCCTTAAAATCGTTAAATCAAGAAACTTATTATTTTTAAAAGCAGATATAGCATGCCAGTCTAGGAATAACACCTAAAAGCAATTAGTTAAATAACTCTACGAAACACTCAAATCCTCGTTTACCAAAATCACCTAATGCAAGTAATCAAGTCAGATCATAGTAGCCCAGAATAGTGATTTTAGAGATCAAGAAGACAAAAGTAGTCAAACAAATGCCAACAATGCAAGGTTTACACAGAGAAGACACAGAGTTCACACATCGGAAACGCAATACAACACACAGTACCAGTAGGGGTATCTCCCCCACTAGTTCACTTACCATTAGCAACTCTTGGTTTACCTGCAACACAAATATTGGTCAGCACTTAAAAGACAACAGTTGGTCGTACACCGACACAACGACTCGACGACTTGGCCGGACGGACCAACTGCTCTGATACCACTAATGTAACACCCCTCTTCTACCCCTTAATTTATGCGTCCTTTTATCAGAGTAAATCTTTTTCAAAAACATTAATTGAGTTGATAGAAAAGAAGTGCCACATCGTCATAAAAATTGGACTTCACAAAAATTCAACACGCCACAGCGGAATAAAAATAATAACTCGCTAAGCCTCTCAAACACGTCGCATATACTCCACATAGTCATTAAACAGTTAAATTAATTAAACTATCAAACTCCAGCCACGCCCCCTAGGTGCTACAGTATCAGAGAGCGACTCGACAACATCCCACAGCTAATAAGGAAGGCAGCGGGACCTTCACTCGCAGTTACCTGCAGCGTTGCCACAATAGAGCAACATTCCAAGCAGAAGGGTGAGCTCAATTCAATCCATATAATAAATCACATGATAAGCAGTAAGTCAAATCACAGCACTAGAGTAAACACATCACAAATCATCAATCACGTCATTACAACGACTCATAGAGTAAACACGTCACAAATCATCAATCACGTCATTACAACAATTCATCACTATGTCATGCGACTATATGAAATGCAACCCACTCGCGGGCATATGCATGATGGTACCATACTCGTCACTGCCACTATGGGCGAACATCGTCACTGCCACTATGGCGAACATCGTCACTGCCACTATGGGCGAAATGCACATGCTATGAGACACTATGGACACATGTGCAACCACAAATCATCATAATCACAACATCATCAAAATATGGGCCACTAAGGGCAACAACGTCATTTAATTAGCCACTAAGGGCATCCTCGTCATAATCACATCATCATCAAAATATTGACCACTAAGGGCAACAACGTCATTTAATTAGCCACTAAGGGCATCCTCGTCATAATCATCCACTTTGACACTAAATCGTTAAAACGGATGGCTGTGCGCAAAAAAAGAATTTTTAAAGAACTCAACATGGCTTTACAACGTCCTGGGAGGACCACCGGGGACAGCCTCTTGGGCGCCCAGAAAACACCAGCAAATAATAAGTTTTTATTTTTAAAAATATGACACACAGGTAGACGACCGAAAAAGCTTCCCAACGCTTTTTGAAACGTTTAAAACGGATGCCCGAGTCAAAAGATATAGCGAAAACAGTTTTATTAAAAATTGGGAACACACACGGGCGCCATGCGCCCAGGACAGCAACACAGGCAACACACACGGGCGCCATGCGCCCAGGACAGCAACACGCGCACTGGCGCGCCACACACAGGGAACCCGGCGCCCATGCACAGGGCGCCAAGAACAGAACGCACACAGTTTGATTTCCAGACATCTGACCCAACTTTGGAGACTCATAACTTGAGCTACACAACTCCAAATCGAACGAAACCAGTGCCAAAACGACCGGCTTTAAGTCTATTTTCAAAAACAATCAGCCACATAATTTTTGGATCAACAAAACAATACCAGTTTTAGAAAAACCGAACAGTATCCAGAATGCACACATATGGCGCCCAAGGCACCTAGGGGTTACAAAATCTTATTTCTCATCAATTAAATTACTAATTCAACACCAAAATTCAATTACCAATATGAACATCAAATTACCACGGTCATCTCCAATTATCATCAATCACAATACCATCAAAACATTAATCAAACACGTGATATGCAATTCACCCTTTTAACAATTAGAACATCACTCTTGCAATTTTAATCATAGAATTCACAATCCAAATCATCATGATCATCACATACATTCATAAATCAAACATGAAATCACACACATATCAAGGACATGGATAGATCTAGGCAATCCCCAACTTACAACCTATCATGAATATCTATTATATAGAAAGATAGAACTCCCCTAACCTCTTAAACGTATGCTCCTTAGACACCCACAAGGTCTTCTTCTTTCCTCTTTGCAAGTCGAACCCTTCTCCTTCTTTTTCCTTGAAGCTTTGGGAAATCTTCTTCTCCTCTCTCTTCTCCAACGGCGCCCTCACTCTCTCTATTCTCTTCTCTCAATTTCGCACCTTTCTTTTCTTTTGCACAAAATGACCTAAACCCTAATTTTTGGGATTAAATATGCGCCTAGGTCATGGATCATGGGCTCTCCTCAGCTTAAGCCCAATTTAATTGTCAACACCACCTCCTACTACAATACCACACCTTATTATATGCTATAATTTTTAATTATACTAATTAAATAAAATAAACGCCTAAATACTTAATTAAATAAATTAATTAAATATTTTGGGGTGTTACAACTCTCCCCCACTTAGAATAATTTCGTCCTCGAAATTTTTCTGCTAATGCTAACATTCCTCCATTAAACGACTACGGCCTCTAGGCAACTAGTGCCATCTATCACGCTGATTGTTATTCCTTTGATTACCGGCGATAAGTGATTGGGCGGCCGTCCCTCCTACTTGTTCAGCCAGGTAACTTCAAGCAGTAGTAATCAGGCTCACTCTCTACTTCGCTGTGCCACTCTGGTAAACTGACTTGCATCCTACCCCACTCATCCATCCTCATGGGTTCGCACACTAGCAGACTGCTAACGGTTTGGTTTCTATGACAATATCATTACAACAGACAACATATAGCATGCCACAACAATCAACATCATTACAACAACATATATCATCAACACCGCCATATTCCGGGACCAACTATCCCTTTTTAAACAATGGCCATAGGCCCACAACAACAATCAGCAATAATAGCAACAACAAAACCGTGTGGGCCATTCGGCGATACCCACAACAACAATCAGCATAATAACTTGGGCCATTCGGCGGTACCCAAGACAACAACATAAACGTCCACATCATTAATACCAACATAATCGTCAACACATCATTAACAACCATCAACATCAACATAATCATCATGAACAACAACATAATCATGACAATGGGCGCTAATGCGCCAACAACCAACAACAGCAATAACAAATCAACAATCAACTGAACTTGCCACTCAGGCACATCAACGACGACAACAAAAACATATAAACAGCAGCTTAACAACATAGAACAGCAGCTTAATTCTGAGAAAACATCACTTTAAATTTTAGTAAACAGCACATTAAAATTTAAGCAAACAGCACATTTAAATTGAGTAAAACAGTATCTTAAATATAAGTAAACAGCACCTTATTTTCTAAGAAAAACAGCATTACAGCACATATTTTCTTTTGAAGGAAACAGCAACATCGCATATTTATTCTTGAAGAAAAACAGCAACCACAGCATGTATTTATTTTTAAGAAAAACAGCACCCTTTCTTGGTAGAAATTTCAGCAACAACACATATTTATTTTTGAAGAAAAACAGCAAGGCTTCACGATTTTGTGGAGGAAAAACAGCACCTCTTTTATTTTAATAAAACAGCAACAATAATGCTTTTAAATGACAAACAGCAACATGAAAATAATTCTGCAACAGCAACACTTTTGTTGATAAAAACAGCAACATAAAAATTCTGCAACAGCAGCATTTTATTTTTATACAAACAGCAACAGCAATGCCTTTAAAGGGCATACAGCAACATAAAAAAAAAATTCTGCAAAACAGCAACATGACTATTTGAAAAAACAGCAACATAAATTCTGCAAAACAGCACATGAATAATTGACAAAACAGCAGTATGTTTATTACAGGGGCAGCAACATAGTGAAATTTTAATTTCTTGGTATCATTCAAATATTCATACTCATACCACTCAATTTATCAAAGTTGCCTTTCAACAACAACAATTCACCAAACATCAAATTTATCCACACCCCATTCACTAGAAAAAAATCGCAATTCATCTATTTCACCTCCTAGGGTAATTCGCATATCACTAATAATATTTAACAGCAACGATAACAACAACAATAGCAACCGCAACAATTTCTACAGCAACTTATATCGATACATTCTCTAGAATAACAACTTTATCACCTACTTAAATTATAACAACCTCAACAATAGCAGAAAGAACGACCGCAATAACAGCAACATCGTCGGCAACCACACAGTCACACTATCAACAACAAATTTCTAGAGCCCAAATAATAAGCTACATATCATCTATTAGACACAGTCAATTTATCAAGAATTCAGATAAGGCATTATTGCATCTAAGATCACATGTATCTACACATGGCACGATGACAATACATCAATTAGAGTCATTTTTAATTTTAGCTAGATATCTTCACATAACAATTAAACTGATACTAAACGATTTGTTCAATTGCTCCTACAATGAACACACCTCAACCAATAATTTGGTCATTGCTCATACAATGGTTCACAAATAGCACATAACACATAAACACAAATCGGGGTCACCGGGTACCCCAAACGAGGAAACACTCACTGCACAAAAACTTTAGACGGCACAATAGTCAAACAATTGACATATCACTAAAGTGATACTTCCACCCCAAAAACATTTATAAGACGAAGTGCGAAAAACGAGTGAAAATTGTCTTTCAAACAAAATCAACGATTTATTTCAGGAAATGATTTTCGCACGAGGAAGGTGTCATCAGCTCCTCAAATCATATAATAATCATTTAGAAGAACATCAAAGCCCATGGCGGTAAAACATTTCTTTTGATACGATAATTAGAATGACCTGAAATACAATATTGAAAATTCATCCCAACCCCGATAACATTTCCCTTCGGGTTCAAAAGAAGTAACTAACGCACCTTTCGAAAACCAAACATTTTCCAAATCAGCCGAGAAGTCAAAATCAAATTCAGTAATATTAGTCACCAATCTCAAAAGTAATAGCTTTTTAGAATTAATGATAACATGAAATATAATCCACCCTTAAAATCGTTAAATCAAGAAACTTATTATTTTTAAAAGCAGATATAGCATGCCAGTCTAGGAATAACACCTAAAAGCAATTAGTTAAATAACTCTACGAAACACTCAAATCCTCGTTTACCAAAATCACCTAATGCAAGTAATCAAGTCAGATCATAGTAGCCCAGAATAGTGATTTTAGAGATCAAGAAGACAAAAGTAGTCAAACAAATGCCAACAATGCAAGGTTTACACAGAGAAGACACAGAGTTCACACATCGGAAACGCAATACAACACACAGTACCAGTAGGGGTATCTCCCCCACTAGTTCACTTACCATTAGCAACTCTTGGTTTACCTGCAACACAAATATTGGTCAGCACTTAAAAGACAACAGTTGGTCGTACACCGACACAACGACTCGACGACTTGGCCGGACGGACCAACTGCTCTGATACCACTAATGTAACACCCCTCTTCTACCCCTTAATTTATGCGTCCTTTTATCAGAGTAAATCTTTTTCAAAAACATTAATTGAGTTGATAGAAAAGAAGTGCCACATCGTCATAAAAATTGGACTTCACAAAAATTCAACACGCCACAGCGGAATAAAAATAATAACTCGCTAAGCCTCTCAAACACGTCGCATATACTCCACATAGTCATTAAACAGTTAAATTAATTAAACTATCAAACTCCAGCCACGCCCCCTAGGTGCTACAGTATCAGAGAGCGACTCGACAACATCCCACAGCTAATAAGGAAGGCAGCGGGACCTTCACTCGCAGTTACCTGCAGCGTTGCCACAATAGAGCAACATTCCAAGCAGAAGGGTGAGCTCAATTCAATCCATATAATAAATCACATGATAAGCAGTAAGTCAAATCACAGCACTAGAGTAAACACATCACAAATCATCAATCACGTCATTACAACGACTCATAGAGTAAACACGTCACAAATCATCAATCACGTCATTACAACAATTCATCACTATGTCATGCGACTATATGAAATGCAACCCACTCGCGGGCATATGCATGATGGTACCATACTCGTCACTGCCACTATGGGCGAACATCGTCACTGCCACTATGGCGAACATCGTCACTGCCACTATGGGCGAAATGCACATGCTATGAGACACTATGGACACATGTGCAACCACAAATCATCATAATCACAACATCATCAAAATATGGGCCACTAAGGGCAACAACGTCATTTAATTAGCCACTAAGGGCATCCTCATCATAATCACATCATCATCAAAATATTGACCACTAAGGGCAACAACGTCATTTAATTAGCCACTAAGGGCATCCTCGTCATAATCATCCACTTTGACACTAAATCGTTAAAACGGATGGCTGTGCGCAAAAAAAGAATTTTTAAAGAACTCAACATGGCTTTACAACGTCCTGGGAGGACCACCGGGGACAGCCTCTTGGGCGCCCAGAAAACACCAGCAAATAATAAGTTTTTATTTTTAAAAATATGACACACAGGTAGACGACCGAAAAAGCTTCCCAACGCTTTTTGAAACGTTTAAAACGGATGCCCGAGTCAAAAGATATAGCGAAAACAGTTTTATTAAAAATTGGGAACACACACGGGCGCCATGCGCCCAGGACAGCAACACAGGCAACACACACGGGCGCCATGCGCCCAGGACAGCAACACGCGCACTGGCGCGCCACACACAGGGAACCCGGCGCCCATGCACAGGGCGCCAAGAACAGAACGCACACAGTTTGATTTCCAGACATCTGACCCAACTTTGGAGACTCATAACTTGAGCTACACAACTCCAAATCGAACGAAACCAGTGCCAAAACGACCGGCTTTAAGTCTATTTTCAAAAACAATCAGCCACATAATTTTTGGATCAACAAAACAATACCAGTTTTAGAAAAACCGAACAGTATCCAGAATGCACACATATGGCGCCCAAGGCGCCTAGGGGTTACAAAATCTTATTTCTCATCAATTAAATTACTAATTCAACACCAAAATTCAATTACCAATATGAACATCAAATTACCACGGTCATCTCCAATTATCATCAATCACAATACCATCAAAACATTAATCAAACACGTGATATGCAATTCACCCTTTTAACAATTAGAACATCACTCTTGCAATTTTAATCATAGAATTCACAATCCAAATCATCATGATCATCACATACATTCATAAATCAAACATGAAATCACACACATATCAAGGACATGGATAGATCTAGGCAATCCCCAACTTACAACCTATCATGAATATCTATTATATAGAAAGATAGAACTCCCCTAACCTCTTAAACGTATGCTCCTTAGACACCCACAAGGTCTTCTTCTTTCCTCTTTGCAAGTCGAACCCTTCTCCTTCTTTTTCCTTGAAGCTTTGCGAAATCTTCTTCTCCTCTCTCTTCTCCAACGGCGCCCTCACTCTCTCTATTCTCTTCTCTCAATTTCGCACCTTTCTTTTCTTTTGCACAAAATGACCTAAACCCTAATTTTTGGGATTAAATATGCGCCTAGGTCATGGATCATGGGCTCTCCTCAGCTTAAGCCCAATTTAATTGTCAACACCACCTCCTACTACAATACCACACCTTATTATATGCTATAATTTTTAATTATACTAATTAAATAAAATAAACGCCTAAATACTTAATTAAATAAATTAATTAAATATTTTGGGGTGTTACAGCCTTGACTGGAGTACCATTGTGAAAGGGTTTGTTTAGGATAATGGGTTGAGAAATTGCCCCGGTATGGTTTTGTGGATGTGGATATAACAATGGGATGATATGGGTGTAGGGCGAATTTCTCCAATTTTAGGTTGAGTGAAGGGTGAGGGGATTGCCCCAATTGGTAATGGGATTTCAAATGGTTGCTTTTAGTGAGGTTGTGAAAGGTGACTGAGTTAGGGGAATGGCTATATAGATTGGGTGTGGCATAAGAATGGGATGGACAATGGGCAAATTTCCCCAAGTTTAAGTGGAATGAAGGGTGAAGAGAATGTCCCCAATTTGGAATCTAGGTGATGGACCTAGTATGAACTTTTGGCTCTCTTTAAGATAAATCCCAAAGACTATGATAGTCTTGAGTTTTTTTTTGATATGATGAAAATTTCACTTGGTGATCACTAAACCTTGTCTTGATATCAATGCAACTTGAATGAATCTTGGAGTGCAAGCCTTTTGAGTTTTTTTCCTTTTTTTTTGAATTTTTTCAGCTTTCTTCTTTTGAGAATTTTTTTAGCAAATAAATAAACTTATTTGTCCTAAAATTAAAACTTTGAGAAAATGAAAGTAATCAATCATTGATCTGAATGGACCTTTTTTAGGGTTGTAACATGGCCAATGGTTAGGGTTTATGAAAGAAATGGCAATTGGGCCCAAAGAAGTGTTTGAGGTCAATGGTCTGGGTTTTATAAAAGAAAGGATAATTAGGCCCAAGAAGTGTTTGAGGGTTTATTCGGACAGAGATATCTTCTGTGTTTGGTGATATTATGTATCAGCTCACAATTTCTACTGCTTTTGCTTTTTCTTTTTGAGGATTTCTTTTTCAATCCTCTTTTTGAATTTCACATTTTTTGTGATCTTTTTTTTCTTTTTTTTTTGAGCAGAGTGAGCCGATAAATGTGACACACCATTTTTGATGTGGAATTGATCCTTGTCTAGGGTGGCTGAAAGACTTTTGATTTTTTTTTGCTCCAAGGGGTAGTAAAGATCCTCTTTTTTTTAGGGTATAGGAAGACTACCAAACTTCATTTCAAATCATGATTGCTTGTTTTTCTCAAAAATTAATTCAAGGACAAAAAATATCTATTTTTATATATCCGTTCTTTTTCTCTTTATTTTATTGGCCCTAATTTTGCTTAGGCTGCTCTTGCGAGTTTTAAACCTAACATGCTTATTTGTTTTTTTTTCTTTTGTAAAGGACTTGCACCAAGGGAATACAATGTTGACAAGATATCTAGTGATCACAAATTTGCCCCAGCATGGGGACCTAAAGTGTTAGTTTATGGAGTTTCATCATTAGGAACCAACCAAATAGTTGACTAGGTACTTGTGGAGAACATGCACCTTATGGGATGGTCGGGGTGGGACTGGACATGAACAAGGAATGATGATGGGAAAGATATGGACACTAATTGACTCAAACAAGAGTAAATGCGTGTTGCATACAAGTTCACTATACGAATGCTTCAAAGAGGGTTAACATAGTCAGTGATATGATAGGAGAACTTTTTGATAACACATCAGTTAACAAAATGGACTGTTTGGATCATTTGTTATGGGACTGATGAGATGCATCGTTTTGCTGAAGAAAATTGTGAACGAGCTGCAAACAGTGAATAACTTCCCATTTTGAAAATTGGGTGTCTAAAAAAAACCTTGAGTTTGCAACTAAGTTCAACCTTGTTTAGTAAAGCTAAGCTTTTCCAAAGAGGAATACTCAACCTCGCCTCATCTCTCATCAAAATTTTTGAAAAAGGTAATGCTCGTGTTTTTTGTATGGATGAACACATGATAATGTATATGCATGATGCAAATGCGTGAATGAATGGAAATACATGAAAAATTAGATGTTCACAATTTTTGAAATTGTGCTCATGATTGTTTTCTACTCTTTTCTAGAAAAATGTAATGCACATGATGATGGATATGTGTGATGAAAACGCAAATGTGTGAAAAGCGTGAAGGGAATGATCTCCTGGAAAGATATTTTGGATGATGAATGACTTTTTGTTTTTTTTTTATTTAGAAAATGACTCATGCATGGATGACTGGTGCGTTTGAGGTGGTTTGGGACAAAGAACTTCTTTTATTATTTTTATGATGCATGAAGAGGAGTAATGAACTTGAATGAAATAATGAATGAATGCAAATTTTTTATGATATCAAGGTGATATTATTTTCTCATTTTTGGCGCATGGCTACGCAAAATGAAGTAATTTGGACAAATAAAAAAAAATATGATATTTTGTTATTTTCTAGATGGTGAGATGCATAATGGGGTGAATATGAAAATAATGACTGTATTCTATTATGAATGCATGATGATTTTTTTTTATTTTCTAGTTAAAAGACCGACTATGCTCACGCAACAAGAATAATCAAATAAAACGCCCCCTTGTGTCCTAATGGATGAATGAACACATGGTGATAAATGACGAAATGCAAATGCGATCGAATGCGTGAAATGCGTGCAAGAATGATCTCTTGGAAAGACCAATTATTCTAAATGATTTTTTTTGGGGGCAATGCAGCATGTGACTGATGCAGGGCCTCAATTATGTATCAGAATGAAACGCTAACAAAAGGCGTAGCTTTTGAATGATGCAGAAATAATGACATCATTTTGTGAAATGATGCATGCTGAAACGGGGAATGAAATGACGTATGAATGATCGATGAAACAGCGGTTTTTATTATTTATTAGGATGAGTGAAATGATATATGAATGCTATGTTTTTGCATGCATCTCATGATGTTGCAAATGATGAAATGTCCACATTATTTGATAATGATTTGTGTGAATTATTTATGAATGAATGACGCTGCGTGCTAAATGAGATGCTAATGTTTTTTGATCAAATGTTATGCTAATGTTATATGGGTAAAAATTGTTTTTTTTTTGTGTGCGAGGAAACAAAATGCATGACACTCGCAGCGATTTTTTTAATGCGTGGAAAGGAAAGAATGATGCTTGACATGATTTACAATATTGTGTTTGTTTCTTTTTTGGAAAAGGGAAGACAGATGCATGAGCGTTGGCGAATCAACTTGCCTTTTTGGTCAGATTTATTGGAAATACGAAGGAACGCATGAATGTGCATGAAATGCAGATGTGTGGTTTTATTCATCTGTCGGGGAAGGGCAAGTTTTTTTTTTAAAAAAAATAAAAATGATCCCGGTGGTTTGACTTTCAAATGTTTTTTTTTTTACTTTCATCCACCACTCTGTAAAAAAAATTTGTAATTCCCCGGCGGTCATGCAAAATGGGATGTTTTTATATTTAATTACGTGATATGCAAAGAAAGAAAAAAAAATAAGAATGCATGATATAGGTTCTAAGAAAAGAAAATAGCTTGAACAAATGAAATATGATTTTTGGTTTTTTTTTTCAAAAAAAATGGGAAGGAAATGTATCTATGCTTGTTTGAATGCGACGGGACGAAGCTCCTTTGTGTCCTAAAAAGGGTTCCTTTGAGAATAGATCTAAGATTCTTTCTACTGAGTGAAGCTTTCAAAGGGTAGCTCTACAAGGTCCTAATAAGGTTCCTAGAGCCAACGACCCGGTTCGAGAACGCTAGCCACAACACTAGGCAAGCTATTAGAAGTGATAGAACCCTCGAAGGGACCAAACTCTAGGTGAGACTTTCGTAACCACCGAGCTGGACGTACATCCAGAGGGCCATTACTACGCAGTCTCGTTCTAACTTAGTTTATGCTCCAGTCCGGGTATAGGACTATTCTCACGTGTGTGCAAAAGTGTGATAGTGGAGTGTGTGAAGGAGCAAAATATCAGGAATACCCCCCAAGCTGCAAAACAAACAAACACACATACAACAATAATAGTCTTCTACCCTAGGGTTTATATACATAAAAGAATATAATTGGCGATAAAATAAAAGAATAATCACAAATACAAACATAAGGTCTTCTATCCTAAGGTTTACATATCATATGAAAATAATATAATATGCAAGAATAAGAGACAAAAGGATAGGGTAAAAACAAAGCATTAAATTAACAACTACTCCTACAACTAATTAGACTAGGCTTAACTCACTAAAAAAATCCCCAGTGAAGTCGCCAGCTGTAGCGACCAAAAAATCCGGGCGAGGATTCCTCAAAGGTTCAAAAATGAAGCCGCCACCAAAGTTTAGTTTAAGGGCAAACATTGGAAAATCCCTTTTGGAATGGATAAGGGTCCTTGAGACCAGATAAGGGTTTGGGAGTCGGTTATGCGTGGAGAATGTATTAGCACCCCACGACATCCTTCCTAAGGAAGGTTACCTGCTAATGAGTTGTAGGAAAGAATATTAATTTTGAAAAAAAAGTTTATTTTTACCCTTTTATTGTAAATTAAAAAAAGAAAGAAGAAAATTGATATTTTATTTAAGAAAATGGTTATTTAGGAAAAGAATAAAAAGGTTTTTTATTAGTGCAATTGACAGAGGTCGGCCGCCCTCTGGTCCTACGTATCTCCTGGTAGAGAATCAAATCGCACGTAGTTCTTAGGTAGAAAATGGTTGTTGGTTGGTATTTTTTAATATAGGGGTTTTAGGACTGTGTGATCTGTGTTGAAGGGCCACTGGGGGTCTGAAGGAGCGTTGGGGCTCTGAAGGGCCGCTGAGGGCTGAAGGAGCGTTGGGGCTCTGAAGGATCACAGTTCACTTATCCTAAAACGATGATTAACCCGACCATACGACCGACTTAATCCCCTACTTTGAAAATAAGATTTTTGGTTTTTGAAATGAAAGAGATGTGTTTGTATTTTTTAATTTAGAAGTTATTTATTTTAAATAGGGATTTTAGGACATGATCCGTAACGGTTCATTAGTGACCTAAAAAGCAGACTAATCCGACTGTACAGTCGACTTAGTCCCCTATTTATATTTTGTGGTTTTTTGTAGAAAAGGAATTAAGAAAGAAAAGTAATGAAAATTGTTTATTTTTGCGCTTGACAGGGGTGTGACCCTGCTCCTACGTATCCCTTGGTAGGGAATCAAAGGCTACGTAGTTCTAAGTAGAAAAAGTTTGTGCGTTGGTGTTTTTTAGGTATTTTGAAATTGGGATAGACATTTGTAATGACCAAACGAGTGAAACTCAGGGTGGTCATCACTCACAGCCCGTTTGAAAATTAAAACTGCTACTAACGGTCAAACAAGCTAAACTCAGGGTGACCATTAGTAACAGCCCATTTTTTTGTGAGCTTGATTGTTCGCAAGATGCTGATTTGGAAGCTTTATGATGTAATAATAAAAACACAAAATGAGTTGTAAAAAAAAAGGAGTATAATTAATAGGGGTGTTGTGTTATTAAAAGGGAGGTGTGGATAGCAACAGATGCTGTATTACTAAATGGGGGCGTGATTAGTAACCGTCTACGTTTTTGGGCTTTTTAAACAAGGTTGGGTTTATTCAGGTGGGGGAGTGACTATGGGCTTATCGGACTACCCCGCACTCCACCACGGGCGAAACCCCATTCAAGTTGGTATACGGGGTGGAAGCACTTATCCCGGTTGAAATTGGAGAGTTCAGTTGGAGAACTGCAAATCCCAAAACCCCCAATGAGAACGATCAGGGACTCAGGGAAGAGCTCGACTTAGTTGAAGAACTCCGCACCAAAGCATCGTTGAAAGAAGCACTTGTGAAACAAGGGATGGCGACGAGATACAACTCAAAGGTCATCCCTAGAGAATTCACCATCGGCCAGCTCGTCCTCAGAAGAGCGATGATAGGACAGAAGTTCGCGGCTCAAGGTAAACTCGCTCCAAACTGGGAAGGTCCCTACCGAGTCGTCTCGAAGACGGGGAAGGGCGCCTACCAACTTCAAACCATGGGAGGCGGGGCGGTGCCAAGAACATGGAACGCGGCCAACCTCAGGCGATACTTTATGTAAATTTTGTGCCTAAATTCAATTGTAACTATCATGGACACTTTTGAATTGAATAAAGTAAGTACACCGGGCGGGACACTCTTTTCCCACTGGGTTTTTATTGAGGCCCGCCCGGCCATCACCGCAGATGGAATATTTTTATATGTTGTCTCATCCTTTTATGTTTTCCATACAGCTTCATTAACCGCCAGGCGGGTTAAAATCAAACCGAGTTTGATAAACCACTGAGCGGGCTCAGAGGTACTTAGTCGATCTAAGTAACCCGAAGCGATGTTAATCGATAGTCGCAACCCCAAGGGAGAGTTAATTCTGGGGACGAACCCTAGTAAACTGCTCGAAGGCTAAAAACACGAATTAAACGCAACGAAGCGATCACAATCGAGAGTCGCACCCCCAAGGGCGAGTTAAATCTAGATACGAGGTCCAGTAAACTTCCCGAAGGCTAAACGAATTAAACAGAACGAGTAAAATAAGGATTTTAAAGCCAAAGGCATAGTACATATTACAATATTGGGGCGACTCGAAAGCCGCCCAAACACGAATGTCAAATACTTGGAACATATTACAAAAATTCTAAAGGGATCGATAAAAAACAACCACTTCCTCCACTACGACGTTTCCTTGCTCGTCCTCCTCGGCGGGCTGGATGATCCGACCGTCCACATGAGAGTGGGAAAAGTTGATAACTTTTGGGTCAATCACAAGGTCCGGGTAGACACACCACACCTGAGCCAGAGCCTCATCAAACCGCCCCTGGCAAATTGAAACAGTGGATTGGACGAGCCGGTCATATTGAGCAGAGGCCTCTTCCCGCTCTTTCTTCAAGGCTTCAATGGTCGACCTCATTTCAGCGGCTTCCAAATTCAACCCGCTCATCTGTTCGGACAAATCATTAACCTTCCCCACCTCAAGCTGCAATTTCCTCTCAGCTTCAGCTAGAGCGATCTGGGCATCGTCTCGCTCTTGGGTGACGACGGAGACCGACTTCCTTGTTTCATCAAGGGCACTGACTGTAGGTTGAAGGGCGGCCTCTGAATCTTGCAGTTTCTTCTTGGTGGCTTCCAACTCCTCCCGAACTTCTGAGATATAAACATAAGCACGGCCTAAGCTTGTCGGTTTTGTCTAAGTTATCACTCTCCAACCATAAATTTTGGGCGAGGAGAATATTACCTTTGGTCCGCTCCATTTCTCCGTGTTTCAACTTCGCAACCAGGCGAGACCCAGCCTTGACCGCCTCGGTCGCAAACAGTAGGGGGTCTTCACGAAATCCGCTTATGATGCCCTCATCGGTCATCTCGTCCAGATCGACCCCCGAGGCGGAACTCTTCTGAGGTCCTTTATGGGCCCTGGACTTTTTATGAGCAGGGTCATCCTGGGTCAGATCGACAGTGGGAAGGGGATGACCCCTCTTCGTCCCAGCAACGGGCGTGCAGATCTCGCCACCTTCAACAGCCACGGTACCCTCAGGAACCGGGGAAAGAGTAACAGCAGGGGTGGACTGGCCGGTTTGGGGCCTCCTCCCTTTCTTAGCTTGCTTCATCAACTCAGCAAAACCTAGACCGGCCATTTCACCTGCAAAGAAGGTAAGAACACGGTTAAAAAAAAGGGGTACAACTACCCTACCAAGAGCGACCTTGAAACCATTATCATCGGTCGTTTTCACCAATTGGTGACACTTGATCAAACCCTCCTCCATCAAAGAGGCCAAGTTCTCAAGCAGTCTCAGAGTCTCAGTATTTTCGTCACCAAGTTGGCAACAGGTTCTATACGTGGCGGGCATGCGGCGAAAATGAGCGCACGTCCACGCTATGGGATATTTCATGCTTGTTACTCGCCCCCGGGTGTCGATCCCCCCACCATCCGCTGGGACTCTTCGCAAACGGGGACCACCCATAGAAAAGAAGACTTCCAGGGTTTGAGCGAGTCAGAAAAAGGCTTGAAAATCTTGTAGTCCGACTGAGCCTTAAGACTCAAATGCTCCCACCGGTTCCGATTGCTGCCCGGCTCTGGTCGCCTGCTCGTCTCAAAATTTTTGAAGAACGTTTGCCAATTGCACTCTCGCCCCATCACTCTCAATAACTGCTCAAACACCTTGACAAAGGCCCACGAGTTAGGGTGCAGCTGCGAGGGTGCAACCCCAAGATAGCGAAGAATATTGCGTTGAAAGGATGTAAATGGCGGATGAATCCCGACGTCGCGAAGAACAGTGCCGTACATGGTGAATTTTAAGGTGGCCGGGATCATAGCCACGTGTTCCGTTGAAGAAGGACCTTCGACCGCCCATACCTGGCCCGGTGCGTGTTAAGATATTGGCAAGTGTACCAAATCGTTCAAGTAATAAATCGGTAAGAACCGGATATCGTCCTCAAGGATCGAAGTCAATTTACGAAGACGTTGGCAACAGCTAATAGAAACCAAATTAAAAAGGGTTTGTTTGATAATTGTTGAGCTGTCGAGCTCGAAGTAAGCAATAAAATATTTTTATGTTTTTAATAATAAAAGCCGAAAAAAACGAGTTGAAAGAATACGATGGAAAAGAATGCTAGGGACGAATTCCTATTAATTTCACCCTATTGCCACTGATTTAGTTTGAAAGTTAATCCCTCTCTCTAATCTTGCTATCAAACTCACAACATTAACTAATTCCTAGTTCCTTAGGTAACTAGTCCTTTGTCGATAACTAAAAGCCCTAATCCCTTAGGTGATTCTAATTACCAACAAGCATTAAAGTAAGAATTTGTAATATACTACAATTCATAGAATATCCCTAAACCACAAATTGAAGGTATCGAAATTCAAACATTCAATAATAAAACTCCCATTTCATAATTGAACAAAAGATCATTGTATGAGTTTTCCAACCATAAAAAGCATTAAGCGTAGAAATTCGATACACAAAATACGAGAGAGTACGGTACAAATATGATACTAAACCAGCGACAATAGAGTTACATCAATATTAATTCATCCCTAACATAAAGAGATTTAGCTATTCATGATTAATGAAGAGAAATCCAGAAAATTACAAGTGGAAGATGATGATGAACACATATGAAGCTTCAATCCTTGTTCCCAAGTCTTGATTCTTCAGTAGCCGTCAGACGGAATCGCTCCTCTTTCAGTTCTAGGGTTCCAAAAACGTCCAAAAAGTCCTTCCAAACGCGTGCTGGGCCTGATTTAATGTGTTTTCCGGAGTTTTGCGCCTCACTTGCGCTCCCAGCGCAACATCAGCGCAACTCTGCATGACTGTTCTGCCAATCCGCGCGCGACTCGCGCTTCCAGCGCCACTTAGGCGCGACTGAGGACGCTACAGTGATTCCTGCGCCTCACTTGCGCTTCCAGCGCAGCTTCAGCGCAGCTTCAGCGCAACTTGGCTATTTCCTTGTATTTTTGAGCCTGTTTGCTTGTATTTCTTCGTTCTTCTCTTCACCTGGTCCCTGGGCACAAAAATACCACAAAACCCAGCATAAACACTGCAAAGCAATTAAATCCCAAATAAAACAACTTCTTAATTTTCTCCTAACACTTTCCATTTATTCATCAAATTATTAAGTAAAATTTCCCTTTTTTTGCAGTGAAAACATCATGTGATGGGGATTCATCAGTGCGCCACCCAGCCCGGCAAAAAACGACAACACCTCATCCCCAGGTTTAAATAGTGATGGTACCTGGCCTAGCACGGCCGATGAGATCCAAGAACGATCCTCGCCTAAAACGCCTCTCCAATCGGCTTCCCCTCTTCCGGCGTCCGGCTGGATAACCCACTCCGAATGAGCCGAGGACGTGGAAGGTGGATCATGACTTTCCCCTTCTTGGAAGAATACAGGGCGAGCGGGCATCGCGACATCCGATCCCTCAGTCGGGGGCGTAGAAGTAAATCCACCCTCCGAAGTTGTCCTATCCGTAGACGTCCGAGAACTGGAGGATGGGTCCGTTGAAGAAGGTGGCGGGCTGCCGGTTACTTGGGCGGTTAGCTTCATCCGCGCCATGATGAAAGATAACCTGCAAGAAGGGAGCATGAAAGTCAGACCATCGAAGACGACCTACGGAAAAGGGGAGACATGATCGACCCCGGGTCTGACACCCCCTCATCGCCCATGTTAAAGAGTAAAGAAGTGCGATTTAAATTAAAAGCCCAAAAAGAAAGCTACATACCAGGAGCGGGAAACGATTTCGTCACACTAGCTATCACCAGAATAAGGCGATCGAAAGTTAGGTCGCGCCAGAGTTTGAAGTCGCTTATCGGAAAACATCGTGCCAGAGTAGTCGGAAAATAGATCGCTCATCGGAGAAAAGAACTCTCCCTCAGAGCAGAAAATTCGGAAAAGAAACAAATTGACCTAAGGGGTGCCCCATATTTATAGGGAGGAAGAGCCAGAACGCGAAGGGGCACGTCCCTTCCCCTTCTAAATTGATGACCTTCCTCGAAAATTGAACTGTCATCATTAAGCGCCCCCTTTTTGGGAAGCGTGAGGCATTATGACAGTCCGATCGAAGCGCCACGCTTGTCCTTTCAGAACATCATGACTGTCAGAATACCACGTCGCTAGAAGGCGCGAGCATGCTCCACCGAAACGGGCAAAGGAGAGGCAGCCCGCCTCACCAAAAGAAATGTGACTTTTAGGCCTGAACCCGTCCTAATGAACGGACTTCGGCCTGGGGGGCAACTGTTCTGGATTGGGCTGCAGCCCATGATGAATATTGGACCGGGGCGAGCGGCCCAGTAAGCAACCAGCGTCATACGACGTTTTGGATCGGGTCGCGACCCGTTAAGAAGGTTGGGCCTGTGCGAGCGGCCCAATAGCGACCCGACGCCACCCTATGCCCACGATGGGAAGATCTACGGCGGAGAGGGATTCTCGCAGGATCCGACGGTCGCCTACAGCGCCCCAAGTACTATATAAAGAGTCCCTGACATCACATGAAAGGTACGTTTTTGACCAATACTATTATACTAAAAATCACCCCACTGACTTGGGCGTTGGAGTGCCATCGCAGGTACACCCCGAGGGAGCTCTGCACGCGACCAGCCTTCATACAGGAACGACCTCAATACCTGGCACCAAGCCCCCAAGACAGCACCAGCACAGATAGACTTACTTCAACAAGAGGACCGATCGCTCAGAGAAGAGTCCGGTTCAGTAGTTAATTTTTGGTGACAATTGTTAGTAGTTAAATTGATTGGTTTCAGTAGCTTCAATAAATTTTAATAAATAGTAAATTGTAGATCATTTAATATTAATTTAATCACATTAATTAAAATATTATATTATTATAAAAAGTTATTTTGGTATTTTTGATAGTGGTTGTTTTTGTTGATAATTGTTAGTAGTTAAATTGATTGGTTTTAATAGTTTTAGTAGATTTGGTCAAAAAAATAGTTTTAATAGATTATAGTAAATAGTAAAAAATAATAATTTTTTATGGTTTTGAGAAAAATAATAAATAAAAAAATTCGACAAAAAAAGAAAAGGGAGAGGGAGAAAGAAAACTAAAGGGAAAGGTGTGTGGGAGAAAAAAAGAGAGGGAGTTGAAAAAAAAAACAAAAAAGGGAGAGAGATATAAGAAAGTAGTCAAAGTCAAAAAGCTGTACATCTTATTGGCATTTATACAGTGTTTGGAACGCAAGAAAGTTAATGGAAAGAAAGCATATAGGATGGAAAGATTTTCGAATTTAGCAATGAATTTACACTTTTACCCAAATTTACACTTTTATTATATTAGAGTACAATACCCGTGTGTATCCGCACGGGCTGATCGCATTACGTGACATAATTATACTCAAACAAAAATGTTAATTTTAAATGTGATTTTTCTATAGTTTTGTTAATATATACATATTGTAATAGTTTTTTTGTTGTATGGAAAAATCTAGAAATTAAAAAATCACACAAATAACCTGAAAATAAATTCTAAATCACTATAATTAGAAAAAGTTCAAAATTAAAATTAAAAATAATAAATAAAGTTAATACTGAAAAATTCTTTGTGGTTGTGTAACAGACTAACACGTACATAATGAAGTTAATACTGAAGTACCCAATCATGTATTTAATTGGATGGAAGATGTCCTGGTAGTACTTTAAATAAAGAATAAGCAAGAATGGGGTGTTGGGATAATTAAAGAATGAGTGGTACTTCAGCTCATGACATTTTGGCACCATAATTTAAGTTTACCAAAAGTAGTAGGTATCAAACAATTTTAAAGGATTATGATCCATACACAATCCAAGTTCAAAACATACAACTACAGAAGATACTTTGCAAAATAGGAGAGAAGTGGAATTAAACTATCATAGTAATAATATTGTCTGTGAAAACAAATTGTCATAGTAAACTGATCCAACTCAGGTTTTCTCAATTTTGATATTTTTGGTCATCTTTGTAGAGCTTTGCTGAGTTGTTCTGATTGTTTGACTTCACCATACAATCTTCACTGATTCCCATAACTTAGACTCTTTGCTGGGCCCATAAACATCATTTATCAAATTGTTAGTAAAGAATTCGAACATGTATTGGTGAGCTGTGAGCATCTCCTAAACCCTAATAGTTGTGAGAATCAGCCATCAATTGAATATGCTTGGAAGCAAAAATATTTCTAGTAGCATTAGATGGAACATTTTAAACTGCTAAACCACAAAAAAGAACTCTAATGAAAAACCACTCACTAACTCAGGTATTGAATGGAAAAAGGATTTCAAGTTGGGAACCAACTCTCTCATTAACAATGCCAATTGATTTAGCTAGATGCCGTTGTGATCTTTCCTTTTTTCTATTTTCCAGCTCATGACAAAAGGAGTACAATTGGAAAAACTAAGCAAACACCATTATTGGCATGTCCACAATAGCAAGAAGCCAAGAATCCTATAAGATAACATCAATCAATATCATAGCTCAAAGAAACACAGAGGAAAGGTAGCTTACCTGATAATTTAGAGGAAGTGAAGTTTATAGCTAGGCTCCCCATTCTTGCATCGCTTGCGTTCAAGTCTTCATAAGATAGGAGAGAAATCTACATGATTGATATACAAATGAGACAAATTAGTCAGGTGCATTCTTCTTTAATACATCAAAGCAGTTTACAAAGCGTGTGAAAAAAACACCCTTTTACAAAATGGTCTGATTATATATTTGTTACAAAATCGTTGTGTATTGTCAACGATTCAACACCTGGCAGAATAAACCTTATTAGTGTTGTACATGGCTAAAGGACCACCTCATTGACAGGTGTAGTTGAAAACCTCCCAGTCTCCTTGCATTAGCCTTTAAAGACATAAGCAAAGACAAATTACAAAGATGATCATAAAAATAAAACTTGAAATCATCATAATCATGTTTACCCCTAAAAGCTGGGTTGGGTTCCAACTTAGTTGTCTCTTTCTAAAGTAAAAAGCATAAAAAGACTATTTTAATCGGCTCTAGATCAAGTAATTACCAACCTCCACTCTTATCATTTCTAGTTTATGCTACATATTTCAAGCATTATATGATGAGAACTTGCTGTCAACAACAGTTGATCAAACACCAAGTACAAAAAGAAGAAAGTTTATAGGAATTAAGAGAAAGCCTAGATAAAGCACTCCGAGCCCATTCATCCACAAATGTAAAGATGTAGTAAGATGAAAAGGGTAAGATAAAGCACATGGAAACCACGACGAAAGCTCCAAAAGCAGGACTTGTGTTTCTAAAGCAGAACTTCAACTCACCAATTCTTCATCAAAGCATAAAACACCACCCCCTCTAAGTAAGCCCCATATACATCATCCATAATAATTCCATTGATGGCTTTAGTAGATTAAAACACTTTTTAATTAGGATGGTAAACTTACTTTTAGGTTATGAAAAGAAACACAAGCATTTTAACTTGTTACAGTCTTCTGGTCTTAAGTGGGGAATAAATGCAAACACCTAGTAGATATTATTTTGGCTAAGCGAAAAACATCACAATCTGCAGTAGGATAAAAAATATGCATGAACCAAAAATAAAAAAACAAATGTTGATAAACACATAATTGAAGCAAAATGTTGAAAAAGAAAAAGGCACTTATTGTTAAAATAAGCATATGCAACATATGACAAAATGGATGGAAGGAAATATTAATCCAGCAACTGTAAGTATGTAGAGCAACACGTCAAAACAAAATGTTGAAAGGTAAAAGAAATATTACCTATATAACATTGAAGGACTTGGAGCTAGTGCACCCTCATTGTTGCTTCTTCATCTTTTATCAGCCACAACAAATAGGTCTTCATCATCTTCGCCTTCACCGTACATAACAATCTTATTTTACAATCCAAAGCTACTTTTTGGAATGTATCAATTGAAAACTATGAAATGCAGACAACAACAAACAATTAACAATTTAAGTCAGAAGCTAAAATTTTCTAGGATTCCTATTTGGGGAAAAATCCGAAAGAGAGGAATTATTGAATAATCAAATCACCAACCCAAGAGAGGGAGAAAGAGAGTGAGAAGAAGAAATTTGATGAAACTTCTTTCACGTCGGGGACGGCGTTCCTCTCTTCCTTTGCATTTTTGCTCTCGCTTCTCCCCCACCCTCTCTTGCTTTCTCTTCGGCAAACCCACACTTGTCCCTCTGCGACGATTCTTTTTGTTTCAGTTTTTGAGAAGATGAAAGTTAAAGATGGAAAATGAGGGAGTGAGCTCAGATAATGGGAAAGGGGATCGTGAAGTGAAAGAAATGGAGAATGGAAATAGTCTGAAGCTGTAATGGAGAAAATGTAGTTGAGTGAGAATGTGAAGAAAAATTTGGAAGCAAGAGAAGATGAGAAGAAAAGGAAAAATAAAGAGTGTAGAAGATGAGAGAGGGATCGAGAGTTTGAGAGAGAGAGAGCAAGTGAAAATTTTGAAAGAGGGATAAGGACAAAGTTGGAGATGGAAACTAAATTTGTATAAATTGAAAGTGCGGGAAGAGTACAAAAATTTACATTTGTGCCCTCATAAATTTGAGTTGTCTTTTAGATAGAATGAATGTATTATTGGTAAAATCATAGGTCATTTAATGATATAAATATATAGTAGGAAATATATAGTAGGATACCCCGTGCATACGCACGGATGCTGTCGTGTTCTTTTTAGAAATAAACTTAGACAATATTTAAATAGTCTGAACATTATCCTGTGAAAATAAAGACAAATTTAAAGTAGATAAAAAAATATTTTTAAATAAAAAATAGATATATATCAAAATCTAAAAATGTAAAAGTATCATTTAAGAACAATCTTTGCATTTATCCCGTATTTTTTATATATCAGTGCAGTGTTTTTTTATATATCAGTGTTGTTATTTCGTGTTTTTTTATATATCAGTACATCATATTCCGTGTTTTTATATATATCATTCCAGTTATCCCTGTATTTTTTTATATATCAATGCAGTTATCCCGTGTTTTTTATGTATTAGTGCAGTTATCTCATAGTTTCAATTGATTATTTGAGTTGATTAGTAGATTATAGTAGATAGTAAAAGATAGATAGTAGATTATGAATAAAAAATATTTATGCCGTATTTTCTTATATAAATATAAGTGACAATTATTTGTCCTTTTTTAGGTATTAGTGACAAAAATTTGTCATGTGTGTTTTAAACATGAATCAGTTTAAATAGTCATTAAGCCTTCTTGTTTTTTTAGATAGTACGTAGGTTTATAGTAGTCTTCAAAAATTATAATTATCAATGGCAAATATTAATCCCGTATTTTTATATATATCACTGCAATTATCACGTGTTTTTTATATATCAGTGCAGTTATCTCGTAGTTTCAATTGATTATTTTAGTTGGTTAACTAGTTGATTATTGTAGATAGTAAAAGTTAGATAGTAGATTATCAGTAAGAAATATTTTTTTAAAATACTAATTAATAGTTTAAATAGTCATTAAGTCTTCTTGTTTTTTAGTAGTAAGTTTGTAGTAGTAGTCTTCAAAAAAGTTAATTATCAATGACAAATATTAATCCTGTGTTTTTTATATATCAGTGCAATTATCCCGTGTTTTTTTTATATATTAGTGCAGTTATCTCGTAGTTTCAATTGATTATTTTAGTTTATTAATAGATTATAGTAGATAGTAAAAGATAGATTGTAGATTATCAATAAGAGTGTAAACAGATTTCGGAGAGAAAAATTAAAATTTTAAGGTGATAAGTTTTTCTAAAAAGATGATAGTTTTTTTCTGTTATTTAGTGTGACTCATTTAAATTTTTATAGGTAATTTTATTACAGTAGTGTTTATATAAATTTAAAAATTTAGTTAAAAAACTAAAGTGAAGTGATAAGAGAAAGAGAATAATTGTTTATGGTAAAAGTAAAAGTAAAGTAAAAAGAAAAAACGAAGAAAGAGAGTGTAAGAGAAAAGTGAAAAGGAGGAAAGAGAGTGTAAGAAGAAAGAAAAAAAACAAGAAAGAGAGTGTAAGAAGAAAGAGAAAAAAATGAAGAAAGAAAAAGAAAGAAAGAGTGAGTAATGACATTTTTACCCTTAAATTACATATGTGTCTTGTTAATAAGAGATCCAAATTGGTAATTTCATAAGAGGTTTGTTTGTTAAATAGATATAAATAGATATTAGATTAGATGAGGGTATTGGTAAAATCATAGGTGATTTAGTGGTATAAATATGTAGTGGGAAATATATAACAGGATACCCGTGCATACGCACAGATGCTGTCTTGTTCATTTTATGAATGAACTTAGACAGTATTTAAACAGTCTGAACATTACTCCGTGAAAATAAAGACAAAATTAAAGTTGATAAAAAAGAGTTTCAAATAAAAAATAGATAAATATTAAAATCTAAAAATGTAAAAATATCATTTAAAAACAATCTGTGCATTTATCCCATATTTTTTATATATCAGTGCAGTGTTTTTTATATATCAGTGTTGTTATTCCGTGTTTTTTGCATCATATTCCGTGTTTTTATATATATCATTCCAGTTATCCCCGTATTTTTTTATATATCAGTGCAGTTATCCCGTGTTTTTTTATGTATTAGTGCAGTTATCTCATAGTTTCAACTGATTATTTGAGTTGATTAGTAGATTATAGTAGAGAGTAAAAGATAGATAGTAGATTATCAATAAAAAATATGTATCCCGTGTTTTTTTATATATCAGTGACAATTATTTGTCCTTTTTTAGGTATTTGTGACAAATATTTGTCACGTGTGTTTTAAACATGAATCAGTTTAAATAGTCATTAAGCCTTCTTGTTTTTTTTAGATAGTAGGTTTATAGTAGTCTTCAAAAATTATAATTATCAATGGCAAATATTAATCCCGTGTTTTTATATATATCACTGCAATTATCACGTGTTTTTTATATATCAGTGCAGTTATCTCGTAGTTTCAATTGATTATTTTAGTTGGTTAACTAGTTGATTATTGTAGATAGTAAAAGTTAGATAGTAGATTATCAGTAAGAAATATTTTTTTAAAATACTAATTAATAGTTTAAATAGTCAGTAAGTCTTCTTGTTTTTTAGTAGTAGGTTTGTAGTAGTAGTCTTCAAAAAAGTTAATTATCAATGACAAATATTAATCCTGTGTTTTTTATATATCAGTGCAATTATCCCGTGTTTTTTTTTATATATTAGTGCAGTTATCTCGTAGTTTCAATTGATTATTTTAGTTTATTAATAGATTATAGTAGATAGTAAAAGATAGATTGTAGATTATCAATAAGAGTGTAAACAGATTTCAGAGAGAAAAATTAAAATTTTAAGGTGATAAGTTTTTCCAAAAAGATGATAGTTTTTTTCTGTTATTTAGTGTGACTCATTTAAATTTTTATAGGTAATTTTATTACAGTAGTGTTTATATAAATTTAAAAATTTAGTTAAAAAACTAAAGTGAAGTGATAAGAGAAAGAGAATAATTGTTTATGGTAAAAGTAAAAGTAAAGTAAAAAGAAAAAAGGAAGAAAGAGAGTGTAAGAGAAAAGTGAAAAGGAGGAAAGAGAGTGTAAGAAGAAAGAAAAAAAACAAGAAAGAGAGTGTAAGAAGAAAGAGAAAAAAATGAAGAAAGAAAAAGAAAGAAAGAGTGAGTAATGACATTTTTACCCTTAAATTACATATGTGTCTTGTTAATAAGAGATCCAAATTGGTAATTTCATAAGAGGTTTGTTTGTTAAATAGATATAAATAGATATTAGATTAGATGAGGGGATTGGTAAAATCATAGGTGATTTAGTGGTATAAATATGTAGTAGGAAATATATAACAGGATACCCGTGCATACGCACAGATGCTGTCTTGTTCATTTTATGAATGAACTTAGACAGTATTTAAATAGTCTGAACATTACTCCGTGAAAATAAAGACAAAATTAAAGTTGATAAAAAAGAGTTTCAAATAAAAAATAGATAAATATTAAAATCTAAAAATGTAAAAATATCATTTAAAAACAATCTGTGCATTTATCCCATATTTTTTATATATCAGTGCAGTGTTTTTTATATATCAGTGTTGTTATTCCGTGTTTTTTGCATCATATTCCGTGTTTTTATATATATCATTCCAGTTATCCCCGTATTTTTTTATATATCAGTGCAGTTATCCCGTGTTTTTTTATGTATTAGTGCAGTTATCTCATAGTTTCAACTGATTATTTGAGTTGATTAGTAGATTATAGTAGAGAGTAAAAGATAGATAGTAGATTATCAATAAAAAATATGTATCCCGTGTTTTTTTATATATCAGTGACAATTATTTGTCCTTTTTTAGGTATTTGTGACAAATATTTGTCACGTGTGTTTTAAACATGAATCAGTTTAAATAGTCATTAAGCCTTCTTGTTTTTTTTAGATAGTAGGTTTATAGTAGTCTTCAAAAATTATAGTTATCAATGGCAAATATTAATCCCGTGTTTTTATATATATATATATATATATATATATATATATATATATATATCACTACAATTATCCCGTGTTTTTTATATATTAGTGCCGTTATTTCGTAGTTTCAATTGATTATTTTAGCTGGTTAACTAGTTGATTATAGTGGATAGTAAAAGTTAGATAGTAGATTATCTGTAAGAATTATTTTTTTAAAATATTAATTAATAGTTTAAAGAGTCATTAAGTCTTCTTGTTTTTTTGTAGTAGGTTTGTAGTAGTAGTCTTCAAAAATTTTAATTATCAATGACAAATATTAATCTCGTGTTTTTTTATATATCACTGCAGTTATCCCGTGTTTTTTTATATATCAGAGCAGTTATCTCGTAGTTTCAATTGACTATTTTAGTTGATTAGTAGATTATAGTAGATAGTAAAAGAGAGATAGTAGATTATCAATAAGAAATATTTGTTTTAAATATTAATTAGTAGTTTAAATAGTGTAATACCCTAATTTTGTCCTATCCAAAAATAAGAAATTTTATTTATCTTTAATAAAAAATAATTATTTTATTTTCATGCCATGTTTTATTTTATTTTAGTTTGCTACAAGTTTTAATCTTTGAAAAAAATAATAATTAAGAGTATCAAAATAAAATAGGCAAAGGAGCATATGGGGGGTCTGTTAAAAAATATATAGAGGTGCAATTAGGATTGGGCCATCTAAAGCCCACTCCTCCACCAAACCTTAACCCAATTCGCCTAACCCATGTCCAAAACCTAACCCATGTCCAAAACCTAACCCATATCCAACCCATAACCCACAACCCAACTCACCAAAACCCTAAAATCCCTCCTCTCCTAACCCTAATTCGACCCCACCCCCCTTTACCCTGAAAAATGTCCACATTCACTCTCCCCCCTTAACCCAAAAATCATCCACATTCATCCCCTCTCTCCTCCCTAAAAATTCGGCCACCTTTCCCCTTATTCCTCCTTGGAACTCACAATCCCACTTCCACACACTTCCCACTTCCCCACATTCCTCTTCCCCATACACTCCACCCTCACATCACTCCCTCCCCAACGGCTCTCTCCCTTCCTACGATCCCTCTCTCTCTTTCTCCCTCACACATCACTCAACTCACTCTCTCTCACACATTTCCCCTTCCAAACCCTAAAAAATTCACACACTCAACCCTCATTCTTTCCTCCCCCTACGGCCTCTTTCTCTCTCCCTCATACACTCCCTCCATCTCCTTTTCTCTCACACAACCTCCAAAGCACCACTCCCATCATCCCCATCAAACCCTAGCCGTCCCCTCCCTCTCTTCTCTTCCTTTCACCCTTCTTTCTCTCCTCTCTCACGAAATCACCATTTTTGGTGCCCTCCTTTCTCTCCTCTCTCACGAAATCGCCATTTTTGGCATCAACACACAAGAGGCCGTTGGTCCCTCCAAAGCTCACGGATTCATCCAAGGAAACGTGTTTTCCATTTCGTTTTTCTCAAGGTTAGCACGCCAACGGATATATACACAAGGCTTGGTGAAAAAAACCAAAAAACAAAACACACAACCACAAGATCAAGTTTTGGTATAAATAGGAGTTACGGTTTTGAGGCAAGGGGACGGTTTTTGGAGAGAAAAGAGAGGAGAGGCCGAAGTCTTGAAAGACTCAGGAGCAAGAGGAAGCAAAAGCGGATCCGGAGAAGTTTCTGTGAGAGAGAGATTATTTTTTTCGTTTTTCTCCTCTACTAAAATTTTCATAGTTTTATTTTTGTTGTTGTTATTAAGGTCTCACCAAAAGGTTCATTATTCAAGGTTGGTTTAGTATTCTCTCTTAAATTTCTTGTTTTATCTTATGATCTTTGCATCTCTATTCTAATCAATGTAAATTTGTTGTCTCATAAATCCTTTTTGTTCATCTTCGCATATGTGGTGTTTTTGAGATTTTGAGAGATTGAATGTTAGACTTTTTTTTTTAATAGAAGAATACAAAATGCTTCATGTTCTTATGCTCTTGTTGTTTTAAAATAAGAATAGTTCAATTTGATTGCTTATCTTTGAATGTCATGTTTCTCTTTGAAGAAATGTAGCAATGTCCTTTTTATCAACAATAATAATTGTCATCAAAATAATGACAATAAGAAATGTAGCAATTTTTCTAATATCAAAAAAGGATTTAAGGTAAAATGTTTCTTTAAATAATTAATAGATCTCTTTATACCAAATGCCAACAAAAAAACACTTCACAAAAAATCACTTTTCGGAAAAACTCAAAAAAAAAAAACAAACATTTCCTAGTAATTAATAAAAAGAGGTAGTCAACACATTTCTTTTACCATTGTTAAGTAAACAAATAAATTGATTTTTATGTTTTTCTTTTATTTATTTATTTATTCGTTTTTTTATTTAATCAAAAATTAACAAAAAGAAAAAAGAGAACAAAAAAACCTTTCCTTAGTAAAAAAGAGTGGTAAGTAAAACATTTTTTAAAAAAAAACAAGTAAACTGTTATTTACACCCCCCAGGCTCAAGCATAAGGCCATTTTTGTCACTTAAGCCCAGTTTCGCTAACTGGGCCCTCCCATGCGAATTGGGCTTCTTTTTCACACCCCCCATTTTGATAACTTAACCCTCTCTGAGAGGGCCCAACATTTACACAGTCCATTAGAATTAATCCCTGATTTCTGCACCCCCTATTTTAAAACGCAACCCTTCTCACTGTTTACACCCCATTTTTAATAATATAGCCCTCCTTTTATTTGCATCCCCATTTTCCTCTTGCACCCACTGTTTCTCCTTTAAAAAAAAATATATTTCCTTTCCCTACATAAATATTTTCTGACATCGAAAACAAATCTTTTCAAACGTCGAAATCAACGAAAACACCTTTCAAAAACAAATCTTTTCAAACGTCGAAATCAAAATTAATCATCACTAATGATCACTCGCGCCGTTGCCGTTTGATTGTGGGTGATGATTTCATTCCTGTGGGAGCTAGTAGTGTGGCCACTCTAAACCGTTGTTGTTTGGTCCTCACAAACGCTCTCCTCCAATTTCGAAAACATTTTCAATGCTCAAAATAAAAACCGATTATCATTAATCATCACTCGTGCCGTTGCCGTTTGGACGTTAATGATAATTCATTTTCATAAGAGTTAGTAGTGCGACCACTCTAAACCATTGTTGTTTGGTCACTGCGAACGCTCAACCCCTTTGCGAAAAACTCCAAAAAGATTAAAAAACAAAACCTTTTCAAAAAAACCAGAACTACGTAGCTTTGAATTCTCCATCGCACCGGGAGATACGTAGGAGCGGATATCCTCCGTCAAGCACAATAAACTAAAAACTTTTTTTCTTTCTCTAAAAAAAACAACAAACACTTTTTGCCAAAAATAAAAATTTTCATTAAGTCTTTTCATTCGCTTTTCGAAAAAAGGGCAAATTAAAGTATTTTCCAAATCCGCACTTAAAACCACACTTGTAATTAAAGGTTCCCTTTCGGTAGAAAGGAGGCGTAGGGTGCTAAAACCTTCCCTATGCCTAACCGACCCCCGAACCCAAATTTTCCGGTTTACCAAAAGGCCATCCGCTTTCCAAAAGGTTTTTCTTCAATATTTTCCTTATAAAAAATATTGGTGGCGACTTCATTGATTTTCAAAAAGTTGTAAACGAAGGAAGATTCCCTCAGGGACTTTTTCGGGCGCAACAGCTGGCGACTTCACTGGGGACTTTTCTTTTTTTAAGTGGGTCAAGCCTAACTAATTAAATGTGTGGTTTAGCGTGCTATCGATGTGATTTGGATACTTTGTTACTTATATCCCTTTTCGGTTTGCTCTTCTTGTCATGTTGCGTGCATGTGCATTTATTTTCTCTCCTTTCATGTTTATTTTTCCTCGTCTTTGCCTATGTGCTTAGTACCCTCATGCTTTTCCTCCCCATCTTGTTATGTTCCTCTCTTCTTAGCCCCCTTTCTCGAGGAAAGCAAAGCACTTGATTATTGTTGAAACCCTAGGCTAGCTAATTTGATACTGAACCCTAGTGTAGACAACGTGTTATCGCTTGCTATTGTTTGGACTGTTCTGGGTTTTCCTTCGCAGGTGGGGTATATGTGGGTAGTTTTAGGCGGTGTGTCCCCGCTACACATACTCACCCCCTTATGATTATGAGATTTGAGAGAGGCCTAAAACCCAAGGTCTGAAAAACACCTAGGAGAGTGGAAACGAGTAGTGACTGCCAATTGGACCGATGTCCTTCTGCTCTCACGAAAGTTTCAGCCAGAGTATGCTCTTTTATGGTACCTCACGCCAGATGGCATTCCATTGTTGTGGGTGTTATCATGAGAAAGATTTAGCTCTGGTAGCCTTTGCGAGGGAGTGAATAGAGCCACATGGGAGGATTACCCTTTAACTTGCCTTAGATCGTAGGTCTCACCTCTTTTTAGGTCACAAGGGCTTTCCAAATTGTGTGCTGCATTGTAAACTAGGCACGTTTTCAAAAAGAAAAGGAGATTTTTCGAAAAAAAGAGAAAATAGAGAAAGAGTTGCCGTTGTAACCTTTCTTTCGCCGGTCTGTACGAAGTGACATATGAACCACTTTATTTTTTTTTTAAAAAAAAGAGGGAGTGAAAGAGTTACCGCTGTAGCCTTTCTCACACTGGTCCATATGAAATAACGTACGACCCGTGTAACACCCCAAAAATAATAGATTAATTTATTTAATTAGTTAAAAGAAATTGGGTGGTAGAAATAATAATATAATTATTATTTATTACTTATTAAAATGAGTATAAGGTGTTTTAAATAAAATAAGGAGCAGTATTGTAATCGGATAAGGTGTTGTAATTAAATTGGGCTTAAGCTGCGGGGAAGCCCGCAATCCAAGCCCGACAACCTAAGCGCATATAAAAGTTGAGATTTTAAGGTTTTGGTTCATTTGAGAAAAAAGAAAGGAAAAATGCGAATAGAGAGGGTGGGAAGGGAAGGAGGGCGCGGCGCCCATGAGGAGAGGAGGAGAGGTGAAGTGCGCAAAGCTCCAAGGAGAAAGGAGAAGGTGTGATCCGGTTGCCGTGGTTCCGTTCGTGATCGTCCCTAGAGATCCTATTCATCTAATTCGAGGTTAGGGGAGCTCTTTCTTTCCATCAAATAGAATTCTATGATAGGTCTTAATCTAGGTTGTTGGACTAGATCCTTGATGCATGCCCTATTCTTGATGTTCTTGATATGTTGATGTTGTTCTTGATGTTCTTGATGTGATTGATGTTGTTCTTGATGTAGCCTTGATATGCTTGATGTTAATTTCCAATATATAGGCACTTCATGTATGCGCATGTGAATTATAATAGAGACACGATTATTATGTGATTTATGCGATTAATTTGATGTTGATGGTATTGGGTGTTGATGGTGTTCGCATATGAAGTGTTTGAGGTTATGGGCGCCTAGGGCGCCATGGTGAGGTGTGTGTGGTGCCCAATAGAATTTTGATCATTTTAAAATAAAGTTTGATTTTTGGTGGTTGGAATTTTGGGTTGTGTTGGTCATGTGAAAAATTTGGAGAAAAATAATGTTTTGTGCTGAAATTGGGCAAAAATCTGTGTTGCTGAAAGTGCCTGGGCGCTGGGTGCCCATGGTGCTGTGCGCTGTGCAGTGTTGCTCCAGGCGCTGGGCGCTGGGTGCCAGCGCTGGGCGCTGAGCGCCCATGCGCGTGTGTGTGTGCGTAGCGCTGGGCGCTGGGTGCCAGCGCTGGGCGCTGAGCGCCCGTGTGCGTGTGTTGTGTGCTGCGCCAAGGCGCTGGGCGCCAGGCGCTGGGCACTGAGCGCCCGGGTGTGTGTGCGTGCGTGTGTTGCCTTTTGCTAGGCGCTGGGCGCCAGGTGCCTGGGCGCTGGGTGCCCATGGCGCCAGTTTTCAGGATGTTCCAAATTATTTTCGAAAACTGTTTTCGCTATATCTTTTGACTCGGATATCCGTTTTGAACGATTCAAAAAGCGTTGTGAAGAATTTTCAGTTGTCCATCTGTGTGTTCCATTTCTTAAAAATAAAATCTCATAAATTCAGAAGGATTGCTGGGCGCCCAAGTGGCCGTTCCCGGTGATCGTTGCTGTGACAATGAAAAGATGTTTTGGGTGTCTTTAAAAATTCTCTTTGCGTACGACCCGTGGATTTAGCGAAGTAATGCCAAAAAGGATGATTTTGACGATGATGCCCCTAGTGGCTAGTTAAATGACGGTTTTGCCCTTAGTGGCTATTATTATTTATAGTGACGTGTAAATGACGATGATGCCCTTAGTGGCTAGTTAAATGACTGTTTTGCCCTTAGTGGCTAATGTTCTTTCTAATGACGAGTAAATGACGGTTTTGCCCTTAGCGGCCAATATTATTGATAATGAGGTGTAAATGACGATGATGCCCTCAGTGGTTAGTTAAATGACTGTTTCGCCCTTAGTGGCTAATATTATTTATAATGACGTGTAAATAACTATTTTGCCCTTAGTGGCTATTATTATTTATAGTGATGTGTAAATGACGATGATGCCCGTGGTGGCTAGTAAATGACGTTTCTGCCCTCAGTGGCTATTGTGTGAGTTGATGACATCTGTGTAAGAGTGATGATGAAACCCAGTGACGTTTGAGGCCGAGAGGCTAAGTGATGTTAAGGCCTAAAAGGCTAAGTGATGTTGTGGTTGTGTGAATTGTGAATTTGCAGGTGCTGTGCCTCTTATTTGGCAAACCGGTAAGTGATGGGTCACATAGTTGACTGCGATTTGTGCATTTTAGTGTTTGTGTGTTGTGAGTGGTGCATGTCATAGTGTCTCATGCCCATATGCATAAACCCAGTGACGTTTTGGGGCATGAGTGGCTAAGTGACGATGAGGCCTTAAGGGCTAAGCGATGTTTGTGAAAAGGTACCTCATGCATATGCCCGCGAGTGGGTTGCATTTCATAAGCCTACATGACATGAGATGAGTTATTGTAAGTGATGTGAATGATGACTGTGATGTGAATATTTAGTGTGTTGGATGCTGATTGTTCTAGTGCTTAGCCTATGATTAGTACTTGTCATATTTTCTATTATATGGATTGAATGATGCTCACCCTTTCCTGTTTGAATGTTGCCCCATGTTGGTAACGTGCAGGTGATTCTCAGTGAAGGCCTTTAGCTTCACTTCTTGAGTCGAGTCGTCATGCTCTGATACGTAGCACCTGGGGGGATGTATTTGATGTTTTGCTGATGTACTTAAATTTGTATACTGTTGATGGGTTGATTTACTTTCCGCTGCGTTGATGTTGGATTTTATTACGTAGTTATCGATGTTTTGAGGTCTCCCTATTGTGGAGTGCTATGTATGGCACCTTTGACGACGTACTATTTTATTTGAGACTGGAGGTTTTATTTTGACGTACGTGTGACACCCTCGTGGTGAAATCAAAAATGATTTTTGAACTCTGATTTTCTTAAATAAAATAAAAGGGTAGAAAGGGGGTGTTACATAAGTGGTATCAAAGCAATGGTTGGTCTGTCCGGCCGAGTCATCGAGTCGTTGTGTTAGATAGTGACCAACTGTTGTCTTTTCAGTGCTGACCGTTGTTGTGTTGCAGGTACACCGGAAAGTTTCTATTGGTAAGTGAACTAGTGGGGGAGATTTCCCTACTAGTGCTGTGTGCCCTATTGTGTATTCAGTGTGAGAACTGTGTTTTGCTGTTGTGATCCTTGTTGTTGACCTTATAGCTGCGTGCTTCTAAATGAATTGTCATCTTGTTTAAATGTTCACATGTGTTTTAGTTGATATTGAGCTCTGTGTGTTTTACATAAAATGTCGAATTAATTGCTGTTGCTGTGGATTGTCAAGTCGCATGTACCTTCTTATGTTGATATGTCCGAACTATTTTAAGAGGTCGACGCTGAACTTTTACGAAAAATCCTGTGAATACGTTTGATGTTTGAAAACTGAATGCGTTGTAAAATTATTTTGTGGACTATTTCAAGTTATTGCTGCACTAATAACTGTCGTAGCGTTTTAATCACTACAAACGAAAAATATCTTCATTGAGTGCTATAATTTGACCTCAACTCTTTTTGGAAAAGACCGCAATTTGATGTAACAATTTTAGCTGAGGACTATATACCGTCTCATGTGATTGCTATTTTGACTTGCCTAATTTTCCTCAAGGTGGAGCCTTGTATGCTTGAGTTTTATGACAACATCTTTTTGGTCGTTACTTCTTGAATTGCGCTATAGAGTTTTATAATCCGAAAAATAATGGAAGTTCCGAAATTGCTTTTGGACATCCCTTAAACACTTTTACGGCTGGATACCGAGATTAGCATTGAAAATCACTTTTATAAACGATTCGGATTTTGGTTTTAGCAGTTGCACTCTTGCGATATGCGTTACGTGGTTTTAAAAATCTTAAGATTTAAAAATGTGCATTTTGGACGCTTGTGCACTTGGGCCGAATTAACTAATTACTGTAAATGTTAATGTAACTATTCTTTTGGGCTGACTAGTTGTAATAAGGTTTTAAATGTTAACCGTGTTCCTGTGTACTTAGTTGATAATGCTTCGTGGATTATCCTGAGCTATTTGCTATTGCTGTTTGAATGATAAATGCCATGCTGTTTTAAAAAGTCGAATGCTACTGCTGTTTTGTTTAAACTGCTGTTGCTGTTTTATTTAAATAATTGTTGCTGTTTCTGAAAAATGATCATTGCTGTTTTCAGAAAATAATGTTGCTGTTTTATTCGGATAATTGTTATGGTTTTCTGCAAAATGACTAATTGCTGAAAATGAATGTTGCTACCTTTTTAAAAGTTGTTGTTGCTGCTTCCTAAGGCCGCTGTCAGTGCTTTCAAGAATAACTGTTACTGTCCCTACTTTTGTACACTGCTGCTATTTTACGAGTTGTGCCTGTTTTTTTGGGTTGTTGACTGTCTCTATTTTTATGAGTTGTCCTATTTGGTGGTTTGGAGTCTAAAGGATGAAGAGATTTTGAAAATTGCTTTTGAACGACTCATAGACAATTTTATGGTTGGATACTGATAGTAGCATTGAAAATTATTGTTGCAGTTTTTTTTTCTGAAAAACTATTGTTACTGTTTTTGTGAGAATTATTGTTGTCACTTCCTGAAAAACTATTGTTGTTGTTGCCATGTGACATTATGCCATTGTTTCCGTGCCGTGTGCCTTGTTGTTGCTATAGTTACGCATTTAGTAAACTTCCTCGTGATGTTGTTGATGTTATTGTTGTTGTTGTTTTTCGAAAGACTATTATTGCTGTTTTCTGAAAGCTACTGCTGCTGTCCTCCTGAGATGATTGTTGTTGTTTCCTGAAAGATCATCGTTGCTGTCTTTAAAAATTACTTTCACCGTACCGAAAAGTACTGTTACTGTTCCTAGCTTATGCGCTGCCACTATTTTTATGAGTTGTGCCTAATTCGATTGTTAACCGTTGCCGGTGCCTTAGTGCCCGATTGTGCGACTGAGTTGTTAATATTGTTGTCGTTGATGATGTTGCTCTGTTGTTGATTTTTAGTTGTTGGTGTCGCCTGAGTGGCAATTGTAGTTGTTGATGTCGCCTGAGTGGCAATTGTAGTTGTTGATGTCGCCTGAGTGGCAATTGTAGTTGTTGATGTCGCCTGAGTGGCAGTTGTAATTGTTGATGTCGCCTGAGAGGCAGAGTTGTTTGTGGATGTTGTTGTCGTGTTACTAAAATTATGAGACTTGTTGTACGACTGTTATGCACCCTGTGAATTTCGTTGTGATGTTATGATGATTGAAGTATTTTGTTATCCTTATGGGTAGATGAGTGGGGTAGGATGCGAGCTAGTTTATCAGAGTAGCGCAGCGGAGTAGAGAGTGAGTCTGATTATTACTGCTTGAAGTTACCTGGCTGAACAAGTAGGAGGGACGGCCGCCCAAGCACTTACCGCCGGTAATCAGAGCAATAGTAATCAGCATGAATAATAGCACTAGTTGTCTAGGTGGCCTTAGTGGGAGAGTGCTGGCGTTGACAGGTGGATTTCGAGGACGAAATTCCTTTAAGTGGGGGAGAGTTGTAACACCCCAAAAATAATAGATTAATTTATTTAATTAGTTAAAAGAAATTGGGTGGTAGAAATAATAATATAATTATTATTTATTACTTATTAAAATGAGTATAAGGTGTTTTAAATAAAATAAGGAGCAGTATTGTAATCGGATAAGGTGTTGTAATTAAATTGGGCTTAAGCTACGGGGAAGCCCGCAATCCAAGCCCGACAACCTAAGCGCATATAAAAGCTGAGATTTTAAGGTTTTGGTTCATTTGAGAAAAAAGAAAGGAAAAATGCGAATAGAGAGGGTGGGAAGGGAAGGAGGGCGCGGCGCCCATGAGGAGAGGAGGAGAGGTGAAGTGCGCAAAGCTCCAAGGAGAAAGGAGAAGGTGTGATCCGGTTGCCGTGGTTCCGTTCGTGATCGTCCCTAGAGATCCTATTCATCTAATTCGAGGTTAGGGGAGCTCTTTCTTTCCATCAAATAGAATTCTATGATAGGTCTTAATCTAGGTTGTTGGACTAGATCCTTGATGCATGCCCTATTCTTGATGTTCTTGATATGTTGATGTTGTTCTTGATGTTCTTGATGTGATTGATGTTGTTCTTGATGTAGCCTTGATATGCTTGATGTTAATTTCCAATATATAGGCACTTCATGTATGCGCATGTGAATTATAATAGAGACACGATTATTATGTGATTTATGCGATTAATTTGATGTTGATGGTATTGGGTGTTGATGGTGTTCGCATATGAAGTGTTTGAGGGTATGGGCGCCTAGGGCGCCATGGTGAGGTGTGTGTGGTGCCCAATAGAATTTTGATCATTTTAAAATAAAGTTTGATTTTTGGTGGTTGGAATTTTGGGTTGTGTTGGTCATGTGAAAAATTTGGAGAAAAATAATGTTTTGTGCTGAAATTGGGCAAAAATCTGTGTTGCTGAAAGTGCCTGGGCGCTGGGTGCCCATGGTGCTGTGCGCTGTGCAGTGTTGCTCCAGGCGCTGGGCGCTGGGTGCCAGCGCTGGGCGCTGAGCGCCCATGCGCGTGTGTGTGTGCGTAGCGCTGGGCGCTGAGCGCCCGTGTGCGTGTGTTGTGTGCTGCGCCAAGGCGCTGGGCGCTGAGCGCCCGGGTGTGTGTGCGTGCGTGTGTTGCCTTTTGCTAGGCGCTGGGCGCCAGGTGCCTGGGCGCTGGGTTCCCATGGCGCCAGTTTTCAGGATGTTCCAAATTATTTTCGAAAACTGTTTTCGCTATATCTTTTGACACGGATATCCGTTTTGAACGATTCAAAAAGCGTTGTGAAGCATTTTCAGTTGTCCATCTGTGTGTTCCATTTTTTAAAAATAAAATCTCGTAAATTCAGAAGGATTGCTGGGCGCCCAAGTGGCCGTTCCCAGTGATCGTTGCTGTGACAATGAAAAGATGTTTTGGGTGTCTTTAAAAATTCTCTTTGCGTACGACCCGTGGATTTAACGAAGTAATGCCAAAAAGGATGATTTTGACGATGATGCCCCTAGTGGCTAGTTAAATGACGGTTTTGCCCTTAGTGGCTATTATTATTTATAGTGACGTGTAAATGACGATGATGCCCTTAGTGGGTAGTTAAATGACTGTTTTGCCCTTAGTGGCTAATGTTCTTTCTAATGACGAGTAAATGACGGTTTTGCCCTTAGCGGCCAATATTATTGATAATGAGGTGTAAATGACGATGATGCCCTCAGTGGTTAGTTAAATGACTGTTTCGCCCTTAGTGGCTAATATTATTTATAATGACGTGTAAATAACTATTTTGCCCTTAGTGGCTATTATTATTTATAGTGATGTGTAAATGACGATGATGCCCGTGGTGGCTAGTAAATGACGTTTCTGCCCTCAGTGGCTATTGTGTGAGTTGATGACATCTGTGTAAGAGTGATGATGAAACCCAGTGACGTTTGAGGCCGAGAGGCTAAGTGATGTTAAGGCCTAAAAGGCTAAGTGATGTTGTGGTTGTGTGAATTGTGAATTTGCAGGTGCTGTGCCTCTTATTTGGCAAACCGGTAAGTGATGGGTCACATAGTTGACTGCGATTTGTGCATTTTAGTGTTTGTGTGTTGTGAGTGGTGCATGTCATAGTGTCTCATGCCCATATGCATAAACCTAGTGACGTTTTGGGGCCTGAGTGGCTAAGTGACGATGAGGCCTTAAGGGCTAAGCGACGTTTGTGAAAAGGTACCTCATGCATATGCCCGCGAGTGGGTTGCATTTCATAAGCCTACATGACATGAGATGAGTTATTGTAAGTGATGTGAATGATGACTGTGATGTGAATATTTAGTGTGTTGGATGATGATTGTTCTAGTGCTTAGCCTATGATTAGTACTTGTCATATTTTCTATTATATGGATTGAATGACGCTCACCCTTTCCTGTTTGAATGTTGCCCCATGTTGGTAACGTGCAGGTGATTCTCAGTGAAGGCCTTTAGCTTCACTTCTTGAGTCGAGTCGTCATGCTCTGATACGTAGCACCTGGGGGGATGTATTTGATGTTTTGCTGATGTACTTAAATTTGTATACTGTTGATGGGTTGATTTACTTTCCGCTGCGTTGATGTTGGATTTTATTACGTAGTTATCGATGTTTTGAGGTCTCCCTATTGTGGAGTGCTATGTATGGCACCTTTGACGACGTACTATTTTATTTGAGACTGGAGGTTTTATTTTGACGTATGTGTGACACCCTCGTGGTGAAATCAAAAATGATTTTTGAACTCTGATTTTCTTAAATAAAATAAAAGGGTAGAAAGGGGGTGTTACAACCCGCATTTTCCAAAAAAAAAAACTTGAATCACTGCCCATAAGGACTGGTCTCTGAGTTACATAGACATAGAACATCATCGTCATAAAACATACATTTTCAATAGTTTTCGCATGCATCTTTACATTTCATCATGGTTTGCTTGCCGAGAACCCCAAGTAATGAGAAATTTTTGTCATAGATACGGCATGGAATCTAGAAGGGAAATGGTGTATACTCCAAGGTACCCTGTTGTGAACAAGGTAGATGTGACTAGCCTGAAAAAATGTGTTGACCTGATGGGACCTATTGAAAGGGGATCGTTTGACAATGCTTATGGGAACCTCCGGAAGTTGTTGTTGCTAGAGGTGCAGACTGAGGCTATCGCGGCTTTGAGTAGATTCTATGACCCAGAAATCAGGTGCTTTCTTTTTAAAAATTTTCAAATGGCCCCCACATTGGAGGAATATCAGCAGATTTTGGGTTTCACTCAGACAGAAGCGGTCCCCTACCGGTATCAAGAACAGTACTACACAGATGAGGGGTTCGCTGCATTATTGCAAGTGAGTGTAGAGGATCTGAAGCTCCAAAAGCAGAAGAGAAACAATGTGATAGGTTTCCCGCAGAGCTACCTTGAAGGTTTAATGGGAGCCTATGCTAGAAGTAAAAATTGGGTGGTCTTCAAGCGAGTTTTGGCCTTGGCAATTTTTGGGGTTGTTCTCTTTCCGCAGATTGAGAGGTATGTGGATGTGACCGTTATTGGTATTTTCCTAGCTTTTCAGAATAGGAAGAGCTCCATTAATCCAATCCCCGCCATCCTTGCTGACACTTATTCTGCTTTTACTCATCATTGTGACTTGAGAAGGAAGAAAATCTCTTGCTCTTCTCACCTGTTGTATGCATGGCTTCTCATTCATGCCTTCACCAACCCAACACGAGTGGAAAAGTTGATTAGCTACGCTGTAACTTGTGAGGTGAAAGCTATGAGTATTCAAGAATGGATCCAGTTTCTAGGGGGTCTAGATGAGCACTCGATCCGTTGGTATCTCTCATCTTGCTGGGAAGATAGGCCTAAGGTAGTCTTCCGCTGTGGTAGTTTTCAAAATGTCCCGCTGATGGGCACTAAAGGATGCATCAATTACAACCCGTCCCTGACTCTGAGGCAATTGGGGTATCCGATGAGGAATTCTCCTACTGAAGAAATGATATCCCCGTTTTACATCTTTGAAGGAGGACCAAAAGATGACAGTTTGCTTAGAAAGGTCTTACAAGCCTGGAGTACGGTGGTTCGCATGGGAAAAGTAGAGCTTGCTCAGAGGACTAATGGTATCACCTTCGCTCAGTGGCTTGGAAAAAGAATCCGGAATGTTCAACTGCCCTACCAAAAAGAGTTGCAAGTCGAGAGGGAAGTAGTAGACGCCAGCGTCCCTGTTATCGAAGAATTAGGCGAGGTTAAGTTGGCCCTGATGAAGGCAGAGGAAGAGAAGAAATCTTTGCAAGCTGAAATAGAGAAGATGGCTCTGAAGAACAAAAGGTTGAAAGAAGAAAATGCCCTGAAGTCTGATACCATTGAGAAGTTCAGTCAGAAACTAAAAGGGGAAGAGGAGAGCAAGTTAGAAGTTCAAAGGTATCTGCAAGGAGCCAAGGAGGAAATCAAGAGGCGAAGCTTGAAAGAGAAGAAGGCCCTGGAAGAAGCCAATCAGTGGAAAGAATTGTGGGATGAAGCAAAAATGGAAGAGAGAGCTGCGAAAAGCTTGCTTGCCAAGTCAAAGAGAGAATCCCGCATGTTACAGGCTGAATGGGAGAGTAAGTTAGACAGTGTTGTGCAAGAGAGAGACTCATTTGAGAACATCCTCAGAGAATATCAGCGGGCCCTAAAAGCAGAGCAAGAAGATTCTGATGAGTTGAAGGAGCGCCTTTGTCACATCAGCGATGCGTACCGGCAGGTGAGGGATGAAAGTCAGTATTGGGAACATCGCTATGTTGAGCTGCTCGGTAGGATTGAAGAGCAGGCAGTCATCATTGAGCTGAGAGATGAGGTTCAACACTGGAAGGGTAGGTTCTCCAAGCTATCAGAATTGGTCAACCAGGCTCTTGCGGATATGCCCAGGAGATTAAGAAAAGCTGAAACTGAGATGTATCCCCTCAACACCCCGCTTGAGGTGTACAAATTTGTGGAGTACTGCAGAGCCCTAGTTGAGGAAGCCAAAGGAAAAGCCGGAAGTACCTCTACCAACAACAAAAGGAAAAAGAGTGGAAATGTCAAAGCTCTTTGTATTTGAGCCTCTTTATTGTAATTTCCCATTTTGTTTTATTGTACCTTTCTTTTTTCACTCATTGTATCAGAATGTCGTACTTTCGGATTCAGATTTTGAAGTATTTTGTTTAAATACACCCGTTTCGTTTCCAGATTCCAATTTCAGTATGATCCAAAGAAAGTGATATAACAAAAATAATCAAGGATTTACCTGCGTATCTATGACAAGACATAATACACTGCGATTCTCGGCAAGACAAACTAAACATGCATTCATTCGCATTGCATTCATTTATTCGTTCTTGTGTTCATAAGCGTGTTCCGTCAACAGAAAGTCAGGCAAGCTGGTTAATCATCGCTATTGGACGCGTCTGCAAGCAAGAAACATGGAAAACAATCAAGCCAACCTTGATCAGAACGATCCGCAGCCACATCAGGATGACGGAATTCCAGGAGGTCTGGATCCTAATGGTCAGGGTCAGCATGGTCAGAATCAGGAGAATCAAGTCACTCAGGCGGAGATGGAAGTCCTAAGGGCCCAAATGGCGGAGGTCATAAGAGTGCTAAGTGCCTTAAGAGAGGTTGGCACAATTGAAACCGCTGTTGCTGGAACGAACAATCCTCCTCCCCTTCCTGGGTCTGGGATCTCTCAAACCCTTCAAGCTGTGCAATGGCCTCCCTATGGTCTCCCATTGGGCTATACGCCTCCTGCTGCTGATGCAAACCCTGGAGGAGATCCTTCAGGAACCACGGGGCACGCTCAGCCTAATACAGTTGTGAATGAAGTTGGAAGAGGGACGCATCGAGCCCAGATTCAGATCCCAGTTCCTGTTATTGCTCCAGGAACTCTGGCGGGTTTCAATTCACCAATAATGGGTCATCCACACGTACAGGGCCCAGTCCCTCAGAATATTGCTCACCGACACATGACCCCGGTCGCGGCGTCGATGAATAACCCTCACTATGGTGCCGGCGGTTTCCCACAGAATTACCCTGCCGAAGCTAGAAGTCAGTATCAGATGTTGGAAGAGAGGTTAAGAGCTGTTGAAGGGGCAGGTTCCCGAGCCAGGAATGCCCATGAGTTGTGCTTGGTTCCTGATCTAGTCCTGCCGCCTAAGTTCAAAGCACCAACTTTTGACAAATACAGAGGGACAACTTGCCCAGTTAGCCATGTGACAATGTACTGCCGAAAGATGACTGCCTATGCCCGTGATGATAACTTAATGATGCATTGCTTCCAAGAAAGTTTAGCTGGAGCTCCCCTTGACTGGTACATGCAGTTAGAGCCAACTAATATCCGTTGCTGGAAAGACATGGCGGATGCCTTCATGCGTCAATACCAGTATAACAATGATTTGGCTCCAGATAGAACTCAGCTACAATGCATGTCTAAGAGGGATAACGAGTCGTTCAAGGAGTATGCTCAGAGATGGCGGAACCATGCGGCTCAAGTAAAACCCCCTCTGCTGGACAAAGAAATGGTCCACATGTTTATGGAAACCCTTCCTGCGGTGTACTATGATAGGTTGGTTAGCAGCGTAGCCTCAAACTTCTCTGAGATGGTGGTCACAGGGGAAAGAGTAGAGAATGGCATGCGGAGCGGAAGAATAGCTCAGGGCCCGACACCTCCTGCCGGTCAAAAAAAGCCATTTTTTGGGTCTCATAAGAAGAAAGAAGGTGAAACTAATGCAGTCATCGGAGCCAGTGGTCCGTCGCACAGCAATCCACCGCAAGCTATTTCGGTTCCTCCTCAGGCACCACTGGCACAGCCTTTTCAATCAAATTATCAGTACCGGAATTATAATGAAAGGAAGCCTGTTGTCTTTGATCCCATTCCCATGTCCTACACTGACTTGTTTAATTATCTCATCACCAACAAATTAATCAATACTCGTCAAATGAAGCCATATCAGCCTCCCTATCCCAGAGGGTACAACGCAAATGCCACCTGCGCCTTTCATTCTGGGGCAGTAGGTCATGTGGTGGAGGATTGTAAAGCATTCAAATATGTGGTGCAAGAATTACTTGATAAGAAAAGCATATCATTTCAACAACCCAATGTAGCCACCAATCCGTTGCCAGGGCATGGAGGATCTGCTATTAATGTCGTTGACCATCAGGGGGGTCAGTGTTTGGTTAGAAAAGTTGATTGCATTCAGATGCCTTTGAATTTTATCCATGCCGAATTATGCCGTTTTGGTGTCATCAAAGAAGGGTGTGCTAGGAAAGACGCCTGTGATAATCCTCGCTGCATCGGGGCATGCGAAGGCTTTAAACCAATTCTCCAAGATCTCTTAGACAGACACCTGGTCCAAGTGGGAATCCAGGAGAAAGAAGAAGGTGTATTTACCTTGCAATCAGGCAATGGAGGCTTCAGGAGACCAATTGAAATTCCCTGCAATCTGAATTCCAGCCTAGCTGTGACGAGACCCTCGACTGTTGTCATTCCAGTACCTGCTGCTACCCCTAGTGGGGAAACTAGGATGACTCCATGGAGCTGCAATGTGCAAATGCAAGCGGAGATCCCTAAAGGCACTCTGGATATAACAAACATTGCTGGAGGTAGTTGTATCACAAGGAGTGGAAGGTTGTATACTCCTGAAAACCTTAGAAGAGAGCAATCCAAGGGAAATGAGGAAAGGGCCCGTAAGGGAAAAGACAAGGAAGCTGTAGAGGTCAGGGATGTGTCGGACAAAGAAGCTCAAGAATTCCTGAGGGTAATGAGACAGAGTGAATATCGGGTGGTAGACCAGCTGAATCAAACCCCATCCAAGATCTCAATGCTCTCTTTGCTGCTTAGTTCAGAGGCACATCGTGCTGCACTGCTAAAGGTCCTGAATGAAGCTCACGTCTCCCATGACATTACAGTAAACCAGCTTGATGGTATTGTTGGCAGCATTGTAGCCTCTAATTACTTGACTTTCTCAGACACTGAGCTGCCTCCGGCAGGAAAGAGTCATAATCAAGCCCTTCACATCTCAGTCAAGTGTGGGGACCATATACTTGCCAGGGTGCTTATCGATAACGGTTCATCCTTGAATGTGCTGCCTAAGTCTACAATGGATAAGCTGGATGTAGACTGTTCATATCTAAAACCGAGCTCCACCTTGGTCAGAGCATTTGATGGGTCGGTGAAGGAAGTTTTTGGAGAAGTAGAAATGCCGCTGCAGGTAGGCCCTGAAGTATTTTATGTCGTCTTTCAAGTGATGGACATCAATTCATCCTACAGTTGCCTGCTAGGACGTCCTTGGATACATGCGGCTGGGGCAGTGCCATCCTCGCTTCATCAGAAACTCAAGTTTGTGGCTAGGGGAAAGCTGATAGTGATCTCCGGAGAGGAAGAAACGTTGATAAATCGATCACCACCTGAATATTATGTGGAAGCAGCAGAAGAGTCCTTCGAGACTGCTTTCCAAGGACTGGAGATTTCAAACGCTGTCTTCGTCGAAGGTGAGCCTTGGTGGAAGCCTAAGTGGTCCAGGGCTGACATGATGGCTGCAAAGGTGATGCTGGGACATGGGTATCAGGTTGGTAAAGGCTTAGGAAAAGCTGCTCAAGGAATTGTAATGCCTGTCCAGTTGAGGGGCAATATTGAGAGGTTCGGTGTTGGGTACATCCCGAGTCTTGCTGATCGGGAAAGGCTGGCATCTGACAGGAGGGAGAAATGGCTGGCCAAACTCAGAGGAAAGGCACCCAATCAGGGGAGAATGGTCATCGCTAATCTTAAGAATAACTTCCGGAGTGCTGGTATGCTGAACCCTGACCAGGTTAATATGGTTGAAGAAGGATCAAGCTCAAGTGGCCGTGCTGAAGGTCTGGTGCGCTGCTGTGCGACTGGAGAGAAGCTGCAAAACTGGGAGATCATGGATTTCCCCGTATTTTTCAATTTAAAGTAATTATCGTTGTAATGCAGATCCCTCGGCTCTGCCCAAGGCCTTGGGATATTTCATTCGGGCACACATGTTTTCGTCAAAAATCATCAATCAATAAAGTGTTATTCTGAATTTTCAATAAAATTTCTGTCTTCATCTTTTATCTGTGTTGCTTTTTCTTTGTTTTTATTCGCCGCTCCATTCTAATGCAGATCAAAAATAAACTCTGAAAATAATAATGCCCATAACTCATACTGTGATTTTGATTACCCGGTTAATCAAGCCGAGGAAGATGTTGAGAATGATTGGGATACTCCTCCAGAAATCATGAGAATGGTAGAACAAGAAGGAAAGGTCATCGAACCCCATGAGGAGTCTACAGAAATGGTCAATTTGGGTACTAAGGAAGACAGAAAAGAGATCAAGGTTGGTACCGCAATGGAGAATAAAGAGCGCAAAAAGTTGATTCAGCTCCTGTTCGATTACGTTGACGTATTCGCATGGACATATCGGGACATGCCAGGGTTGAGCACAGATATTGTTGAACATAAATTGCCAGTGAAATCAGAGTGTCCCCCGGTGAAACAGAAGTTAAGGCGGATGAAGCCTGAAATGTCTTTGAAGATCAGGGACGAGGTCAAGAAACAGTTTGATGCAGGGTTCTTAGCTGTGGCAAAATATCCTGAGTGGGTAGCAAACATTGTTCCAGTCCCTAAGAAAGATGGGAAGGTCCGAATGTGTGTCGACTACCGTGACTTGAACAGAGCAAGCCCTAAAGATGATTTCCCTCTACCCCATATTGACGTTTTGGTGGACAGTACTGCTCAGCATTCGATGTTCTCCTTCATGGATGGGTACTCAGGCTATAATCAGATCAAAATGGCTCCAGAGGATATGGATAAAACCACCTTCATAACCCTTTGGGGAACTTTCTGTTACAAGGTCATGCCTTTCGGGTTGAGGAATGCTGGGGCAACCTACCAAAGAGCGATGGTAACCCTATTCCATGACATGATGCATAAGGAGATCGAAGTCTATGTGGATGACATGATTGCCAAATCAAAGACTGATGAAGAGCACGTGGTTAACCTGTAGAAGCTGTTCGAGCGTCTATGAAAGTACAAACTCAGGTTGAACCCCGCTAAGTGCACCTTTGGGGTTAGGTCAGGGAAGCTGTTAGGTTTCATTGTTAGCCAGAAGGGAATTGAGGTAGACCCGGACAAAGTACGAGCAATCCTGGAGATGCCAGCACCTAAAACAGAGAAAGAAGTTTGTGGTTTCCTGGGAAGACTAAATTACATCTCTCGATTCATCTTCCAGTTGACTGCAACTTGCGAACCAATTTTCAAACTGCTGTGCAAAAACCAAGAGATGAAGTGGAATGATAAATGCCAAGAAGCATTTGAGAAAATCAAGGTGTATCTTCAAAATCCACCTGTCCTAATGCCACCTGTGTCTGGCAGGCCCCTCATCCTATACCTCACGGTGCTAGACAACTCTATGGGCTGCGTGCTGGGGCAACACGATGAGTCAGGAAAGAAAGAACACGCGATCTACTACATAAGCAAGAAGTTCACAGACTGTGAGGCAAGGTATTCATCATTGGAGAAGACTTGTTGTGCTCTAGCCTGGGCTGCGCATCGACTGAGACAGTATATGCTGAGTCACACTACCTGGTTGGTGTCCAAAATGGACCCAATCAAGTACATATTTGAAAAACCTGCGCTCACAGGTAGAATTGCTCGTTGGCAAATGCTTCTGTCAGAGTACGATCTCGTGTACATAACCCAGAAGGCGATTAAAGGTAGCACACTGGCAGACTACCTGGCACATCAACCGGTTGAGGATTACCAATCAATGCAATGTGAGTTCCCAGATGAGGACATTATGGCATTATTTGACGCAGGGAAGTCCCAAGATGATGAAAGGTGGAGAGTGTTGTTTGATGGTGCCTCTAACATGTGGGGGCACGGGATCGGAGCAGTGCTGATCTCCCCAGACAACCGCTTTATACCAGTCACCGCCAGACTAAGCTTCTATGTCACAAACAATATTGCAGAGTATGAAGCGTGTATCTTGGGTATCCAGGCAGCTCTCGATCGGAAAGTCAAGAGGCTCGACGTGTACGGAGATTCAGCTCTAGTTGTCCATCAAGTAAAAGGAGACTGGGAAACAAGAAATTCTGATTTGATTCCTTACCGTGACTACATTCAAGAATTAATCAAGCCCTTTGAGGAAATCACTTTCCAACACATACCCCGCAGCGAGAATCAGTTGGCAGATGCCTTGGCAACTTTGTCTTCTATGTTCAACGTCAGTTGTGACAAAAGTCTGACGACTGTCAGAATCCAGCACAGAGAACAGCCTGCTTATCACTACTGTATGACAGTCGAAGAGGGATCAGATGGTAAGCCTTGGTACCATGACATCAAGCAGTATATCACAAACAGAGAGTATCCTCCCGGAGCTACAGAGAACGACAAGAGAACCCTCAGGAGGCTGTCAACAGGTTTCTTCTTGAGTGGAGACGTCCTTTACAAGAGAAACCATGACTTGGTACTCCTCAGGTGTGTAACAGGAGAAGAATCAGTAAAGATCATGCGAGATGTTCATGAAGGCTCATTTGGGGTTCATTCCAACGGGCACGCAATGGCTAGAAAAATCCTGAGAGCTGGATACTACTGATTGCAGATGGAATCAGACTGTTATAGTTTTGTGAGAAGATGCCATAAATGCCAAATCTATGCAGATCATACCCATGTACCTCCAACTTCTCTGAATGTTTTGAGCGCACCATGGCCATTCTCAATGTGGGGCATGGACATCATTGGTCCCATTGAACCCAAAGCTTCCAATGGTCACCGTTTCATTCTGGTTGCTATTGACTACTTCACTAAGTGGGTGGAGGCTGCTTCTTATCCCAATGTAACGAGCTCAGTGATTGCTAAGTTCATCAAGAAAGACTTGGTTTGCCGCTACGGCCTTCCAAACAAGATTATCACAGACAACGGTAGTAATTTGAACAGCAGAATGATGAAGGATTTGTGTAAAGACTTCAAAATACAACATCACAACTCTTCTCCCTACCGCCCAAAGATGAATGGGGCAGTTGAGGCAGCCAACAAGAACATCAAGAAGATTGTGCAAAAGATGGTGGTAACCTATAATGATTGGCACGAGATGCTCCCCTTTGCCCTGCATGGTTACAGAACCTCAGTACGCACCTCAACAGGGGCAACCCCTTACTCCCTGGTTTACGGGTCAGAGGCAGTTCTCCCCATCGAGGTTGAAATACCATCCCTGCGGGTGTTAATGGAGACAAAACTTGATGAAGCAGAATGGGTTCGGTCTCGTCTTGACCAGCTGAATCTCATTGATGAAAAACGGGTGGCCGCAATGTGCCATGGACAGTTGTACCAACAGAGGATGAGGAGGGCTTTTGACAAGAAAGTCCGTTCTCGTGAATTTCAAGAAGGAGATCTTGTGCTCAAGCAGATCTTGCCGATTCAGACAGACTCTAGGGGCAAATGGGCTCCCAAATATGAAGGACCTTATGTGGTGAAGAAGGCATTCTCAGGAGGAGCTTTAATTCTGGCAAACATGGACGGAGATGAGATCCTAAATCCAGTGAACTCAGATGTGGTCAAGAAGTATTATGTCTAGAAAAATAGACGAAAAAAGAGAAAGATAAGCCAAGGAAAAATCAGCTCGCTAGGTTGAAAACCCGCAAAGGGCGACCTAGGCAAAATCAGAGCGGCCCGGTGGATTGAAAACCCGCAAAGGGCGATCCAGGCAAAAATTAGGGTCAGAAAACTTGGGCTTGAGAAAAGAAAAAGGCAATCAGCGCTCCAAAGGTTCGGATAAGGGGGTGATCAGTATTATGAGTATGGACGGTGGGCACCGTTACTACAGAGAGGAAATCACGAGATTTGTTCTTTTTTGCTTGTATTTTTTGTAGTTTAAAAGAAAGATTGCAATGCACTTTCGATTGGCGTGACTTTCTGCGCGTCCAATTTCTATATCAATAAAAGTCCAACTTTTCTTTCATATGTGTGCTTTTTGTGTCTCTGCTTTCATCTATTCAGTTTCTGTCAAAATAATAACTTTTATGATTGATGAAATCGAATTGCAAAACATGAGCACATTCAGGGCATTACAGGATTATTGCGAAATCTTTGAAAAAATACGGAAAGAAGTGATTCCCCAAGTGAATAAAATTGCGGAAAAGACAGTCATGACGAACCAGTGTGCAATCCTCGCGGGATCGCCGTCCTGGAACAGCCTTCGCCCGGCAGATCGAATTAACCAGCAAAAAGAGTGCCAAAGAAAAAACAAATAAGCAGAAAAAAGAAAGCTGCTTAAAGAAAGCAAGCAGAGTAAGCAAAAACAAATAAGCAGAAAAAAGAAAGCTGCTTAAAGAAAACAAACAGAATAAACAAAACAAACAACAAAAAAGAAAATCACAGAAGACAGAACATAAAAGAACACAACATCTTCATTCATCATACCATCCATACCATTCGTCATCAAACAGTGGTGCATTACACTTTCAAATTCGCATCTCAGAAGAGCGAAGAATAACAAAAGAAAAGAAGTGAATGAGGAATCAAACAGAAAAAGCATCCCACCAAAATCAATTATTGCATTCATGTGCATCCAAATACCCAAATGCATGCATTTCATGCACCATCCAAGAAGTTGCTTCGGACCAGGGAGTCCCAAAAATCTCATTTTTAGAAAATCACCATCAGCACCGAGTTAGTAAACTCCATCAACCCAGGGTTAGTAAACCCCATCAACACAGAGTTAGTGAACTCCTTCCACAGATCACAACATCGTGTACGAGCACGCGATGGATCCATCAGACTTCGTTAAGTCCTTCGGATTAGTTGTGTCAGCCTAAGGCATAGCGTAAATCCATTGATCAAATCAGTTCCGGACCTGATGTTGATCGGCCGCTCGAAAAGGCCACCCCCAAAGCTCAGACTCGACCAGAGTTCGTTAGAAGGTTTTTTAGGCAGCCTCCGAATTCCCAGTTTACCGCTTTTCCCAATTTACTGCTTTCCCGTTAATGCGACAAGTGTTAACCCCCCTTTTCTCAAAAGGAAAATAACAAAAAGAAAATTTGAGCTTTTCTGGAGCGGACAAAATTAGTGTTATTTCTATATCTTTATTTCCATTTCACCAACAAATATGAAAAGGCCAAGTCATATTTCTTGACGAAATGTGAAATAAAGAGGGGCAGCTGTAATACCCTAATTTTGTCCTATCCAAAAATAAGAAATTTTATTTATCTTTAATAAAAAATAATTATTTTATTTTCATGCCATGTTTTATTTTATTTTAGTTTGCTACAAGTTTTAATCTTTGAAAAAAATAATAATTAAGAGTATCAAAATAAAATAGGCAAAGGAGCATATGAGGGGGGTCTGTTAAAAAATATATAGAGGTGCAATTAGGATTGGGCCATCTAAAGCCCACTCCTCCACCAAACCTTAACCCAATTCGCCTAACCCATGTCCAAAACCTAACCCATGTCCAAAACCTAACCCATATCCAACCCATAACCCACAACCCAACTCACCAAAACCCTAAAATCCCTCCTCTCCTAACCCTAATTCGACCCCACCCCCATTTACCCTAAAAAATGTCCACCTTCACTCTCCCCCCTTAACCCAAAAATCATCCACATTCATCCCCTCTCTCCTCCCTAAAAATTCGGCCACCTTTCCCCTTATTCCTCCTTGGAACTCACAATCCCACTTCCACACACTTCCCACTTCCCCACATTCCTCTTCCCCATACACTCCACCCTCACATCACTCCCTCCCCAACGGCTCTCTCCCTTCCTACGACCCCTCTCTCTCTTTCTCCCTCACACATCACTCAACTCACTCTCTCTCACACATTTCCCCTTCCAAACCCTAAAAAATTCACACACTCAACCCTCATTCTTTCCTCCCCCTACGGCCTCTTTCTCTCTCCCTCATACAATCCCTCCATCTCCTTTTCTCTCACACAACCTCCAAAGCACCACTCCCATCATCCCCATCAAACCCTAGCCGTCCCCTCCCTCTCTTCTCTTCCTTTCACCCTTCTTTCTCTCCTCTCTCACGAAATCACCATTTTTGGTGCCCTCCTTTCTCTCCTCTCTCACGAAATCGCCATTTTTGGCATCAACACACAAGAGGCCGTTGGTCCCTCCAAAGCTCACGGATTCATCCAAGGAAACGTGTTTTCCATTTCGTTTTTCTCAAGGTTAGCACGCCAACGGGTATATACACAAGGCTTGGTGAAAAAAACCAAAAAACAAAACACACAACCACAAGATCAAGTTTTGGTATAAATAGGAGTTACGGTTTTGAGGCAAGGGGACGGTTTTTGGAGAGAAAAGAGAGGAGAGGCCGAAGTCTTGAAAGACTCAGGAGCAAGAGGAAGCAAAAGCGGATCCGGAGAAGTTTCTGTGAGAGAGAGATTATTTTTTTCGTTTTTCTCCTCTACTAAAATTTTCATAGTTTTATTTTTGTTGTTGTTATTAAGGTCTCACCAAAAGGTTCATTATTCAAGGTTGGTTTAGTATTCTCTCTTAAATTTCTTGTTTTATCTTATGATCTTTGCATCTCTATTCTAATCAATGTAAATTTGTTGTCTCATAAATCCTTTTTGTTCATCTTCGCATATGTGGTGTTTTTGAGATTTTGAGAGATTGAATGTTAGACTTTTTTTTTAATAGAAGAATACAAAATGCTTCATGTTCTTATGCTCTTGTTGTTTTAAAATAAGAATAGTTCAATTTGATTGCTTATCTTTGAATGTCATGTTTCTCTTTGAAGAAATGTAGCAATGTCCTTTTTATCAACAATAATAATTGTCATCAAAATAATGACAATAAGAAATGTAGCAATTTTTCTAATATCAAAAAAGGATTTAAGGTAAAATGTTTCTTTAAATAATTAATAGATCTCTTTATACCAAATGCCAACAAAAAAACACTTCACAAAAAATCACTTTTCGGAAAAACTCAAAAAAAAAACAAACAAACATTTCCTAGTAATTAATAAAAAGAGGTAGTCAACACATTTCTTTTACCATTGTTAAGTAAACAAATAAATTGATTTTTATGTTTTTCTTTTATTTATTTATTTATTCGTTTTTTTATTTAATCAAAAATTAACAAAAAGAAAAAAGAGAACAAAAAAACTTTTCCTTAGTAAAAAAGAGTGGTAAGTAAAACATTTTTTAAAAAAAAAAACAAGTAAACTGTTATTTACACCCCCCAGGCTCAAGCATAAGGCCATTTTTGTCACTTAAGCCCAGTTTCGCTAACTGGGCCCTCCCATGCGAATTGGGCTTCTTTTTCACACCCCCCATTTTGATAACTTAACCCTCTCTGAGAGGGCCCAACATTTACACAGTCCATTAGAATTAATCCCTGATTTCTGCACCCCCTATTTTAAAACGCAACCCTTCTCACTGTTTACACCCCATTTTTAATAATATAGCCCTCCTTTTATTTGCACCCCCATTTTCCTCTTGCACCCACTGTTTCTCCTTTAAAAAAAAATATATTTCCTTTCCCTACATAAATATTTTCTGACATCGAAAACAAATCTTTTCAAACGTCGAAATCAACGAAAACACCTTTCAAAAACAAATCTTTTCAAACGTCGAAATCAAAATTAATCATCACTAATGATCACTCGCGCCGTTGCCGTTTGATTGTGGGTGATGATTTCATTCCTGTGGGAGCTAGTAGTGTGGCCACTCTAAACCGTTGTTGTTTGGTCCTCACAAACGCTCTCCTCCAATTTTGAAAGCATTTTCAATGCTCAAAATAAAAACCGATTATCATTAATCATCACTCGTGCCGTTGCCGTTTGGACGTTAATGATAATTCATTTTCATAAGAGTTAGTAGTGCGACCACTCTAAACCATTGTTGTTTGGTCACTGCGAACGCTCAACCCCTTTGCGAAAAACTCCAAAAAGATTAAAAAACAAAACCTTTTCAAAAAAACCAGAACTACGTAGCTTTGAATTCTCCATCGCACCGGGAGATACGTAGGAGCGGATATCCTCCGTCAAGCACAATAAACTAAAAACTTTTTTTCTTTCTCTAAAAAAAACAACAAACACTTTTTGCCAAAAATAAAAATTTTCATTAAGTCTTTTCATTCGCTTTTCGAAAAAAGGGCAAATTTAAGTATTTTCCAAATCCGCACTTAAAACCACACTTGTAATTAAAGGTTCCCTTTCGGTAGAAAGGAGGCGTAGGGTGCTAAAACCTTCCCTATGCCTAACCGACCCCCGAACCCAAATTTTCCGGTTTACCAAAAGGCCATCCGCTTTCCAAAAGGTTTTTCTTCAATATTTTCCTTATAAAAAATATTGGTGGCGACTTCATTGATTTTCAAAAAGTTGTAAACGAAGGAAGATTCCCTCAGGGACTTTTTCGGGCGCAACAAATAGTCATTAAATCTTATTGTTTTTTAGATAGTAGGTTTATAGTAGTCTTCAAAAAATTTAATTATCAAAGACAAATATTAATCCTGTGTTTTTTTATATATCAATGCAATTATGCCGTATTTTTTTATATATTAGTGCAGTTATCTCGTAATTTCAATTGATTATTTTAGTTGATTAATAGATTATAGTAGATAGTAAAAGATAGATCGTAGATTATCAATAAGAGTGTAAACAGATTCCGGAGAGAAAAATTAAAATTTTAAGGTGATAACTTTTTCCAAAAAGATGATAGTTTTTTTTTGTTATTTAGTGTGACTCATTTAAAATTTTATAGGTAATTTTAGTAGAGTAGTGTTTGTATAAATTTAGAAATTTAGTTAAAAAACTAAAGTGAAGTAATAAGAGAAAGAAAATAATTGTTTAGGTTAAAAGTAAAAGTAAAGTAAAAAGAAAAAAGGAAGAAAGAGAATGTAAGAGAAAAGTGAAAAGGAGGAAAGAGAGCGTAAGAAGAAAGAGAGAAAAAAAAGGAAGAAAGAGAAAAAAATGAAGAAAAAAAGAAAGAAAGAGTGGGTAATGAAATTTTTACCCTTAAATTAGATATGTGTCTTGTTAATAAAAGGTCAAAATTGGTAATTTTATAAGAGCGCCAAAAGAAAAAACAAAAACAGCGCCAAAAGAAAGTTGTTACGCCAGTTACAACCCGTTCTAGGGCAGGATCTCAAAGTCTTGCTCAATAAGGTGCTTATATTGGAATACAAGGGGCCTGGCTAATCCCCCTACAAGATTAGCTCTTAAAAAGCTTTGTTCATCTAACAAGCCTGATTTCGTTTTTATCTATGAACCTTGGTGTTCTCTTGATGATTTCCCGCGCAGGTATTGGTCTCGCCTTGGTATGAAAGTCTTTGCTATTAATGACAGGAATAATTTACCACCTAATCTTTGGTGTCTCTGTACGGACAATTTCAATCCTACTGTTCTCGCTTGCTCAGATCATCAAGTCTCTTTTACAGTGGAGGTCAATAATGACACCGTAGGTATTTCTGCAATCTATGCTTCTTGTAACTATCTGGGCAGGAGATCTCTTTGGCAGGATCTTTCTCTTCTACAGCAAACTTATAAAATCCCTTGGTGCTTTATTGGGGATTGGAATGCTGTTCTGGGCAGCCATGAATATAGAGGTAGTGGAACCCCCTCTAAAGCAGCCTGTGAAGACTTTCAAAACTGGACCAATTTGAATTACTTGATTCATCTGCCAACTAGGGGTGTTCAGTACACTTGGTCTAATGGTCGTAAAGGCCAGACTTTCACGGAGAAAAGGCTTGATCGAGCAATTTGCAATGATGCCTGCTTCACTTTTTACACAGGTATCTCTTGCTATACTCTTACTAAATCTAAATCTTATCATTTCCCTTTATTGCTTGATCTTCAGACTACAGATGGGGTGCATCCCTCTTCTTTTAAATTCCTTCGCACTTGGGCGAGTCACCCTGACTGCCTGAATGTGATTAAGGAGGCTTGGCAATCTCATGTTGTTGGCTGCCCTATGGTGGTCCTCAATCAGAAGCTTAAAAACCTTAAGTTAAAGCTTGGAATAAAGATGTCTTTGGGGACGTTAATATGAGGGTGCAGGTGGCGACCGCATCCCTAGATCACGTTCAAGCACAGATTGATAATGATGGCTATTCAGAGTTGTTAGAGGAGCAAGAAAAGGTCCATCAGCTTAAGCTGCTGCAAGCTTAGCTTCCCAAGAGGATTTTTGGCTCAAAAAATCTAGACTTAACTGGCACTCACATGGTGATCGCAACACAAAATTTTTCCATCAGATGGTCAGAATTAGACATATTACCAAGCAAATAACCGCCCTAAAACATGGTGATGTTCTTCTTACTTCTACGAATGAAATTGAATCTCATGTTGTTAATTATTTTGAGAATATCTTCGCCTCTAACAACCAGTGTCTTGATAATGGTATGGTGGAGGAGATTATCCCTAATCTTGTTACAGGTGAGGAGAACAATATGCTCACCAGCGTTCCTAATAGGGAAGAGATCAAGCAGGCCATCTTTGCTATGAATTCTAACGGTGCCCCTGGGCCGGATGGCTTTGGTGCTTTCTTTTTTCAGCAGTTATGGGACATCATTGCGGAGGACACGGTGAACGCAGTCCAGCAGTTCTTCAAGCAGGGTTGGATGCTCCCGAACTTCAACTCTAATTTGGTAGTCCTTATTCCTAAAGTCAACGGAGCTGACAGTATTGAGAAGTTTCGGCCTATAGCCCTTGCGAACTTCAAGTTTAAGATTATTACTAAGGTACTTGCTGACCGTCTTTCCAAAATTGCTCCCCGTATTGTTTCATCTCAACAGCGTGGCTTCATCCCCGGTAGAAATATATCGGACTGCATCTGCTTAACTTCGGAAGCCATTAATATGCTTCATAATAGGGCTTTTGGTGGTAATATGGCGCTCAAGGTTGACGTAAAGAAAGCTTTTGATACTCTGGATTGGAATTTCCTTCTTAGAGTCCTCAAGGCTTTTGGGTTTAATAGCAAATTCTGTGATTGGATTAATGCTCTTTTACATTCTGCAAAGCTTTCAATCTCAGTCAATGGCAAGCCTTCGGGATACTTTAGCTGCAAGCGGGGTGTGCGTCAAGGGGACTCCCTCTCCCCCCTTCTTTTCTGCTTGGCTGAGGAGGTTTTGAGCAGAGGCATTTCCAAGTTGGTGCATGATGGGGATCTCCAGTTAATTAATGGTCCTAGAGGCACTCAGGTTCCATCTCATACCCTTTATGCGGATGATATCATGATTTTTTGCAGAGCTTCGCTGAAAAATATTCATAGTCTTCTCAACTTCTTTACCAAATATGGGGAGGCTTCTGGTCAGATTGTTAACTCCAGTAAATCTACCGTTCATTTGGGCGATGTTCCCATTCAACGGCAGTGTCACATTGCCGAGCTACTCGGCTTCTCTATTGGCCAGCTGCCGTTCACCTACCTGGGCATCCCCATTTTCAAAGGTAAGCCTAAAGCTGGTTATTTAATGCCTATAGCTGACAAGATTAAAGCCAAGTTATCAGCTTGGAAAGCTTCGCTCCTCTCTATTGCCGGAAGAGCACATCTTGTCAAGTCGGTTGTTCAAAGTATGTTAGTATACAGCTTCCTGATATACAAATGGCCTACCTCTCTGTTGAATACGGTCGACTCTTGGATCAAAAATTTCATTTGGTCTGGTGATGTCAATCAGCGTAAAATGGTTACAGTGGTGTGGCATAAGGTTTGTAAACCAACATCTGAGGGGGGTCTCGGGATTCAATCCCTTAAAGACACAAATAAGGCAGCCTGTCTTAAGCTTAGCTGGGAACTCAGCATTTCCCAGAATAGCTGGGATGTCTTATTAAGATCTCGGGTTTTCAGAAATAGGACTACGATCTCTTATCATATCAGTTCGTCATTGTGGGGTACTTTGCGTGCTCATTTATCCGATATCCATGAAAATTGCATATGGCAAATTGGTAAAGGTGACTGTATCAACTTTTGAATAGATCCGTGGATGTCGGACCCTCTGGTAAATCTTCTCCATATCCCCGAGCATCGTCAGAACTATCTAAAAGCCCGTGTTTGTGACTTTATTCAGAATGGTCACTGGTGTATTCCAGCATCTCTTTCTAATATCTTTCCTCAGCTGGCTTCGCTCATTCGTGAAAAAGATCTGCCTTCATTTGACTCTCAGGATCAACTGATTTGGAAAAACTCTACAGATGGTATGCTTACTTTTAAGACTGCTTATCTTCATTATAGGCCTATAGGGCAGCCTATTAGGCGGTTCAGAAATATTTGGAGTAGTGTCATCCCTCCCTCCAAATTTCTTCTTGTCTGGTGTATCCTTCATAGCCGTATGCCTACATATGATCAGCTTAGAAAACGTGGTTGTGGAACTGTTTCCATGTGTAGTCTCTGTGAAGTGGAATATGAGACATCATTGCACCTTTTCTGTGAGTGTTCTTTCGCTAAGAAGCTCTGGGACTGGCTTAGTGGTAACCTTTCAATTAATATTAATGTTTCCTCCCCGGAGATGATTTTTGAGGTTTGTCAGCGCCCTTGGTCTAACCAAGTGAAAGATGTTGTTACCGCCGCTGTTATTAATGTATTTTGGCCTATTTGGCACGCTCGGAATCAGATTCATTTTGACAACAAGAAGATCTTGCCCACTCACATGAAGAACTTGATCACGGGTGAGCATTTCTGGTAATCTCAGCAAGGGCTCCACGTCAAACTCCATGCAGGATTTTTTGATTCTTAAGGCGTTTTCGGTTGATTGCAAGCCTCGTAAGGCTCCGACAATTATAGAGGTTATTTGGAAATCCCCTCCTTGCTTGTGGGTTAAGTGTAATACAGATGGCGCTGCTAGGGGTTCGCCTGGTTTAGCTGCTTGTGGGGGTATCTTTCGCGATAGTAATGCTGAATCTCTGGGTTGTTTCATGCTTCCTCTTGGTACAAATTACGCTCTTCATGCTGAGCTAGTTGGAATCATGGTAGCCATTGAGGTGGCTTTCCATAAAGGTTGGCATCGTTTATGGATTGAGAGTGATTCTCAGCTTGCTGTTATGGCCATTTCGACTCATTCCATTGTGCCTTGGAGTATCCGCAACCGCTCGCTTAATTGCATGGGTCTTCTAAAATCAATGACTTTTAGTTGCACTCATATTTTTCGGGAAGGAAATCACTGTGCTGATAGGCTTGCGTCTCATGGAACTACCCTGTCTGGCTTCCAATGGTGGAATTCTACTCCCACTTTTATTCAGGATGATTTTAACTGTAATAGGGTTGGTCTTCCTTCTTTTTGTTTCAGACAGTAATTTTTGTAATTTTTGTTTGCAGGGGTTTTGGTTTATGTCCCCCCTTGCTTTTCGTAATTTTGCTTTTTATTTTTTAATGAAATAGGGGGGAGTACTCTTTTTCCTTCTTGGTGTTTTTATCCCTAAGGAGGGTTTTGCATCAGAAGGTTTTAACGAGGCTCCTTTCCTTTTTGTTTAAAAAAAAGGTAATTTTACAAGAGATTTGTTTGTATAAATAGATATTAGATTAGATTAGATTATTAGTATTGATTGATCGATTGATACTGATGAGGGTCCACGCCACCTCATACTGACCCCACATCTTCTTTTATTGAAAATTCAATATATTTTTTTTTAAGCAAAGACTATTATAAATTAAAAAGAAAAAAGGAGTACAAAAAAAGACCGAGGGGGGACCAAACCAAAACCCAAGGCCAGGGAAAAAACAAACAAAGCAGCAAAATGGAAACTTGGCAAGGCACCCTAGACCAACCATCCAAATGAAAACAGATCAACAAAAAAAGCCAAAAACGGCGGAAAAAACAAACTCAAAGTGACAGATATTGAGCTAGCTCTGGACCGAAGATTGTATCCAACTGACAAACTCTTTTTCTGTTTCTTCTTTTGTTTCTTGGACACAATCGGTTCCGAGTACCTCTCAGCTGAGTCAGGAACCACCGGATCACCCACATCGTCTGGCGACTTATCCCACAACCTACTTAAAAGATGCATATCAGCTTTAACTACTGGATTCATGTCCTCTGAGTCAACAATCAAGACTTTGGAGTTTGGGTATAACATAGATGCTTGCGAGTTCGAGACAACCTCATCATCTGAGATATCCGCCCAATTTTTCTTTTTAGCAGATGTCTCCAATGAGTAGGAAGCACCAGAGTCAAGCCTAGTCGTGGGAGACTTGGTGGAGCAGGTATGAGCTTCACCAAGATCATGGCCCCCAGCCATCTCTTCAGGTGTAATAACAGTGTTGCCAAAACCCTTGAGCCGATTGGGATTGATGTCATCCATCACCAAAACCAGACTATTGTCTTGTATGGTTGGGCCAACGTCAGGCTCACCCGGTTTCTCCAATGACTTCCCCTTATCATTCCGAGAAGGCTTGCTAAGGGGATTTATCTTCGTACTGCTCGTCTCCGCGGTTCTCTTACAATTCTGGAGAGAATGACCAATACTACCACAAGAGCTGCAGAATAGAGGTACCCTCTCATATTCCACCCTGATAAGAAAGGCATAACCCTCTCTTTCTACTAACAATTGATCATGCAGCTTCTCAGAGAAACCAACATCAATAAGAACTCTAGCAAAATGACCAAAAGTCCTCTTCATAGTGGCTTCATCCAAAGCAATATGAGCACCAAGGCTACCACTGATCTCAAACAAAATCTTTGACCTCCAATACTCCCGGGGAAGACCATGGAGCCTAACCCAACACCGAGCATTGGTCTGTTTTGCAGAAAGAGGGTCAAAATCTGGCGTCCAAGCAAACAGGCGCAAAACTCCCGGTTGTAAAGATCGCGATCCAAGCGACCAAACACACCTAAAGTCTTCGTTAGATACAAAAGAGAATTCAAAAAATCCCTTACCAAGAGAAACCAGAGACCAATCCGAAGAAGTCTTCCACATAGTAGACAACTTCCCCTTTAATTCCTTAATCTGATATGGTTTATCCCCTTTAGACAAAATTATTCTACCATGTAATAGATTGACACATTCAGAAATACTAGCCTGATATTCATCTTCCGAGATCTTAACAGCGAGAACATCTCCCTTTAAACAAGGTTTCTGTTGCTTACTGTAATCAAAATCTACAAAGGATCTGGGGGCGTGAGGTGTACCTGTTAGCACCTCAGAGAAAGACTTCCGTTTCACCCCACTCACAGATGGAGCATCCACAGCAGGCTGTACTTGTGCCAAGCTACCAGACTGGTTTCCGAGCGCAGGACCGCCGAAACCCAAAACATGTGAACCACTGACACCCATCGCCGCCTATGGAAAAAGAAGCTTATCACGACTTGTAGAACCACAAACTGTAGTTGGCGCTTTGATGGTGCAAGGAGCATGATCCCACTTTCTACCCACCTGCAAAGAACCAGACAAAGACAAAAGATCTTGAGACAGATCAGCCTTTGAACCCCCTGATCGGAGCTGCAGCAAATCATCAGCGAAATAGGCCATGGAGGCCGTGGCTCCTCAGGAGAGATCCAAAAGGATCAGCGCCTAGAAGAGAACCGAAGCAAAGAGTGGAGCGAGCAGCAGGGGGGAAGACGGCATGAAGGGGAGGCGAGGAGTGGAGGGGGAAGGAGAAGGCGGTTGAGAAGGTTGAGAAGGAGAGGGGCGGAGGGGGCGGCGGCCTAGGGGGCGCGGCACCCATGGGGAAACCCTAGCAGAGGGTTGCGCTCCATCGTTTTATCAATTCCTTTTACTAGGAAATCAATATGTATTAGTAATTATATTAAACATTAAACAATAAATTAAAGTTAACAATATAAGTAATGACATTATTGATACTGCAATGTCATTACTTCCCCCCTCTCCTTCCTTTTACATTGTATATATTAGGAGAAGGTTGAGAAGGAGAAGGCGGTTGAGTAAGTTAGTATTTTAATTTTTAGTATAGTATATTACTTTCAAATTATTTTAGCAATGTAAACGGAATAGTTTAACGAATAGGTAATGATAATTTTGTTTATGAGGTTTTCCTTTGATGCATTGGCGACTGTGACTATTGATGGAAAATGAGTTTACTATGAGAATGAATGAATTTTACTATGCATCTGACATGCATACACAATGAAAGAAAGACTGCGTGAATCTGCTATATCGGCTAAGGTGAGTGTTTTCTCATTTGGGGTACCCCTGTGACCCCCCATATGTGTTTATGTGTTAATTGTTATGTGAAATCATTGTACGAGCAATGAAATATGACTGCGTGTTGTGATTTGAGTTATTATATGTGTTCATTGTAGGAGCAATGAAATAAATTGTTAATACGAGTATATGTGATTTGACTGTATATTGTTGTTGTTGTTGGTGGTGGTGGTGGTTGTGGTGGTGGTGTTGATGTTTGTTGTTGTTGTTGTTGTTGTTGTTGTTGTTGTTGTTGTTGTTGTTGTTGTTGTTGTTGTTGTTGTTGTTGTTGTTGTTCGTCATTTTAGTTTGTTGTTGTTCACCGTTGTTGTTGTTGTTGTTGTTGTTGTTGTTGTTGTTGTTGTTGTCATTGTCATGATGTTGTTGTTGTTATTGTTGTTATTGTTATTGTTGTTGTTGTTGTTGTTGTTGTTGTTGTTGTTGTTGTTGTTGTTGTTGTTGTTGTTGTTGTTGTTGTTGTTGTTGTTGTTGTTGTTGTTGTTGTTACAGTTGCTATTGTTGTTGTTGTTGTCTGTCGTTATCGTTGCTGATGCTGTTGTCATTAATGTTGTTTTTGGACACTGCTTGGATTAGGTTCATATATCATGGTTTCCTCCTTGTTGTCGTTGTTGTTGTTGTTGTTGTTGTTGTCAGTGAAGCATTATCGGGCAATGTATCTTGTTCGGGCATGGTATCCCAGTCCTATTGTTGTTGTTGTTGTTGTTGTTGTTGTTGTTGTTGTTGTTGTTAGTAGGGGCATTATCGGGCAAGGTATCTCGTTCGGGCATGGTATATCGGTCCTATTGTTGTTGTTGTTAGTAGGGCATTATCAGGCAAGATATCTCGTTCGGGCATGGTATTCTGATCCGTTAATAATTGGCTTCTTGTACTTTTTGTTTTGGTTACCATGTCATTGGTGCGTAGTTTCCACTGGCTTTGCCGGTGACTAATCTACGCCGGAACCTGACTGGCCAAGAGTTTCCGGCTTTGCCGGCCCGTGTGGTTCTCCCTTTCCAACAGAGTTTTTGCCACACCCAAGATTCGAACTCGAGACCTAGGGGTGGGATCCAAATCCAGTTACCAACCCTTGTTGGTTGGCTTCTTGTAGTTGAGATATAATTTGTAATTGTAAATAGAATTATGAGAATGTAAAGTTAATTGGTATAGAGAGAGAGCTAATTTGTATTGTTGTATTTATAACAAAGTAGAAATTGACTCATATTATTAGTCCAATGTTGTTGATGTTTTAGAGTCGATGTTATTTATTTAAATGGGATTATGATTTTTTTAGAAATGTTACAAGTACGTGATTTTTGATTGAAAACAAAAAGAATAGTATTTCTTTTACTACGGGGAAATGAATAAATTATGATCATAGCATTTATAAAAAAATAAATGGTTTTTGATTTCCGATCATAAATAGCGAGTCTGCGAAAAGAAAGTACGAATTATTTCTCTCAATTTTCCGCCACTACATTTTTGCTATAAAATAATCTATAGCTAAATAGGGTGTTACAACTTTCAAGTGCTTTTAGTTCATTACTAAAGTGTGTTTTGGAACTACTTATTGAAGTGAGTCAATCTTTTAAGAATATGTGCTCTTTAGCATTGAGAAAGGATGATCTTACTAAGATGGAGCAGAATATTCCATTCATTATCTGTAAGTTGGAGAGAATACTTCCTCCCGGTTTCTTTGATTCCATGGAGCATATCCCAGGTTCACCTTGCATATAAAGCAAGGCTTGGTGGACCAGTTCATTATAGGTGGATGTATCCATTTGAGAGGTAATTATCTATTTCAACATTTTAATTAAAGTGTATCTTTAGTATCACTATTTGTTTAATCAAGATTTCTTCCTTCATATATAATTTATAGATTAATGAGTGATTATAAACGATCGGTGAAGAATAAAGCTAGAGTCGTAGGATCGATCTGTGAAGCCTACTTACACAATGAAACAATTTATTTCTATTCTCATTATTTCAACAACTCTATGATTCATTTATCATGCCAGAAAATGTGAGACAGGTGTATTATGTTCCATATCCATCAACTCGAGGAGGATGGTGTGTTGCAATTAAGACAAAACCACGGGGTCGCATTGAAGCCACTAATGCAGAGGATGAGGTTCATTATCAAGTGGATGATGTAACATCCGCAAAATAATTAGTCGAATTATTTGGATGTTAACTCAATTGAATTAATTTAGTACTTAATTGGTAAATTTATTGAGCGCTAAAATTAATTATTGATCGTCATATGATCGTTAACCGGATAATACGGAATAAGGACAATTCGAAACAAAATAAGAGATTAAGGACAATATGGTAATTTGACCACGTTACCACTTATATATTAAATATATATATATATATATGTGTGTGTGTGTGTGTGTGTGTGTGTGTGTGTGTGTGTGTGTGTGTGTGTGTGTGTGTGTGTGTGTTAGTGTGTGTGTGTGTAAGTGAAAGAAAGAATTAAAAAAGAAAAGAAAGGAAAAGAAAGAGATACAGAACCGTGAGGGAGAGGAGAAAAGAAAGAAAAGAAGAGAAATGGAGAAAGAGAGAAAGAATGGGTTTGGAAGAAGAAGAAGAAGAAAAAGGGCCAACATAGACTCATCAAAACACAATCCTTCCTTCATAAAAAATGATCTCCTCATCATCCTCTTCAATTTGGTACCAAAATCATCACCTACAACTCACTCACTCTCATCTTGCCATTTTCGAATTGAAGGAAGAAGAGGAGGAAATCATGAGTTTCTTCTTCTTTATAGTGTGTCGGAGGTTTAGGAAACTCAAATAGGAGTTTGGTTACTAGTTTGGAGTGAAGGAATCAAAGATTGGAGGGTTAGGGTTTGATTGTCAAAAAATTGGGGTTTATGTGAATAGTGATTTGAAGCTTGAAGACAATGAATAGTGATTTCATGGAGGTTTTGTGGTTGATTGGAGGTTCAAAGCATTGGAATCGGATTTGGGCGTCGCCGGAACGTAAAGTTAATGCGGGGAACGTTCGTGTGGTTATGTCGAAAAAGCGATTTCGCGGAAAGTCTCGGCTATTTGTGATTTTCATCACAATCGGTGAGTTTTACTCACGTTTAGGTTTATCCCGTTTTGAAATGAATTTTATGTGATTTGGTTTTGAAAATTTTTAGTCGAAAACGTTATTTTGAAATATATCGCGTTTTGACGAAATTCGTTTAGATTGAGTTTTTGATTGACATGTTTGATTGATTGACGAATGAATTAATGTTGTTTGGACTGGAATATTGTCTGGTATTGTCTGTTTTAAATATTAATCGGTATTTTAAATAGTCATTAAATCTTATAGTTTTTTAGATAGTAGGTTTATAGTAGTCTTCAAAAAATTTAAGGCTAAAGTGCTCCTGGGGTCCCTTATCTTTATTTAAAGTAACGAATTAGTCCTTTATGTCTTTTTTGTCCCAAATAAGTCCTTTATCTTTCAAATTTTTGACAAATAAATCCTTTTCCGTTAACAGTGCTGATTTATGTGTCAAAAAAAGGATTTATGTGTTAAAAATTTGAAACATAAAGGACTGATTTGGGATAGAAAAGGATTTATGTGTCAAAAATTTAAAACATAAAGGATTGATTTGAGACAAAAAAAAGATAAAGGACCAAATCGTTACTTTAAATAAAGATAAGGGACCACGGGAGCACTTTAGCCAAAATTTAATTATCAATGACAAATAATAATACTGTGTTTTTTTTTATATATCAGTGTAGTGGTCCCGTGTTTTTTTATATATTATTGCAGTTATCTTGTAGTTTCAATTGATTACTTTAGTTGATTAGTTGATTATAGTAGATCGTAAAAGACAGATAGTAGATTATCAATAAGAGTGTAAACAGATTTTGGAGAGAAAAATTAAAATTTTAATGTGATAACGTTTTCAAAATAGGTGATAGTTTTATTTAGTAAGACTCATTTACATTTTTATAGGTAAATTTAATTTGTATAAAATTAAAAATTTAGTTAAAAGAATTAAAGTGAAGTGATAAGAAAAAGAGAATAATTATTTATGGGAAAAGTAAAGTAAAAAGAAAAAAAGGAAGAAAGAGGGTGTAAAAGAAAAGTGAAAAGGAGGAAAGAGAGTGTAAGAAGAAAGAGAAAAAAGAAAGAAAGAGGGTGTAAGAGAAAAGTGAAAAGTAAGAAAGAGAGTGTAAGAATAAAGAGAAAAAAAGAAGAAATAGTGTGTAATGACATTTTTACTCTCAAAAATTTGAGGTGTCTTTTAGATAGAATGGGGGTATTGGTAAAATCATATGTGGTGAATTGGTATAAATCTATAGTAGATTAGTGTAGTTATTTCGTAATTTCAATTAATTATTTTAGTTGATTAGTAGATTATCAATAAGAAATTTTTGTTTTAAATATTAATCGGTATTTTAAATAGTCATTAAATCTTATAGTTTTTTAGATAGTAGGTTTATAGTAGTGTTCAAAAAATTTAATTATCAATGACAAATATTAATACTGTGTTTTTTTTTTTTATATATCAGTGTAGTTGTCCCGTGTTCTTTTTATATATTATTGCAGTTATCTTGTAGTTTCAATTGATTACTTTAGTTGATTAGATGATTATAGTAGATCGTAAAAGACAGATAGTAGATTATCAATAAGAGTGTAAACAGATTTTGGAGAGAAAATTTAAAATTTTAAGGTGATAACGTTTTCAAAATAGGTGATAGTTTTTTTTAGTAAGACTCATTTACATTTTTATAGGTAAATTTAATTTGTATAAATTTAAAAATTTAGTTAAACGAATTAAAGTGAAGTGATAAGAAAAATAGAATAATTATTTATGGGAAAAGTAAAGTAAAAAGAAAAAAAGGAAGAAAGAGAGTGTAAAACAAAAGTGAAAAGAAGGAAAGAGAGTGTAAGAAGAAAGATAAAAAAGGAAGAAAGAGAGTGTAAGAATAAAGAGAGAAAAAAAGAAGAAATAGTGTGTAATGACATTTTTACCCTCAAAAATTTGAGGTGTCTTTTAGATAGAATGGGGGTATTGGTAAAATCATATGTGGTGAATTGGTATAAATCTATAGTAGATATAGTAGATAGTAGATCACCACCTTCAAGAGTTCTTTCCTTTCTTTCCTACTTCAAGTTTATTATTTACATTGGGGACAATGTGAATTTTAAGCTTGGGGTTTGGCGCTTTCTTTTCTGCATTTTTCATTTTGTTTTGCATATTCATTTTGTTTTGCATATCATCATATTTTAGTTTTTTTTTTTAATTTTGCATTGTAGCATCTTTTTACCCCATTGTACATCTTCTCCTCTTATGAAAACTTTGCGCCAACTCTTTTTGAAACCTTTAAGAAATCAATGGTTTGAAACCCAATTTTGTGTTCTTGTGGCGAGCTATACGGCATTGTATTTATCTATGATCATAGAGGTGATTTTAGCAAGTTGATGATTAGCATAAATTCATGATTTTGTGTTTCTCCTTAATTGAGCTACAGATGTGAGTTTTGGGCCAATATAGGGGTTTATATTACATCTTGATTGATACCCCTCTTCTTCTTGTTGAGTGTTGTTCCTATCTGATTGTGCTCTCTCGAACTTAACTTGAAACCTTTTTTTAGGCTGAATAAATTTGTTGGCATATCTGAAAATGATCAAGGCACTTAGGTATTTCTTTGAGGCCCCAAAGGTCTTGTCTACATGTTACAACTAATTGCCCACTTTGAGCCAAATGTTAATTTTATTTCTTGGTACCCAGTTTGATTGGAAAAATATGTTTAGGGGGTCTTTTAGAATACAAATGAGCAATGAGGTCGTAAGAAAAAAAAGACGACCCTCTCTTCTTATTGTGTGTACCTCCAATAATGGTACTTAGGTGCGAATAAATTGAAAAAAAAAGATAAATAGAAAAGAAAAAGGAAAAAAAGGAGGAACAAGAGTGGGTCTTTGTATGAAGAAGACATACACTATGACCAAGTGCCCAAACTGGTTGGTCATATTGTGTATGTTGAGCATATTGTTTGTGAACTTAGAATTTTGATGAGTATTCTAAAAGGCTACCCATAATTGATTGAAGATGTTGTATAGCCCTTTGAATATCCCTTTCTTTGTTCTTCCTACCTGTTATCTACTACCCTTGGCCCCGTTACAACCCTGAAAAGACCTTGTGCACCAAAAACTTGATGTGTAAAATCTGCAAGTGTACGGTTTTCGTCAAGTAGTAAAAAGATTGATTAATTAATTTGAGTACCAACTAATTATAATCTAATCAAATTAAAAAGAAAAAAGGCTTAATTAATTTGAAGGAGAATTTTAATAATGCAATGGTGAAAGAATTGATAAGAATGTGAAATTCCAAGAAAATAGGGTTTGTTGTTTTAAGATAGAAGGCTCCTAGGATTGGGATCTCCACAATGATTATTTATGATTGCAAATTGATTTCCCTTTTATTAATTCTGACCCTCATTGAAGGTGAATTGATCCTAAAAAGGTTAATGTTATCTCTCAAGTAACAAAAATCGTGCTTAATTGAAACAATTCCTACTTTCGTGGTAATTGAATTCAAACTAAACCCATTAAGCCCTATGATAATTCATTGGTTCCTCAAAAGACTAAACCTACTTTCATGATTTAGGTCTCAAGTTCGATCCTTATAGATCCAACAACTAGGTTCACGTCTCAGTTCTTCCCTAATCATCCATGAAATGTAAACAAGCGGCTAACAAATTCACATATATAAAAACACAATAAGGATTGAATCAAAGAAAGATCAAATCAATAAAAGGGGGAAAATAGGTCAATTCATTCTCATAAACATACCAAGGGTTGTACCCAATCCTAGAAAAGGAGAACTACTCAGACATATCAAAGTAATAATCCATGAAAAAGGTAAGAAACATTCAAGCCGGAATTATGGAGAAGGAAGAAGATGAAGATCCTTGCCTCTAAGCTCCTCTCAAAATAACATGTTCAGAACCCTAGGCAAGTATTTCTGATTTCTATTTATACTTAGGTACAAAAAGGGCCCAAAACAATCCAAAAACTAGGTTAAAATTCACTAAAACCGAAACGGCAGCAGCAGGATGTGGCGCGAAACACACCCTGGTGGTGTTTCGCGACAACACTTAGCTGAAATCAGCAAGCTGCGATCCACACCCGTGGTAGCCATCACACCCTGATGGTGGATCGATCTGTTTGTCTTTTTTCATCCAAGTTCTTCCAAAATGACTCCTAGCTCCATATCAACTCATCCAAGCCACTTTCCAACACTAAAATGCTCATTTCCTACAAAACACAACATACCAAATACAATTATCCAAATCTACCTAAAATATTAAACAAAACTAAAGAACTCATGACTAATTAAACTAATAGTGCGTGCATAAAACAATGAAAATATTATGCAAATATGGACACATTAGTACACTGTAAGTATTCTTTGACTTTTTTAATTTAGGCTAAATTGCACTTTTGGTCCTTTATCTTTGACTTAAGTTTCATTTTGGTCATTTACCTTTTTTTTTTTCTCGTTTTGGTCCTTTAACTTTCATTTCTGTGTCGGTTTGATCCTTTATCGTTTTTTTCTCTCACTTTGGTCATTTATCTTTCATATTTGTTTCGGTTTGGTCCTTCTAAACAAAAATACAGAAAAACGAAGAACACTATGAATGTGTTCCAGATCGCCAAGAACACTTCGATTTTTTGTTTCTTGAATAACTCATGCAATACGCAACCAAATTGAATGAAACTGGACTCTAACTTGAATAAAATTTTTAAAGGAATTCAATGGAACCAAAATTAAGCTCAGAAAATTGCTTATGAGCAAAATCAATTCTGGAACCGAAATCCTGAATTTGAAGTTCAAAAAACCTTTAATCTCAACAATGGTGATTTTGCTCTAGAGGACCAAATTGAACAATTCTTGAGCCTAAAATGCTCAAAATTCAACAAGGAATCAGAATATGGCAAGCATTTTATTTAGAAAAACGCTAAAATGCATAATACCGTAAAAAATCAATTCCCATCTCAAAAGCGAGTTTTGGCTCTTATTTTCTCATTTTTCCACCAATTTGCGTCAAACCAATTGCGTTTAACTCGTATTGAGTGCAGAAATTGAACTAAAGCAAAATGTTTCAACGAAAACGATGCAAATTCGAGAACGATGTGAAAAACAGAAACGCAAATGAAAGTTTCTATTTTTCACACCGTTCTCGAATTTGCATTGTTTTTTTTGAAACCTTTTGCTACAGTTCAACTTCTGCACTCAATACGAGTTGAACACAATTGGTTTGACGCAAATTGGTTGAGAAATAAGCAAATAATGCCAAAACACGTTTTATAGATGCGAATTACTTTTTGACCGTGGTTGCATTTTACGCGCCTTTCTGAACAAAATACTTGCCATTTTCTGATTCTTTGTTGAATTTTGAGCATTTTAGGCTCAAGAATCGTTCAATTTGGTGCTCTATAGCAAAATCACCATTGTTGAGATTGAAGGTTTTTTGAACTTCAAATTCGAGATTTCGGTTCCAGAAGTGATTTTGCGCATAAGCACTTTTCTGAGCTTAATTTTGCTTTCATTGAATTCCTTGCAAAATTTTATTCAAGTTAGAGTCCAGTTTCATTCAATTTGGTCGCGTATTGCATGAGTTATTCAAGAAACAAGAAATCAAAGTGTTTTTGGTGTTCTTGAGCACATTCATAGTGTTCTTCATTTTTCTGTATTTTTGTTTAGAATGACCAAACCGAAACAAATATGAAAGATAAAGGGCCAAAGTAAGAAAATAAAAAGATAAAGGACCAAACTCACACAGAAATGAAAGATAAAAGACCAAAATGAGAAAGAAAAAAAAGATAAAGGACCAAAATGAAACTTAAGTCAAAGATAAATGACCAAAAGTGCAATTTAGCCTTTAATTTAATTATGCTATGACTTATATATGTGTTTGATTGTTTGATATATCTTTTATTATGCATGTTGCTTCTTTCGAAGGTCGCTTCGAAGGCGATCACCTATGTCCTTAAGAAAAAATATATTCTGCAATTCTATCAAAAGTGGTCAAGAGTGAGTGGCGACGATAAGAATGGACTTTTTGACTTATTTAAGGTAAGTATCAATAATGTCATTACTTATATTGTTAACTTTAATTTATTGTTTAATGTTTAATATAATTACTAATACATATTGATTTCCTAGTAAAAGGAATTGATAAAACGATGGAGCACAACCCTCTGCTAGGGTTTCCCCATTGGTGCCGCGCCCCCTAGGCCGCCACCCCCTCCGCCCCTCTCCTTCTCAACCTTCTCAACCGCCTTCTCCTTCCCCCTCCACTCCTCGGCTCCCCTTCATGTCGTCTTCCCCCCTGCTGCTCGCTCCACTCTTTGCTTCGGTTCTCTTCTAGGCGCTGATCCTTTTGGATCTCTCCTGAGGAGCTGCGGCCTCCATGGCCTATTTCGCTGATGATTTGCTGCAGCTCCGATCAGGGGGCTCAAAGGCTGATCCGTCTCAAGATCTTTTGTCTTTGTCTGGTTCTTTGCAGGTGGGTAGAAAGGGGGATCATGCTCCTTGCACCATCAAAGCGCCAACTACAGTTTGTGGTTCTACAAGTCGTGATGAGCTTCTTTTTCCAGAGGCGGCGATGGGTGTCAGTGGTTCACATGTTTTGGGTTTCGGCGGTCCTGCGCTTGGAAAACAGTCTGGTAGCTTGGCGCAAGTACAGCCTGCCGTGGATGCTCTATCTGTGAGTGGGGTGAAACGGAAGTCTTTCTCTGAGGCGCTAACAGGTACACCTCACGCCCCCAGATCCTTTGTAGATTTTGATTACAGTAAGCAACAGAAACCTTGTTTAAAGGGAGATGTTCTTGCTGTTAAGATCTCGGAAGATGAATATCAGGCTAGTATTTCTGAATGTGTCAATCTATTACATGGTAGAATAATTTTGTCTAAAGGGGATAAACCATATCAGATTAAGGAATTAAAGGGGAAGTTGTCTACTATGTGGAAGACTTCTTCGGATTGGTCTCTGGTTTCTCTTGGTAAGGAATTTTTTGAATTCTCTTTTGTATCTAACGAAGACTTTAGGCGTGTTTGGTCGCTTGGATCGCGATCTTTACAACCGGGAGTTTTGCGCCTGTTTGCTTGGACGCCAGATTTTGACCCTCTTTCTGCAAAACAGACCAATGCTCGGTGTTGGGTTAGGCTCCATGGTCTTCCCCGGGAGTATTGGAGGTCAAAGATTTTGTTTGAGATCAGTGGTAGCCTTGGTGCTCCTATTGCTTTGGATGAAGCCACTATGAAGAGGACTTTTGGTCATTTTGCTAGAGTTCTTATTGATGTTGGTTTCTCTGAGAAGCTGCATGATCAATTGTTAGTAGAAAGAGAGGGTTATGCCTTTCTTATCAGGGTGGAATATGAGAGGGTACCTCTATTTTGCAGCTCTTGTGGTAGTATTGGTCATTCTCTCCAGAATTGTAAGAGAACCGCGGAGACGGGCAGTACGAAGATAAATCCCCTTAGCAAGCCTTCTCTGAATGATAAGGGGAAGTCATTGGAGAAACCGGGTGAGCCTGACGCTGGCCCAACCATACAAGACAATAGTCTGGTTTTGGTGATGGATGACATCAATCCCAATCGGCTCAAGGGTTTTGGCAACACTGTTATTACACCTGAAGAGATGGCTGGGGGGCCATGATCTTGGTGAAGCTCATACCTGCTCCACCGAGTCTCCCACGACTAGGCTTGACTCTGGTTCTTCCTACTCAGTGGAGACATCTGCTAAAAAGAAAAATTGGGCGGATATCTCAGATGATGAGGTTGTCTCGAACTCGCAAGCATCTATGTTATACCCAAACTCCAAAGTCTTGATTGTTGACTCAGAGGACATGAATCCAGCAGTTAAAGCTGATATGCATCTTTTACGTAGGTTGCGGGATAAGTCGCCAGACGATGTGGGTGATCCGGTGGTTCCTGACTCAGCTAAGAGGTACTCGGAACCAGTTGTGTCCAAGATACTCGGAACCAGTTGAGTCTGTCTGGAACCAAATCAAGCTCCACTGGGCTTTGGTTGATTACCAAAGGCTCGGTGCGCAAGCCAAGAAGAACCAAACTTTAGAAAAAGGTGGACCGCTTCACTGTTGCGGCTCCGTCAACTAGGCTCAGCATGCTGCTAGATTCGTAAATTGTTTTAAAAATTTGTGTGTTTTTTTAGTTTAGTTAGGGCAATTAGTTAGTAATTGTTGAAAATGTGTGTTTCATTTTTACAGGCTAAAAAGGTCGGACGCTGTCTCTCTATTTCTAAGCTAGGGCCACAAATGTGAGGAAGGGTACTAAAGATTATGTTGATGAATGCTCGAGGAAGACTTAGGTAAATATACAACTTGATTTGTATTATATAGTTGTGTTTGTTAAAATGGAACACCAATTATGCTATGTTTTCTGGTTATGCAAAACAAGAGGAATATCATGAGATGATCTCTCGGGTGACTCGGGGGAGCTGGAACCCTGACTCATCTGATCCACTTACCCCTGAGCTATATGCTCCGGCGAATCGCAACTGGCATAAGGTGGTAGGCGCAAAGAATAAGGATCGCCTGTATGGTTCAGGGCCCTTTGCTCTACTTCTTCAGTTTGGGGTCGATCACGTCGACACTAGCGAAGGTTTTGCCAGTCTACCTCCTCCTCTTTCACAGCCCACAATTGAGGTGACAGAGCTTAGGGAGCATGTGGAGATTCAAGATCAGACGATCGGGACTCTGCATGAGGAGATAGCGAAGATGAACCGTCAGCAAGTGAAGTTGGAGGTATTATAGGAGCAGGCGTCAGTCACAACAGCCACCTGGGTCTGGGTCGTCTGGGTCAGACCCTAATGATTCCAATGATTCTCCCTATTAGGACTTTTTGTATTTGTTTGACATTTCTGTATTATGTTTTAACATTTCAGGCTAATATATGACAATTCTGATTTTATGCAATAATTTTCGAAATATTTATTTTAAATTGCTTTATTAATTTTACATTTTAGTATTTATTGATAATATAATAATAAATATAAAAAAGCAAGTTTTGGAAAAATTAAAACTGTAGCTAATTAGCGACGGATTTGGCCGTTGCTAATTAGGACACGAGTCAACGCTAATTAGCACCCTAATTAGCGACAGATTTGAAAATCCCACGCTAATTAGCGATGGATTTGGCCTTCGCTAAATTGCAACGGATTTTCAAATTCCGTCGCTACGTGTTAGCAACCATCGTTTTAGAGAGGGAATTTTTTCGTCGATAATTCTGTCGCTAATAGCGAGTGAGTAGCGGCGATTCTTTTCCGTCGCTGGCAGCCTGTTTTTGTGGTGTTGAGAATTACAAATTCTTGTATCGAGGAAGACATGCAACCAGAGTTAGGCATCCGTGAAAGGCTAACAATAGCAATAATCTTTCTTTTAGGCTATCTTTTTATCAAAAAGCAGACGATATTTCTACAATGCCAGGTGGTGCTAAATCTATAAGCTGGGAACTTCGTTTTTATCACAATGTCCAATATAGCTAGAGGCCTGGAGAAAAATATTCGAGACTGGAGGATATCCAAAGCCCAACTCTAAAGACTGACAACAAAATGGTAATCAAAGAAAAGATGAATAGAGCTTTCCACTTCCAAATTACAAAGATAACATCTATAAACATGAGTGCATCTCCTAATCATGAGATTATCATCTTTGGGACTTTACCATGCAGAAGATGCCAAAATATAAAAGACTTGGAAGGGGGATAGACCTAGTCCATATCAACTTAAATTTTGAAGAAGTCAACCTAGGAGGATTATAAAAAGCATAAGCATTTTTGAGACTAAGGGAGCCAGATGTGGAGTTTGCCAAAATATAAAAGACTTGGAAGGGGGATAGACCTAGTCCATATCAACTTAAATTTTGAAGAAGTCAACCTAGGAGGATTATAAAAAGCATAAGCATTTTTGAGACTAAGGGAGCCAGATGTGGAGTTTTCCCAAACTATGATCCTCAAAAGCAGGAATAGTGATATTGTTTAATTCCATCTTGACATTTGGGGCCCTCTCAAAAATCCCCTTTGGAAAAGATATTTTTTTCCAACCGACATTATGCATAAAATCAATAATATAAGAATGAAGTTTTTTTTCACCATAAAATCACCTTAAGGAAATCAATAAGCAGCCTTGACAACTATTTATTTGTCTAAAAACAAATTCTTTTAGCATTTCGAATTTGCTAGGAGGAATGCTCTTGAATTGTTGATAGTAGAGGGTTTACACCAGTCCAAATCGAAGATATGATGTAGTAGGCATTTTTCCCGAAATGATTGCTCTCATTTTTTTTATCAAAACAACAATAGTGTCATTACATATTTTTGTCTTTTTCCCGAGATGATTGCCCTCATTTTTTTTAGGCTAAATTATAGTTTTGGTCCCCCTATTTTCAAAAATTCAGACATTTGGTCCCCCTATTTTAAAACTCAGACATTTGGTCCCCCAATTTTAAAAAATCAAAGACATTTAGTCCCAAGAGGAATTTTCAGTTTTTTATGGCTAATAATCAAAGACATTTGGTCCCTCAATTTTAAAAAATCAAAGACATTTGGTCCCCCAATTTTAAAAAATCAAAGACATTTGGTTCCTCTTTGGACTAAATGTATTTGATTTTTTAAAATTGGGGGACCAAATGTCTGAGTTTTAAAATAGGGGGACCAAATCTCTGAATTTTTGAAAATAGGGACCAAAACTATAATTTAGCTTTTTTTTATCAAAACTACAAAAATGCCATTATATTTTTTTTTGTCTTTTTCCCGAAATAATTGCCGTCAATTTTGTATCAAAACTTCCAAAATGCTATTACATATTTTTTGTCTTTTTCCCAAAATAATTGCCCTCATTTTTTCATCAAAACTTTGAAAATGCTATTAATATTCTTTTTCTTTTTCCCGACATAATTGCCCTCATTTTTTATCAAAACTTTGAAAATGCCATTACATATTTTTGTCATTTTCCTGAAAAAATTGCCCTAATTTTTTCATCAACACTTCGAAAATGCCATTACATATTTTTGTCCTTTTCGACGTAATTGCCCTCATTTTTTTACCAGAACTTTGAAAATACCATTACATATTTTAGTTTTATTCCCGAAATGATTGCTCTTGATTTTTTATCAAATTTACAAAAATGCCTACTACATCAGATCTTCGATTTGGATGGGTGTAAACCCTCTGTTGTCAACAATTCAAGAGCATTCCTCCTAGCAAATTGGAAATGGTAAAAGAATTTGTTTTTTTGACAGATAATTAGTTGTCAAAGCCGCTTATTGATTCGAATATCTGAATCCATTCATCTGATAGGGGCACGCTAGTCCCTCAGTGACTCAGTTTATCAGCATAAAAAATCACTAATTACATGGATGACAGATAGGCCGCAAGTGCACGGTTCTATCGCGTAATAAAAGAGTATCGATCCACAGAGACAATGTGATTACCAATTTCAAGTTCGGTTGTGATTAGCTAAAAGGAATGATTTTAGTAGAAAGAATTTTTGGTTGGTTTTAAATTAAGAAATATAAAGAATCTCGGGTTATTAGTTTCATCACAATGATGAGAAACCCAAGTAATTCTTTAGACCATTCACCAACCCATAAAAGTAGTAGGCAAGGTAACAAATGTAATCATAGTCTTCTTTCAAAGTAAAATGATGTGTTTTGATCTAACTTTCAATCCTATTTTCATGGTTGAAAGTTAGCAAAACCCTTTAAGAACAATACCTTTTAAGTGCCTCAAGGGAATTAGGATTATTTTCATATCTTAATTCTCTTGTCTAAATTCATAGGTCAAACATAGAATTTCACATTTCGGTACTCACTAATGTTTAAAATCAGATTTAAGAACAATGAAACTAAATTAGAATTACAAAACAATTGGTGTGGAGAATAGTCTTTGGGAATTACTAGGGACCTATCATTGGATTACTTCCAACAAACCAAGACTTTGTATCTACTCACTCATATTCATAATGTAAATTGCAATAAGATTAAATGACATGAATTTAAATTGCTGGAATGTAAATGACAAAATAAAAGTGCGAGAAAGTAAGACAGAAGTAAAGTACAAGAATGTAAAAGTGCAGAAAAATATAAAGAACAAGAATGAAGATGAAGTAGAAAATTGCAATAAACTTTGAGCAAGGATTACAAGTGTGGAATGATCCCAGAGCACTCAGAATTTCGTGCTATTTATTGGCCTAGAGTCTTAAAAGTTGAGAAAAATCAGAATTAAAACCAATTACAAGCAATAAAAATGGAATTTGAACCGGACTCTTCGCTGAGCGATCGGTCCCTTTGATGCAGTGAGTGTGTCTGTGCTGATGCGGATCTGGAGACTCGGGCGGGATGGTGAAGTCGATCCTGTGTGAAGGTTGGTCGCGTCCAGAGCTCCCGCGGGGTGTACCTGCGATGGCACTCCAACGCCCAAGTCAGTGGGGTGATATTCGAGTATAGTAACGGAGTGTGTAAAAACGTACCTGTCAGGTGATGTCATGGGCTCTTTATATAGCGCCAGGGGTGCCGCAGGCAACTGTCGGATCCTGCGAGGATTCCTCCCTGTCGTTGATCTTCCCATCGTGGGCATTAGATGGCACCGGGTCACTATTGGGCCGCTCGCACCGGCTCAACATTCTTCACGGGTTGCGACCCGACCCATATCGATGTGTGACGCTGGCTGATTATTGGGCCGCTCGACCCGACCCCGTATTCTTCAAATCATGGGCTGCGGCCCAGTCCAGAACAGTTTCCCCCCAGGCCGAAGACGTGGGTTTTGACGGGTTCAGGCCTAAGAGTTTACTTTTCTCCTTTGGTCGCCTGCGCTGAGACGACCTGAGCGCATGCCCTATCAGTGGGAGATGCTCGTGTCTTCCAGTGACCTGGCGTTCTTACAGACGTGTTACTCTGAAGGGACAGGCGTGACGTTTCGATGTGACTGACATAATGTTTCACGTTTCCCAAAGGGGCGCCTAATGATGTTGGTTCAGTTTTCGAGGGATGTCATTAATTCTGAAGAGGAAGAGTCGTGCCCCTTCGGAACCTGGCCCTCCCCTCCTATAAATATGGGGCACCCCCTTCTATTCCTTAAATTCGTTTACTTTCCGATATTCTTGCTCTGAGGGCGAGTTACTTTCTCCGACGAGCGACCAATTTTCCAGCTATTCTCGCAAGGTGTTTTCCGATTGGCGACTTCAAGCTCCGGCGTGACCTAACTTCCGATCGCCTTATTCCGGTGATAGCTAGTGCGGCCAAATCGTTTCCCGCTCCAGGTATCTAGTTTTCTTCTTTGGCTCTTAATTTAAATCGCACTTCTTTGCTTCTTAAAATGGGCGAGGAGGGGGTGTCAGACCCGGGGTCGATTATGTCGCCCCTTTCCGTAGGTCATCTTCGATGGTCTGACTTTCATGCTCCCTTCTTGCAGGTTATCTTTCGTCATGGCGCGGACGAAGCTAACCGCCCACGTAACCGGCAGCCCGCCACCTTCTTCTACGGACCCATCCTCCAGCTCTCGCATGTCTACGGATAGGACGGCTTCAGAGAGTGGATTTACTTCTACACCCCCAGCTGAGGGGTCTGACCTTGCGGCGTCCACTCGCCCTGTATTCTTCCAGGAAGGGGAAAGTCATGATCCACCTTCCACCTCCTCGGCTCATTCAGAGCGGGTTATCTAGCCAGTTGCCGGAAGAGGGGAACCCGATTGGAGAGGCGTATTAGGGGAGGATCGTTCCTGGATTTCATCGGCCGTGCTAGGCCGGGTACCTTCGCTCTTTAAACCTGAGGAAGAGGTGTTGCCGTTTTTCGCTGGGTTGGTTGGCGCATCGGGCCAGGCATGGGCGGTGGAAGGTCCTTCTTCAACTGAACACATGGCTATGATCCCGCCCACTCTAAAATTCACCATGTACGCGACCGTTCTTCGCGACGTCAGGATTCGCCCGCCGTTTACTTCCTTTCAACGCAATATTCTCCGCTATCTTGGGGTTGCACCCTCGCAGCTGCACCCGAACTCGTGGGCCTTTGTCAAGGTGCTCGAGCAGTTGTTAAGGGTGATGGGGCGAGAGTGAAATTGGCAGACGTTCTTCAAATTTTTTGAAACGAGCAGGCGACCAGAGCCGGGCAGCAATCGGAACCGGTGGGAGCATCTGAGTCTTAAGGCCCAGTCGGACTACAAGATATTCAAGCCTTTTTCTGACTTGCTCAAACCCTGGAAGTCTTCTTTTCTATGGGTGGTCCCTGTTTGCGAAGAATCCCAGCAGATGGTTGGGGCGAGTAACCAGCATAGCGTGGACGTATGGTCATTTTCGCCGTACGCCGGCCACCTATAGGACCCGTTGCCAGCTTGGTGATGAAAATATTGAGACTTTGAGACTGCTTGAGAACTTGGCCTCGTGGATGGAGGAAGGCTTGATCAAGTGTCGCCAATTGGTGAAAACGACCGACGATACTGGTTTCAAGGTCGCTCGTGGTATGGGTAGTCGTACCCCCTAATTTTTTTTTAACCGTGTTCTTACCTTCTTCGCAGGTGAAATGGCTAGTCTAGGTTTTGCTGAGTTGATGAAGCAAGCTAATAAAGGAAGAAAGCCCCAGCCCGACCCGTCCTCCACTGCTGTTACTCTTTCCCCGGTTCCTGAGGGCACCGTGGTTGCTGAAGGAGGGGAGATCAGCACGCCCGTTGCTGGGATGAAGAGGGGTCGTACCCTTCCCACCATCGATCTGACCCATGATGACCCTGCCCCTAAGAAGTCCAGGGACCCACAAAGGACCTCAAAAGAGTATCGCCTCGGGGTTCGATCTGGACGAGGTGACTGACGCGGGCATCATAAGCGGTTTTCGTGAAGACCCCCTTCTGTTTGTGGCCGAGGTGGCCAAGGCTGGGTCTCGCCTGATTGCAAAGTTGAAACAGGGAGAAGTGGAGCGGACCAAAGGTAATATTCTCCTCGCCCAAAACTTATGGTTGGAGAGTGATAACTTAGACAAAACCGACAAGCTAAGCCGTGCTTATGTTTATATCTCAGAGGTGCGGGAGGAGTTGGAATCCACCAAGAAGAAACTTCAAGAGTCAGAGGCCGCCCTTCAACCTACACTCAATGCCCTTGATGAAACAAGGAAGTCGCTCTCCGCCACCACCCAAGAGCGAGACGATGCCCAGGCCGCTCTAGCTGAGGCTGAGAGGAAATTACAGCTTGAAGTGGGCAAGGTTAAGGAGTTGTCCGGACAGGTGAGCGGGTTGAATTGTGAAGCCGCTGAAATGAGGCCGACCATTGAGGCATTGAAGAAAGAGCGGGAAGAGGCCGCTGCTCAATATGATTGGCTCGTCCAATCAACTGTTACAATTTGCCAGGGGCGGTTCGATGAGGCTCTGGCTCAGGTGCGGTGTGTCTACCCGGACCTGGAGCTCGACCCGAACATTATCAACTTTTGCCCACTCCCATGTAGACGGTCGGATCATCCAGCCCGCCGAGGAGGACGAGCAGGGAAACGTCGTGGTGGAAGAGGTGGTTGTGTTTGATCGTTCCCTTTAAAAATTTTGTAATATGTTCCAAGTATTTGACATTCGTGTTTGGGCGGCTTTCGAGTCGCCCCAATATTGTAATATGTACTATGCCTTGGTTTTTAAAATCGTTATTTGCTCGTTCTGTTTAATTCGTTTGTTAGCCTTCGGGCAGTTTACTAGACCTCGTACCTAGATTTAACTCGCCCTTGGGGGTGCGACTCTCGATTGTGATCGCTTCGTTGTGTTTAATTCGTCTTTTAGCCTTCGGGCAATTTACTAGGGTTCGTGCCCATATTTAACTCGCCCTTGGGTTGCAACTCTCGATTAAGGTCGCTTCGTGTGTGACTTAGATCGACTAAGCACCTCCGAACCCGCTCAGTGGTTTATCAAACTCGGTTTGATTTTAACCCGCCTGGCGGTTAATGAATCTGTATGGAAAACATAAAAGGATGAGACAAAATATAAAAATATTCCATCTACGCCGATGGCCGGGCGGGCCTCAATAAAAACCCATTGGGAAAAGAGTGTCCTGCCCGGTGTACTTACTTTATTCAATTCAAAAAACTGTCAACGATAGAGTTATAATTAAATTTAGGCACAAAATTTAAATGAAGTATCGCCTGAGGTTGGCCGCATTCCATGTCCTCGGCACTGCTTCGCCTCCCATGGTTTGAAGCAGGTAGGCGCCCTTCCCCGTCCTCGAGACGACTCGGTATGGCCCTTCCCATTTCGGGGCGAGTTTACCTTGAGCTGCGAACTTCTGTCCTATCGTCGCTCTTCTGAGGACGAGCTGGCCGATGGTGAATTCTCTAGGGACGACCTTCGAGTTGTATTTTGTCGCCATCCCTTGTTTCACAAGTGCTTCTTTCAATGATGCTTTGGTGCGGAGCTCTTCAACCACGTCAAGCTCTTCCCTGAGTCCTTGATCGTTCTCATCAGGGGTCTTGGGATTTGCGGTTCTCCAACTGAGCTCTCTAGTTTCTACCGGGATGAGTGCTTCCACCCCGTATACCATCTTCAATGGGGTTTCACCCGTGGTGGAGTGCGGGGTAGTCCGATAAGCCCATAACATGAAAGGGAGTTCTTCTGCCCACTTGCCTTTGGATTCATCCAGCCTTCTTCTCAGTCCGCGCAGGATCACTCGGTTGGCGGCTTCTGCTTGACCGTTGGTGTAACAGCCCAGGTCCAACGCATTGGCCACCCCGGCACTGTTACCTCACGGTCTTCTCTACCCCTCTTGTAGAATTTTTGCCTTCCGTGGGAATCGAACCTTGCACCTGAGGCATAAGTGCAAGTTAAACACACCTCCTAAGTCAAAAATAAATAAATTTATTTCTTTCATTCTCTACAGCAACAACATCTACGTTTATTCATAAAAAAAAAATTTATCACCAATATCCGTTTCCAACCGTAAAATCGCCCATTTGACTTTTCAAAAACAATTTCAGAAGTCATTTTACCTTTCAGATCACAAAATCACCGAGCACAAGGCATTAGTGTTGCTCAAATAAAACGATTTTCAAAAACATCAACAATGAAACAGCAACATTAATCCTTAGAAACAACACAATATTTTCAGCAATAGCAACATTGGTCTTTTTCAAAAACAGCAATTAGACAGTAACAGCAGTTACACTGTAAAACATCAACAAGGATTTTAAATTTCAACAGCAACAGCAATTAAAGTTTTAAATCAAAACAACCACAGCACTTAATTGTCAACGATAAAACACCACAGTAATTACTCTTCAGCACAACAGTAACAATAATTAACGGCAACAAACAAAGTAATTTACACTAACAGTAACAATAGTCTACAGCAATAGCATAGTAATTTCAGCAACAATGATTAAATAGTAGCAGCAACTTGGTTTAAATTAAAACAACAACGGCACCTAATTAGCACGATAAAATAGCACAGTAATCAATTTTCAGCGACACAGCAAGCAGCAATAAACAAACGGCAACATCAATAGTAGTTTCAATAACAACAGTACACAATACCAGTAGGGGCATCTCCCCCACTAGTCCACTTACCATTAGCAGCTTCCGTTTACCTGTACCTGCAGGAACATCACTACAACACAAACCAATGGTCAAGACTAAAAGACAACAGTTGGTCGTTAACCGACACAACGACTCTACGACTTGGCCGGACGGACCAACCATTGCTCTGATACCACTAATGTAACACCCCTTTTCTACCCGTTAATTTATTAACGTAAAAAAAAATCAGAGTTTCAAATTTTAATTACACCACAAGGGATGTCACACTTACTTCGTTAAACATCGCACGCCAAATTACTCACTTTTCGAAAACAGTCTTATAATACTTTCAAAACGTCATTGTCAAATAAAATACAACTTCACAGCGGAAAGTCCAACAATTATACACAGTCTTGAATAAACTAAAACAACGTTCTATTTCCCCCAAGTGTTACATATCAGAGCAGACGACCCGACTCAGCTAGCGAAGGTTCCTAAGCCTTCACTTGTGCTCACCTGCACGTTACCGCATAGGGGTAACATTCAAACAGAAGGGGTGAGTACATCTACAATATAATAAAGCGTATGATAAGCACTATGCTAGAGTTATGACACTATATCGACCACACCACGAAACATCAAGTCAATCATCGAGGATAAAACAGTCATTTCCATCAGCAAGGGTAAACAGTCAATCTCATCATCAAGTTACTCGGCACAACGAGTCGTCACAATGTCATGCAGGAGTATCAAATGCAACCCACTCGCGGGCATATGCATGAGGTACCTTTTCACAAACGTCGCTTAGCCTTTATGGCCTCATCGTCACTTAGCCTTTTGGGCCTCAAACGTCACTGGGTTTATGCATATGGGATGCATGAGACACTATGACATGCACCACGCACAAACACACAATCAAGGTCAACTATGTGACCCGTCACTTACCAATTTGCCAAATAAGAGGCACAGCACCTGTCAATTCATAATTACACACAACAACGTCACTTAGCCTTTTGGGCCTTATCGTCACTTAGCCTTTTGGGCCTTATCGTCACTTAACCTTTTGGGCCTTATCGTCACTTAGCCTTTTGGGCCTCAACGTCACTTATTTTCATCATCACTTATTCATAAACATCATCAATTCAAACAATAGCCACTGAGGGCAAAAACGTCATTTACTAGCTACCAAGGGCATCATCCTCATTTACACATCATTATCAACAACATTGGCCACTAAGGGCAAGTAGGTCATTTAACTAGCCACTAGGGGCATCATCGTCATTTACACATCATCACAAAAAATATTAGCCATTAAGGGCAAAAAGGTCATTTAACTAGCCACTAGGGCATCATCGTCAAAATCATCACTTTTGACACTAAAACGTTAAAATTGTGGTCATACGCAAAGGGGGATTTTTAAAGGCACCAAAACGATTTTCCAATGTCACAGCAACGACCACCGGGGACAGCCACTTGGGGCGCCCAGCAACCTTCAGGAATAATAAGTTTTTATTTTTAAAAATGGGACACACAGATAGACAACTGAAAAGGCTTCACAACACTTTTTGAAACACTTAAAACGGACACCCGAGTCAAAAGATATAGCGAAAACAGTTTTATAAAAATTTGGGAACATTCTGAAAAATGGCGCCCTTGGCGCCCAGCGCCCAGCCACACATCACACACGCACACTGGCGCCCTTGGCGCCCAGCGCCCAGCAACACGCAACACAACACACACTGGCGCCCTTGGCGCCCAGTGCCTGGCGCCTGGCGCCCAGCAACATTTCCAGCAACCAAAATTCAGCAACAACAATGCTTGGCACAGGGCGCCCCACTCAAGGGCGCCTAATTCTGCACCTAGACAACAAAATCCAGCAACACCATAAACACAAAAATGGCACCCTATGCGCCTATGACACCAACAACAACGAATTCGAGCAACACAAATTCATCAAAAATCACATATATGATCACATCAACATATTAAACACCAAATTCCATCATCAAGGCTCAATTCAACAATACGAACATCAAATCATCATAATCATCCCCAATCATCATAAATCACAATATCATCAACAATTACTCAAACACTTGGCACGCACAACATGATTTTTCAACAACAAGTCTTCATATGCCTAGGGTTCATCAATAATCACTAAGAATACGTAAAAAGGCATACATAGAGCCTAGCCCTTACATAATCCCCATCATAAGACCCTATTATAGAGAAGATGAGACCCACCCTTACCTTAGGTTATGACGAACACGCTATCTCCGTATACGTAAGCTCCAAAGATCACCGCAACACGACTCCTCTCCTTTTCTCCTTGGGATTTTACGCACCTCTCCTCTTCCTCTTCTCATGGGCGCGCCGTCCCTCTCTTCTCACTCCCTCTCAATTCGCTAATTTCTTTTCTTTTTGCAAAAGTGAGCCAAACCCTAAATTTTTAACTTAAATATGCACCTAGGCTAGTGGGCTTGGATCGCGGGCTTTCCTTCGACTTAAGCCCGATTTAATTAAAACACCTTATAATTACTTTAAAACACCTTATAATTACATTAATTATATTATTAAAACACCTTATTATTATTTCTACCACCCAATTTCATTTAATTAATTAAATAAATTAATCTATTATTTTTGGGGTGTTACAACTCTCCCCCACTTAAAGGAATTTCGTCCTCGAAATTTTTTCTACCGACGCGAACACTCTCACACTATCCAAATAACGTCGCCTCAACACTTAGCGACTCAACCCGCTGCGCTACTCTGATAAACTAGCTTGCATTCTACCCCACTCATCTACCCTTAAGGATAACGAAATACATCAATCATCACAGCATCACAACGAAATTCACAGAGTGCATCACAGTTGTACAACAAGCCACATAATTTAACAACACGACAACAACATCAACAAACGACTTTGCCACTCAGGCGACATCAACAACTAAAATTGCCACTCAGGCGACATCAATAACGACAAACCAACAGCAAAGCAACATCATCGACAACGACAACGCATGGGGCATAGTAGCGGCGTACTAATCAATAATGGCCATCGGCCCACAACAACAAATCAACAACCATATAACTTGGGCCATTCGGCGGTACCCAAGACAACACATAAACATCAATATTATTAACGAGGCAACCACAAGCAACAACAAAGCAACAATGCGGAGACAACTCCGGGACTAACCCTACCATGACAACAACTTGGAGACAAGGCTCCGGGACCAACAATCCCATAATCAATAACACATCAGCAACTTCGGGCACCAAGGCGCCGACACTGCAGCAACGACTTGGGGCACTAAGCCACCGACAACACAATAACAACTTGGGGCTCTAAGCCACCGACAACACTACAACAATTTAATTCGACCGACACGCCTAAAAATCAACGACACCAGAAACAGCCAATTTTGCCTTGAAATTAGAATATTCAGTTAGGCCTTTGAATAAGCTTTCCGAAACATTTTAGTTTACTCAAATCGGACTCCTGGTTCAAAAGATATTGCAAAAACTGTTTTTTCGTTACAGTGACAGTACAAACTAAGCAACGCAGGAAATTCCAGCACTCACACATAAACTTCAACAATTTATTTACCCTATCAAACGACATCGGAATTTAGCAAACAACCCCTCTACGGAAAACTTACGGAGTCTAGTTTCTGGATATATTTTTAGAATTTCAAAATGATGAGTCAAATAGCACAATTTTCGCAAACAAGGCAGTAGGTCCAGAAAATGGGGCAGCGACTGTGTCCAAAGTTGTGACTCTTCTACAATGACCAAAACAAACCCAAATAACACGAAACTTCAGCCTAAACAGTAAAGCATTTTGTCTAGTTTTCAAATAAATTGGACTCATTCGAAAAGGACTTCATTTGAAAACACCACAATCAAAACTCTGGCCCTATGTCCTGACCGTCCCCAGAATTTTACCCTAACTTGTGCAGCCTATAACTGGAGCTATACTACTCCAAATGCGACCAAACCAAAACCAAAATGACAAGCGTTCAGTCTAGTTTCTAAAATTGTAAGTTATATGATTTATCAACCAGTAAAACAGTCCCATTTTAGCCGAAAGTCAAACCTACTCAAAAAGTGCCTACACAGTGTGCCTAGCAACATATTAAACATCCACGCAGCCACAAATTCAGCCATCAGGCATAATTTAAACTTCCTAATAATCATATATATATTCAAACATCAATTTCCACACAATTCATTAATTGTCGGTTTTATGGTTTTTCGACTAAAATTACACTTACACGCAATTCGAGCCAAAACAACCACATCAATCATAACTTTCAGTCAGTACCTCACTAGTTTCACTAAATAATCCCAAAAATACAGCTTTATAAAATTTCTCCAAACAAACCACACAAATTCAGTTTTATAAAATGTTTCTAATTAATCCTAAATTCAATTTACAAGAATAAAACACACTTAGTTTCATACAGCATATCGCCCACGACATTTAGATACTCGATTAACACCAAAACTCAGCAGTTCAATAAAAGCAAACACGTACAAACAATGTTCATAATGAACATATATGCAACCTTCATTATTATTAATCGAATTATTAGTCAAACGTTTCAAAACTTACACAACAGAAAATCGTTACTCTTTTTCCAAACAAGACCAACTAAAAAATTATCTTCCAGCCCAACAAGAGTTTCAACACCTACACTTCAATTAAAATCCTAAGTCAAAAAAATAATAAATTTATTTCTTTCATTCTCTACAGCAACAACATCTACGTTTATTCATAAAAAAAAAAGATTTTATCACCAATATCCGTTTCCAACAGTAAAATCGCCCATTTGACTTTTCAAAAACAATTTCAGAAGTCATTTTACCTTTCAGATCACAAAATCACCGAGCACAAGGCATTAGTGTTGCTCAAATAAAACGATTTTCAAAAACATCAACAATGAAACAGCAACATTAATCCTTAGAAACAACACAATATTTTCAGCAATAGCAACATTGGTCTTTTTCAAAAACAGCAATTAGACAGTAACAGCAGTTACACTGTAAAACATCAACAAGGATTTTAAATTTCAACAGCAACAGCAATTAAAGTTTTAAATCAAAACAACCACAGCACTTAATTGTCAACGATAAAACACCACAGTAATTACTCTTCAGCACAACAGTAACAATAATTAACGGCAACAAACAAAGTAATTTACACTAACAGTAACAATAGTCTACAGCAACAGCATAGTGATTTCAGCAACAATGATTAAATAGTAGCAGCAACTTGGTTTAAATTAAAACAACAACGGCACCTAATTAGCACGATAAAATAGCACAGTAATCAATTTTCAGCGACACAGCAAGCAGCAATAAACAAACGGCAACATCAATAGTAGTTTCAATAACAACAGTACACAATACCAGTAGGGGCATCTCCCCCACTAGTCCACTTACCATTAGCAGCTTCCGTTTACCTGTACCTGCAGGAACATCACTACAACACAAACCAATGGTCAAGACTAAAAGACAACAGTTGGTCGTTAACCGACACAACGACTCTACGACTTGGGCGGACGGACCAACCATTGCTCGGATACCACTAATGTAACACCCCTTTTCTACCCGTTAATTTATTAACGTAAAAAAAATCAGAGTTTCAAATTTTAATTACACCACAAGGGATGTCACACTTACTTCGTTAAACATCGCACGCCAAATTACTCACTTTTCGAAAACAATCTTATAATACTTTCAAAACGTCATTGTCAAATAAAATACAACTTCACAGCGGAAAGTCCAACAGTTATACACAGTCTTGAATAAACTAAAACAACGTTCTATTTCCCCCAAGTGTTACATATCAGAGCAGACGACCCGACTCAGCTAGCGAAGGTTCCTAAGCCTTCACTTGTGCTCACCTGCACGTTACCGCATAGGGGTAACATTCAAACAGAAGGGGTGAGTACATCTACAATATAATAAAGCGTATGATAAGCACTATGCTAGAGTTATGACACTATATCGACCACACCACGAAACATCAAGTCAATCATCGAGGATAAAACAGTCATTTCCATCAGCAAGGGTAAACAGTCAATCTCATCATCAAGTTACTCGGCACAACGAGTCGTCACAATGTCATGCAGGAGTATCAAATGCAACCCACTCGCGGGCATATGCATGAGGTACCTTTTCACAAACGTCGCTTAGCCTTTATGGCCTCATCGTCACTTAGCCTTTTGGGCCTCAAACGTCACTGGGTTTATGCATATGGGATGCATGAGACACTATGACATGCACCACGCACAAACACACAATCAAGGTCAACTATGTGACCCGTCACTTACCAATTTGCCAAATAAGAGGCACAGCACCTGTCAATTCATAATTACACACAACAACGTCACTTAGCCTTTTGGGCCTTATCGTCACTTAGCCTTTTGGGCCTTATCGTCACTTAACCTTTTGGGCCTTATCGTCACTTAGCCTTTTGGGCCTCAACGTCACTTATTTTCATCATCACTTATTCATAAACATCATCAATTCAAACAATAGCCACTGAGGGCAAAAACGTCATTTACTAGCTACCAAGGGCATCATCGTCATTTACACATCATTATCAACAACATTGGCCACTAAGGGCAAGAAGGTCATTTAACTAGCCACTAAGGGCATCATCGTCATTTACACATCAACACAAAAAATATTAGCCACTAAGGGCAAAAAGGTCATTTAACTAGCCACTAGGGCATCATCGTCAAAATCATCACTTTTGACACTAAAACGTTAAAATTGTGGTCATACGCAAAGGGGGATTTTTAAAGGCACCAAAACGATTTTCCAATGTCACAGCAACGACCACCGGGGACAGCCACTTGGGGCGCCCAGCAACCTTCAGGAATAATAAGTTTTTATTTTTTAAAATGGGACACACAGATAGACAACTGAAAAGGCTTCACAACACTTTTTGAAACACTTAAAACGGACACCCGAGTCAAAAGATATAGCGAAAACAGTTTTATAAAAATTTGGGAACATTCTGAAAAATGGCGCCCTTGGCGCCCAGCGCCCAGCCACACATCACACACGCACACTGGCGCCCTTGGCGCCCAGCGCCCAGCAACACGCAACACAACACACACTGGCGCCCTTGGCGCCCAGCGCCTGGCGCCTGGCGCCCAGCAACATTTCCAGCAACCAAAATTCAGCAACAACAATGCTTGGCACAGGGCGCCCCACTCAAGGGCGCCTAATTCTGCACCTAGACAACAAAATCCAGCAACACCATAAACACAAAAATGGCACCCTATGCGCCTATGACACCAACAACAACGAATTCGAGCATTACAAATTCATCAAAAATCACATATATGATCACATCAACATATTAAACACCAAATTCCATCATCAAGGCTCAATTCAACAATACGAACATCAAATCATCATAATCATCCCCAATCATCATAAATCACAATATCATCAACAATTACTCAAACACTTGGCACGCACCACATGATTTTTCAACAACAAGTCTTCATATGCCTAGGGTTCATCAATAATCACTAAGAATACGTAAAAAGGCATACATAGAGCCTAGCCCTTACATAATCCCCATCATAAGACCCTATTATAGAGAAGATGAGACCCACCCTTACCTTAGGTTATGACGAACACGCTATCTCCGTATACGTAAGCTCCAAAGATCACCGCAACACGACTCCTCTCCTTTTCTCCTTGGGATTTTGCGCACCTCTCCTCTTCCTCTTCTCATGGGCGCGCCGTCCCTCTCTTCTCACTCCCTCTCAATTCGCTAATTTCTTTTCTTTTTGCAAAAGTGAGCCAAACCCTAAATTTTTAACTTAAATATGTGCCTAGGCTAGTGGGCTTGGATCGCGGGCTTTCCTTTGACTTAAGCCTGATTTAATTAAAACACCTTATAATTACTTTAAAACACCTTATAATTACATTAATTATATTATTAAAACACCTTATTATTATTTTAATAAATAATAATTATATTATTATTTCTACCACCCAATTTCATTTAATTAATTAAATAAATTAATCTATTATTTTTGGGGTGTTACAGTTGGTCTGTGGGTGCTCGACCGATGTAAAGCGCTGCTTGATTCCCAGCTCTGACATGTACTCTTGGAAGTTTTTCTCCGTGAACTGGGTGCCGTTGTCCGAGACCACGACCTCAGGTACTCCGAATCGAACTAGTATATTCTTCTTGAAGAACTTCAAGCAGTTTCTGGAGTTGATGGTCGCTAAGGGCTCGGCCTCCACCCATTTGGTGAAGTAGTCCACTGCCACGATTAAGTACTTTAGCTGTCCTGGGGCCACTGAGAACGGACCCGAAAGGTCGATTCCCCACCATGCGAACGGCCATGGAGCGGTCATTGAGTTAAGTTCGACCGGGGGGGCGATGTGCACATCTGCGTGCCTCTGACACTTATCACATTTTTTAACTAGCTCGCTTGCATCGCCCTCCATCGTGGGCCAATAGTATCCAGCTCTAAGGGCCTTCTTAGCTAGTGCTCGTGCCCCCAGGTGATTTCCACATATACCTTCGTGGATCTCTCTCAACACGTAATCGGCCTCATGTGGCGTCAGACACTTTAGTAATGGTGTCGAGAATCCTCTGCGAAACAATTTGCCTTCAATTACCGAGTAGGACGATGCCCGCCTACGCGTGAGAGCCGACTTCTTTGGGTCGTCCTGCTCCTCCTGTAACACCCCAATTCTACCCGTTCGTTTTATTACATATCAGAGTGCGGAAATTAAACTTAAAACAGGCAATGGAGCGTCACATGCAACATTTCAAAAGCCAACAACGTATAATCAAGTAAAAACGTGGAAGAACAACATCAACTTAGTTTACAACCCCGAATATTTGTTCAAATACTTCAAACCACCTATCCATGTTTCAAAAACAACTAATGCAACAAGCAATTGAAAACAGTGTTCTTCCCCTCCCCGGGTGCTACGTATCAGAGACGACACTGACTCGGCTACTAAAAGACCCTTGGTCTTCATTTGCGACTACCTGCACGTTACCCACGTAGAGGTAACATTCAAACAGAAAGGGTGAGTCTCTAACAGCATAAAAGCATATATGATAGATAATATACTAGAGAATAGGCAACTATAACTACCATAGCACATCAACAGTCATAAGTACAACTATCACGGAGCAACACCAACAAGTAACAACATAAGCAAAACGACGAGCAACACCAACAAGTAACAACATAAGCAAAACGACGAGCAACACCAATAAGTAACAACATAAGCAAAACGACAAGCAACGACACCATGGGTACAACGTGTATGTATGAAATGCAACCCACACCGACGGGTATATGCATGTGGTACCAATCAACGTAAATAGCCTTTGTGGCTTCATCATCAACACTGAGCAAAGCTCTATGGCCGAAGCCTACATCAACGTAATAATGCATTATGCCATGCATGAGACACCATGTACAACGCATCGGAACAATCAACAACATAATCATGCTATGCACAACAACGCCAACAACATCATCATTGGTCATATTCGACCCAACCACATCATCATCGAGTTTTGGTCATATTTGACCCAGCAACAACAACAACAAGAATTAGTCACATTGACTCAACAACAAGAACAGCCAATTTAGTCTTATTAGACACAACAAAACATCACAACACTGAGGTAGCACAAAGTGGCGCCTAGGAAATAACACCAACAACACAGACACAACACATTGGCGCCTAACAGCACATAAAGCGGCGCCTGAGGCAAATTGCGCCACCCTGGGCGCCAAACAGACAGCACGTGGCGTCATACAGCAACACAGTCCTAGACACAAACTAAGACACAAACTACAACACAGTCCTAGATACAAACTAAGACACAAACTGCAACACAGCAGGCAACATAGACACTAAAACTGGCGTCTGGTGGCAAACTGCGCCACATTCTGGGCAACCTGCGCCACTCTGGGCGCAACACAGCAAGCAACCTGGCGCTCTGTGGCAACCTGCGCCACATTCTGGGCAACCTGCGCCACTCTGGGCGCAACACAGCAAGCAACCTGCACTACAACATTTTGACCCTACGGCAACGCCTGAAAACCGTTGCGTAAAGCCAAAAAATCGTTGTCTTTGCTTTCGGCAACGGTTTTGAAACCGTTGTTTTCGCGAGCGTTGCCTAAAATATAGGCAACGGTTTTTTGCAACCAATGGCAACGCAAACCTAAAACCGTTGCCAATAGTAACTTAAACGCAACGGTTTTGATCTTCAGGAAATGACAACAGGGCTGAAACCGTTGCCATTTATGGCAACAGTGAAAAACCGTTGCCACATATGGGCGCAACACAGCAAGCAACCTGGCGCCCTGTGGCAACCTGCGCCACATTCTGGGCAACCTGCGCCACTCTGGGCGCAACACAGCAAGCAACCTGGCACCCTGTGGAAACCTGCGCCACATTCTGGGCAACCTGCGCCACTCTGGGCGCAACACAGCAAGCAACCTGGCGCACACAGGGCAGCAACATGGCGCCCTGGCGCAGCACAACACTAGTGCAGAATTTCCTACAGCAGTGCACCTACTTCGGATTTTAACAAAAGATCACTCATTGGGAAGCTCTCTGAGTGTAGTTTCTGCCTATGATTTTCATTTTTCAGAATAAGTATCCAGTTGGTACAGTTTTTCAAAACACTACACTGAGGTACCAAAGTCGGACAGAATTCTTTACCCAACTTGCAACAAAATTTTCTTTCTCATTTCTTAATGGAATTTCGTGAAACCAGTGCCTATTTCGTAGAGAATTAAGTCTACTTTCCAATGAAACAAGAATCATTCAAAACGGAGTTCGATTGAAAACACAAAACCTACAAAAACCGAACCTACTCACAGTTTGATTCCAGAATTTTGACCTAACTTTGGAGACTCATAACTTGAGCTACACAACTCCAAATTGAACGGAACTAGTGCCAAAATGACCGGCTTTAAGTCTATTTTCAAAAACAATCAGCCACATAATTTTTGGATCAACCGAACAGTACCAGTTTTAGAAGGACCGAAACAGTGTCCAGAAACGCACAAAAGACCATAAGCAAGTAAAACTTATTATGATCAATCACCATATACCAATCTCAACATCACATACTTATGCATTTTGTCAAACATCTAACATGCATTCTAAACATCACTTACACATTCTATCAAACACCTAGCGTGCAACATTTTACCATCTATTCACTCAAGGCCATCAACACTCAAAACAACACCAACAACATACATATAATTTCATAATTCATTCATGCATATTATCAAACCACTCCTAGGCATCATAGGTTCTACCCTCCTATATACTACCCATCATATAACCCTTTATACTATGAGACTCCCCTTACCTTAAGAATCGTTGGAGATGAAAAACCCTTCCCCGAATCACCAAAACGCAGCAACAAGCTCTTCTCTTCTCTCTTGCGATTTTCTTCTCTTTTCCTTCTCCCCTCGGGTGTGCGCTAAACCTCTTCTCCTCTCCTCTCTCTATTTTTGCGACTTCTCTCTTTTCTCTCTTCTTCGCAAATCTTCCTTTCGTTTTCCTCTCCCTATGCGAAATGCACTAACCCTCACTAACACTCCCTCATGCGCCTACACCTTGGGCTTGGATCGCGGGCTTCCTCCAGCTTAAGCCCGATCACAAACTCCATCCCCTAATATTTATTTACACACCCCTTAATCAAATGCTAATATAATATTAGACCAATTAAATAAATAAATAAATAATTGGATAGCTAAATATTTAATTAAATAATTAGCCAATTATTTTTAGGGCGTTACAACTCTGCCCCACTTAGAATATTTCGTCCTCGAAATTTACCGGCCCAAAACTAAACACCCTCCACTAACAAACTACAGCCATCTAGACAACTAGTGTCGTCTATTCTGCTGATTATCATTTCATTGATTACCGGCGGGAAGTGATTGGGCGGCCTGTCCCTCCTACTTATTCAGCCAGGTAACCCAAGAAATAATAACCAGACTCGTCCTCCAGCGGTTCTGTAAGGATCCTTGATAGAGTTTTTCGAGCGTAACCACGTCGGTACCACGTGATTACCCCCATGCTCTATTAAAGTCCCTTCCTATTAGCATACCATGATTCTGCTGCGCTACTCTAATAAACCGACTTGTAGATATAAGCATCACTTGTGTTCTACCTCACTCATCTATCTCTACGGTGCCTCATAGTTTCATCACAACATCACGACAACGACGACAACAACATCAACAAAATAACAACAATAACATCAACAACTAAAATCGCCAAAGGAGGCTTCACGACATAAATTCGCCACCCGGGCTAAATCAATAACTAATTTGCCACTCAGGCGACATCAACAATGACAAAAATCACAACATCGGCCATAGGCCTACAACACAAAATCCATCAAAACATTTCGGGCCATTCAGCGGTACCCTCAACAAAACAACGTGGGCCATATCGGCGTTACCCACAACACAATAATTAACAACATCAACGACTGTTGGAGGCAAGCTCCGGGGCCAACGCCCAAATCAACAACACAATATCATCAGCAAGGCAACAACAAGTCACAGCAAACAGCAATACTAATTCACAGCAACCAGTAACAGTAATTTACAGCAAACAGCAACAGCAATTAAACAGTAACACAGTGAACAGCAGCACAGTAAAACAGTGTTGCGCCCGAAAAATCCGGTTTGGGACTTTTCGTTTGACAACGTGGAAAAAGTTTGGAGCCGCCACCAATATTTTAATTTTAAGACCAAAACATTGAAAAAAGGTCTTTTAAACTAGGTGGATGGTCTTTTGAAAACGTAGAGATGTAGGTTCGGGGGTCGGTTAGGTACGGGGAAGGTATTAGCACCCCGCACCTCCTTTCTACCGAAAGGGAACCATTAACTTGATGTGTGGTTTGGACAAAAGTTTGAGTTTGAAAGCGGTTTATTCTACTTCTTTTCTTTTCTTTAGGAGTTTGTTTTATTGAAAACGAGGGGGAAAGGGATATTTTTGGTTATCTTTGAAAATCAGGACAAAACAAAGATATTTTTTAAGAGTGTGCTTGACGGGACAGGACCCCGCTCCTACGTACCCTCACTGGAAGAGGGATCAAAGCTACGTAGTTCTCGGGTTATCTTTGAAAATCAGGACAAAACAAAGATTTTTTTAAGAGTGTGTTTGACGGGACAGGACCCCGCTCCTACGTACCCTCACTGGAAAAGGGATCAAAGCTACGTAGTTCTCGGTGGTTATCTTTGAAAATCAGGACAAAACAAAGATTTTTTTAAGAGTGTGCTTGACGGGACAGGACCCCGCTCCTACGTATCTCCTGGTGCGATGGAGAATTCAAAGCTACGTAGTTCTCGGGTTATCTTTGAAAATCAGGACAAAACAAAGATATTTTTTAAAAGTGTGCTTGACGGGACAGGACCCCGCTCCTACGTACCCTCACTAGAAGAGGGATGAAAGCTACGTAGTTCTCGGGGAACAAAACAAAGTTTTTTTTTTAAAAGTGTGCTTGACAGGACAGGACCCCGTTCCTACGTACCCTCACTGGAAGAGGGATCAAAGCTACGTAGTTCTCGGCTTTTGGTTTTGAAAAAGGATTGAGCTTTCGCGAAGACCGAACAACAACGGTTATATAGAATGGTCTCGCTACTAACTCCTTTTGAAAACAACATCATCATTAACAACCTAATCGGCAACGGCGCGATTGGTGTTTAATGACAATTGGTTTATTTTTGAGAAATGAATAAGTTTTCAAAAATGGGATAGAGCTTTTGCGAAGACCGAACAACAACGGTTAGAATGGTCTCGCTTCTAACTCCTTTTGAAAACAATATCATCATTAACAACCTAATCGGCAACGGCGCGATTGGTGTTTAATGACGATTGATTTCTTTTTGTTTTGAAATGATTTTAGGAAATGGGTTTTAGAAAAGGAGTAGAACAATTCAAGTCAATTCTAAATCCATAACCAAATGCAAATGAATGAATAATACTTAAGCAAACATGAACATATCATTCATTAACCAAGATTAAACATGCCCATACAATCAAAGGATTCAATTATTAAAGATGCAAAACAAAGTTCTCAAAGTAATTGTGTGTGTGCAAGAAGGATTGTATTTTCCCTAATGGCTCTATGCTACAATATGCATGTAGACTTACGTCTCCATTAGGAGGTCATACAAGTGGAGGGGAGGGCACACAATCAAGTCAAGACATTTACATGGCATCAAGAACAAGTGAATACAATTGATTGTAAACATAGAGTATTCTAAGTTAAATGATTGAATATGTAAGCAAGGATGCATGATTAGGTAAGCATGTAAGTGCATGAGTGTACAAGGAATGGATGCATAGCACTTTATTTATGAATGGATGGCATACAAGGATGCATAAGAGGATGCAAGAGATATAAGCATATGAGGATGCATGAGAGTGTCACATAAACTAAGTATGAATGAGGATGCATGAATGTGAAAATGTTTTGGGTATTTTTGCAAGTTGATAAGTTGTAAAACTTTAAGTAAGAAGTTAGTGAAAAGTAAAGTAAAAATGCATGAAGTAAATGGTAATTATTTAATGAGATGGTAAAGTAAAAATGCATGAGGTAAATGGGAAGTGGTAAAATCTTTTTATGTTTTAGTAAAAAATTAATGAAGTGGTAAAAACCAAAGTAGTAAAAATATTTTTATGTTTTGGTAAAAAGTTAATGAATGGTAAAGTAAAATGGTAAAAAGTAAATAAACACTAAAACCAAGTTGAATCACATAGAGCAATCATCTCACTTTGAGAAAAGTGCACTAGGCACTAGTGAGAATCAACTTGCCTATCATCAACAATTTACAATAAGCAAACTAAGACACAAGAATAAGTGGACACACAAACTAAATTGAGTCATTTCTAGCAATCTTCACCACTTAGGTCAAGGTGCACTAGGCACTAGTGGGAATCATATTGCTAAATCATCAAACAACAAAAGTAACATTTAACACTAAAATGAAATACTAACAACAAGATTAAACATCACCAAACAAAGAACAACAACAAAATCAACTTGGAAATATTTTTAGATCTATAAGCATGTGAACCAAAGGAAACATAGATCCACATTTTATTTAATAAAAAAAACACCAAAATTAACACAAAGCAACATAGATCTATTTTTTTGCAAGGATTCATATGATTAAGCAAGGAAGTGCAACAAAATCATATCAATCCTAACTTTTATGATATGCGAAATGCTAAAGCCGATAAACAACAATTTTATTTATGAAATCTAGTGCAAAATATATAAAGATGCAAGGGAAATTATTCAAGTAGAAGAATAACTCCTTCAAGGCCAAGGACCCATCTCAAACAACCAAAGCTCCCTAAGTCTTTGTCAAAATGTTTGAAATGGATCCTCAAAGCAAACAAACAATCAAGAAGGAGTTTGGAGTAGAAGAGAGATTATGCAAGAAAATTAAATATGAGGTGCAAAGCTTCAAGGATTACCTCAAAACTACAATGAAATGAAGAAGGATATGATAAGCTCAAAAATTTCTAGCTCTTAGCAATTTGATGATGCAACCTTGAAGAGAATGGAAGGAATGATGGTGATCTAACAAGAAATGGAGGATTTGATGGTTGATTTTTGAAGAAAAATGGGTGAGGGAGAAGTGGATGGTTCCGTAAGAAGAGAGGAGAAGGGAGAAGCTTTGGTGTGCTAGGGTTTTGTGTAGGAGAATGAGAGGCTAAAAGATCCTTAGGTGTGGGAATGAGGGAGTATTTATAGAGCTATTTTAGGTTTAGAGGCAATTGGGTCATTGGCCTTACTAAGTGCTCTAGGATTGAACTTTGATTTTGAATGGAGGGTTGAGATCACTTATCACATGGATTGAGGGTGGAGAGAAAACACAAAATGGAGAGGGAATGGGGTCAAAAATGAGGGAAGGGAGTGAGAGTTTTTGTAAAAAAAAACTTGTCTTATTTTAGGAATAATGTGAGGCAAAAATAGGGTTAGGGGTATGATTGGGATGGAATGTTACCAAAGAGGAAAATTGGTGTTTCCTTATGAAGAGGTTAGTGTAAGTGAGTGAGGTAATTTACCAAAGAGGGCATGAATCTTCATGAGAGTGAGTGAGAATTGGTGATATGCACCAAAGGAGAAGGTTTAAGGATGGTACAAGGCATATTCCTTCAAGATAAGGAATAATAGTACAATAGAAGAGTGTGGAAGAATTTTGTGAGAGGGAGAGAGAGAGAGGGGATTTCGAAATTGTGAGGGGGAGAGAGAGAGAGAGAGAATTTCGAAATTGTGGGGGGAGAGAGAGAGAGAGGAAAAAAAACTTGTTTTTGGTCTTTTGTCTTATTGAGGACACTTCCTTTTTTTTGAGTTTTTGAATTTTGGGCATGGAAGTGATAGTGCACCTATTGAAAATGTGTCACATTTTTTGGGCACCATAAAATATCCTTCTAATCACTCATGACAATAAAAAAATTGTAATTTAATAATTGAGGAATATTTAATGGTCCTTTTTTATTTTTCTATGCACTAAAAATGGAAAAATACATTTTTAATTATTGTTGACTACGGTTTTCTTTCTAAAAAATTGTACAAAAATTATCCTTGATAGAATAAAAATGTACTTTTTGTGGATGTGCATTTTTGGCGAGAAAATCATCTTTTTGCGAAAAATGACCAAAATGTCCTTTTTGACCCTAAAACCCTAATTTGCCTAAAAAGTGCATTCCAACCCTAAAAATGATTTTAAAGACCTTGGAATGACTTCTAGGACCCAAAATGCAATGTATGATGCTTTTCATTCTTCAATTTATTTATTTTTTGTGGAAAATTAGGGTTTTGACCTAAGCCGGACAAAATTAGGGTATGACAGCTGCCCCTCTTTATCTGAACTTTAACGAGGAATATGAATTGGCCGAAACATATTCCAAGGCAAAATGAAGATAAAGAATTCAGAAATTATACCGATTTTGTCTACTTAGGGAAACCCGAATTTTCCTCTTTTTTCTTTTTCTATTTTTATTGGGTGTTAGCCCGAGGTGAATGCAATGGATGAATCGTCAACTCTCAGTAAGCAGGAAACTAAATGGTGCCAACCCTCAATAAGCTAGCGGAAAGCAATAAAGAAAGCAATAAAAAGGGAAGCAAAAAGGGTGCCGGCCCTCGTTAAGCCGGCGACGGAGGCTGCCTAAAGCCTTTTAACGAATCGCGAATGATCCGAGCTTGCACTTGGGCCTGGGAGCACGTGGGCTCCAAAGGGGTGGTCTTGCGAGCGACCAGGGGAGGGTACTATATCAAGTCTGGATCTCGATATTTCCCTAGGACTGCGCCATGTTTTAGGCTAACACAGCTATCCTCTTCGATTGGACCTATTGAGGTCAGGGGGACTTACCTGCAGCTCGAATACAAGGTGAAGTCAATCTTGCTGGGGACACGTGGGTCCAGAAGGGATTCCAAAATCCAGTTGGTTTCCTTTAGTCGGTCAATGCTTCCACACCGATCCAGGATGCCTGCTCAGGTTAGCGGACTTTTCTTCAGCTTTCTCTTGATCGATGATCAATACCATTGCACTGATCCAGGATGTCTGCTCAGGCTAGCGGACCTTTCTTCAGCTTGCTCTGATTGATGATCAGTGCCATTTCACTGATCCAGGATGTCTGCTCAGGTTAGCGGACCTTTCTTCAGCTTGCTCTGATTGATGATCAATGCCATTGCACTGATCCAGGACACCTGCACACGTTAGCAGATGCAAGACATGGTGCATGGAATATGAATGCATGCTATGCAAAGTCCGTTATGCGAATGCATGTCATGTGAGTGCATGCGATGTGATGATTTAGTGGAATGATGAATGCAATGGGATGCTATTCTTGATTCTTCATTTCTTTTGTCAGCTTTCTTTTTTCTGACTGTTTGTTTTTTCTTGGCTTTTCATTCTTTGATCAGCTTTCTTTTTCTGATCGCTTGTTTTTTCTTTTGCTCTTTTGCTCTTTTGGCTTATTTTTGCTGGTTCAGCCAACCCGCGACACACATGGCACGAGACTGAGGAACCCACTGGAGTTGCGGGGCTCATGGGCCGAGTGCATGTTGGCTTTGACTTCACCGTTTGAAGCAATCGTGAGTGCAATCGCTTTCTCTTGCATGATTAACTGGTTTTGGGGAATTGCTTTTTTCCGCGACCTTTAGGGACTTTGCAATAATTGTAATGCTCCGTGATTTATGCACATGTTTTACAGGTCATCATCACCATCATTATAAAACGTTTATTTTGAGCAAAAAAAGCAGAAAATAAAAGAGTGAACAGATATGAGAAAGTTGAACTTTATTAATGTGGAAACCGGTCGCACAAGAAGTTACGCCGATTGTTTATTACACTTGAAAGTTTAAACTATAAAAAGACACGAAAAAAGGGAGAAGTTAAATTCTGACTGTCCGTCTCTGTGGAACAGTGCTAAACATTTATGTCCTTGACCTTGATCACTCCCTCATCCAAGTATTCAGGGGAGTAGTATGCCTTTCTTTACTTTTCATGCCCAAGTTTTCTGACCCTAATTTTTGCCTGGATCGCCCTTTGCGGGTTTTCAATCCACCGGGTCGCTCTGATTTTGCCTGGGCCGCCCTTTCGGGTTTTCAACCTAGCGAGCTAACTCTTACTTGGCTTGTCTTTCTCTTTTTTCGTCTATTTCTTTCAGGCATAATACTTATTCACTTGATCGGAATTGACTGGGTTCCTTAAATCCTCTCCGTCCATGTTCGTGAGTATCAGTGCTCCTCCAGAAAAGGCTTTCTTGACCACATACGGGCCGTCATAAGTGGGTGTCCATTTCCCTCGGGGATCAGTCTGGATGGGCAAGATCTTCTTAAGCACCAAATCTCCCTGCTTGAATTCACGGTGCCGGACTTTCTTGTCAAAAGCTGTTCTCATTCTCTGTTGGTACAGCTGCCCATGACACAAAGCTGCAATTCTTTTTTCCTCAATGAGGTTTAGCTGATCCAGACGAGCCTGCACCCACTCTGCTTCTTCCAGTTTAGCTTCCATGAGTACCCGTAGGGATGGTATCTCAACCTCGATTGGGAGGACCGCCTCTGACCCGTATACCAGAGAGAAAGGAGTTTCCCCAGTTGAGGTACGCACTGAAGTACGATAGCCATGCAAAGCAAAGGGAAGCATTTCATGCCAATCCTTGTATGTGACCACCATTTTTTGCACAATCTTTTTGATGTTCTTGTTAGCTGCCTCCACTGCTCCATTCATCTTGGGCCGATAGGGGGGAGAATTATGATGCTGAATTTTGAACTCTGCGCACAGGTCCTTCATCATTTTGCTATTCAGATTGCTGCCGTTATCAGTGATGATCTTGTTAGGAAGACCATAACGGCAAATCAGATCCTTCTTCACAAGTTTGGCAACCACTGAACTGGTTACACTGGAGTATGAGGCAGCTTCAACCCACTTCGTGAAATAGTCAATGGCGACCAAGATGAAGTGATGCCCATTTGATGCTTTGGGTTCAATGGGACCGATGACATCCATTCCCCACATCGAAAACGGCCAGGATGTAGTCAGAACATTCAATTTGGCAGGCGGCACATGAATGTGGTCAGCGTAGATTTGGCACTTGTGGCACTTGTGGCACTTTCGGACAAAGTTGTAGCAGTCACCTTCCATCTGCAACCAGTAATAGCCCGCCCTTAAAATCTGTCTAGACATAGTATGCGCACTGGAATGAGTTTCGAATGAGCCCTCGTGTACATCTTTCATGATTCTTTCAGCTTCTTCTTTAGCAACACACCTTAAGAGGACCATGTCATAATTCCTTTTGTAGAGAACCTCACCGCTGAGGAAGAAATTCCTTGACAGTCGCCGAAGAGTTCTCTTGTCATTTTTAGATGCCCCGGGAGGGTATTCTCTGCTGATGATGTACTGTTTGATATCATGATACCAAGGCTTGTCATCCGGCTCTTCATCTATGGCTGTGCAGTAGTGATGCGCAGGTAGACTCCGGTGCTGGATTGTGACATGAGTCAAGCTTTTATCACAATTGATATTGAACATGGATGATAAAGTTGCCAATGCATCAGCCAGCTGGTTTTCGCTTCGAGGGATGTGTTTGAAAGTGATTTCTTCAAAAGACTCCATCAACTCTTGCACATAAACACAATAAGGAATCAGTTTGGGATCTCTGGTCTCCCAATCGCCTCTTACTTGATGAATAACCAGGGCTGAATCTCCATACACATATAGCCTTTTAACTTTCCATTCTAGGGCTGCTTGAATACCCAAGATGCACGCTTCATACTCTGCTATGTTGTTTGTGACATAGAAGCTCAAGCTTGCAGTGACAGGAACGAAGCGATTGGCAGGAGATATTAACACAGCACCTGCCCCATGCCCCCATACATTTGACGCACCGTCGAAGATCATTCTCCACCTTTCACTTTCTTGGGACTTCCCCTCATCAAACAGTGCCATGATATCTTCATCAGGAAAATCATGCTGCATTGGTTGGTAGTCTGGAATCGGCTGACATGCCAAATACTCAGCAAGTGCACTACCTTTAACTGCTTTTTGTGTGACATACAGGATATCGTATTCTGATAATTGCATCTGCCAACGGGTAATTCGTCCTGTAAGAGCTGGCTTCTCAAATATGTACTTGATTGGATCCATTTTTGACACCAACCAAGTGGTGTGACTCAGCATGTACTGCCTTAAACGGTGAGCAGCCCAAACTAGAGCACAACAAGTCTTTTCCAGCATAGAATATCTTGTCTCACAATCGGTGAACTTTTTGCGCAGATAGTATATGGCATGCTCCTGAGTTCTGGAGGAGCTTCCCAGTCTTCCTCAACATCCCCCTCAGCTTGATTAATAGGGTGATCAAAGTCAAAATATGGACTGTTGGCACTGTTATTTTGGGAGACAATTGCTGTGGATCTGCATTTTGCCGAAGCGAAAAAGCAGAATGAAAGGAGAGACAAGCAAGCAAACAATAATAAAGCGAGGAAAAGACACATGAAATGAAAAGGATTGATTTTTATTGATTGAAATTCAAAAACAACGTTTTTATTAATGATGATGATTCTGAAAATAAAAACATGCTCGCCCCTAACAACTTGTCCTATGGCCTTGGGTAGAGCCACGGGGTTGCATTACAAATGATTACTTTAAATTAAAAGTCACAGGAAGATCAGCAGCCTTCCAATTCTTTAATTTTTCACTGGCACCGCAGCGTCGAACCAAACCTGCGCCACCCTCTTCAGACTCAGAACCATCCTTGATGACAGCAACTTGATTGGGATCCAACAAACCAGCACTCACAAAACTTTGACTGACGTCACAAATTGGAATCCTCTGGGGCCATGGATCCTGGCCTTTGGACTTGGCCAACCAACTGCCCCTTCGTTCATCTGCCATTTTTCTTCTTTCTTCCTCACTTGGGGTGTATCCCAGCCCGCAACGGTCCTTGTTTTCCTTCAGTTGAATGGGAGCTAGAATTCCTTGACCAAACTTTCCCAAGCCAGAACCAACCTTATATCCTTGGGCTAACATGATCTTAGCAACCATCTCCTCCTCCTTGGTCCTCTCAAATACTACATTGGCGATCTCCAAAGACTGAAAGGCTGTTTCCAAAGACTCTTCGGCAGCTTCCACATATTTGAACTCTGATGGCTTGTTAACCAGAGTCTCTTCCTCACCAAATACTACCACGACCTGGCCGTCAACCACGAATTTGACCCGCTGGTGTAAAGAAGAAGGGATTGCTCCAGCCATATGGATCCATGGTCGGCCCAGCAAACAACTGTATGAGGACGTAATATCCATGATTTGGAAATTGATGTAGAAAACTTCGGGACCAATCTGGATGGGAAATTCCATTTCCCCCAGAACTTCCTTTTTGACCCATCAAAGGCCCGCACCAGTGTCGAACTCGGCTTCATGTAGGAGCAATCAACGTCTAACTTATCCATAGTTGACTTCGGCATCACGTTCAATGAAGACCCATTGTCAATTAGTATTATGGCCAGCACATAGTCTCCACACTTTACCGAGATGTGCAGAGCTTGATTGTGTTCTTTTCCGCTTGAAGGCAACTCATCATCGGCAAATGTTAGGTGATTTGCAGCCACTATATTCCCCACAATCCCATCAAACTGACTCACTGTGATATCCTCTGCAACATGAGCGTCGTTGAGCACTTTCATCAAAGCTGTTCTGTGTGCTTCCGAGCTAAGCAACAATGATAGCATGGATATCTTGGATGGAGTTTGCTTTAACTGATCAACCACTCGATAATCACTCTGCCGGACGATCTTCAAGAATTCATCTGCTTCTTTTTCCGTCACTTTCTCTTGAGCAACCTCTGGCTCTTTTCCTTTTTCCTTACGGCCCCTCTGTTCGGCCTCCTTGGAAGTTTCAGCTCGGAGAGTCTCAGGAGCATATACTCTTCCGCTTCTTGTGATCCCACTTGATCCCCCTATGTTGGTTACGGTAGGAGCACTTGGGGAGCATTCGACTGTAGATAGTGCAGTGTACTTCCACGGAACTGCCTTGTCCGACTTATAGGGAAAAGGAGCCGGAACTTCAATCACTATTGGTTGGGCGTTTGCCCGCACCAATCTGGGATTGTAATTGTAAGGAATTTCAACAGGTCTTCTGGGTCCTCTACTTTTATCAGAATGTAGAGTCAACACTTCTTCTTCAACATCACGGGTTCCTATCTGGACCACACACCGATCCATCAGGTCCTGCAGGATCATCTCAAAGCTTTCACAGTTCCCCACGCACGTGGAGTCAGCACACCCCTCTTCATGGCAACACCCCTTCTTAACCACCCCAACATGGCATAACTTTGAGTAGATAACACCCAACGGGGTCTTGATCTTCTGCACATCCTTTACCAATTGCCCAACGGAACTTTCTATAGCATTGGTAGCTGGCCTCTGATGACCTGGCAATGGATTAGTTGTTGTATTCGGGCTGCTCTACTTGAACGAGATCCACCCAGCATCTACTAGGTCTTGCACCACATGCTTGAAGGCTTTACATTCCTCCACAGTATGACCGACCCCGTTTTCGTGGAAACTGCAGGTAGCATTAGCGTTGTAACTTCTGGGAAATGGCGACTACAGGGCCTTCATTGGCCGAGTGTTGATCAAGTTCTTGGAAGTCAAGTGATCAAACAATTCAGTGTATGTCATTGGTATTGGATCAAAACTGATCCGCTTCTTGTACTGATAACCCTGAGCCCTGTGACTGTCACTGCCTTGCTGGGATGGCACAGGAGCAGAAAATGGAACAGTTTGTGGTGGAGGGGTACCAAAGGATGAACTTCCTCCCGAGATTACATTTGTTTCCCCTTCCTTCTTCTTCGGGAAATGGGAGTGAGGCTTCTTCTGATTGCTTGAACCACCAGAGCTTCCTGCATTACTGAGGTGATTCGAAATCTTCCCACTTCGGAGACCATGCTCAAGTCTTTCCCCGAAGACTATCATATCGGAGAAGCTAGTTGAAACACTTGTAATCAGCCGGTCATAGTAAATTGCTGGCAGAGTTTCCAAGAACGTGTACACCATTTCTTTTTCAGTGAAAGGAGGTTGGACCTGGGCGGCTAGGCTTCGCCATTTCTGGGCATATTCTTTGAAAGTCTCCCTTTCGCCCTTACTCATGTGTTGCAATTGCGACCTGTCCGGAGCCATGTCCATGTTATACTTATATTGTCTCATGAATGCTTCGCACAAATCTTTCCAACAACGGATTTCAGAGGATTGCAGTTTCATGTACCAATCTAGAGGAGCTCCAGCCAAACTGTTTTGAAAGCAGTAAATCAGCAGTTTGTCATCATTGGCGTAAGGACCCATTTTTCGGACAAACATCGTAACATGGCTCTCCGGACAGCCTGTTTCTCTGTGTTTGTCCACTTCGGGAGCTTTGAACTTTGGTGGCAAAACCAAATCTGGGACTAAACACAGCTCACGAGCTTCCTTGGCTCTGACACCAACACCCTCCATTGCCTTTACTCTTTCTTCAAGTGCACGAATCGGGTCATTTGGCTGTGATCCCTCAAACATATGTCCTTGGGGGTGACTCCCCATACTGTAATAATACCCTCCAGGCTGAGGAACATTGTGAGGGTGTGCTGCAAGCCCCGGAGTAGGACTGAGCACAGCATGAGGACTAGGAGCTTGGATCTGCGGTCCTCCGGCAGCTCCCCCGGACACGGCGGCAGTGACCTGATTAGGCGTAACCATACTGACAGGGATAGGTCCGACAGTTCGCGGCATGTACCCAGCAGGCATACCCCAAGGATATCTTTGTGAAGTGTATTGATTCGGCCCATTCATTCCTGAAGCAAAGACGGGATGACTGACCCCGGATCCCGGAAGAACTGTGGCTGATATTGGAAGAGGAACGAAAGAAGTGACACCATCTGGACCCACGACGGCGACACCTTCAGCAGCTGTCCCACTCTTTAAACTTTGCAGCATGACCATCATCTCATGCACCTGGGCCTCCATTGCCCCAACCTTATCCTTAAGCACTTGGTTCTCTTGAGCCAGCTGCTCAGGATTCAGAATTTGTACGCCCAAATCTTCATGTTCTGGATTACTTTCAGTTTCAATCTCTGGATGCCCTTGAGGATCAGCCATCAGCTTTTCTTGTAACCGGGTGAAGTATCGGTGGCGGAGAACCAGCTTGCCTCTCGCTTCTGTTGGTAGAACATTTTTATTAAGTGAAGGAGCAAATTAATGAATGCAATGCGTGCAATGCAGATGAGTGTTAGTTTTAGTTTGTCTTATGCCGTGAACCCCAACGTGTCATATCTTGCCATAGATTTAACAGTGAATTTTGATTTGTTTAGAACATAACAAGAGTGGAATCAACAAATGAAACAAACACGCCCCATACATTCAACCGGATATCTCGGGGGGTGCACTGTCTCACTTCTTGATTCCATACTGTACCTATGGCAAGATTCTTTGTCACTTTGGGATTCTCGGCAAACAAACTTTGATGAAATGCAAGGATGCATGCATGAGCTGTAAAAGCTTATGTTGGATGCAATGCGAGGATGCATGCAAAATGATGATGATGTTTTATGCATATGCAGATTAGGGCAAAACCTTTATTGGCATTAGTTCAAGTTTTTTTCTTTTTTTTTTTGAAAAATGCGGGCCGTACGTGGTTTCATATGGACCAAGTAAGAGAAAGGCTACAACGGCAGCTCGTTCTCTCTTTTTTTTGTAAAGAGTGGGCCAGATGTCACTTCGTACGGACCGGCAGAAGAAAGGCTACAACGGCGGCTCTTTCTCTACTTTTTATTTGAAAAACCTCCTACTCTTTTTTGAAAACATGTCTATATTACCATGCAACACACAATTTGGTATGCCCCTTGTGTCCTACGAAGGTGGGGACCTAAGTTCTAGGACAACTCAAATGTTCCTCCCATGCGGGTTCTAGTCACTTCCTCACCAGGTTACCAGAGCTAATTCTTTCTCACAATAGCACCCCCAACGATGGAACGCCATCTGGTGTGAGGCATCATGAAAGAGCATACTCTGGCTGAAACTTTCGTGAGAGTCAGAAGGACAACAGTCCAATTGTCAGTCACTACTCGTTTCCACTCTCCTAAGTTTTGTCAGACCTTGGGTTTTAGGCCCCTCTCAAAGCATAGTAAGCATAAGGTGTGAGTGTGTGCAGCAAGGGCATACCGCCTAAAACTACCCACATATACCCCACCTGCAAAAGGAAAACCCAGAACAGTCCAAACAATAGCAGGCAATAACATGTCGTCTACCCTAGGGTTCAATATCACAATACCAATAATCCAACCTAGGTTTCAGCAACAGTCATATGCACTGCTTACCTCAAGAAAGGGAGCGGAGAATAGGGGACATGGGATTTGAGGAATGCATGAACACGGCATTGTGAATAAATAGAAAAGGAGTAAAACAAAGCTTTCAACTCAATTAATTTTAAACCACACATCAAGTTAACTAGGCTTGACCCTCGTCCTTTTTTAAAAAAAAGGTCCCCAGTGGAGTCGCCAGTTGTTGCGCCCGAAAAATCCGGTTTGGGACTTTTCGTTTGACAACGTGGAAAAAGTTTGGAGCCGCCACCAATATTTTAATTTTAAGACCAAAACATTGAAAAAAGGTCTTTTAAACAAGGCGGATGGTCTTTTGAAAACGTAGAGATGTAGGATCGGGGGTCGGTTAGGTACGGGGAAGGTATTAGCACCCCGCACCTCCTTTCTACCGAAAGGGAACCATTAACTTGATGTGTGGTTTGGACAAAAGTTTGAGTTTGAAAGCGGTTTATTCTACTTCTTTTCTTTTCTTTAGGAGTTTGTTTTATTGAAAACGAGGGGGAAAGGGATATTTTTGGTTATCTTTGAAAATCAGGACAAAACAAAGATATTTTTTAAGAGTGTGCTTGACGGGACAGGACCCCGCTCCTACGTACCCTCACTGGAAGAGGGATCAAAGCTACGTAGTTCTCGGGTTATCTTTGAAAATCAGGACAAAACAAAGATTTTTTTAAGAGTGTGTTTGACGGGACAGGACCCCGCTCCTACGTACCCTCACTGGAAAAGGGATCAAAGCTACGTAGTTCTCGGTGGTTATCTTTGAAAATCAGGACAAAACAAAGATTTTTTTAAGAGTGTGCTTGACGGGACAGGACCCCGCTCCTACGTATCTCCTGGTGCGATGGAGAATTCAAAGCTACGTAGTTCTCGGGTTATCGTTGAAAATCAGGACAAAACAAAGATATTTTTTAAACGTGTGCTTGACGGGACAGGACCCCGCTCCTACGTACCCTCACTAGAAGAGGGATGAAAGCTACGTAGTTCTCGGGGAACAAAACAATGTTTTTTTTTTAAAGTGTGCTTGACAGGACAGGACCCCGTTCCTACGTACCCTCACTGGAAGAGGGATCAAAGCTACGTAGTTCTCGGCTTTTGGTTTTGAAAAAGGATTGAGCTTTCGCGAAGACCGAACAACAACGGTTATATAGAATGGTCTCGCTACTAACTCCTTTTGAAAACAACATCATCATTAACAACCTAATCGGCAACGGCGCGATTGGTGTTTAATGACAATTGGTTTATTTTTGAGAAATGAATAAGTTTTCAAAAATGGGATAGAGCTTTTGCGAAGACCGAACAACAACGGTTAGAATGGTCTCGCTTCTAACTCCTTTTGAAAACAATATCATCATTAACAACCTAATCGGCAACGGCGCGATTGGTGTTTAATGACGATTGATTTCTTTTTGTTTTGAAATGATTTTAGGAAATGGGTTTTAGAAAAGGAGTAGAACAATTCAAGTCAATTCTAAATCCATAACCAAATGCAAATGAATGAATAATACTCAAGCAAACATGAACATATCATTCATTAACCAAGATTAAACATGCCCATACAATCAAAGGATTCAATTATTAAAGATGCAAAACAAAGTTCTCAAAGTAATTGTGTGTGTGCAAGAAGGATTGTATTTTCCCTAATGGCTCTATGCTACAATATGCATGTAGACTTACGTCTCCATTAGGAGGTCATACAAGTGGAGGGGAGGGCACACAATCAAGTCAAGACATTTACATGGCATCAAGAACAAGTGAATACAATTGATTGTAAACATAGAGTATTCTAAGTTAAATGATTGAATATGTAAGCAAGGATGCATGATTAGGTAAGCATGTAAGTGCATGAGTGTACAAGGAATGGATGCATAGCACTTTATTTATGAATGGATGGCATACAAGGATGCATAAGAGGATGCAAGAGATATAAGCATATGAGGATGCATGAGAGTGTCACATAAACTAAGTATGAATGAGGATGCATGAATGTGAAAATGTTTTGGGTATTTTTGCAAGTTGATAAGTTGTAAAACTTTAAGTAAGAAGTTAGTGAAAAGTAAAGTAAAAATGCATGAAGTAAATGGTAATTATTTAATGAGATGGTAAAGTAAAAATGCATGAGGTAAATGGGAAGTGGTAAAATCTTTTTATGTTTTAGTAAAAAATTAATGAAGTGGTAAAAACCAAAGTAGTAAAAATATTTTTATGTTTTGGTAAAAAGTTAATGAATGGTAAAGTAAAATGGTAAAAAGTAAATAAACACTAAAACCAAGTTGAATCACATAGAGCAATCATCTCACTTTGAGAAAAGTGCACTAGGCACTAGTGAGAATCAACTTGCCTATCATCAACAATTTACAATAAGCAAACTACACAAGAATAAGTGGACACACAAACTAAATTGAGTCATTTCTAGCAATCTTCACCACTTAGGTCAAGGTGCACTAGGCACTAGTGGGAATCATATTGCTAAATCATCAAACAACAAAAGTAACATTTAACACTAAAATGAAATACTAACAACAAGATTAAACATCACCAAACAAAGAACAACAACAAAATCAACTTGGAAATATTTTTAGATCTATAAGCATGTGAACCAAAGGAAACATAGATCCACATTTTATTTAATAAAAAAAAAACACCAAAATTAACACAAAGCAACATAGATCTATTTTTTTGCAAGGATTCATATGATTAAGCAAGGAAGTGCAACAAAATCATATCAATCCTAACTTTTATGATATGCGAAATGCTAAAGCCCATAAACAACAATTTTATTTATGAAATCTAGTGCAAAATATATAAAGATGCAAGGGAAATTATTCAAGTAGAAGAATAACTCCTTCAAGGCCAAGGACCCATCTCAAACACCCAAAGCTCCCTAAGTCTTTGTCAAAATGTTTGAAATGGATCCTCAAAGCAAACAAACAATCAAGAAGGAGTTTGGAGTAGAGGAGAGATTATGCAAGAAAATTAAATATGAGGTGCAAAGCTTCAAGGATTACCTCAAAACTACAATGAAATGAAGAAGGAGATGATAAGCTCAAAAATTGCTAGCTTTTAGCAATTTGATGATGCAACCTTGAAGAGAATGGAAGGAATGATGGTGATCTAACAAGAAATGGAGGATTTGATGGTTGATTTTTGAAGAAAAATGGGTGAGGGAGAAGAGGATGGTTTCCTAAGAAGAGAGGAGAAGGGAGAAGCTTTGGTGTGTTAGGGTTTTGTGTAGGAGAATGAGAGGCTAAAAGATTCTTAGGTGTGGGAATGAGGGAGTATTTATAGAGCTATTTTAGGTTTAGGGGCAATTGGGTCATTGGCCTTACTAAGTGCTCTAGGATTGAACTTTGATTTTGAATGGAGGGTTGAGATCACTTATCACATGGATTGAGGGTGGAGAGAAAACACAAAATGGAGAGGGAATGGGGTCAAAAATGAGGGAAGGGAGTGAGAGTTTTTGTAAAAAAAAAACTTGTCTTATTTTAGGAATAATGTGAAGCAAAAATAGGGTTAGGGGTATGATTGGGATGGAATGTTACCAAAGAGGAAAATTGGTGTTTCCTTATGAAGAGGTTAGTGTAAGTGAGTGAGGTAATTTACCAAAGAGGGCATGAATCTTCATGAGAGTGAGTGAGAATTGGTGATATGCACCAAAGGAGAAGGTTTAAGGATGGTACAAGGCATATTCCTTCAAGATAAGGAATAATAGTACAATAGAAGAGTGTGGAAGAATTTTGTGAGAGGGAGAGAGAGAGAGGGGATTTCGAAATTGTGAGGGGGAGAGAGAGAGAGAGAGAATTTCGAAATTGTGGGGGGAGAGAGAGAGAGAGAGGAAAAAAAACTTGTTTTTGGTCTTTTGTCTTATTGAGGAAACTTCCTTTTTTTTGAGTTTTTGAATTTTGGGCATGGAAGTGATAGTGCACCTATTGAAAATGTGTCACATTTTTTGGGCACCATAAAATATCCTTCTAATCACTCATGACAATAAAAAAAATTGTAATTTAATAATTGAGGAATATTTAATGGTCCTTTTTTATTTTTCTATGCACTAAAAATGGAAAAATACATTTTTAATTATTTTTGACTAGGGTTTTCTTTCTAAAAAATTGTACAAAAATTATCCTTGATAGAATAAAAATGTACTTTTTGTGGATGTGCATTTTTGGCGAGAAAATCATCTTTTTGCGAAAAATGACCAAAATGTCCTTTTTGACCCTAAAACCCTAATTTGCCTAAAAAGTGCATTCCAACCCTAAAAATGATTTTAAAGACCTTGGAATGACTTCTAGGACCCAAAATGCAATGCATGATGCTTTTCATTCTTCAATTTATTTATTTTTTGTGGAAAATTAGGGTTTTGACCTAAGCCGGACAAAATTAGGGTATGACAGCTGCCCCTCTTTATCTGAACTTTAACGAGGAATATGAATTGGCCGAAACATATTCCAAGGCAAAATGAAGATAAAGAATTCAGAAATTATACCGATTTTGTCTACTTAGGGAAACCCGAATTTTCCTCTTTTTTCTTTTTCTATTTTTATTGGGTGTTAGCCCGAGGTGAATGCAATGGATGAATCGTCAACTCTCAGTAAGCAGGAAACTAAATGGTGCCAACCCTCAATAAGCTAGCGGAAAGCAATAAAGAAAGCAATAAAAAGGGAAGCAAAAAGGGTGCCGGCCCTCGTTAAGCCGGCGACGGAGGCTGCCTAAAGCCTTTTAACGAATCGCGAATGATCCGAGCTTGCACTTGGGCCTGGGAGCACGTGGGCTCCAAAGGGGTGGTCTTGCGAGCGACCAGGGGAGGGTACTATATCAAGTCTGGATCTCGATATTTCCCTAGGACTGCGCCATGTTTTAGGCTAACACAGCTATCCTCTTCGACTGGACCTATTGAGGTCAGGGGGACTTACCTGCAGCTCGAATACAAGGTGAAGTCAATCTTGCTGGGGACACGTGGGTCCAGAGGGGATTCCAAAATCCAGTTGGTTTCCTTTAGTCGGTCAATGCTTCCACACCGATCCAGGATGCCTGCTCAGGTTAGCGGCCTTTTCTTCAGCTTTCTCTTGATCGATGATCAATACCATTGCACTGATCCAGGATGTCTGCTCAGGCTAGCGGACCTTTCTTCAGCTTGCTCTGATTGATGATCAGTGTCATTTCACTGATCCAGGATGTCTCCTCAGGTTAGCGGACCTTTCTTCAGCTTGCTCTGATTGATGATCAATGCCATTGCACTGATCCAGGACACCTGCACACGTTAGCAGATGCAAGACATGGTGCATGGAATATGAATGCATGCTATGCAAAGTCCGTTATGCGAATGCATGTCATGTGAGTGCATGCGATGTGATGATTTAGTGGAATGATGAATGCAATGGGATGCTATTCTTGATTCTTCATTTCTTTTGTCAGCTTTCTTTTTTCTGACTGTTTGTTTTTTCTTGGCTTTTCATTCTTTGATCAGCTTTCTTTTTCTGATCGCTTGTTTTTTCTTTTGCTCTTTTGCTCTTTTGGCTTATTTTTGCTGGTTCAGCCAACCCGCGACACTCATGGCACGAGACTGAGGAACCCACTGGAGTTGCGGGGCTCATGGGCCGAGTGCATGTTGGCTTTGACTTCGCCGTTTGAAGCAATCGTGAGTGCAATCGCTTTCTCTTGCATGATTAACTGGTTTTGGGGAATTGCTTTTTTCCGCGACCTTTAGGGACTTTGCAATAATTGTAATGCTCCGTGATTTATGCACATGTTTTACAGGTCATCATCACCATCATTATAAAACGTTTATTTTGAGCAAAAAAAGCAGAAAATAAAAGAGTGAACAGATATGAGAAAGTTGAACTTTATTAATGTGGAAACCGGTCGCACAAGAAGTTACGCCGATTGTTTATTACACTTGAAAGTTTAAACTATAAAAAGACACGAAAAAAGAGAGAAGTTAAATTCTGACTGTCCGTCTCTGTGGAACAGTGCTAAACATTTATGTCCTTGACCTTGATCACTCCCTCATCCAAGTATTCAGGGGAGTTGTATGCCTTTCTTTACTTTTCATGCCCAAGTTTTCTGACCCTAATTTTTGCCTGGATCGCCCTTTGCAGGTTTTCAATCCACCGGGTCGCTCTGATTTTGCCTAGGCCGCCCTTTCGGGTTTTCAACCTAGCGAGCTAACTCTTACTTGGCCTGTCTTTCTCTTTTTTCGTCTATTTCTTTCAGGCATAATACTTATTCACTTGATCGGAATTGACTGGGTTCCTTAAATCCTCTCCGTCCATGTTCGTGAGTATCAGTGCTCCTCCAGAAAAGGCTTTCTTGACCACATAGGGCCGTCATAAGTGGGTGTCCATTTCCCTCGGGGATCAGTCTGGATGGGCAAGATCTTCTTAAGCACCAAATCTCCCTGCTTGAATTCACGGTGCCGGACTTTCTTGTCAAAAGCTGTTCTCATTCTCTGTTGGTACAGCTGCCCATGACACAAAGCTGCAATTCTTTTTTCCTCAATGAGGTTTAGCTGATCCAGACGAGCCTGCACCCACTCTGCTTCTTCCAGTTTAGCTTCCATGAGTACCCGTAGGGATGGTATCTCAACCTCGATTGGGAGGACCGCCTCTGACCCGTATACCAGAGAGAAAGGAGTTTCCCCAGTTGAGGTACGCACTGAAGTACGATAGCCATGCAAAGCAAAGGGAAGCATTTCATGCCAATCCTTGTATGTGACCACCATTTTTTGCACAATCTTTTTGATGTTCTTGTTAGCTGCCTCCACTGCTCCATTCATCTTGGGCCGATAGGGGGGAGAATTATGATGCTGAATTTTGAACTCTGCGCACAGGTCCTTCATCATTTTGCTATTCAGATTGCTGCCGTTATCAGTGATGATCTTGTTAGGAAGACCATAACGGCAAATCAGATCCTTCTTCACAAGTTTGGCAACCACTGAACTGGTTACACTGGAGTATGAGGCAGCTTCAACCCACTTCGTGAAATAGTCAATGGCGACCAAGATGAAGTGATGCCCATTTGATGCTTTGGGTTCAATGGGACCGATGACATCCATTCCCCACATCGAAAACGGCCAGGATGTAGTCAGAACATTCAATTTGGCAGGCGGCACATGAATGTGGTCAGCGTAGATTTGGCACTTGTGGCACTTGTGGCACTTTCGGACAAAGTTGTAGCAGTCACCTTCCATCTGCAACCAGTAATAGCCCGCCCTTAAAATCTGTCTAGACATAGTATGCGCACTGGAATGAGTTTCGAATGAGCCCTCGTGTACATCTTTCATGATTCTTTCAGCTTCTTCTTTAGCAACACACCTTAAGAGGACCATGTCATAATTCCTTTTGTAGAGAACCTCACCGCTGAGGAAGAAATTCCTTGACAGTCGCCGAAGAGTTCTCTTGTCATTTTCAGATGCCCCAGGAGGGTATTCTCTGCTGATGATGTACTGTTTGATATCATGATACCAAGGCTTGTCATCCGGCTCTTCATCTATGGCTGTGCAGTAGTGATGCGCAGGTAGACTCCGGTGCTGGATTGTGACATGAGTCAAGCTTTTATCACAATTGATATTGAACATGGATGATAAAGTTGCCAATGCATCAGCCATCTGGTTTTCGCTTCGAGGGATGTGTTTGAAAACAATATCATCATTAACAACCTAATCGGCAACGGCGCGATTGGTGTTTAATGACGATTGATTTCTTTTTGTTTTGAAATGATTTTAGGAAATGGGTTTTAGAAAAGGAGTAGAACAATTCAAGTCAATTCAAAATCCATAACGAAATGCAAATGAATGAATAATACTCATGCAAACATGAACATATCATTCATTAACCAAGATTAAACATGCCCATACAATCAAAGGATTCAATTATTAAAGATGCAAAACAAAGTTCTCAAAGTAATTGTGTGTGTGCAAGAAGGATTGTATTTTCCCTAATGGCTCTATGCTACAATATGCATGTAGACTTACGTCTCCATTAGGAGGTCATACAAGTGGAGGGGAGGGCACACAATCAAGTCAAGACATTTACATGGCATCAAGAACAAGTGAATACAATTGATTGTAAACATAGAGTATTCTAAGTTAAATGATTGAATATGTAAGCAAGGATGCATGATTAGGTAAGCATGTAAGTGCATGAGTGTACAAGGAATGGATGCATAGCACTTTATTTATGAATGGATGGCATACAAGGATGCATAAGAGGATGCAAGAGATATAAGCATATGAGGATGCATGAGAGTGTCACATAAACTAAGTATGAATGAGGATGCATGAATGTGAAAATGTTTTGGGTATTTTTGCAAGTTGATAAGTTGTAAAACTTTAAGTAAGAAGTTAGTGAAAAGTAAAGTAAAAATGCATGAAGTAAATGGTAATTATTTAATGAGATGGTAAAGTAAAAATGCATGAGGTAAATGGGAAGTGGTAAAATCTTTTTATGTTTTAGTAAAAAATTAATGAAGTGGTAAAAACCAAAGTAGTAAAAATATTTTTATGTTTTGGTAAAAAGTTAATGAATGGTAAAGTAAAATGGTAAAAGGTAAATAACCACTAAAACCAAGTTGAATCACATAGAGCAATCATCTCACTTTGAGAAAAGTGCACTAGGCACTAGTGAGAATCAACTTGCCTATCATCAACAATTTACAATAAGCAAACTAAGACACAAGAATAAGTGGACACACAAACTAAATTGAGTCATTTCTAGCAATCTTCACCACTTAGGTCAAGGTGCACTAGGCACTAGTGGGAATCATATTGCTAAATCATCAAACAACCAAAGTAACATTTAACACTAAAATGAAATACTAACAACAAGATTAAACATCACCAAACAAAGAACAACAACAAAATCAACTTGGAAATATTTTTAGATCTATAAGCATGTGAACCAAAGGAAACATAGATCCACATTTTATTTAATAAAAAAAAACACCAAAATTAACACAAAGCAACATAGATCTATTTTTTTGCAAGGATTCATATGATTAAGCAAGGAAGTGCAACAAAATCATATCAATCCTAACTTTTATGATATGCGAAATGCTAAAGCCCATAAACAACAATTTTATTTATGAAATCTAGTGCAAAATATATAAAGATGCAAGGGAAATTATTCAAGTAGAAGAATAACTCCTTCAAGGCCAAGGACCCATCTCAAACACCCAAAGCTCCCTAAGTCTTTGTCAAAATGTTTGAAATGGATCCTCAAAGCAAACAAACAATCAAGAAGGAGTTTGGAGTAGAGGAGAGATTATGCAAGAAAATTAAATATGAGGTGCAAAGCTTCAAGGATTACCTCAAAACTACAATGAAATGAAGAAGGAGATGATAAGCTCAAAAATTGCTAGCTTTTAGCAATTTGATGATGCAACCTTGAAGAGAATGGAAGGAATGATGGTGATCTAACAAGAAATGGAGGATTTGATGGTTGATTTTTGAAGAAAAATGGGTGAGGGAGAAGAGGATGGTTTCCTAAGAAGAGAGGAGAAGGGAGAAGCTTTGGTGTGCTAGGGTTTTGTGTAGGAGAATGAGAGGCTAAAAGATCCTTAGGTGTGGGAATGAGGGAGTATTTATAGAGCTATTTTAGGTTTAGGGGCAATTGGGTCATTGGCCTTACTAAGTGCTCTAGGATTGAACTTTGATTTTGACTGGAGGGTTGAGATCACTTATCACATGGATTGAGGGTGGAGAGAAAACACAAAATGGAGAGGGAATGGGGTCAAAAATAAGGGAAGGGAGTGAGAGTTTTTGTAAAAAAAAACTTGTCTTATTTTAGGAATAATGTGAGGCAAAAATAGGGTTAGGGGTATGATTGGGATGGAATGTTACCAAAGAGGAAAATTGGTGTTTCCTTATGAAGAGGTTAGTGTAAGTGAGTGAGGTAATTTACCAAAGAGGGCATGAATCTTCATGAGAGTGAGTGAGAATTGGTGATATGCACCAAAGGAGAAGGTTTAAGGATGGTACAAGGCATATTCCTTCAAGATAAGGAATAATAGTACAATAGAAGAGTGTGGAAGAATTTTGTGAGAGGGAGAGAGAGAGAGGGGATTTCGAAATTGTGAGGGTGAGAGAGAGAGAGAGAGAATTTCGAAATTGTGGGGGGAGAGAGAGAGAGAGAGAGGAAAAAAAACTTGTTTTTGGTCTTTTGTCTTATTGAGGACACTTCCTTTTTTTTGAGTTTTTGAATTTTGGGCATGGAAGTGATAGTGCACCTATTGAAAATGTGTCACATTTTTTGGGCACCATAAAATATCCTTCTAATCACTCATGACAATAAAAAAAATTGTAATTTAATAATTGAGGAATATTTAATGGTCCTTTTTTATTTTTCTATGCACTAAAAATGGAAAAATACATTTTTAATTATTTTTGACTAGGGTTTTCTTTCTAAAAAATTGTACAAAAATTATCCTTGATAGAATAAAAATGTACTTTTTGTGGATGTGCATTTTTGGCGAGAAAATCATCTTTTTGCGAAAAATGACCAAAATGTCCTTTTTGACCCTAAAACCCTAATTTGCCTAAAAAGTGCATTCCAACCCTAAAAATGATTTTAAAGACCTTGGAATGACTTCTAGGACCCAAAATGCAATGCATGATGCTTTTCATTCTTCAATTTATTTATTTTTTGAGGAAAATTAGGGTTTTGACCTAAGGCGGACAAAATTAGGGTATGACAGCTGCCCCTCTTTATCTGAACTTTAACGAGGAATATGAATTGGCCGAAACATATTCCAAGGCAAAATGAAGATAAAGAATTCAGAAATTATACTGATTTTGTCTACTTAGGGAAACCCGAATTTTCCTCTTTTTTCTTTTTCTATTTTTATTGGGTGTTAGCCCGAGGTGAATGCTGTAACACCCCTTTTCTAATAACCTCACTTTTTAATAAAATCAGAGTCTCTTTTTTTTTTGAAAACAATTAAAGTGAGTGCTACACTTACTCCATAAAAATCAAGATACATAACACCATAAGAAAAAGTTTAGTTCACATCAACTAAATCCAATCACCACTAGCAGCGGAATAATAATGAGTTCTAAAATTTAAAACCAATACATCACCAATAAAATCTAACAGATTTAGGAAAAATAATGCATAGACATTGACACGACATAGGGAAAGTGGGTAAAAATAGCCATTTGGACACTTGAACACCATCAGCCCAGAAACACCAGTAAAATAATTTATTTTTGCATAAAATTGAGACCATTGGATAGACACTGAAATTAGCTTCGAAACGCATTTTGAACCGTTAAATTTGGATAACCGAGTCAAAAGTTACATTAAAAACAAAATAGGAGAAATATTTAGACATCCTGGAAACTGGCGCATGGGCGCTGGGCGCCCAGGAGAGGCAACACGCACAGGCGCATGGGCGCTTGGCGCCCAGGAACAACACGCGCACAGGCGCTAGGCGCTTGGCGCCCAGGAACAACAGCGCGCATAGGCGCTAGGCGCCCAGGGGAACAACACGCGCACAGGCGCTAGGCGCCCAGCACAGCAACACGGCGCCCAGGCACTAGGCGCCTAAGGCCAACATGCAACAAAATTTATTTTTCTTCGAAATTGATTTTACACGAGCCAAATGCTCAGAACATGAAAATCCAATAAAAATTTCACCAAAAACTGAACATCATTTTTGGCGCCCATGCACTAGGCACCTAGTGAAAATACGCAACTCAACTATTTTGTTGCCCAAAATCATTTTTCATGAGCCATTTTACCTGAATATGAAAACCTGAAAACAATTTTTACAAAACTATCACCAAGGCATTGGGGCCCTTGGCGCCCATGACTCAAGCAACACGCGCCAAAACTGGCAGCACAGTGACACAGAATGGCAACACAGGGGCAACAGTCACAGCAACACAGTGACACAGAATGGCAACACAGGCAACAGAATTTTGGAAAACTGGCGCAGCACACTGCTGGGCGCCTGGCGCCCATGACTAAGGCGCAACACTGAAAATTCCAGCAACATGCATATAGCGCCCAAGGCGCCTAGGGGCTCCCAAACAGAATTTTTTTCACTTTCATTCACCAAAATACATTCACCAAAACGCTCAATTACATGTATATTACTATAGTGTCACCGTGATTCTCAATTTCACCAAATAATCACCAAATAATCATATATTCAAACATATGGTCTCCAATTCGCATTTAGCAACAATTTAACATCAATCATGCGATTTTCAACATAGCAATTCAATCATCAAGCATCTCAATATTATGAATTAATCATTAACATCACAAATCATTCATAGAACTAACCTAGAACCCTAACCCTAGGCAATCACAATTCGCATAAATTATTAAGAACAAAAAGAGGACCCCCCTAACCTTATGGAAGTCGAATTGTTAGCCAAGCTCCAAGGGAAAAATGCAAGTCACCAACAAGCCTTCTCCTCTCCCCTAAGTGCTTCGCCCTCTCTTCTTCTTCTCCTCTACCCTTCACAACTCTTCTCTTCTCACTCTCTCTTACGTTTCTTTTTTTTTTTCTTTCTTTTCAATAGAGTAGCAAAATGAATACTAACCCCAAGACCCCTTGTGAGTCGACTCCTATGACAAGGAAATGGGCCACGGGCTTAATTGTGGATCACGGGCCCTTGCTCGCACCACTCAATTCGTGACAACGCCTCCTAATAAAATAAAATAAAATAATTAAACCTTGAATTATTTAATTAAATTAAATAAATATTGTAAGCCTTAAATAACTTAATTAAATAAATAATTAAATTATTTTGGGGCGTTACAACTCTCCCCCACTTAGAATATTTCGTCCTCGAAATTACCTGAATCAAACAACTCCGGATATGCTTCCCGCATCTTACTCTCCAGCTCCCAAGTCATACTCTCACCAGCAGCTCCTAACCAAACCACTTTCACCAAAAGAATTTCTTTCCCTCTCAGAGTCTTCACTTCTCTATCTTCAATCCGCACAGGCATAGTCTCCACGGTGAGATTATCCCGCACCTCTACTTCATCCATCTGAATCACATGAGACGGGTCTGGAACATACTTTCGAAGTTGTGACACGTGAAACACGTCATGCAAGTTCGAAAGATTAGGTGGCAGAGCCACCCTATAGGCGACACTTCCCACCCTCTCCGTAATCTGATACGGTCCAATGAAACGGGGAGTTAACTTCTTAGATTTCAAGGCACGCCCAACACCAGTCACCGGAGTGACTCTCAGAAACACATGATCACCTGCTTGAAACTCTAGATCCTTCCTTCTCTTATCATGATAGCTCTTTTGTCGACTCTGCGACGCTTTCATCTTCTCACGGATTAATTTTACCTTCTCAGTTGTTTCTCGCACAATCTCAGGCCCCAACACTGCACTCTCCCCAGATTCATACCAACACAACGGAGTTCTACATCTCCGACCATACAACGCCTCAAACGGTGCCATACCAATACTAGAATGAAAACTGTTGTTATAGGTGAACTCTATCAACGAAAGATGAGAATCCCATGAACCTCCCTGCTCAAGAACACACGCTCTCAACAAGTCCTCTAACGACTGAATAGTCCTCTCCGTCTGACCATCTGTCTGCGGATGATAAGCGGAGCTATACCTCAACTTAGAACCCAAAGCTTCTTGCAAACTTTTCCAAAATTCAGATGTGAATCTCGGATCCCTATCAGATACAATACTAAGCGGAACGCCATGCAACTTCACAATAGTCTTGATGTAGATTTCTGCCAACTTTGGAACTGGATAAGTCATATTAATTGGTAAGAAATGAGCAGACTTAGACAACCTGTCCACAACCACCCATATAGCATCAAACCCTCTCACTGTATTTGGCAAACCAGTTACAAAATCCATGGAAATGCTATCCCATTTCCATTCCGGAATCTCCAATGGTTGCATCAACCCCGCAGGCTTCTGATGCTCAATCTTCGACTTCTGACAAGTCAGACAAGAATACACAAACTGTGCCACATCCTTCTTCATACCAGGCCACCAGAACAGTTTCTTCAAATCTTGGTACATTTTCGTAGCCCCGGGATGAATACTCAACTTGCTCCTATGGCTCTCCTCAAGAATCATTCTCTTCATCTCGGCATCGTCAGGAATGCAGATCCTATCTCTGAATCTCAATACACCTTGGGAATCTAACTTGAAATCTCCATCCACATCTTGATCATTCACAACTAACAGGTCTACCAACTTCACATCTGACTTTTGGGCTTCTCGAACACTAACCAAAAATTCATTGCCAATCTTCAACATTCCCAATCTGACACTCTGCGGTGTCACTTCACAAACCAGACTCATGTCCCGAAACTGCTCAATCAACTCTAACTCTTTCACCATCATAGCCGACATATGCAAACTCTTCCGACTTAAAGCATCAGCCACGACATTTGCTTTGCCGGGGTGATAGTTCAAGCCGAAATCATAATCCTTCAGCAATTCTAACCAACGTCTCTGCCTCATATTTAGCTCCTTCTGATCAAACAAGTATTTCAGACTCTTATGGTCACTAAACACCTCGAATCTGGTACCATACAGATAGTGCCTCCAAATTTTCAGCACAAACACAACTGCAGCTAGCTCTAAATCATGAGTAGGGTAGTTCTTCTCATGGGTCCTCAACTGTCTGGACGCATAAGCTACTACCTTACCCTCTTGCATCAATACACCTCCCAAACCCATCTTGGAAGCATCGCAATATACTACAAACGGTCGATCAGGAACAGGCAAAGTCAAAACGGGCCGATGTGGTCAACCTCTTCTTCAACTCATTGAAGCTCTCCTCACAGCGAGCATCCCACACAAATGCTTTTCCCTTACACGTCAATTGAGTCAACGGAAGGGCCAACTTCGAGAAACCTTCAATAAACCTCCTGTAATAACCAGCTAATCCCAAGAAGCTTCTAATCTCTGTAACTGACCTTGGGCTCTCCCATTGGGACACAGCATCAACTTTGGCTGGGTCCACAGCTATACCATTACCAGAGATAATATGACCAAGGAAACCTACTTCATTCAGCCAAAACTCACACTTAGACAATTTTGCATACAATTTCTTTTCTTTCAACACTTCTAGCACTAACCTCAAATGTTCTGCGTGCTCCTCTTCTGTTTTAGAATACACCAGAATGTCGTCAATAAACACAACTACAAACCGATCCAAGTAACTATGGAAGGTACGATTCATGTACTCCATAAACACACCCGGCGCGTTGGTAACACCAAACGGCATAACAGAATACTCATAGTGCCCATATCTCGTTCTGAAAGCGGTTTTCTGAATGTCTTCATCCTTCACCTTGATCTGGTGGTAACCCGACCTCAAATCGATTTTACTAAACACCTTAGCACCTACCAACTGGTCCATCAGATCATCAATTCTGGGAAGCGGATACCTGTTCTTTATTGTCACTTTGTTCAATTGCCTATAATCGACACAAAGTCTCATACTCCCGTCCTTCTTTTTCACTAACAATACCGGAGCACCCCACGGCGACACACTTGGCCTTACAAATTTCTTCTCAAGTAAATCTTCTAATTGCTTTTTCAATTCAGACAACTCTGAGGCTGACATCCGGTACGGGGCCATAGACACAGGCCTAGTACCAGGTATAAGATCAATAGCAAACTCAACCTCCCTCTCTGGCGGAACACTTGGAATTTCATCCGGGAACACTTCGGGAAATTCACACACTACCTGAACCCCTTCAATGATCGCCTGATTCTCAGCAGACAAAGACGCCATCAAAGCAAACAGATGAACTCCTTCCTTCATTACCTTATGCAAATGACCAGCAGGCAACAAAACAGATTCTTCTTCCTCAGGAGGAAGGAAACTCACAGATCTTCGGGAACAATTAATATGTACATGGTTATATACTAACCAGTCCATACCAAGAATGACATCCAACCCTCCCAACGGCAAACAAATAAGATCAACAAGAAAATCTCTGCCGAAGATTAACAGAGGGCACTTAGCACACACAAGAGAGGTAGTTACTGAACCCTTAGCTGGAGTGTCAATAACCATCTCCCTCATCATAGAAGATAAAACAAGGTCCAATTTCTCAGCACACAAAGCAGCAATAAATGAATGCGTAGCACCAGTATCTATAATAGCAATCAAAGGAATACCATTAATAAAACATGTACCTCTAATCTCATTAGTATCCTCTGATCCTGCGAGAGCAAACACTTTTCCATGGGACTTCTCTTTCTTCGGCTTAGTACACTTAGTACTAATATGACCTGATTCTCCACAGTTGTAGCACACCACATCCCTTTTCTCACATTTCGCAGCCACATGACCTTCTTTACCGCACTTGAAACATTTATTATCCGAGCAGTCAAAACTCTTGTGACCCGGCTTGCCACACCTGTAGCACACAACCTTCGCAGGGGCATCTCCCCCACTTGTTTTCTTATTATCAGCATACCTCTGCTTACCCTTACCAGCATGCACCTCATATGGCTTACCCCGATTCTGAAATTTACCCCTCAGATCTCTCATGACCTTAGAATGAGCATTACTATCATCCTCATATATCCTGCAACTGTCGATCAAATCAGCGAATACCCGAATCTTCTGGTACCCTACAGCTTTCTTGATATCAGCCCTCAGTCCATTCTCAAACTTAATACACTTTGAGAACTCAGAATCAGCATCAGCATAATGGGGATAAAACTTGGCCAATTCAGTGAACTTGGCAGCATACTCTGTCACTGACATGCTTCCTTGCTTCAGCTCAAGGAATTCTATTTCTTTCTTACCCCTCACATCTTCAGGAAAATACTTCCGCAAGAACTCTCTACGGAATACAGCCCAAGTTATTTCTTCATTAGCAGTTTCCAATCTCTGCCTCACTTCCATCCACCAGTCATCAGCTTCCTCTGCCAGCGTATGGGTACCATACCTGACCTTCTGCGCATCATTACAATCCATGACCCGAAATATCCTTTCAATCTCTTTCAGCCATGCCAGAGCACCATCTGGATTATACTTGCCCTTAAAGACAGGTGGATTCTCTCTCTGGAACGTGGCCAAACTGCGAGTCCCAGCATTTTCAGCACCATTTTGCTGGTTCCCAACAGCCTGAGCCATAGCCTGCAAAGCAGCAGCAAGAGCAGCGTCGTTCCTCCCAGCCATTTCAAACTATCACTGCAGCACAAACAGAAATTTAGAACTAATCTAACAATTCTATTTGTCATAAGACACTATGACAGGACGACTTGGCCGGACAGACCGAACTGCTCTGATACCACTAATGTAACACCCCTTTTCTAATAACCTCACTTTTTAATAAAATCAGAGTCTCTTTTTTTTTTGAAAACAATTAAAGTGAGTGCTACACTTACTCCATAAAAATCAAGATACATAACACCATAAGAAAAAGTTTAGTTCACATCAACTAAATCCAATCACCACCAGCAGCGGAATAATAATGAGTTCTAAAATTTAAAACCAATACATCACCAATAAAATCTAACAGTTTTAGGAAAAATAATGCATAGACATAGGACACCCCCCCCCTGGTGCTACGTATCAGAGCGTGACACTTCCTACCAGACGAAGGCATAAAGAAATCCTTCACTCGTTATTACCTGCACGTTGCCGACATAAGAAGCAACATAAAAGCAGTAGGGTGAGTCTCTTTTCATAATTAATAACATATGGGAATTAAGCACTGCATAGGAAAAAGGAAACCAGGCACACCAACTCACAACAATGGGAACAATCACATCAGCATTCTATTTCCAAGCAGCACTATACAATATATGATTATGCATGTAATGCAACCCAAAACTCCACGGGTACATGCATGTCGGATCCGTCACCAAATACAAATAGGCCGTAGCCTCTGCTCACCAAATTAAATTAGGCCGTAGCCTCTGCTCACCAATAATGCACATGTTTCATGAGATGCTATGAGAATGCATCACAACACACCAAGTCCAATCAATTCACCATTTTAAATTCATATTATCACCATAGTACATTAATCAACTCACCAAGTTAAAATTAGGCCGAAGCCTCTGCTCACCAATCTCACCTCATCACACTCACCAATTCAGCTCACCACTCACACCAACACCAACTCAAATGGACCAACTTAGGACATTGACACGACATAGGGAAAGTGGGTAAAAATAGCCATTTGGACACTTGAACACCATCAGCCCAGAAACACCAGTAAAATAATTTATTTTTGCATAAAATTGAGACCATTGGATAGACACTGAAATTAGCTTCGAAACGCATTTTGAACCGTTAAATTTGGATAACCGAGTCAAAAGTTACATTAAAAACAAAATAGGAGAAATATTTAGACATCCTGGAAACTGGCGCATGGGCGCTGGGCGCCCAGGAGAGGCAACACGCACAGGCGCATGGGCACTTGGCGCCCAGGAACAACACGCGCACAGGCGCTAGGCGCTTGGCGCCCAGGAACAACAGCGCGCATAGGCGCTAGGCGCCCAGGGGAACAACACGCGCACAGGCGCTAGGCGCCCAGCACAGCAACACGGCGCCCAGGCACTAGGCGCCTAAGGCCAACATGCAACAAAATTTATTTTTCTTCGAAATTGATTTTACACGAGCCAAATGCTCAGAACATGAAAATCCAATAAAAATTTCACCAAAAACTGAACATCATTTTTGGCGCCCATGCACTAGGCACCTAGTGAAAATACGCAACTCAACTATTTTGTTGCCCAAAATTATTTTTCATGAGCCATTTTACCTGAATATGAAAACCTGAAAACAATTTTTACAAAACTATCACCAAGGCATTGGGGCCCTTGGCGCCCAAGACTCAAGCAACACGCGCCAAAACTGGCAGCACAGTGACACAGAATGGCAACACAGGGGCAACGGTCACAGCAACACAGTGACACAGAATGGCAACACAGGCAACAGAATTTTGGAAAACTGGCGCAGCACACTGCTGGGCGCCTGGCGCCCATGACTAAGGCGCAACACTGAAAATTCCAGCAACATGCATATAGCGCCCAAGGCGCCTAGGGGCTCCCAAACAGAATTTTTTTCACTTTCATTCACCAAAATACATTCACCAAAACGCTCAATTACATGTATATTACTATAGTGTCACCGTGATTCTCAATTTCACCAAATAATCACCAAATAATCATATATTCAAACATATGGTCTCCAATTCGCATTTAGCAACAATTTAACATCAATCATGCGATTTTCAACATAGCAATTCAATCATCAAGCATCTCAATATTATGAATTAATCATTAACATCACAAATCATTCATAGAACTAACCTAGAACCCTAACCCTAGGCAATCACAATTCGCATAAATTATTAAGAACAAAAAGAGGACCCCCCCTAACCTTATGGAAGTCGAATTATTAGCCAAGCTCCAAGGGAAAAATGCAAGTCACCAACAAGCCTTCTCCTCTCCCCTAAGTGCTTCGCCCTCTCTTCTTCTTCTCCTCTACCCTTCGCAACTCTTCTCTTCTCACTCTCTCTTACGTTTCTTTTTTTTTTTCTTTCTTTTCAATAGAGTAGCAAAATGAATACTAACCCCAAGACCCCTTGTGAGTCGACTCCTATGACAAGGAAATGGGCCACGGGCTTAATTGTGGATCACGGGCCCTTGCTCGCACCACTCAATTCGTGACAACGCCTCCTAATAAAATAAAATAAAATAATTAAACCTTGAATTATTTAATTAAATTAAATAAATATTGTAAGCCTTAAATAACTTAATTAAATAAATAATTAAATTATTTTGGGGCGTTACAAATGCAATGGATGAATCGTCAACTCTCAGTAAGCAGGAAACTAAATGGTGCCAACCCTCAATAAGCTAGCGGAAAGCAATAAAGAAAGCAATAAAAAGGGAAGCAAAAAGGGTGCCGGCCCTCGTTAAGCCGGCGACGGAGGCTGCCTAAAGCCTTTTAACGAATCGCGAATGATCCGAGCTTGCGCTTGGGCCTGGGAGCACGTGGGCTCCAAAGGGGTGGTCTTGCGAGCGACCAGGGGAGGGTACTATATCAAGTCTGGATCTCGATATTTCCCTAGGACTGCGCCATGTTTTAGGCTAACACAGCTATCCTCTTCGACTGGACCTATTGAGGTCAGGGGGACTTACCTGCAGCTCGAATACAAGGTGAAGTCAATCTTGCTGGGGACACGTGGGTCCAGAGGGGATTCCAAAATCCAGTTGGTTTCCTTTAGTCGGTCAATGCTTCCACACCGATCCAGGATGCCTGCTCAGGTTAGCGGACTTTTCTTCAGCTTTCTCTTGATCGATGATCAATACCATTGCACTGATCCAGGATGTCTGCTCAGGCTAGCGGACCTTTCTTCAACTTGCTCTGATTGATGATCAGTGTCATTTCACTGATCCAGGATGTCTGCTCAGGTTAGCGGACCTTTCTTCAGCTTGCTCTGATTGATGATCAATGCCATTGCACTGATCCAGGACACCTGCACACGTTAGCAGATGCAAGACATGGTGCATGGAATATGAATGCATGCTATGCAAAGTCCGTTATGCGAATGCATGTCATGTGAGTGCATGCGATGTGATGATTTAGTGGAATGATGAATGCAATGGGATGCTATTCTTGATTCTTCATTTCTTTTGTCAGCTTTCTTTTTTCTGACTGTTTGTTTTTTCTTGGCTTTTCATTCTTTGATCAGCTTTCTTTTTCTGATCTCTTGTTTTTTCTTTTGCTCTTTTGCTCTTTTGGCTTATTTTTGCTGGTTCAGCCAACCCGCGACACTCATGGCACGAGACTGAGGAACCCACTGGAGTTGCGGGGCTCATGGGCCGAGTGCATGTTGGCTTTGACTTCGCCGTTTGAAGCAATCGTGAGTGCAATCACTTTCTCTTGCATGATTAACTGGTTTTGGGGAATTGCTTTTTTCCGCGACCTTTAGGGACTTTGCAATAATTGTAATGCTCCGTGATTTATGCACATGTTTTACAGGTCATCATCACCATCATTATAAAACGTTTATTTTGAGCAAAAAAAGCAGAAAATAAAAGAGTGAACAGATATGAGAAAGTTGAACTTTATTAATGTGGAAACCGGTCGCACAAGAAGTTACGCCGATTGTTTATTACACTTGAAAGTTTAAACTATAAAAAGACACGAAAAAAGAGAGAAGTTAAATTCTGACTGTCCGTCTCTGTGGAACAGTGCTAAACATTTATGTCCTTGACCTTGATCACTCCCTCATCCAAGTCTTCAGGGGAGTTGTATGCCTTTCTTTACTTTTCATGCCCAAGTTTTCTGACCCTAATTTTTGCCTGGATCGCCCTTTGCGGGTTTTCAATCCACCGGGTCGCTCTGATTTTGCCTAGGCCGCCCTTTCGGGTTTTCAACCTAGCGAGCTAACTCTTACTTGGCTTGTCTTTCTCTTTTTTCGTCTATTTCTTTCAGGCATAATACTTCTTCACTTGATCGGAATTGACTGGGTTCCTTAAATCCTCTCCGTCCATGTTCGTGAGTATCAGTGCTCCTCCAGAAAAGGCTTTCTTGACCACATACGAGCCGTCATAAGTGGGTGTCCATTTCCCTCGGGGATCAGTCTGGATGGGCAAGATCTTCTTAAGCACCAAATCTCCCTGCTTGAATTCACGGTGCCGGACTTTCTTGTCAAAAGCAGCTTCTCATTCTCTGTTGGTACAGCTGCCCATGACACAAAGCTGCAATTCTTTTTTCCTCAATGAGGTTTAGCTGATCCAGACGAGCCTGCACCCACTCTGCTTCTTCCAGTTTAGCTTCCATGAGTACCCGTAGGGATGGTATCTCAACCTCGATTGGGAGGACCGCCTCTGACCCGTATACCAGAGAGAAAGGAGTTTCCCCAGTTGAGGTACGCACTGAAGTACGATAGCCATGCAAAGCAAAGGGAAGCATTTCATGCCAATCCTTGTATGTGACCACCATTTTTTGCACAATCTTTTTGATGTTCTTGTTAGCTGCCTCCACTGCTCCATTCATCTTGGGCCGATAGGGGGGAGAATTATGATGCTGAATTTTGAACTCTGCGCACAGGTCCTTCATCATTTTGCTATTCAGATTGCTGCCGTTATCAGTGATGATCTTGTTAGGAAGACCATAACGGCAAATCAGATCCTTCTTCACAAGTTTGGCAACCACTGAACTGGTTACACTGGAGTATGAGGCAGCTTCAACCCACTTCATGAAATAGTCAATGGCGACCAAGATGAAGTGATGCCCATTTGATGCTTTGGGTTCAATGGGACCGATGACATCCATTCCCCACATCGAAAACGGCCAGGATGTAGTCAGAACATTCAATTTGGCAGGCGGCACATGAATGTGGTCAGCGTAGATTTGGCACTTGTGGCACTTGTGGCACTTTCGGACAAAGTTGTAGCAGTCACCTTCCATCTGCAACCAGTAATAGCCCGCCCTTAAAATCTGTCTAGACATAGTATGCGCACTGGAATGAGTTTCGAATGAGCCCTCGTGTACATCTTTCATGATTCTTTCAGCTTCTTCTTTAGCAACAAACCTTAAGAGGACCATGTCATAATTCCTTTTGTAGAGAACCTCACCGCTGAGGAAGAAATTCCTTGACAGTCGCCGAAGAGTTCTCTTGTCATTTTCAGATGCCCCAGGAGGGTATTCTCTGCTGATGATGTACTGTTTTGTATCATGATACCAAGGCTTGTCATCCGGCTCTTCATCTATGGCTGTGCAGTAGTGATGCGCAGGTAGACTCCGGTGCTGGATTGTGACATGAGTCAAGCTTTTATCACAATTGATATTGAACATGGATGATAAAGTTGCCAATGCATCAGCCATCTGGTTTTCGCTTCGAGGGATGTGTTTGAAAGTGATTTCTTCAAAAGACTCCATCAACTCTTGCACATAAACACAATAAGGAATCAGTTTGGGATCTCTGGTCTCCCAATCGCCTCTTACTTGATGAATAACCAGGGCTGAATCTCCATACACATATAGCCTTTTAACTTTCCATTCTAGGGCTGCTTGAATACCCAAGATGCACGCTTCATACTCTGCTATGTTGTTTGTGACATAGAAGCTCAACCTTGCAGTGACAGGAACGAAGCGATTGTCAGGAGATATTAACACAGCACCTGCCCCATGCCCCCATACATTTGACGCACCGTCGAAGATCATTCTCCACCTTTCACTTTCTTGGGACTTCCCCTCATCAAACAGTGCCATGATATCTTCATCAGGAAAATCATGCTGCATTGGTTGGTAGTCTGGAATCGGCTGACATGCCAAATACTCAGAAAGTGCACTACCTTTAACTGCTTTTTGTGTGACATACAGGATATCGTATTCTGATAATTGCATCTGCCAACGGGCAATTCGTCCTGTAAGAGCTGGCTTCTCAAATATGTACTTGATTGGATCCATTTTTGACACCAACCAAGTGGTGTGACTCAGCATGTACTGCCTTAAACGGTGAGCAGCCCAAACTAGAGCACAACAAGTCTTTTTCAACATAGAATATCTTGTCTCACAATCGGTGAACTTTTTGCGCAGATAGTATATGGCATGCTCCTGAGTTCTGGAGGAGCTACCCAGTCTTCCTCAACATCCCCCTCAGCTTGATTAATAGGGTGATCAAAGTCAAAATATGGACTGTTGGCACTGTTATTTTGGGAGACAATTGCTGTGGATCTGCATTTTGCCGAAGCGAAAAAGCATAATGAAAGGCGAGACAAGCAAGCAAACAATAATAAAGCGAGGAAAAGACACATGAAATGAAAAGGATTGATTTTTATTGATTGAAATTCAAAAACAACGTTTTTATTAATGATGATGATTCTGAAAATAAAAACATGCTCGCCCCTAACAACGCGTCCTATGGCCTTGGGCAGAGCCACGGGGTTGCATTACAAATGATTACTTTAAATTAAAAGTCACAGGAAGATCAGCAGCCTTCCAATTCTTTAATTTTTCACTGGCACCGCAGCGTCGAACCAAACTTGCGCCACCCTCTTCAGACTCAGAACCATCCTTGATGACAGCAACTTGATTGGGATCCAACAAACCAGCACTCACAAAACTTTGACTGACGTCGCAAATTGGAATCCTCTGGGGCCATGGATCCTGGCCTTTGGACTTGGCCAACCAACTGCCCCTTCGTTCATCTGCCATTTTTCTTCTTTCTTCCTCACTTGGGGTGTATCCCAGCCCGCAACGGTCTTTGTTTTCCTTCAGTTGAATGGGAGCTAGAATTCCTTGACCAAACTTTCCCAAGCCAGAACCAACCTTATATCCTTGGGCTAACATGATCTTAGCAACCATCTCCTCCTCCTTGGTCCTCTCAAATACTACATTGGCGATCTCCAAAGACTGAAAGGCTGTTTCCAAAGACTCTTCGGCAGCTTCCACATATTTGAACTCTGATGGCTTATTAACCAGAGTCTCTTCCTCACCAAATACTACCACGACCTGGCCGTCAACCACGAATTTGACCCGCTGGTGTAAAGAAGAAGGGATTGCTCCAGCCATATGGATCCATGGTCGGCCCAGCAAACAACTGTATGAGGACGTAATATCCATGATTTGGAAATTGATGTAGAAAACTTCGGGACCAATCTGGATGGGAAATTCCATTTCCCCCAGAACTTCCTTTTTGACCCATCAAAGGCCCGCACCAGTGTCGAACTCGGCTTCATGTAGGACCAATCAACGTCTAACTTATCCATAGTTGACTTCGGCATCACGTTCAATGAAGACCCATTGTCAATTAGTATTCTGGCCAGCACATAGTCTCCACACTTTACCGAGATGTGCAGAGCTTGATTGTGTTCTTTTCCGCTTGAAGGCAACTCATCATCGGCAAATGTTAGGTGATTTGCAGCCACTATATTCCCCACAATCCCATCAAACTGACTCACTGTGATATCCTCTGCAACATGAGCGTCGTTGAGCACTTTCATCAAAGCTGTTCTGTGTGCTTCCGAGCTAAGCAACAATGATAGCATGGATATCTTGGATGGAGTTTGCTTTAACTGATCAACCACTCGATAATCACTCTGCCGGACGATCTTCAAGAATTCATCTACTTCTTTTTCCGTCACTTTCTCTTGAGCAACCTCTGGCTCTTTTCCTTTTTCCTTACGGCCCCTCTGTTCGGCCTCCTTGGAAGTTTCAGCTCGGAGAGTCTCAGGAGCATATACTCTTCCGCTTCTTGTGATCCCACTTGATCCCCCTATGTTGGTTACGGTAGGAGATTGGGGAGCATTCGACTGTAGATAGTGCAATGTACTTCCACGGAACTGCCTTGTCCGACTTATAGGGAAAAGGAGCCGGAACTTCAATCACTATTGGTTGGGCGTTTGCCCGCACCAATCTGGGATTGTAATTGTAAGGAATTTCAACAGGTCTTCTGGGTCCTCTACTTTTATCAGAATGTAGAGTCAACACTTCTTCTTCAACATCACGGGTTCCTATCTGGACCACACACCGATCCATCAGGTCCTGCAGGATCATCTCAAAGCTTTCACAATTCCCCACGCACGTGGAGTCAGCACACCCCTCTTCATGGCAACACCCCTTCTTAACCACCCCAACATGGCATAACTCTGAGTAGATAACACCCAACGGGGTCTTGATCTTCTGCACATCCTTTACCAAATGCCCAACGGAACTTTCTATAGCATTGGTAGCTGGCCTCTGATGACCTGGCAATGGATTAGTTGTTGTATTCGGGCTGCTCTGCTTGAACGAGATCCACCCAGCATCTACTAGGTCTTGCACCACATGCTTGAAGGCTTTACATTCCTCCACAGTATGACCGACCCCGTTTTCGTGGAAACTGCAGGTAGCATTAGCGTTGTAACTTCTGGGAAATGGCGACTGCAGGGCCTTCATTGGCCGAGTGTTGATCAAGTTCTTGGAAGTCAAGTGATCAAACAATTCAGTGTATGTCATTGGTATTGGATCAAAACTGATCCGCTTCTTGTACTGATAACCCTGAGCCCTGTGACTGTCACTGCCTTGCTGGGATGGCACAGGAGCAGAAAATGGAACAGTTTGTGGTGGAGGGGTACCAAAGGATGAACTTCCTCCCGAGATTACATTTGTTTCCCCTTCCTTCTTCTTCGGGAAATGGGAGTGAGGCTTCTTCTGATTGCTTGAACCACCAGAGCTTCCTGCATTACTGAGGTGATTCGAAATCTTCCCACTTCGGAGACCATGCTCAAGTCTTTCCCCGAAGACTATCATATCGGAGAAGCTAGTTGAAACACTTGTAATCAGCCAGTCATAGTAAATTGCTGGCAGAGTTTCCAAGAACGTGTACACCATTTCTTTTTCAGTCAAAGGAGGTTGGACCTGGGCGGCTAGGCTTCGCCATTTCTGGGCATATTCTTTGAAAGTCTCCCTTTCGCCCTTACTCATGTGTTGCAATTGCGACCTGTCCGGAGCCATGTCCATGTTATACTTATATTGTCTCATGAATGCTTCGCACAAATCTTTCCAACAACGGATTTCAGAGGATTGAAGTTTCATGTACCAATCTAGAGGAGCTCCAGCCAAACTGTTTTGAAAGCAGTAAATCAGCAGTTTGTCATCATTGGCGTAAGGACCCATTTTTCGGACAAACATCGTAACATGGCTCTCCGGACAGCCTGTTCCTCTGTATTTGTCCACTTCGGGAGCTTTGAACTTTGGTGGCAAAACCAAATCTGGGACTAAACACAGCTCACGAGCTTCCTTGGCTCTGACACCAACACCCTCCATTGCCTTTACTCTTTCTTCAAGTGCACGAATCGGGTCATTTGGCTGTGATCCCTCAAACATATGTCCTTGGGGGTGACTCCCCATACTGTAATAATACCCTCCAGGCTGAGGAACATTGTGAGGGTGTGCTGCAAGCCCCGGAGTAGGACTGAGCACAGCATGAGGACTAGGAGCTTGGATCTGCGGTCCTCCGGTAGCTCCCTCGGACACGGCGGCAGTGACCTGATTAGGCGTAACCATACTGACAGGGATAGGTCCGACAGTTCGCGGCATGTACCCAGCAGGCATACCCCAAGGATATCTTTGTGAAGTGTATTGATTCGACCCATTCATTCCTGAAGCAAAGACGGGATGACTGACCCCGGATCCCGGAGGAACTGTGGCTGATATTGGAAGAGGAAAGAAAGAAGTGACACCATCTGGACCCACGACGGCGACACCTTCAGCAGCTATCCCACTCTTTAAACTTTGCAGCATGACCATCATCTCATGCACCTGGGCCTCCATTGCCCCAACCTTATCCTTAAGCACTTGGTTCTCCTGAGCCAGCTGCTCAGGATTCAGAATTTGTACGCCCAAATCTTCATGTTCTGGATTACTTTCAGTTTCAATCTCTGGATGCCCTTGAGGATCAGCCATCAGCTTTGCTTGTAACCGGGTGAAGTATCGGTGGCGGAGAACCAGCTTGCCTCTCGCTTCTGTTGGTAGAACATTTTTATTAAGTGAAGGAGCAAATTAATGAATGCAATGCGTGCAATGCAGATGAGTGTTAGTTTTAGTTTGTCTTATGCCGTGAACCCCAACGTGTCATATCTTGCCATAGATTTAACAGTGAATTTTGATTTGTTTAGAACATAACAAGAGTGGAATCAACAAATGAAACAAACACGCCCCATACATTCAACCGGATATCTCGGGGGGTGCACTGTCTCACTTCTTGATTCCATACTGTACCTATGGCAAGATTCTTTGTCACTTTGGGATTCTCGGCAAACAAACTTTGATGAAATGCAAGGATGCATGCATGAGCTGTAAAAGCTTATGTTGGATGCAATGCGAGGATGCATGCAAAATGATGATGATGTTTTATGCATATGCAGATTAGGGAAAAACCTTTATTGGCATTAGTTCAAGTTTTTTTCTTTTTTTTTTTTGAAAAATGCGGGCCGTACGTGGTTTCATATGGACCAAGTAAGAGAAAGGCTACAACGGCAGCTCGTTCTCTCTTTTTTTTGAAAAGAGTGGGCCAGATGTCACTTCGTACAGACCGGCAGAAGAAAGGCTACAACGGCAGCTCTTTCTCTACTTTTTATTTGAAAAACCTCCTACTCTTTTTTGAAAACATGTCTATATTACCATGCAACACACAATTTGGTATGCCCCTTGTGTCCTACGAAGGTGGGGACCTAAGTTCTAGGACAACTCAAATGTTCCTCCCATGCGGGTTCTAGTCACTTCCTCACCAGGTTACCAGAGCTAATTCTTTCTCACAATAGCACCCCCAACGATGGAACGCCATCTGGTGTGAGGCATCATGAAAGAGCATACTCTGGCTGAAACTTTCGTGAGAGTCAGAAGGACAACAGTCCAATTGTCAGTCACTACTCGTTTACACTCTCCTAAGTTTTGTCAGACCTTGGGTTTTAGGCCCCTCTCAAAGCATAGTAAGCATAAGGTGTGAGTGTGTGCAGCAAGGGCATACCGCCTAAAACTACCCACATATACCCCACCTGCAAAAGGAAAACCCAGAACAGTCCAAACAATAGCAGGCAATAACATGTCGTCTACCCTAGGGTTCAATATCACAATACCAATAATCCAACCTAGGTTTCAGCAACAGTCATAAGCACTGCTTACCTCAAGAAAGGGAGCGGAGAAGAGGGGACATGGGATTTGAGGAATGCATGAACACGGCATTGTGAATAAATAGAAAATGAGTAAAACAAAGCTTTCAACTCAATTAATTTTAAACCACACATCAAGTTAACTAGGCTTGACCCTCGTCCTTTTTTAAAAAAAAAGGTCCCCAGTGGAGTCGCCAGCTGTTGCGCCCGAAAAATCCGGTTTGGGACTTTTCGTTTGACAACGTGGAAAAAGTTTGGAGCCGCCACCAATATTTTAATTTTAAGACCAAAACATTGAAAAAAGGTCTTTTAAACAAGGCGGATGGTCTTTTGAAAACGTAGAGATGTAGGTTCGGGGGTCGGTTAGGTACGGGGAAGGTATTAGCACCCCGCACCTCCTTTCTACCGAAAGGGAACCATTAACTTGATGTGTGGTTTGGACAAAAGTTTGAGTTTGAAAGCGGTTTATTCTACTTCTTTTCTTTTCTTTAGGAGTTTGTTTTATTGAAAACGAGGGGGAAAGGGATATTTTTGGTTATCTTTGAAAATCAGGACAAAACAAAGATATTTTTTAAGAGTGTGCTTGACGGGACAGGACCCCGCTCCTACGTACCCTCACTGGAAGAGGGATCAAAGCTACGTAGTTCTCGGGTTATCTTTGAAAATCAGGACAAAACAAAGATTTTTTTAAGAGTGTGTTTGACGGGACAGGACCCCGCTCCTACGTACCCTCACTGGAAGAGGGATCAAAGCTACGTAGTTCTCGGTGGTTATCTTTGAAAATCAGGACAAAACAAAGATTTTTTTAAGAGTGTGCTTGACGGGACAGGACCCCGCTCCTACGTATCTCCTGGTGTGATGGAGAATTCAAAGCTACGTAGTTCTCGGGTTATCTTTGAAAATCAGGACAAAACAAAGATATTTTTTAAACGTGTGCTTGACGGGACTGGACCCCGCTCCTACGTACCCTCACTAGAAGAGGGATGAAAGCTACGTAGTTCTCGGGGAACAAAACAAAGATTTTTTTTTAAAAGTGTGCTTGACAGGACAGGACCCCGTTCCTACGTACCCTCACTGGAAGAGGGATCAAAGCTACGTAGTTCTCGGCTTTTGGTTTTGAAAAAGGAATGAGCTTTCGCGAAGACCGAACAACAACGGTTATATAGAATGGTCTCGCTACTAACTCCTTTTGAAAACAACATCATCATTAACAACCTAATCGGCAACGGCGCGATTGGTGTTTAATGACAATTGGTTTATTTTTGAGAAATGAATAAGTTTTCAAAAATGGGATAGAGCTTTTGCGAAGACCGAACAACAACGGTTAGAATGGTCTCGCTTCTAACTCCTTTTGAAAACAATATCATCATTAACAACCTAATCGACAACGGCGCGATTGGTGTTTAATGACGATTGATTTCTTTTTGTTTTGAAATGATTTTAGGAAATGGGTTTTAGAAAAGGAGTAGAACAATTCAAGTCAATTCTAAATCCATAACCAAATGCAAATGAATGAATAATACTCAAGCAAACATGAACATATCATTCATTAACCAAGATTAAACATGCCCATACAATCAAAGGATTCAATTATTAAAGATGCAAAACAAAGTTCTCAAAGTAATTGTGTGTGTGCAAGAAGGATTGTATTTTCCCTAATGGCTCTATGCTACAATATGCATGTAGACTTACGTCTCCATTAGGAGGTCATACAAGTGGAGGGGAGGGCACACAATCAAGTCAAGACATTTACATGGCATCAAGAACAAGTGAATACAATTGATTGTAAACATAGAGTATTCTAAGTTAAATGATTGAATATGTAAGCAAGGATGCATGATTAGGTAAGCATGTAAGTGCATGAGTGTACAAGGAATGGATGCATAGCACTTTATTTATGAATGGATGGCATACAAGGATGCATAAGAGGATGCAAGAGATATAAGCATATGAGGATGCATGAGAGTGTCACATAAACTAAGTATGAATGAGGATGCATGAATGTGAAAATGTTTTGGGTATTTTTGCAAGTTGATAAGTTGTAAAACTTTAAGTAAGAAGTTAGTGAAAAGTAAAGTAAAAATGCATGAAGTAAATGGTAATTATTTAATGAGATGGTAAAGTAAAAATGCATGAGGTAAATGGGAAGTGGTAAAATCTTTTTATGTTTTAGTAAAAAATTAATGAAGTGGTAAAAACCAAAGTAGTAAAAATATTTTTATGTTTTGGTAAAAAGTTAATGAATGGTAAAGTAAAATGGTAAAAAGTAAATAAACACTAAAACCAAGTTGAATCACATAGAGCAATCATCTCACTTTGAGAAAAGTGCACTAGGCACTAGTGAGAATCAACTTGCCTATCATCAACAATTTACAATAAGCAAACTAAGACACAAGAATAAGTGGACACACAAACTAAATTGAGTCATTTCTAGCAATCTTCACCACTTAGGTCAAGGTGCACTAGGCACTAGTGGGAATCATATTGCTAAATCATCAAACAACAAAAGTAACATTTAACACTAAAATGAAATACTAACAACAAGATTAAACATCACCAAACAAAGAACAACAACAAAATCAACTTGGAAATATTTTTAGATCTATAAGCATGTGAACCAAAGGAAACATAGATCCACATTTTATTTAATAAAAAAAAACACCAAAATTAACACAAAGCAACATAGATCTATTTTTTTGCAAGGATTCATATGATTAAGCAAGGAAGTGCAACAAAATCATATCAATCCTAACTTTTATGATATGCGAAATGCTAAAGCCCATAAACAACAATTTTATTTATGAAATCTAGTGCAAAATATATAAAGATGCAAGGGAAATTATTCAAGTAGAAGAATAACTCCTTCAAGGCCAAGGACCCATCTCAAACACCCAAAGCTCCCTAAGTCTTTGTCAAAATGTTTGAAATGGATCCTCAAAGCAAACAAACAATCAAGAAGGAGTTTGGAGTAGAGGAGAGATTATGCAAGAAAATTAAATATGAGGTGCAAAGCTTCAAGGATTACCTCAAAACTACAATGAAATGAAGAAGGAGATGATAAGCTCAAAAATTGCTAGCTCTTAGCAATTTGATGATGCAACCTTGAAGAGAATGGAAGGAATGATGGTGATCTAACAAGAAATGGAGGATTTGATGGTTGATTTTTGAAGAAAAATGGGTGAGGGAGAAGAGGATGGTTTCGTAAGAAGAGAGGAGAAGGGAGAAGCTTTGGTGTGCTAGGGTTTTGTGTAGGAGAATGAGAGGCTAAAAGATCCTTAGGTGTGGGAATGAGGGAGTATTTATAGAGCTATTTTAGGTTTAGGGGCAATTGGGTCATTGGCCTTACTAAGTGCTCTAGGATTGAACTTTGATTTTGAATGGAGGGTTGAGATCACTTATCACATGAATTGAGGGTGGAGAGAAAACACAAAATGGAGAGGGAATGGGGTCAAAAATGAGGGAAGGGAGTGAGAGTTTTTGTAAAAAAAAAACTTGTCTTATTTTAGGAATAATGTGAGGCAAAAATAGGGTTAGGGGTATGATTGGGATGGAATGTTACCAAAGAGGAAAATTGGTGTTTCCTTATGAAGAGGTTAGTGTAAGTGAGTGAGGTAATTTACCAAAGAGGGCATGAATCTTCATGAGAGTGAGTGAGAATTGGTGATATGCACCAAAGGAGAAGGTTTAAGGATGGTACAAGGCATATTCCTTCAAGATAAGGAATAATAGTACAATAGAAGAGTGTGGAAGAATTTTGTGAGAGGGAGAGAGAGAGAGGGGATTTCGAAATTGTGAGGGGGAGAGAGAGAGAGAGAGAGAGAGAGAGAATTTCGAAATTGTGGGGGGAGAGAGAGAGAGAGAGGAAAAAAAACTTGTTTTTAGTCTTTTGTCTTATTGAGGACACTTCCTTTTTTTTGAGTTTTTGAATTTTGGGCATGGAAGTGATAGTGCACCTATTGAAAATGTGTCAGATTTTTTGGGCACCATAAAATATCCTTCTAATCACTCATGACAATAAAAAAATTGTAATTTAATAATTGAGGAATATTTAATGGTCCTTTTTTATTTTTCTATGCACTAAAAATGGAAAAATACATTTTTAATTATTTTTGACTAGGGTTTTCTTTCTAAAAAATTGTACAAAAATTATCCTTGATAGAATAAAAATGTACTTTTTGTGGATGTGCATTTTTTGCGAGAAAATCATCTTTTTGCGAAAAATGACCAAAATGTCCTTTTTGACCCTAAAACCCTAATTTGCCTAAAAAGTGCATTCCAACCCTAAAAATGATTTTAAAGACCTTGGAATGACTTCTAGGACCCAAAATGCAATGCATGATGCTTTTCATTCTTCAATTTATTTATTTTTTGTGGAAAATTAGGGTTTTGACCTAAGCCGGACAAAATTAGGGTATGACAGCTGCCCCTCTTTATCTGAACTTTAACGAGGAATATGAATTGGCCGAAACATATTCCAAGGCAAAATGAAGATAAAGAATTCAGAAATTATACCGATTTTGTCTACTTAGGGAAACCCGAATTTTCCTCTTTTTTCTTTTTCTGATTTTATTGGGTGTTATCCCGAGGTGAATGCAATGGATGAATCGTCAACTCTCAGTAAGCAGGAAACTAAATGGTGCCAACCCTCAATAAGCTAGCGGAAAGCAATAAAGAAAGCAATAAAAAGGGAAGCAAAAAGGGTGCCGGCCCTCGTTAAGCCGGCGACGGAGGCTGCCTAAAGCCTTTTAACGAATCGCGAATGATCCGAGCTTGCACTTGGGCCTGGGAGCACGTGGGCTCCAAAGGGGTGGTCTTGCGAGCGACCAGGGGAGGGTACTATATCAAATCTGGATCTCGATATTTCCCTAGGACTGCGCCATGTTTTAGGCTAACACAGCTATCCTCTTCGACTGGACCTATTGAGGTCAGGGGGACTTACCTGCAGCTCGAATACAAGGTGAAGTCAATCTTGCTGGGGACACGTGGGTCCAGAGGGGATTCCAAAATCCAGTTGGTTTCCTTTAGTCGGTCAATGCTTCCACACCGATCCAGGATGCCTGCTCAGGTTAGCGGACTTTTCTTCAGCTTTCACTTGATCGATGATCAATACCATTGCACTGATCCAGGATGTCTGCTCAGGCTAGCGGACCTTTCTTCAGCTTGCTCTGATTGATGATCAGTGCCATTTCACTGATCCAGGATGTCTGCTCAGGTTAGCGGACCTTTCTTCAGCTTGCACTTAATAATTGAGGAATATTTAATGGTCCTTTTTTATTTTTCTATGCACTAAAAATGGAAAAATACATTTTTAATTATTTTTGACTAGGGTTTTCTTTCTAAAAAATTGTACAAAAATTATCCTTGGTAGAATAAAAATGTACTTTTTGTGGATGTGCATTTTTGGCGAGAAAATCATCTTTTTGCGAAAAATGACCAAAATGTCCTTTTTGACCCTAAAACCCTAATTTGCCTAAAAAGTGCATTCCAACCCTAAAAATGATTTTAAAGACCTTGGAATGACTTCTAGGACCCAAAATGCAATGCATGATGCTTTTCATTCTTCAATTTATTTATTTTTTGTGGAAAATTAGGGTTTTGACCTAAGCCGGACAAAATTAAGGTATGACAAACAGCAGCAGTAAAACAGCAACAGTATAACAGCAACAATAATTAAACAGCAACAGCGGCGAATAGCAATAGTAAAACAGCAACAGTATAACAGTATCAGGTACGGCGCCCAGGCACGGGGCACCTACAACAACCAGGAACAGAACAAGCATGGCGCTCAGGAGCAGGGCGCCTAGGGCCCCAAAATCAGCATGACATATGAATTTATATGGACACATCAATCATCAAACATATGCGAGTAACAAGCAACAATGCAAATTACTAGAAGCATATGGGCACAACAAGAGGGTTAAAAATAAAATCCAACACAAAGGGCACAGAGTTCACACATCAGAACACAATACATCACACAATACCAGTAGGGGCATCTTCCCCACTAGTTCACTTACCATCAGCAGCTCCTGTTTACCTGTACCTGCAGGAACATCACTACAACACAACCAATGGTTAGGACTAGAAGACAACAGTTGGTCGTTAACCGACACAACGACTCGACGGCTTGGCCGGACGGACCAACCATTGCTCTGATACCACTAATGTAACACCCCAATTCTACCCGTTCGTTTTATTACATATCAGAGTGCGGAAATTAAACTTAAAACAGGCAATGGAGCGTCACATGCAACATTTCAAAAGCCAACAACGTATAATCAAGTAAAAACGTGGAAGAACAAGATCAACTTAGTTTACAACCCCGAATATTTGTTCAAATACTTCAAACCACCTATCCATGTTTCAAAAACAACTAATGCAACAAGCAATTGAAAACAGTGTTCTTCCCCTCCCCGGGTGCTACGTATTAGAGACGACACTGACTCGGCTACTAAAAGACCCTTGGTCTTCATTTGCGACTACCTGCACGTTACCCACGTAGAGGTAACATTCAAACAGAAAGGGTGAGTCTCTAACAGCATAAAAGCATATATGATAGATAATATACTAGAGAATAGGCAACTATAACTACCATAGCACATCAACAGTCATAAGTACAACTATCACGGAGCAACACCAACAAGTAACAACATAAGCAAAACGACGAGCAACACCAACAAGTAACAACATAAGCAAAACGACGAGCAACACCAATAAGTAACAACATAAGCAAAACGACAAGCAACGACACCATGGGTACAACGTGTATGTATGAAATGCAACCCACACCGACGGGTATATGCATGTGGTACCAATCAACGTAAATAGCCTTTGTGGCTTCATCATCAACACTGAGCAAAGCTCTATGGCCGAAGCCTACATCAACGTAATAATGCATTATGCCATGCATGAGACACCATGTACAACGCATCGGAACAATCAACAACATAATCATGCTATGCACAACAACGCCAACAACATCATCATTGGTCATATTCGACCCAACCACATCATCATCGAGTTTTGGTCATATTTGACCCAGCAACAACAACAACAAGATTTAGTCACATTGACTCAACAACAAGAACGGCAAATTTAGTCTTATTAGACACAACAAAACATCACAACACTGAGGTAGCACAAAGTGGCGCCTAGGAAATAACACCAACAACACAGACACAACACATTGGCGCCTAACAGCACATAAAGGGGCGCCTGAGGCAAACTGCGCCACCCTGGGCGCCAAACAGACAGCACGTGGCGTCATACAGCAACACAGTCCTAGACACAAACTAAGACACAAACTGCAACACAGTCACAAACTAAGACACAAACAGCAACACAGTCCTAGACACAAACTAAGACACAAACAGCAACACAGTTCTAGATACAAACTAAGACACAAACTGCAACACAGCAGGCAACATAGACACTAAAACTGGTGTCTGGTGGCAACCTGCGCCACATTCTGGGCAACCTGCGCCACTCTGGGCACAACACAGCAAGCAACCTGGCGCCCTGTGGCAACCTGCGCCACATTCTGGGCAACCTGCGCCACTCTTGGCGCAACACAGCAAGCAACCTGCACTACAACATTTTGACCCTACGGCAACGCCTGAAAACCGTTGCGTAAAGCCAAAAAACCGTTGTCTTTACTTTCGGCAACGGTTTTGAAACCGTTGTTTTCACGAGCGTTGCCTAAAATATAGGCAACGGTTTTTTGCAACCAATGGCAACGCAAACCTAAAACCGTTGCCAATAGTAACTTAAACGCAACGGTTTTGATCTTCAAGAAATGACAACGGGCTGAAACCGTTGCCATTTATGGCAACACTGAAAAACCGTTGCCACATATGGCAACACTGAAAAACCGTTGCCACATATGGCAACACTGTTAAAACCGTTGACTAATAATTTAAAAGAATTACTCAAAAACCATCCTCGTATATGAGTAAAACCGTTGCTATTATTGACAACAACAAAAAAACATTGCCAAAAAATTACTTTTTAATTTATCACCAAAAAATTGTAGAAACACAGTTACATAACAATATTTAGATAAGAACTCTGCACACAAAGTGCTTTCACCTTGTACAAGCTGAACCCCTTTTTATGAACTAACAAGTACATTAATCTAACAATGCTACATAGCTCCTTTGAAGTTATTATATAAAACAAAGTTGCTTGATCCATCATGTCTTGTTGGTTAATCTTCATGGTCCCAAATATCTGCTGCACTCTTGAATGGCCCTTCATCCTTGTTCACAAAGAGATCTTCACCATCCAGAACTCTCTTCTGCATATATCGATAACCAAGGAAAGTTACATAAAGTAATTATCCATTATTATTCTGAAATACACAAATAAATTATTAATGTTATTTTCCCTATGCTTTTACCTGGTCTGGTATATTGCTAAGTGCTTTGAAGTCTTGTTCTGGAACTTGCCAGTTAAAAACAACCACATTCTCTTTGATTCTGTTTGGGTTAGTTGATTTAGGAATGACACTTGTCCCTCTCTGAATGGCCCACTTCACTTCACTAGCACCTGCCCTGGACTCTTTTTCAGCTTCTTTCCTATCCTATCAACCGTTTGATCATGAATCAGATCTCTCCCACCATCTGATGAGCCTAGTGGTGAGTAAGCCTGCATATAAATATCAGTTTTGGTATTTCAATCATGACCCTCTATCACAAAACCATCATGACAATGAAGAAAATAAAAAATAGCAGTTTGTTATTTACAGTGACATGGATGCCATTCTTCTTGCATGCTTCAAGCATCTAATCATTTCTCCAACCTGGATGCATCTCCATCTGAAACAAAACATCAAATACGCAAATTCATTAGGAGAAACAAAACATCAAATACGCAAATTCACTCAGATATGTAACTGCACAGTTCTTATCTAAATATCTCAGACTTTGTAAGAGCATAACAAAATGCAGTCATGTTTTCCATATCAGATGTGGTGGTGACAGACAAGAATGAAAGCATATATTATTGTGGCCTTCTTTACAGCAGACTAGTCAAACCAAAAGTGAACTAACATTGATAAGAGTGGCAGAGTCAAAAAGCAATTGAAGCAAACAACTAACATTGATTGTGGCCTTCTTTTCTCTGTCTACATTTAGTAACCTTCAGTGTTAAATCAGAATACAATCAATTTAATAATAACAACATAGTAAGAAACATCAACACAATGTTATTTATTTATTTTAGACCTGCAAAACCACTGTACATTGTTCAACAACAGCCACATGGACACTAGTACATATGCTTGTAATTAACATTATGCATCACAGAGGGGAAAAACAAGCAGAGAACTTATGAATTAACATAAAGTAGAAACCTCCTTTGAGATGACAGCTTCCATCTCACTAAAATATATACTGATCATAAAGAAGGGCTCTGTGTATACTTATGATCATAAAGAAGGGTTCTTATGATCAAAAGAACCCTAGACCTTGAGTTTGCCATAAACAGTATATATTGTGTATTACTGATCATAAAGACACACTCAAATCATAAAATTACAAAGTGAGTGACTGCTCATGGAACACAGAAATAAAAGATGAGTAGCAAATAGATCATTAGGTAAGAAAACCTTGAGTTTGCCAGTTTCATTCAAGATACCACCACCACCAGAAGCATAGTTTAACCCATTTTCTAGTACTGCAGGGGGCCTTGGGAGGCCTAATTTGTCACTGAAAATTTAATTGTTCAACATCATTATATCTTTGCATACTCTAATTCAAACTTATTCATACAATTAAGTGAAAAGATGATGATTACCTATGATATCAGCAACTGTGCGACCATTAGAGAACCTTCCATTAGGTAAGCCATTACCCATGTCTATACCATACCAAGGGAGGTTCGCCTGAGCAAGGCTTCTAGAAAGATACCTGTTATTTCCAACATCCGAAACTTGCATAATTGTCTCAACTCTTAAATGGCTTCCAGCCATATGAAGCATAGACTACCATTTCTCTTTTCCTTTCAATAGATGATTTATATAATTTATTAATCACAGGCAACAGCTAGAAGTAAACTAAACAAGTATACAAAAAGTCCCAAAACATAACATCTAATCTCACCTTAACCATTGAACCTTTTCAAAATTCTCCCAAGCTGTTTGTTCATAATTTCATATTTGGGTTCTTTAAAGAATAGTTTTACAAGCAGCAACTCATAAAGTATATACACAATATATGCTGTTTATGGCAAACTCACAGAGGGGAAAAACAAGCAGAGAACTTATGAATTAACATAAAGTATACACAATATATACTGAAAACTAAAGTAGAAACCTCCTTTGAGATGACAGCTTCCATCTCACTAAAGAATGACATGCAATCTTCTCCAAGTCCAATGGTATATTTCCTTTTGCTGGCCATCATCGTGAGCCTCCGATGCTTCCTGCACGTAACCTATGTCAAGGAAATGAATACCTTAATCTAATCAAAGTGTCATTAGGATTGCATCACTATAAAAACTGACTTAATAGACATCAAATTAAGTCGTGACTCTTGATAGCTTAAGCATGTTCAAACAATTTTATTGTGCCTGATTCTTCAACCATGTAAGCAGCTAGCTCAAGGGTAAGTTAAGATAGAGGTATGCTTAAGTGGAAATGTGTATTTCACCCTATTTCTACTTCATTTCATTTGTCCTTACAACATTAAATTTAGCATTTAAAACTTACTTCCTGCCCTTTCTTGTTTATCTCTTTCAAGCCCTTCCTGAAGAAGATCATAGCTCCACGTGGCCCACGAAGTGACTTATGTGTTGTGGTTGTTACAACATCTGCATAATCAAAAGGAGAAGGAATGACACCTGCAGCAACCAATCCACTAATGTGTGCCATATCAGCCAACATAACTGCCTTCTGTTTATCATCACTCAATTATTCCAAACATCAAATATCTATAATCAGATATAGTTTACCTTGCGAACACGTTCATAATCATAAAGGCGGGCATAAGCACTAGCACCAGCAACAATTAACTTTGGCCTAAATAGTGCAGCACTTTTCTCCATCTGCAGATATTTGATAAGTCAAGACTTATTAGACGATTTTAAGTGCGAAGTTAATGCCTCACCATGCTCACAAGCATTTTTTTTGTTTGCCAGGAAACTTTATGTAATCAAGAATAGATAGCAAAATTAGGAATAGCATGGCAATCAGCAACTAAGAGGACACAATATTCTGAATTTGGGCATGAAATGATTAAATTTATCTGAACAAGCATGTATTGGCATAAGAACAAATAATGTAAATGATGTGCATAGGCTCACCTACGTAGTGCTGAAATTCAATTTTTCATTAGAGGAGTAGGAACAACAAGGATCAAAACACTAGATCACTAACTGGTACATAGATGCTCTAGAACCATTTCATGAGCCAACCACTCCAAAAGCTTATGCTATTGGGTGAGGACGTTCGAGTGATTTTATACTACATCTCTAACCCACAAAATGCTGACCACACACCTTTCCTACATGCTCACACCGGCTCCCCAATCATCTGAAGCTATTCCCTTCTCCTTAATCTATACCTTAATTACGGGAGCAGCCGGAACAATATCCACAGCTCTAAAATTTATACTCACTACAACATTTTATAGGCTAATGATTTAAATATCATAATATCTGCGCATACATTCTAACGAGAAAATACTGAGCTCATTGGTAAAGGTAAAACTAACAGCAACTGAAATAAAAACAATAGTAACTACTTAGAAGACTCTATTTGATAATATAAAAAGGACATGTTCACAACTCAAAAATACAATGGTACCTGCCTACCAGGTCATAATCGATATAACCAGTGCTCTCATTCAATCTGTATGGCATTGTTTCAAAAAATATAGATACAGCTGATATCTTCTTGGTGTCAGTCTGCGTGCCACAAACATAAATAAAGATTAGTATGCAAAAAATACGATAAACATTGTTCTGATAGTTTCAGTAAGAAAACATCAGAATCTAATCAAATACAAATTCATGTTACACTAAAATTTCAGGAATGACATCATTTGGTTGCCATATACCAATTGAATTTTCCTTCAAAAAATGACTTGGGAATAGAATCTTATCAATTTAATTAATCACATAACTTAACAGCAAAATAAGAGTAAAATAATTAAAAGAGATAGCAGATGGTATTGCAAACAAAAGATTGTTGTGAGTGACATAAGATTAGGAGTCTTTCAGTGAGATCAAAGTGTTAGTCGGTGTCTCGTTCGCAGCTTATACACGGTATACTGTTCTTTCGATCTCCATAGATGCAGATATTTTGATAAATATCAAAAATCATCAAAACCCTATCGGAAATCATAAAACCAAAGAGGGAATTCGTAAAGCTCAATGTCTAGGGTTCTTACCACTACTGAGAACTCAAGGATCGATTCCAAAATTTGCAAACTCAAGGATTCTTGGAGAAATGCCTACCTGAACACCAAGAACGGGACAGAATCAGAAGTGAAATAGTGAGGAAACCTAACTAACCTATCAGACATGGTGGCGATAGTTTTGAATGCGAGGATCAAGCCACGATCGGGATTGTTGCCACGCTTCTGCCAGCAACCAAGTGAAGAAGAGAGAAACTCACCGGAGGTACCATTAGGTTTGGCAATGACGGTGGAGAGGCCATCGTCAGTGAGGAGAGGATTAGAAGGAAGCGATGTGAGAAAGAGGATCCTGCGGATTAGAAGGAGGAGTAGAAGGAAGCGAAGCGATGGAGAGGCCACCGTCGGTGAAGAGGAACAATGACGGTGGGGTTCCCATTTTTCTGAAATCGCGAGAGAACAAACTGAAAGGTTCGCGTGAATGAACTCGCATTCTGTGTGAATGAATTAGTTCCCCTTTTTTTTTAATAATTGTCCCTATGGCAACGTTTTTAAAGCGTTGGTTAAAGCTTAAACAAAAAAACTGTTGCTTTAGACCTTCTGGCAACGTTTTTAAAGCGTTGGCTAAAGCTAAACAAAAAAAACCGTTGCGTTATACCTTTAGGTAACGGTTTTGAGCCGTCGGCAATAAAAAAATTGAAAAAAAAAATGAATCAGCAACGGGGTCAAAAAACCGTTGCCATTGTTATCTAAGGCAACGGTTTTTTTGGCATTGCAATTTTAGGCGTTGCCGTAGGGTCAAAATATTGTAGTGCTGGCCCCCTGTGGCAACCTGCGCCACATTCTGGGCAACCTGCGCCACTCTGTGCGCAACACAGCAAGCAACCTGGCGCCCTGTGGCAACCTGCGCCACATTCTGGGCAACCTGTGCCACTCTGGGCGCAACACAGCAAGCAACGTGGCGCACACAGGGCAGCAACATGGCGCCCTGGCGCAGCACAGCACTAGTGCAGAATTTCCTACAGCAGTGCACCTACTTCGGCGAATTAATTAAAATAGGAAACGATATCGGATTTTAACAAAAGACCACTCATTGGGAAGCTCTCTGAGTGTAGTTTCTGCCTATGATTTTCATTTTTCAAAATAAGTATCCAGTTGGTACAGTTTTTCAAAACACTACACTGAGATACCTAAATCGGACAGAATTCTTTACTCAACTTGCAACTAAATTTTCTTTCTCATTTCTTAATGGAATTTCGTGAAACCAGTGCCTATTTCGTAGAGAATTAAGTCTAATTTCCAATGAAACAAGAATCATTTAAAACGGAGTTCGATTGAGAACACAAAACCTACAAAAACCGAACATACTCACAGTTTGATTCCAGAATTTTGACCTAACTTTGGAGACTCATAACTTGAGCTACACAACTCCAAATTGAACGGAACCAGTGCCAAAACGACCGGCTTTAAGTCTATTTTCAAAAACATTCAGCCACATAATTTTTGGATCAACCGAACAGTACCAGTTTTAGAAGGACCGAAATAGTGTCCAGAAACGCACAAAAGACCATAAGCAAGTAAAACTTATTATGATCAATCACCAAATACCAATCTCAACATCACATACTTATGCATTTTGTCAAACATCTAACATGCATTCTAAACATCACTTACACATTCTATCAAACACCTAGCGTGCAACATTTTACCATCTATTCACTCAAGGCCATCAACACTCAAAACAACACCAACAACATACATATAATTTCATAATTCATTCATGCATATTATCAAACCACTCCTAGGCATCATAGGTTCTACCCTCCAATATACTACCCATCATATAACCCTTTATACTATGAGACTCCCCTTACCTTAAGAATCGTTGGAGATGAAAAACCCTTCCCCGAATCACCAAAACGCAGCAACAAGCTCTTCTCTTCTCTCTTGCGATTTTCTTCTCTTTTCCTTCTCCCCTTGGGTGTGCGCTAAACCTCTTCTCCTCTCCTCTCTCTATTTTTGCGACTTCTCTCTTTTCTCTCTTCTTCGCAAATCTTCCTTTCTTTTTCCTCTCCCTATGCGAAATGCACTAACCCTCACTAACACTCCCTCATGCGCCTACACCTTGGGCTTGGATCGCGGGCTTCCTCTAGCTTAAGCCCGATCACTATCTCCATCCCCTAATATTTATTTACACACCCCTTAATCAAATGCTAATATAATATTACACCAATTAAATAAATAATTGGATACCTAAATATTTAATTAAATAATTAGCCAATTATTTTTAGGGCGTTACACCTCCCCCAGCACGATGTACTTTAGGATGGGATCGATCCAAGTCTCGCCCTGATCGATCGTGCAGACATTTGTGATTGGGATTGCTTCTAATCGGACGCTGGGTTGAGGGAGTATTTTCTAGATTACGCTCCGGTGGTTCCCTGGGGTCTTTGTGCTTGCCAGTTTCGAGAGTACGTCCGCCCTTGCATTTTCTGATCTAGGGATGTGTCGGACCTCTGCACTTTCGAACTGTTCGAGCAGTTCTCGTACCTTAGCGAGATACCTCTGCAACACTTCATCTTTGGCATCATATGCTTCTCCAATCTGGGATACTACTGGCAAAGAGTCAGAGCGAAGCTCGACCCATTGTGCTTTGAATTCTCTAGCGAGCATTAGTCCAGTGATGCACGCTTCATACTCTGCCTGGTTATTTGAAGTAGAAAAGGAAAATGTTAACGAGACCTCTACCGTCGTTCCTTCTGGGCTCTCTAGAATCAAACCAGCCCCGCTCCCTTTACTGTTTGAGGAGCCGTCCACATACAGCGTCTAGGTCGGCTCAGGCCCCTCTTCCTGGACCGGGGTCATGTCCGCTACGAGTCTGCCAGGATTTATGCTTTCGTGGCCGTTCTTGTTTCATATCTGACACCGAACTCTGAGAGCTCCGCTGCCCACTTAATCATTCTTCTTACTAGGTCAGGTCGATGCAAGATCTGTCAAATGGGCTGGTCCGTTCTGAGGATGATTTGGTGAGCCACGAAATACGATCTCAGCCTTCGGACTGCCACGATTAGTGCCAGGGCTAGCTTCTCGATTCTTTGGTACCTGAGTTCTGGTCCCTGAAGTTCTTTACTTACAAAATATACGGGATTCCATTTTTCCCCGTCGACCTCCCGTACCAGCACGGCTGCTAGGGCTTCGTCACTGATGGAGAGATACAAATATAACGTCTCTCCGGGTTCTGGAGTAGTCAAGATGGGCGGTTGAAACAGGACCTTTTTCAACTGATCTAGAGCTTGGTCACACTTGGGCGACCATTCAAACTCTGCCTCCTTCTTAAGCAGCCTGAAGAGCGGGAGAGACTTGTTGGCCACCTTTGAAATGAATCGTGAGAGTGCGGCTATCATTCCGTTCAGCTTCTGGATCTCTTTTTTACTAGTGGGCGACTTCATTTCAGTCACTGCCCTGCATTTGTCTGGATTCGCCTCAATCCCCGGCTCTGTCAAATAGAACCCCAAAAACTTGCCCGCCCTGACTCCGAACGTGCACTTCTCAGGATTTAGCTTCAGCGAGTTCTTGGGTGCTTCCATAAATACCTCTTTAAGGTCGGCCACATGATCAATGTCTTGTTTGCTTTTAATGATCATGTCGTCTAAGTATACTTCGACCGTTCTGCCGATCTGTGCTCGAAAAACCCTACTCATCATTCTCTGGTATGTAGCCCCCGCATTTTTCAATCCGAAGGGCATGACTAGGTAATAATAGTTCCCTCTTGCTGCCATGAAGGCCGTCTTTTCCTGATCGGGTGGGTACATTGCGATCTGGTTGTAACCCGAGTAAGCATCTAAAAATGAGAGTAATCGAAACCCACTTGCGCTGTCTACTAAACGGTCCACACTAGGCACTGGAAACGCGTCTTTAGGGAATGCCCGGTTAAGATTAGTGTAGTCGACGCACATGCGCCATTTCCCATTGGCCTTCTTAACCAGGACGACGTTGGATAGCCATGTCGTATACTTGAAATGGCATCTTTCTTGCTTCATGCTCTCCTTGTTCCTTCATGCTCATGAAATGGCATCTTCGAGCGGCTTGTAGATCCGCCGGAACGGTGACCACGTCATTGCTGTCCAAATAAAATTTCATTTTCAAATGAACGGTCGAGGTTACGACCTCTAACTTTCCCAAAGTGAGGCGACCGACGATGCATTGGTATATCGACTTACATGGTAACACCAAGAAATTTACTTTCACGATTCTGCATTTGGGTTTCTCCCTGCTGTCGTCCCCGAAGGTTACCATAAATTCCACCATCCCAAGGGGTGTGGTGGATGATCCATTGAAACCTATCAGGTCGGATCCCCGATAGGCCGTCAGTTGGCTCCTGGGTATTCTCAAAACGTCGAGGAGGTCTTCAAAGATGATATCGGCCGAGCTCCCTTGGTCGACCAGGATTCTTCTGACCTCGACATTAGCCATTACTGCGGTGACGATCAGCGGGACGTACTTGTTTGGTTTCCCGTCGAGCAAGTCGTTGTCGCCAAATGCCAAAGGCGGCCTATTGGAGGGGAGTCTGGGCGTGGAGGTCGAGGCGACGTTCATTATTTCTTTCCATCGCCTTTTCAATGACTTATTCGTTTCTCCTCCTTCCGTGGGGCACCCTCCAGTAATTACCATCGCAACTGTGCGTCCCCTTGACCTCCTTTGGCCGTTTCTTTCTTCGCTGTCCTCATCCTCGTCCTCGTTCGTGCCTTTCCCGACTTCATTTACGATGGACTTGCCCTTTCGAGGGGATCGATCTCTGTCCTTCTCTTCTCGTTTATCTGTTTGCCCTTTCTTGACATACTGGGTCAGCTTTTCCTTTCTAATCAGCTCTTCGATGTCGTCTTTTAGAGCCATGCAATTGTTGGTGTCATGCCCATTACTTCTATGATAACGGTAGTACCTGCGAGATGGGCGCTGTCCTTCTTTAAGGACGAGTGGAACAGGCCTCTTTATATCTTTAAACTCTGCGTTTGCGCACTCGGCCAGGATCTGGGAGTACGAGGTGTTGAGTTTGGTCCGATCGGAGAATTTTTTCTGCCTGAATTCCCTGCACGGTCCTTCCCTATCCCTCCTGGGTTCTTGGACTCGGTTTGCGTGGAGCTCCTTCGCATGCCCCGCGACGGCTTGGGTAGCCATCGCTCTTTCCTCGTAGCTCATGAACCTCTGCGATCGTCTCAGGAAAGTTTCGAGATCCAGAGGCTCGTTCACGCCAACTTCTATTTCAAATAAGCTACCAGTTCGGAGACCGTCCCGAAGGAACCACAAGCGCATATCGTCCTCCAGTCCTCGTACGTTGGAGGCCTCTTTGTTAAAGCGCTCAACATACTCACGGAGGGACTCGTCCGGGCCTTGCCTGATCGCCTTCAAGATAGCATGCGATTTAGGCTTCACCCTTTATGCGGTGAAGCGGGCACTAAAAACTCGAGTCAATTGTTCCCAGGACGAGATGCTGTTGGGCCTTAACTCGGTGAACCACTCCAGAGCGGGTCCTTCTAGGGTCAACGGGAAGATCTTGCATTTGACCGGTCCGTCTGCCCGCCTATACTTCATTACCAAATCAAAGTAGCGTAGGTGGGCGTCGGGGTCCTTTATGTAACACCCCCTTTCTACCCTTTTATTTTAATTAAGAGAATCAGAGTTCAAAAATCATTTTTTTCGATTTCACCACGAGGGTGTCACACATACGTCAAATAAAACCTCAAGTCTCAAATAAAATAGTACGTCGTCAAAGGTGCAATACATAGCACTCCACAATGGGGAGACCTCAAAACATCGAAAACTACGTCATAAAATCCAACGACAACGCAGCGGAAAAGTAAATCAACCCGTCAACAGTATAAAAATCTAAGTACATCAACAAAACATCAAATACATTCCCCCCCAGGTGCTACGTATCAGAGCATGACGACTCGACTCAAGAAGTGAAGCTAAGACCTTCACTGGGAATCACCTGCACGTTACCAACACGGGGGTAACATTCAAACAGGAAAGGGTGAGCATCATTTCAATCCATATAATAGAAAATATGATAAGTACTAATCGTAGGTTACGCACTAGAGCAATCTGCATCCAAAACACTAAATATTCACATCACAATCATCATTCACATCACTTACAATAACTCATTTCATGTCATGTAGGCATATGAAATGCAACCCACTCGCGGGCATATGCATGAGGTACCTTTTCACAAACGTCGCTTAGCCCTTAAGGCCTCATCGTCACTTAGCCACTCAGGCCTCAAAACGTCACTGGGTTTATGCATATGGGGCATGAGACACTATGACATGCACCACTCACAACACACAAATACACAAATACCCAAATCATAGTCAACTATGTGACTCGTCACTTACCGGTTTGCTCACGAGGAGCACAGCACCTGTCAAATCCACAATCAACACACAACGTCACTTGGCCATTTAGACCTTAACATCACTTAGCCTTTCGGGCCTCAAACGTCACTGGGTTTTCATCGTCACTGGGTTTTCATCGTCACTTATACAATAAACATCATCAGCTCAAACAATAGCCACTGAGGGCGAAAACGTCATTTACTAGCCACCAAGGGCATCATCGTCATTTACACGTCATTATAATTAATATTAGCCACCAAGGGCAAAACAGTCCTTTAACTAGCCACTAGGGGCATCATCGTCAAAATCATCATTTTTGACACTACTTCGTTAAAAATCACTGGTCGTACTCAAAAGAGAATTTTTAAAGGCACCAAACGGGTTTTCAATATCACAGCAACAACCCTAGGGGACAGCCACTTGGGCGCCCAGCAAGCTTCTGAAATTTTAAGTTTTTATTTTAAAAAAATGGAACACACAGATAGACGACTGAAAATGCTTCACAACGCTTTTTGAATCGTTCAAAACGGATATTCGAGTCAAAAGATATAGCAAAAACAGTTTTCGAAAATACTTTGGGACATCCTGAAAACTGGCGCCATGGGCGCCCAGCGCCCAGGCACCTGGCGCCCAGCGCCTAGCAAGAAACAACACACACACGCACACACCCGGGCGCTCAGCGCCCAGCGCCTTGGCGCAGCACACAGCACACGCACACGCACACGCAACAGGCGCCCAGCGCCCAGGCGCAACACACAGCGCGCCACACACAGCACACGGGCGCCCAGCGCCCAGCGCTGGCACCCAGGGCCCAGCCACACAACATTTGGCAACACCCAGGCGCATGGCGCCCTTACAGCAACAAACAAAATCCAGATTTTTCCAGCAACTTTTCAACACTAAAAATTGATTCCTAACAATTTTAAAATATCAAAATTCATATTTTTCAGCATCCAAAAAAATGCACTTATTTTATTTAAATCACCAAAACTCATTGAAAAACATCACCAACATCATCATGGCGCCCTAGGCGCCCAAACATACACAATCACCTATGCGACCTCATCACCACTAAGCCAAACACATAGATCAATATTATGGGCTCCCAACACATGCGCATATCACCATCAATAAGGCAAAATCTTAGATCATACTCAAGTAATGGATCAAATTCGCATATACATATAGGAATATATAAAAATTAACATCAAGAACATCAAGAAACAACATCAAGAGCATCAAGGATCTAGTCAAAAACCCTAGATCTAGGACCTATCATGAGATCTATTAGATGGAAGGATAGAGCTCCCCTAACCTTTCAAAGAAGAAGAGCTTGAACCCTAGGAGTAGTCACCTACGGAGCCACAGCAACAACGGTGATCTCCTCTCTTTTGATCTTCGAAATCCCTCTTCTCCTTCTCCTCTTGTGTTCGACTTCCTCTTCTCTTGGCCGCCCCTTGCTCTCTCTTTCTCACGCTCCTCTCTTTCTTTTCTCTCTTGTCTCAAAATTTCGCAATTGGCCACAACAAACCCTAACCCCTAAGCACTTGTCCACTTCGCATATGACAAGAATAATGGGCTTGGGCTTCTCACTTAAGCCCAAGTCCATTTAGTTTGGCACCTCCACCTTCTAATACTTCCTACACAAATTAATATAAATTCTAATTAATTAAATTATACCCAGTGAATTAAATAAATGCCTAAATACTTAATTAAATAAATTAATTAAATATTTAGGGTGTTACAACTCTCCCCCACTTAGAATATTTCGTCCTCGAAATTTACCTGATCAAATAATTCTGGGTAGGACTCTCGCATTTTGCTTTCCAGTTCCCAAGTCATACTCTCGCCGGCAGCTCCTAGCCAAACCACTTTCACTAATGCAATCTCTTTGCCTCTAAGCGCTTTCACTTCCCGATCCTTAATCCGTACGGGCATCGTCTCCACAGTGAGATTATCCCGCACCTCCACATCAGCCATATGGATCACATGAGATGGATCCGAAACATACTTCCGAAGTTGCGACACGTGAAACACGTCGTGCAAGTTCGAAAGATTTGGCGGTAAAGCCACTCTATAAGCCACATTTCCGATTCTTTCAGAAATCTGATAAGGACCAACAAATCGAGGAGTGAGCTTCTTCGATTTCAACGCTCGACCAACACCGGTAATAGGAGAAACCCTCAAGAACACATGCTCACCCTCCTGAAACTCTAAATCCTTCCTCCGCTTGTCATGATAACTCTTCTGACGACTCTGCGAAGCCTTCATCTTTTCACGGAATCACCTTGATCTTCTCTGTAGTCTCCCGGACAATCTCCGGTCCCAACACTACACTCTCTCCCGACTCATACCAACACAATGGCGTTCTACACTTTCGACCATACAATGCTTCAAACGGTGCCATCCCAATACTGGAATGGTAACTGTTGTTATAGGTAAACTCAATCGACGCAAGGTAGGAATCCCATGAACCCCGTTGTTCCAATACACAAGCCCTCAACAAATCCTCTAACGACTGGATTGTTCTCTCCGACTGACCATCTGTCTGGGGATGATACGCCGAACTCATTTTCAACTTTGAACCCAATTCCTTCTGCAAACTCTTCCAAAACTCAGAAGTGAACCTCGGATCCCTATCTGACACAATACTCTTCGGAACACCGTGTAGCTTCACAATTTCTTTGACATAGACCTCTGCCAATCTCGACACCGGATAAGTGATATTAATAGGAATAAAGTGAGCAGACTTCGTTAACCTATCAACGATCACCCAAATAGCGTCATGACCCTTAACTGTATTCGGCAATCCCGTCACAAAATCCATCGCTATGCTATCCCACTTCCACTCTGGAACTTCTAACGGTTGCATTAACCCTGCAGGCTTCTGATGCTCAACCTTAGATTTCTGACAGATCAAACAGGCATACACAAACTGTGCCACATCTCTCTTCATACCGTACCACCAAAACATCTTTTTCAGATCTTGATACATTTTCGTCGCTCCAGGATGGATACTCAACTTGCTACGGTGACCCTCCTCTAAAATTGCCTTTCTCATCTCTTCATCATCCGGAACACAGATCCTACCCCGGAACCTCAACACACCACTGGAATCTAATTTGAAATCTTCATCTTCAGATTGACCAACCCCATTAATTAAATCTACTAACTTGACATCTGTCTTCTGAGCTTCCCTGATGCTGCCCAGGAAATCATTATCGATCTTTAACATTCCCAGCTTGACACTGCGAGGTGTCATTTTACAAACCAAACTCAAATCTCTGAATTCCTCGATCAACTCTAATTCCTTCACCATCATTGCCGACATATGCAAAGACTTTCTGCTTAAAGCATCAGCCACGACATTAGCTTTGCCGGAATGATAGTTCAAACCAAAGTCATAATCCTTCAAGAGCTCCAACCACCGACGCTGTCTCATATTCAACTCTTTTTGATCGAACAGATACTTTAGACTCTTATGATCACTGAACACTTCGAACCTCGAACCATAAAGGTAGTGCCTCCAAATCTTAAGCACAAATACCACAGCAGCCAATTCCAAATCATGCGTAGGGTAATTTTTCTCATGAACCCGTAACTGCCTCGACGCATACGCAACGACTTTCCCATCTTGCATCAGCACACCACCAAGACCCATTTTCGAAGCGTCACAATATACAACGAACGGTTCCTCCGGATTAGGCAACGTCAAAACAGGCGACGTCGTCAATCTCTTTTTCAGTTCCATAAAACTTTCCTCACACCGAGCATCCCAAACAAAAACTTTACCCTTACAAGTCAACTGAGTCAACGGAAGGGCCAACTTGGAAAAACCCTCGATGAACCTCCTGTAGTACCCCGCCAAACCCAAAAAGCTTCTAATCTCTGTTGCGGACTTCGGAGCCTCCCACTCCAACACTGCTTCTACTTTTGCCGGATCGACCGCAATACCATTACCAGAAATCACGTGCCCAAGGAAACTCACTTCTTTCAGCCAGAATTCACACTTTGATAACTTAGCATACAACTTTTTCTCTTTCAAAACTTCTAACACTGTCTTCAGATGCTCAGCATGTTCTTCCTCTGACTTAGAATAAACTAGAATGTCATCTATGAAGATCACCACAAACCGATCTAGGTAATTATGGAAAATACGGTTCATATATTCCATAAATACACCAGGAGCATTGGTCACACCGAACGGCATCACTGAATAGTCATAATGCCCATACCTTGTCCTGAACGCTGTCTTCTGAACATCTTCATCTTTTACTTTAATCTGATGATATCCGGACCTCAAATCAATTTTGCTGAAAACACGGGCACCCACTAACTGATCCATTAGATCGTCGATCCTCGGAAGCGGATACTTATTCTTGATAGTTACCTTATTCAACTGACGATAGTCCACACATAACCTCATGCTCCCATCTTTCTTCTTCACTAACAATACCGGAGCTCCCCACGGTGATACACTCGGTCTCACAAACTTTTTCTCAAGCAATTCTTCAAGTTGCGTCTTCAACTCAGACAATTCCGACGCTGACATTCTGTACGGTGCCAAAGACACAGGCCTCATACCAGGTACAAGGTCAATCGAAAACTCAACTTCTCTTTCCGGTGGCACGCCCGGAATTTCATCAGGAAAAACCTCAGGAAACTCGCGTACCACTTTCAGTTCTTCAATAACAGCCTGACTCTTAGCAGACAACGTTGCCATCAATGCAAACAGCTGAACTCCTTCTTTCTTCAACTTCTTCATCTGACCAGCAGATACCAAAACAGAATTTTCTTCTCCGAAACTAACCGACTTGCTACGACAGTTGATATGAACGTGATTATTCTCTAACCAGTCCATGCCTAAGATTACATCCAGACCTCTCAACGGCAAGCAACAAAATTCACAATAAAATCCCTGCCGAAGATCGACACGGGACACTGAGAACACACCTGGGACGTAATCACCGACCCCTTCGCAGGAGTATCGACTACCATTTCTCCATTCGTAACAGACAAAACAAGATTCAACTTCTTACAACGTTCAGCAGCAGCCCAACAACAGCAGCAGCAGCAGCAGCATCGATCCTCCCAGCCATCTCAACTCACTTGCTACCAGCAAACAACAGTTAGATATAACTGACAACACACTGTTGTCAGTTGACACTACTACTGGACAACTTGGCCGGACAGACCGAACTGCTCTGATACCACTAATGTAACACCCCCTTTCTACCCTTTTATTTTAATTAAGAGAATCAGAGTTCAAAAATCATTTTTTTCGATTTCACCACGAGGGTGTCACACATACGTCAAATAAAACCTCAAGTCTCAAATAAAATAGTACGTCGTCAAAGGTGCAATACATAGCACTCCACAATGGGGAGACCTCAAAACATCGAAAACTACGTCATAAAATCCAACGACAACGCAGCGGAAAAGTAAATCAAACCGTCAACAGTATAAAAATCTAAGTACATCAACAAAACATCAAATACATTCCCCCCCAGGTGCTACGTATCAGAGCATGACGACTCGACTCAAGAAGTGAAGCTAAGACCTTCACTGGGAATCACCTGCACGTTACCAACACGGGGGTAACATTCAAACAGGAAAGGGTGAGCATCATTTCAATCCATATAATAGAAAATATGATAAGTACTAATCGTAGGTTACGCACTAGAGCAATCTGCATCCAAAACACTAAATATTCACATCACAATCATCATTCACATCACTTACAATAACTCATTTCATGTCATGTAGGCATATGAAATGCAACCCACTCGCGGGCATATGCATGAGGTACCTTTTCACAAACGTCGCTTAGCCCTTAAGGCCTCATCGTCACTTAGCCACTCAGGCCTCAAAACGTCACTGGGTTTATGCATATGGGGCATGAGACACTATGACATGCACCACTCACAACACACAAATACACAAATACCCAAATCATAGTCAACTATGTGACTCGTCACTTACCGGTTTGCTCACGAGGAGCACAACACCTGTCAAATCCACAATCAACACACAACGTCACTTGGCCATTTAGACCTTAACATCACTTAGCCTTTCGGGCCTCAAACGTCACTGGGTTTTCATCGTCACTGGGTTTTCATCGTCACTTATACAATAAACATCATCAGCTCAAACAATAGCCACTGAGGGCGAAAACGTCATTTACTAGCCACCAAGGGCATCATCGTCATTTACACGTCATTATAATTAATATTAGCCACCAAGGGCAAAAAAGTCCTTTAACTAGCCACTAGGGGCATCATCGTCAAAATCATCATTTTTGACACTACTTCGTTAAAAATCACTGGTCGTACTCAAAAGAGAATTTTTAAAGGCACCAAACGGGTTTTCAATATCACAGCAACAACCCCAGGGGACAGCCACTTGGGCGCCCAGCAAGCTTCTGAAATTTTAAGTTTTTATTTTAAAAAAATGGAACACACAGATAGACGACTGAAAATGCTTCACAACGCTTTTTGAATCGTTCAAAACAGATATTCGAGTCAAAAGATATAGCAAAAACAGTTTTCGAAAATACTTTGGGACATCCTGAAAACTGGCGCCATGGGCGCCCAGCGCCCAGGCACCTGGCGCCCAGCGCCTAGCAAGAAACAACACACACACGTACACACCCGGGCGCTCAGCGCCCAGCGCCTGGCGCCCAGCGCCTTGGCGCAGCACACAGCACACGCACACGCACACGCACACGCAACAGGCGCCCAGCGCCCAGGCGCAACACACAGCGCGCCACACACAGCACACGGGCGCCCAGCGCCCAGCGCTGGCACCCAGCGCCCAGGGCCCAGCCACACAACATTTGGCAACACCCAGGCGCTTGGCGCCCTTACAGCAACAAACAAAATCCAGATTTTTCCAGCAACTTTTCAACACTAAAAATTGATTCCTAACAATTTTAAAATATCAAAATTCATATTTTTCAGCATCCAAAAAAATGCACTTATTTTATTTAAATCACCAAAACTCATTGAAAAACATCACCAACATCATCATGGCGCCCTAGGCGCCCAAACATACACAATCACCTATGCGACCTCATCACCACTAAGCCAAACACATAGATCAATATTATGGGCTCCCAACACATGCGCATATCACCATCAATAAGGCAAAATCTTAGATCATACTCAAGTAATGGATCAAATTCGCATATACATATAGGAATATATAAAAATTAACATCAAGAACATCAAGAAACAACATCAAGAGCATCAACGATCTAGTCAAAAACCCTAGATCTAGGACCTATCATGAGATCTATTAGATGGAAGGATAGAGCTCCCCTAACCTTTCAAAGAAGAAGAGCTTGAACCCTAGGAGTAGTCACCTACAGAGCCACAGCAACAACGGTGATCTCCTCTCTTTTGATCTTCGAAATCCCTCTTCTCCTTCTCCTCTTGTGTTCGACTCCCTCTTCTCTTGGCCGCCCCTTGCTCTCTCTTTCTCACGCTCCTCTCTTTCTTTTCTCTCTTGTCTCAAAATTTCGCAATTGGCCACAACAAACCCTAACCCCTAAGCACTTGTCCACTTCGCATATGACAAGAATAATGGGCTTGGGCTTCTCACTTAAGCCCAAGTCCATTTAGTTTGGCACCTCCACCTTCTAATACTTCCTACACAAATTAATATAAATTCTAATTAATTAAATTATACCCAGTGAATTAAATAAATGCCTAAATACTTAATTAAATAAATTAATTAAATATTTAGGGTGTTACACTTTACCCCGTTTACATCCGGAGATCTGAGGGAGGCTTCTCTAGTGCTCGCGGGATGGGGTACTCATCGATTCCACGAGTGAAGGGTCCCAGACCATCATCGCCCGTCCTCCTACGAGATGGTCGGTCCTTGGGGTGGTGGCCATGATGACCACGTCGTTGAGGAGGTGAATCATATCGACGAGGCCGTGATGGAGGGGGCGCATCGTAATATGGGCGAGGGAACCTGTCCGGAGATCGACTTCTGGACCGAGTTAGCGACCCAGATGAGTCGTAGGAAGATTCTTGGTACGACTCTTCCTCGGGCCAGTGGGTGGGGTCGGTCGAGGAGTGTGGAGTCCGTGGTCGTGACTGGGTCACTCCTCGCCTTCTTGGGGGTGATCAGTGTACTAGTAACCTCCTCGGGGGAGATCGACGTCTTCTGGATGGGTTGCCTCTAGGTCTAGACGATTCGTCGTCGCAGCGACGTTGTTCTGGCGCGGTGTACGCTCTCCCAGAAGCGGCCTGATCGGCGATGTTCCTGTCTCTTGTTCTCAACAGCTCGCGCAATTCCTGTTGGATCTCGTTCGGCAACATCACACTAGTGTGGTCGGGAGGAGCCCCTTGTGCACTGGATGCAGTGTCGCCTACGTCGGCGGCGTCGCCCTCCGGTGACTGCTGTCGTTGAGGGATTGCAGCCATGTTTCGCGGTTGCGGGGCGCCGCGTGGTCTGCCTCGCGGAGGCATGATAGTCAGGGTGGGGATGTTCTCTCTCCCACTGTGGTCGCCAATGAACCGGACTCTTCGCTGAGCGATCGGTCCCTTTGATGCAGTGAGTGTGTCTGTGCTGATGCGGATCTGGAGACTCGGGCGGGATGGTGAAGTTGATCCTGTGTGAAGGTTGGTCGCGTCCAGAGCTCCCGCGGGGTGTACCTGCGATGGCACTCCAACGCCCAAGTCAGTGGGGTGATATTCGAGTATAGTAACGGAGTGTGTAAAAACGTACCTGTCAGGTGATGTCATGGGCTCTTTATATAGCGCCAGGGGGTGCCGCAGGCGACTGTCGGATCCTGCGAGGATTCCTCCCTGTTGTTGATCTTCCCATCGTGGGCATTAGATGACACCGGGTCACTATTGGGCCGCTCGCACCGGCTCAACATTCTTTACGGGTTGCGACCTGATCCATATCGATGTGTGACGCTGGCTGATTATTGGGCCGCTCGACCCGACCCCGTATTCTTCAAATCATGGGCTGCGGCCCAGTCCAGAACAGAATTGTAACAGCTTTTGGAATCTGATGAATCATTACGGCCCGTAATAAATTAACACTGGCCGTAATGAAATCCTGCGATTCTTCAACTACTTTTCTTATGACTCCCAACACTGGTTGTAGTGATTTAACACTGGCCCGTGTTAATTTCTGTTTGATCACCCAAAAATTTCTTTTCTTTGATGTTTTTTGTACCTTCTTGCATTCTTTGGTCTTGAGACTTTACCATTATACTCTTGAAGCTCAATTTTTTCTCTTTTGCTCATTACTTAACCTACAAATGAAAACAAAACATTTGGTAGTAAAATAACTCTAAAATAGAACTAAAATACTAAACAAACTATTAAAAACTAATACTACAATAACACTTAAAATAGACTTATCAATGACGTGTAACGTTAGTTGCTTATATGTAGATCGTTAAATATTGGCAGCGTCTAAAATGGACATGTGTGGTAACTTTGAGCAAAATTGCTTCATGAGAAAGTGCTTTGCCACATAAAATGCATCTTTTCACAGCGATTATAAAATCGATACAAAAAGACACTACTTAACACACCCAAAGGTTTCACTTCAATACACAACTTGGTGTAAAATGTCCATTTTAATTAGTGTAAAATCTATCCCAGAAGGGTAGCTCACATGGTTGAGCGAAAGGGACATTGTTGGTGAAAACGTATGCGTACGGGATTCGAATCCCGCTCCCCCTCTGTTGTGCTTGATATATATATATATATATAAACTCAAATGTATGTGCAAGTATACACAATTGTAACATGTAATATAATAGTCAGTTGAGATTGTACCCACGGAAATTGGATTAATTTTTAAGTTCTAGTTGATAGTTTACTAGTGAGGAGTAACAAATTATCACACAATTGGGAATGCAAAAATGTAAAATAAAAGGAAATAAGCAAACAAGTTGAAATAGGTTGGAAAATATGACGAGAAGGTAGTTGGAATGCTTTCCACTAGTAAGTCACTTTTAACAACATTGTGTTACATATGATGATGTAGCACTGGATGCTGTAGCATTTGATGTGTGCCTTTCGGTCACTAACGTCAGAGTTTCATTACAAGGGACAACATGTCTGCGCCCTTAAATAGGTTCACTCCTGTATATGAAGCACCCACAGTATCACTCTATGGAGTATGCTGCCTATGTCTAAGTTGAGCATGGAATTACAAAGTTTCTTTTGTTAAAACACTTACCCACATTAGTTCTTCAGTTCCAATTATAAATCATGTCTGAATTTATAATTTGCATTCACTTTTAGCTGATCAATTCTAAAGAATGAATTTGAAAGAATCAAGCATGCAAGAACTAAAATGCAAATATTAATATATAACACAAAGCTAATCAAAAGATCATTATAAGATGTATAGCATCCCAACTACAAATGAAATTAGCTCATGCTTAACATTACTGAAATAAATGCCATGTTCATATAACTGAAAAATACAAAAGACAATAAATGGAGTAGAGAGTACACCATTAATTGCCCTCGCATAAGTCAGCCCAGTAATGCTGCAGCATCGCCTTCAGCATTCCTTGTAGTGCTTGAAGGTGAAGGATGAAGTTGTCAAGTTCTTCCCTCTCCTTTGAAACCAGCTCCAAATGTGATTTTAAGTGATAATTTCTGGTCTCTTTGTGAATGAGAAGGTGAAGGGTATTTATAGGCTCCTTTGGGTGGAGTTCCTTTGAGGTGAAGTTATCCTCCACTTGCCTCAAAAAGATTGGATTTGATCTCTCAACAACCACAAGTGGCTGTAGATGATTTATGAAAGAGAAGATGAGTTGTATCTAGAGGTTCCTTTAAGGTGAAGTTATCTTCTCCTTTTCTTTTTCCCACTTGCATCCACTTGCTTTTAAAAAGTTGATTTGATCTTTCAACTCTAGAAAGTAGGCCTATAAGCATGGGCAAGTGTTTCTGAAAAAGGTGCAAGTTGCAAGCTATGTTGTCCATAAAGTCGTGCCGATGTGATCCACTTGTGCCATTGCTTAACTTTTTGACTTTTAGCGCATAGTGACGTCATCAGGTAATGTTGTGGCATCCAATGCTTTGGCATCCGATGTTGTGGCATCCTAACGTTGTGGCATTCTAATGCTGTGGCATCCTAATGTTGTGGCATCCAGTGCTGCAGCATTGAACAAACGCATAAAAGCACCACAAAATATCCAAAAAATGCCAAGTTTACATCAAAACACTTCTTATCCCTCAATGTTGTATTTTCTTATATATTTGCATATTTACACAATATTATTACTGAGAATCTTACAATAATTTAGGTCTAGAAGCATAAATAACTCTATATAAGATAGAGTTATCACCCTCTCCTCTAATATTTAACACACTAATTACTAACCACTTTATCTATAAAAAATTAGTCTAAAATCTCTTATTTCCACGGATGTCGTGCTAGTCATCAAGTTATTGATTATATACCATCTTGTATTGTTGACTTCATTATTCTTGAAATGAAATAAATTTGTTCCTTTAAGAAAATGTCTTTAATCAAGCCTTCTAAACAAGTTTATAAATTTTTTTTAACAAATTATAAAAATCATTTTGGAAAATATTCTATATTTTGAAACATCTACTAAGCGATATCAAATGTGATCCTGCTAATTTGTTTGGCTTTTAGTACAAAGTGCAAAGTAAAATAAAAGGCCATTCGAACCTTCTCTAATAGTTGTGTGCACACAGATATTTCTTTGTTTTTTTTATTTATTAATCACACACATTTTCCTTTGTAAAAGGTTAGGAGCATTATAGAATGTGTGCAGGCTAAGTTTACCCATCTATCATACTTTATGTCTCATTTAGAGGTGGTGGATGAATTATTGCGTGGGATCAAATCTCATCTACAACTTTCGTAGACAAAATCAATAATATAACGACAATTGCTAAAAGATAAGAATTGTTATGAATATTATTATTATACTAGCCACTGTGCCCGTGGTACCCACGGGTATCGATTTTTTTTTTTTGAAGTGATTTCGATACAAATTACCTACGGGTATTTACAATTTTTTTTGAAATGATTTCGAGACAATATAGGTTATAATTGACATCTATTACTATTTATTGAAATTGAGGTCAAGATATTACCTTTGTATAGTTTCTATCGGTGAAACCCACAAATATTTTAAATTATTTTTAGGTGATATTGAAAAAAAAATTGTGTTGGAGGTACCCGTGGTACCCATGGGTATATAATTTATTTATTTTGAAATGATTTCGATACGAAATAAGCTACAATTAACATCTATTACTATTTGTTGAAGTTGGTGCATCCTAAAGTTTTTTCTTAAACAAAATTAACACCTTAATCCTAAATTTACTGTTATGAAGTGGATGTTTGATAGATTTGGAGAAATAATAATTGAAAAGAGGGTACAACAAAAATCAACTAAAGTGTTGATCATCCAATAATATAAAGCAATCTTAAATACTAAGAGAAGAATAATCAAGAAATCATATTTTTATTAATTTTAATATTTTATAAATATACTTGTACTTGTATTTATATTTTAGAAAGGTAAGAATTCAAAATATTATAGTACATATATTTTATTAGAATAAATTTTCTTTTTTGCAATTTTGCATGTACACCCTCGATATTCCTTCCTAGACCCCCTCCTGTAGTTTGATTACTTGAACTCCTTATTATAATTGGGCCAGCACATAGGCTGAGCCCACTGTTTTTGTTAACCCTTGAAGCATATGCCTATTCACTCACTCAAACCCTAGTTTTGAGAGTCTCTTCTCTCCCCCTTCATTGAAGTCAGCCACCGCCCCACCCATCCCCACCGCAACCACCACCACCAAGAATCGTGGAATCCGATCCTCTTCCTTCTCCATGCACACACCACCTCCCTCTCTTCCCCCTATCCTTTTGTATCCCTCTCTATTACATCGAGCTGGGTCGCGATCCAGTGCAATCCTACCGCGCCGGTGATGATTCGACGCCCTCTGATCCTTAACGTCATGCAAGCTGTGATTAATTGCAAGTCTGGTGACGATGGCGTACATGCATTAGCAAATACATCAGTTTGATATTTCATTTAACAGGTTTATTGTTATCCCTCTGTCTCACTATATTTTTCACCACTTTTACTTCAGATCTAATTCATTTAGAGCATATTTTTTTTCGAAATTTGAACTACAAAAAATAATATGTTTCCTAGGACAGATTTGTACTTTTATACGTTTTTTTTTGTTTGGTAATTTTAATGTTTTAAAGCTGAATTGTCTGTCAATCTCCATTACCAAACCAATGTCTAAAATTTTAAATGCCTTCTGTCGAGTTGTGCTATATAGATCACAGTTGTGGTCATGGTTCCCTGACATGGTTGGTATGCTTCCATGGTATTGTATTCTTGTAGCGTGGCTCATATTTGATACCTGCCACTGGAAATCTGATTCTCGATAGTGTAATACTTCGCTTAAGCTTATAATTGGATTTTTGAACTTGCATATCTACCATCTTTTATTCTAAAATCTGAACGTTACATTTAATATTTTTCAGGTTTTCAAGTTGGCCACTCACTTGGAGGAGGCACAGGTTCTGGTATGGGAACACTATTAATATCAAAGATTAGGGAGCAATACCCAGATAGAATGATGCTCACTTTCTCTGTTTTCCCATCTCCAGAGGTGTCTGACACGGTTGTAGAGCCATACAATCCCACATTATATGTACACCAACTGGTAGAAAATGCCCATGAGTGCATGATTCTCTAACCTGAGGAAGCTGACTGTCAATCTTATCCCATTTCCACGTCTCCACTTCTTTATGGTGCACATCCCTCCCATTGATGTAACTACCTTTTCTCTGCTCTCTTCCTTTACCTCTTCTCAAGGAGTAATACCTGCCCTGACAAAATTGATTTAATTGCTTAAAATTCACGGGGTTAATGTGTATGGCTATACATTTTTTCCTACTTTATGTTGAATTTGAGTCCCACATTCTTTCATGAAGCCTGTTTAAGTAACTGCTTGACTTAGAACAAAGTGAGCTTAAAAATCAGTTTTTTCCCCTTTTCATGATTCAATTTTAACATAGAAATTGAAGAAAAGTCTTCATACATTAATACCAAATAAATTGGTTTATGTGTATAGTGTTCTGATGAAGTAATTGGAGGACTGAACTTGGTGCACACTTTAGAGACCTAAAAAATCAAATTTTTTTCTTTTCATTTTTCATTTCTGACATAGGAAACATAGAAATTGAAGGTAGTCTTAATTGCATTAATACCAAGCAAAGCAGGGGAAATGAGCACTTGGATGTTGATATATAAGGCTATCTGTTTTTGTTATTGGTCTTAAATGTTAAAAACAACACTGGTTAGTTTGGCTTTGATTTGTTCCTTTAATAGGATGTGTAAGCATCTCAATTTGGGAGAGATTAAGGTTGCTGAAGTGAGCCAAAATTAGCTTGCTGAAACTGAAGTCCCAGATTCTTACTATGGTGAACCTCAAGCAGTGTTCTTGCATAATAGGCTCTTTTTTGCTGCTACACAAAGGAAGTAATTTTTCTTCCCTTTTTTTTAAGCAAAGAAAAATCTATTAAAAAGAGAAAAAGAAATACATAAAACCAAGGGGGGACCAGACCAAAACCCAAGGCCATAATAAACTAGAAAAAGTAGAGAAAGGGAAACCTAGGCTAAGGCTCCCAAAAACCAACCAACCAAAAGCAGGAAAAAACAGACCAAATAAATGGCTTATAAAAAACTACATCAGATCAAAATGAGACAGAGACTGAGCTAGCTTTGGACCGAGTGTTGTATCCAACAGCAAGACCATTTTTCTGCCTCAATTTCTTCTTTTGTTGCTTGGTCATAACCGGTTCAGTGTACCTCTCAGCTGAATCCGGAATCACCGGATCGCCAACATCATCTGTTGACTCCCCCCGAAACCTTCTTAAAATTTTCATGTCAGCTTCAACTGCCGGATTCAAGACTGAATCGACAATCGACACTTTGGCCTTTGGAAAGAGGTTCATTGTTGCTTGAGAATTAGAGACAACCTCATCATCTGAGATATCTTCCCAATTTTTACATAAAACAGTTGCCTCCACCGCGTAGGAAGCATCAGAATCAAGCCTAGTCGTGGGAGACTTGGTGGAGTGTGCTTCACCAATAGTATGACCCCCAGCCATCTCTTCAGGCGTGATAACAATGCTGTCAAAACCCAAGAAACGATCGGGGGCATTTTCTTCCATCACCAAAACCGCATTATTGTCTTGCAGATTGGATGGACCAGTGTCCAAAGTAGTGACTTTCTTCCCATTATCTTTCTTTTGCACAAACCGAAGAGAGGGTTTACTAGGGATGTGATTCACCTTTCGAGGCTGAATCTTGCCACCTTGAGTCATCTCCGCGTTCTTAGGTAACTTACAATTCTGGATAGAATGACCAATACATTGACAAGAGTTGCAAAACAGCGGTACACTCTCATATTCTACCCTGATGAGAAAGGCGTATCCCTCTCTTTCTACTAACAACTGATCATGCAGCTTCTCAGAGAAATCAACATCAATAAGAACTCTAGCAAAATGACCAAAAGTCCTCTTCATAGTGGCTTCATCCAGGGCAATAGGAGCTCCTAGGCTACCACTAATCTCAAACAAAATTTTTGACCTCCAATATTCTCGGGAAAGACCATGGATCCATACATAAATTCTTCCCTGATTTCATAGAATCTATAAATTTTTTTCTTTGCATAATGGATCCATACAATTACAATGCAAAGCATATTCTAATTTTTGGTACTTCAATCTAGATTATACTTATCCTATTATGATGTACCATGATGTACTTGGGAGATCCAGTCGAAATCTGGAAGATGCAGTCGAATTCTGACCTGCTGAGACTTAGGCAGCCCAAATTGCTTCAAAATAAAACCTGAAGATAAAAAGTAAACATTTGCAGTAAAATAGAACAAAAATATAATTAAAATACTAAAAAGACTTAATAAAATAACAATTAAAAAGACTCTAAAAATAGACTTATCAAACTCCCCTATGCTTGAACCTTTGCTTGTCCTCAAGCAAAAGCAGTGTAAATCTTTAGGCCAATTCTGAAGGAAAATTATTTTCATATCGAAAACCTTAAGTGAACTGTGGGGCATTTCTAACACTTTGGTTTGAGAGCTACTATTTTGGGCTTCTTGTGGAATTGAGAGACAACTTTAAAGTATCAGTACTCTAGAGAGGATATCAATGTCATCATAGAACCGGTTCCCCAGCATTCTTAAGCTTGGGTCCTCCATTTACTAAGACCGGGTCTCAAAGGAGGGTCTTTATACGTTGGGTATTCAAGCATTTTTTTCTTTTCTTTTTGATTTTATATGCTAACCATTCATTTTGACATTTAAAATGTACCAATTTTTGCATTTTGAATTGGTTTTGCATATATACATATATATAATTTTTTTTTTTTTTTAGAATACCCCAACTCAGACGTTTTTCTCCAGTAACCGCGCATCTAGTAAATGTCACCAAGAGAACCAGGTTACTAGTTTCTTTTCAGTCCCTCTATTTGTATTAATAACTGAAAATAGTCTCAATAGTGTGTGTGTGAAAAAGCCGTAGAAGTAGAAATCGAACCATGATACAATTTTTGTTGTTCCCAACCAGTCCACCTAGATGATTGCTAATGAAAAATTGAAAAATTATTTTTGTCCAGAAATGGCTTATCTAAAACATGCTTAGGGTTCACAAAGTTTCGTGATGGAGGGAGCAGATACAACTCAAAGTATAAAAAAAGATAAAAACTTGGCAAAGCAATAAAGACATTCCTAATAAAAGCAATAAAATACCCCCCCATGCTTGGACTAGGCATTGTCCTCAATGATTTTTTTTCAAATAAGACAAAAGGGGTTAGGAGAGCTCACCTGGCTGTCTGGTTCAGGATACTCGGCCCTGGGGTATTTTATTTTTCAACAAATCGAAAAATACATTAAGCCGTGGGTTGCCTCCCACGCAGCGCTCTTTTATGGTCATTAGCTTGACCTTTTCCCTTTATAAAGTTATTCCTGGGTCCCATTGCTTGAAGCATAGAGACCAAGTGACATATGAAGAATGAAAGCATATTCCTAGATCCCATGGCTTGTAAAATGGAAGTTGTGAATAAGATCTTTTTTACAATTCCCCCCTGATCAAATGTTATTTTTTTCAAAAAGGAAGGTGAAAAATAAGATAAAGGAGATGGTTTGTATGGTGGTGGGGGGATGTATGGTTCTTCTCTTTCTTTTTCTGGTTCCTTCTCTTTTTCTTTCTCTTCTTGCTCACAAGGTGAATTATGTTTTTCACTCACAATTTTTTCTTGGTTTGCTCTTGGTTCCTCTAATTGTTTTTCTCTTCTAAGGGTGACAGCATATATTTGGCCATTTAGATTTTGTTCAGGCTGTCTAGGAAATACCCCCGAAGATTTAGAGGATGAAGCCACCTGTGTTGCCACTTGAGTTATTTGATTTTCAAGCATCTTACTGTGAGTGGCAATAGAGTCGATTTTTGATCCTAATTTGATAAGTGTGTCATTCAAATAACATGTTTGATTTTTGAATTCTTCATTTTGTTTTGTTTGAGATGACACAAATTTTTCCATCAAAAATTCTAAGTTCGACTTTTGCGGGCTGTTTTGTGGGTTGTTAAAAACGCTTTGATTTTGAAAGACAGGAGGTGGTCTAGGTGCTGGATTGGGTGGAGGATTTTTATAAGAAAAATTTTGATGATTTCTCCACCCAGAATTATAAGTATTTGAAAACGGATCTTCTTTTTGAGCATAGTTTATATGCTCATTTCCAGTACTAGATGCCTCAAGCTGGCATTTAGCTCCAATATGGCCAACAACCCCACATAATTCACATGGTGGAGTAGTAGGAGAAAAAGTTTGTGAAACGGCACTTACATTTAATTTTTCAAATTTTTGAAAAAGTGCGTCCACTTTTGAGGCAAGATGATCAACAGCGGATATTTCATACTTACCTGGCTCTTTTGACGATGCTGGTTTATCTGCTATGGCTCGCTCACTTGCCCATTGACAATGGTTTTGAGCCATATCTTCAATGAGTGCATAAGCTTCAGTAAAATTTTTGTTCATCAAAGCTCCACCTGCAGCTGCATCAACAGTCATTCTAGTTGCATATTGTAATCCATTATAAAATGTATGAACAACGAGCCATTTCTCTAGTCCATGATGGGGGCATAGCCTTAACATTTCTTTGAAACGTTCCCAAGCATCATAAAGAGATTCCCCGTTGTTTTGAGAAAATCGAGTAATTTGATTTCTCATTTGAGCTGTTTTACTCGGGGGAAAGAATTTAGCAAGAAAAGCTTGTTTTAGCTGGTCCCAGCTGGTAATGGATTCCGAAGGCAAAGAATGTAGCCATGCTCTAGCTCTATCCCTTAATGAAAAAGGGAAGAGTTTTAGTCTTATGGCATCCGGAGGTACCCCGTTTAATTTGAGAGTTCCACAGTATTCAAGAAAAATTGAAATATGAAGATTTGGGTCCTCCGTGGGAGAACCAGAAAATTGGTTTTGTTGTACCATCGAAAGCAGAGATGTTTTGAGTTCAAAATTATTTGCTTCCACATTTGGATGTACAATGGCAGCCGATGGCTCTGCTGAAGGTGTTGCGTACTCTTTGAGAGCACGATTTTCATTAGCCGCCATTTGGTTATCGGGAATTTCTCTCCTCCTTCTATGTAAGAACCTTTCGATTTCGGGAATTTGTTGAACAGTTTCACTGAAACTTCTGGTTCTTCGCATTCGAGGGACAAGAGAAGAAAAAGTAAAAATAAAGAAAATAAAATTTCAGTCTAACCGGTTTCGAAAAACTTAATCAATATCACTGCCTCCCCGGCAACGGCGCCAAAAACATGATAGCCCCGCAAGTGCACGGGTCGTATCGCGTAATAAAAGAGTATCGGTCCACAGGGAGAGCCTAAGTGAATACCAATCTAATTTTTCAAAGTTGATTAACTGAAAAGAAAGTGTTTTTGGAAAGAAGGAATATTTTAGTAAAGTCTACTCACTCATGATCATTGTAGACAAAAGAGGAGAAAAGAAAATAAAAGAAGAAGACATAAAGTTAAATAGCGAGAAATAAAAGAAAGCGGTAAAGTGCAAAAATCATAAATAGCGGAATTGTAAATGACAAGAAAGTAAATTGCTTGAAAAGTAAATTGCCAGTAATTTACTTGACTTGCCAGTAATTTACTTGACTTGCCAGTAGTTTACTTGACTTGCCAGTAGTTTACTTGACTTGGAAATTTAAAGGGCAAAAAAGTAAATAACAAGGAAAATAAAAGAGCGAAAAAGTAAAGAGCGAAAAGTAAAGAGCGAGAAATTAAATAGCAATGAAAGTAAATGACTTGGAAAGTAAAAGGGCGAAAAAGTAAATAGCAGGGAAAATAAAAGAGCGGAAAAGTAAAGAGCGAAAAGTAAAGAACGAGAAAGTAAAGAGCGAGAAATTAAAGGACAATGAAAGTAAATGACTTGGAAAATAAATAGCAAGAATTTAAAGGGCAAGAAAGTAAATAAACAAGAATCATAAAAAGCATGAAGAGTAAATTGAAGTCATGAATAATTAGAGAGCCTTTGTCATTGATTTTCTAACAAAATTCAAGCTTAGGTACAAGTGAGGATCAAGCCTCTATTTATAGGAAAATATGAGGGGCAAAATGGTCCAAAAGAGGAAAAAGTGGCAAATCAAGTTGGCCAAGGGAGTCATCAAAGAGCCATCCTCAAGTGGACAATGCACATGAGCAAGTGGTCAAAGCACATGGTCATCAAAAAGTGGGCAAAAATATCCAACAACAAGTGGGCATGGTAATTTCGACTGATGCAGCAAAAATCTGGATAGCAAAAGCAGGCACAGTCGAAATCTGGATAGCAGAAGCAGTCGAAATCTGGAAGACAGATGCAGTCGAATTCTGGAAGACAGATGCAGTCGAATTCTGACAGATGTAGTCGAAATCTGGAAGACAGATGTTGTCGAATTCTGGCCTGTTGAGACAGATGCTGTCGAATTCTGGCCTGCTGAGACAGATGCTGTCGAATTCTGAGAGATCCAGTCGAATTCTGGGAGATCCAGTCGAATTCTGGGAGATCCAGTCGAAATCTGGAAGATGCAATCGAATTCTGACCTGCTGAGACTTAGGCAGCCCAAATTGCTTCAAAATAAAACCTGAAGATAAAAAGTAAACATTTGCAGTAAAATAGAACAAAAATATAATTAAAATACTAAAAAGACTTAATAAAATAACAATTAAAAAGACTCTAAAAATAGACTTATCAATGACAAAAACTTGATAAAAGAGTTATCGATCCACAGGGAGAGCCTAGGTGAATACCAATCTAATTTTTCAAAGTTGATTAACTGAAAAGAAAGTGTTTTTTGGAAAGAAGAAATATTTTAGTAAAGTCTACTCACTCATGATCATTGTAGACAAAAGAGGAGAAAAGAAAATAAAAGAAGAAGACATAAAGTTAAATAGCGAGAAATAAAAGAAAGCGGTAAAGTGCAAAAATCATAAATAGCGGAATTGTAAATGACAAGAAAGTAAATTGCTTGAAAAGTAAATTGCCAGTAATTTACTTGACTTGCCAGTAGTTTACTTGACTTGCCAGTAGTTTACTTGACTTGCCAGTAGTTTACTTGACTTGGAAATTTAAAGGGCAAAAAAGTAAATAACAAGGAAAATAAAAGAGCGAAAAAGTAAATAACAGGGAAAATAAAAGAGCGGAAAAGTAAAGAGCGAAAAGTAAAGAGCGAGAAAAGTAAAGAGCGAGAAATTAAAGGGCAATGAAAGTAAATGACTTGGAAAATAAATAGCAAGAATTTAAAGGGCAAGAAAGTAAATAAACAAGAATCATAAAAAGCATGAAGAGTAAATTGAAGTCATGAATAATTAGAGAGCCTTTGTCATTGATTTTCTAACAAAATTCAAGCTTAGGTACAAGTGAGGATCAAGCCTCTATTTATAGGAAAATATGAGGGGCAAAATGGTCCAAAAGAGAAAAAAGTGGCAAATCAAGTTGGCCAAGGTAGTCATCAAAGAGCCATCCTCAAGTGGACAATGCACATGAGCAAGTGGTCAAAGCACATGGTCATCAAAAAGTGGGCAAAAATATCCATCAACAAGTGGGCAAAATATCCAATTTTGGCTTGCACAGTTGAAATCTTGCCAGCAGAAGCAGGCACAGTCGAAATCTGGGTAGCAGAAGCAGGCACAGTCGAAATCTGGGAAGCAGAAGCAGTCGAAGTCGAAATCTGGAAGATGCAGTCGAATTCTGGGAGATCCAGTCGAATTCTGGCCTGCTGAGACAGATGCTGTCGAATTCTGGCCTGCTGAGACAGATGCTGTCGAATTCTGGCCTGCTGAGACAGATGCTGTCGAATTCTGAGAGATCTAGTCGAATTCTGGGAGATCCAGTCGAAATCTGGAAGATGCAGTCGAATTCTGGGAGATCCAGTCGAATTCTGGGAGATCCAGTCGAATTCTGACCTGCTGAGACTTAAGCAGCCCAAATTGCTTCAAAATAAAACCTGAAGATAAAAAGTAAACATTTACAGTAAAATAGATCAAAAATATAATTAAAATACTAAAAAGACTTAATAAAATAACTATTAAAAAGACTATAAAAATAGACTTATCAATGATGTACTTAATCAAAATTTCTAAGATTTTTCATGGCCTGATGATTTCTATCCTTTGGAAAAGTTTATTAGAATGTTTTCCCCATAAGAGATTATATTTGAAGATATACCCTCACTTATGTCATATGTCTCTAAGATTTTCAAAATTTGACAGATATATATACATCTATAATCGTGAAGGCAGAGCTTCATTGCCTAAAGGTTGGTATAGTACCTGTGCAATGTTTTTAAATTTTTGCTTTAGATGGGTGTCAGCAATGTTTCGACTTATTTTGATGGCTAAAGTGTTTGTCTTTTAGAGTTGAACCATCCAATTTGATATGCTCGAGATTTAAATATGTTTTCTCATCTGATTGATATTTTCTTTTCTTATCCACAATTCATCTGGAAATTCATTAAAATTATCTTTGTAAGCAATTGAGGAAGCAAAGTAACAAACAGAGAAAGTTTGAAAGTTGAATTAGTTTTTTTTAACAAAACATGAAAACTAATGAAAATAATAGAGCTAATATACATGCATGTAATCAAATTGAAAAAAAAATATCAGAAGGTTTATTCATTGCAAGCCCCTGTTCTACTTTCTATTCCTCATTGATCTACCATAATTTTAGAAACATGTTGGAGTACATGCATAGTTGCTTGAAGACACCATGTTGTAAAGAATTAATTACTCCTTGGTTATGGTCAAACTTTCATTCTGTGGCATTCAGAGGTGTTAGATATGATTGAAGATGCTTGTGAATAATTGAAGGAAAAGAGGCAGCATGAGAGAAAGAGAGAAATACATTGAAAGGCAAGGTCTGAAAGACATGAAGAGGGTGGTTGCTGGTATGGTGAGGTTTGGACGCAGAGGGGGGCCCTCATCGGAGGATTTGGTGTCTTTGTGGGCTGGCAATGGTTCTCCCTTTCCATTTTCTCTTGCTATTGCTTGCAACCTGATGCCAATAGGAGATTGATTGCCATGAAATTGTTTCCTTTTGGTTTCTGGTTCTGTTTTGTCTTTTTCCTTTGTTTTCCCATCTCTATTTTTTTCCCAGTGAAGTGAGGTCTTTGTTTGATGGTTGTAAAGGCAATTAAATAGGTGGATATCCACCGAATAAAAAAACAGGTGGCAGAATATTAATCAACCACCACAATTACAATGACAAGTAATAATGTGTGGCAAACTTAGAGTGTGACACTTAAATTGAGCATTAAAATGACACATCATTAGCTTAGTATAATGCTGGCAATATGTTACGGAGACAACAAACAAATGAAGAAGTAATTTTTTTATAAGAGAAAATAACATTGAGCAAAAACAACAGCAAAACAAATGGTCACATATACGTGTGCAATGGTTTACACGTGAGAGCTGTTGAAGATTTATATATAAAGATAGTGGATATCCATCCTTCTCACTTACCAGAAGTTTACAAATCACAAAATTTTTGTTGTTTGGCATAAACGGTTGGGCCATCCTGAGTATATAATGATGCGAAAAATAATTGAAAATTTATGTGGTTGTCAATTAAAGAACCAGAAGATTCTTCAATCTAATAAATCATGTATCTCTTGTTCACAAGGGAAGTTTAAAATTAGACCATCACCACAAAAATTGGAAGTGAATATCTCGATTTTTTGTGGGCCAATACACCCACCATGTGGACCGTTTAAATATTTTTATGATTTTAATTGATGCATCAACTAGATGGACACATATAGTTGTTGTCAACTCACAACTGGAAGTTTGTGAGATTGTTTGCTACTCTAATTTCACTAAGAGTGCATTTTTTAAATGGTCTTGAAGAACCATTCTTTAGACGTCTAAATTTAATTATATGTCCAATACTTATGAGATAAGAACTTCCAATTTCTACTTGGGAACATGCAATTTTGCATGTTGTAACTTTGATTTGCATCAAGCCAACAAGTTATCACAACTCTTCCCCTTTGCATTTGGTTTTTGGTCACGAACCTAATATTTCCCATCTTAGGTTTTTTTGTATATGCAGTGTATGATCCAAATTCTTCGTTCACAATGTACTCTGATAGGTCCTCAAAGAATTTTGGGAATATATATTGAATATAAATCTCCATGTATAACAAAGTAATTTGAGCCAACAATTGGGGATTTGTTTATAGTACAGTTTGCTGATTATCATTTGATGAATTAAATTTCTCAGCATTAGGGGGAGAGAATAAGCAGTTGAAACAAGTGATCAGTAGGAATGAATTATCATTGTCTCATCTTTATCCTCAAACTAAACAATGTGAACTAGAACTTCAAAAGATAATTCATTTGCAAAGCTTAGAACCAAATGCATTCACTGACCCAAAGGTGTGACCAAGTCATACATATTAGTTGCTAATGCTCCAATACAATGGATGTCCCTGTTGGACAATCGAATATTGCAAATGAGTCTCAATCGCGCCTGAAGCGTGGTATACCAATCGGTTCCAAAGATAAAAATCCTCGAACTAGAAAAGGAGCTAAAACGAAAGATGGTCCAAGCGGGATATAGAAACTCAAAGAGTCTTCAGATATAATTAACTTTTTAGTTCCAGAAGAACTAATTAGGTACCTGAAAAATTCTGAAGTTAAAGAGATCTCAATGAATTATGTCAATAATGAAATACAATGGAACCGAAATGAAGTCAACGTTGACGATATTTTTACATATAATATAACACTAAATGTGATAAATGATAGCGAGGATCATGAACCAATGTCTACTAAAGATTGTACGCAAAGTGAGAATTGGCCAAAATTGAAAGATGAAACAGAATTAAGCTCATTTTACAAAAGTTTTTGGACCTGTAGTCCAAACACCTGAAGGTGTGAAACCAGACGTATACATATAGGTTTTTTTGTGTGCAAAAACAAAATGATGATGGTGAAATTGTGAGATTCAAAGCTCGACATGTTGCTCAAGGGTGAATGCAAGTACTTTTCAACACTTAATTAGCCTTGTAGCACATGAAGAGCTCAATTTTCACAAGATGGATGTTGCTACGACTTATTTGTATGACTCATTTGATAGTCATAATTAAGGATTAATATTCCAATACAGACTTTTCGGATTCTCGAGATGATTACTCAAATTGAATCAATCCCTCCATGAGATAATATAATTTGAACACATATGGTATAATCGTCTAAATTTATATTCTAAAGGAGGGATACAAAAATGATATCACTTGTCCATATAGTTTTATGAAAATATTTGGAAAAGAATTTGCTATAACTGATGTCTATGTTGATGACATAAATATTAAGAGCTTGCAAAAAACTGTAGATTGTTCAAAGAAAGAGCTCTAGATGAATGGCCTCAAATTATATATGATGGATTTTGAGGTTGAACTTGTAGATGATCTCTACATGGAAAATCCCAGAAAGATTCAAGATAAAAAAAATTAAATAAATTATTTTGAAAAACAAAGTCTCATATTGATCTGCAGAAAGTATTTATATTGAGTACATGAGTTGTGTGGTAAGAATATATGAAATATCTCAGTTCCGAAGACTATGAAAGCATGCATACATATTACCAAATGTTATATCCCTTGATATGATAGTATTATGTGATAATTAGTAGTAATATAGTTCATCACAAATCAAAATTCATCAGAAAAAGGGGGTAAGATGCATATTTATGTTTGGCTATTGTAATGAATATGCATGCATATTACCAAACATTATATCCCTTTATATGATAGTATTATGTGATAATTAGTAGTAATATAGTTCATCACAAACCAAAATTCATTAGAAAAATGGGGTAAGATGCATATTTATGTTTGGCTTTGTAATGAATAAATCATTTTATGTATGTAACACAAATTAACCATGCAAATATAAAGTATTTTTCTGATCTAGATCAAGTCAGATTACAAGTCAGCTATTATCTACATGTGGTGATATTGAAAAATCTTTATGATCTATGAAACAATCTATGGTTCTTGCTTCTTCATTCCATGCCCAAATGCCAACAATTCAAGGAAGACGTTTTGAAGATAATACTGATCACAAAGCTCCATTAAAATAGGATACATCACAAGTGACAGCGGAATAGATTACTCCATATGCACTTAGGAAGAAACTTCAGATGTTGAAATTTATATTTTGAAGTGATGCTCCATTCAGGAGGAGAAAAGTTGCACTCTTTTTTCCCTTGCCATGGTTTTGTCCCACTGGGTTTTCCTGGAAAGGTTTTTAACGAGGCAGTTCCCACTGGCAGGATATTATACTCTTTTTTCCTTCACTAGATTTTTATCCCACTGGGTTTTTTCTAGTAAGGTTTTAATGAGGCATATCTTCGATGGACATCGAAGGGGGGTGTGTTATGAATATTATTTATTATATAGTGGATGTCCGTCCTTCTCCCCATCTTCTCATGTAGTGGATTTTTATGATTGTCTTTTCACTTACCAATCCACTCCCTATAAATAGGGTTCACCCTTATGTATAGTGAAGTACTTGTGAAGAGAATAATACAAAATGCTTTCATCTTATCTCATTTTCTCATTCTCTTTTTCTTCCTCTTTCTCTATTTTGGTTTATTTTTATAACAAGAATTATATTTTAGGTTCTCCGGACTTTTTTTTTACTAGAGGTTCTCCATATATATACTTCTTTTTTGACAAAGAGGTTCTCCATACTTGTGAGAATTAGATATTTTATAATGAAACTAGTACTATACCCGTGCATCCGCACGGGCCGATCGCGTTACGTCATACGATTACCTCAAATAGAAACGTTAGTTTGAAATCTCATTAATCTAAAATCAATTGTAAAATATAGATGATGACTTGCATACGGACAGATGCTGTCGTGTTCTTTTTAGGAATGAATTTAGACAGTATTTAAATAGTCTGAACATTAACCCGTGAAAATAAAGAAAAATTTAAAGTAGATAAAAAAGGAGTTTCAAATAAAAAATTGATAAATATTAAAACTAAAAATGTAAAAGTATCATTTAAAAACAATATGTGCATTTATCCCGTGTGTTTTTATATATCAGTGCAGTGTTTTTTTATATATCAGTGTTGTTATCCCATGTTTTTTTATATATCAGTGCAACTATCCCATGTTTTTATATATATCATTGCAATTATCCCTGTATTTTTTTTATATATCAGTGCAGTTGTCTAGTGTTTTTTATGTATCAGTGCAGTTATCTCATAGTTTCAATTGATTATTTGAGTTGATTAGTAGATTATGGTAGATAGTGAAAGATAGATAGTAGATTATCAATAACAAATATTTATCCCGTGTTTTTCTATATATCAGTAACAATTATTTGTCCCTTTTTAGGTATTAGTGACAAATATTTGTCGCGTGTGTTTTAAATATTAATCAGTTTAAATAGTCATTAAGCCTTCTTGTTTTTTTAGATAGTAGTTTTCAAAAACTATAATTATCAATGGCAAATATTAATCCCGTGTTTTTTTATATATCACTGCAGTGATCCCCGTGTTTTTTATATATCCGTGCAGTTATCTGGTAGTTTCAATTGATTATTTTAGTTGATCGTAGATTATAGTAGATAGTAAATTTGTTAGATAGTAGATTATCAATAAGAAATAATTGTTTTAAATATTAATTAGTAATTTAAATAGTCATTAAGCCTGCTTATTTTTTAGATAGTAGGTTTGTAGTAGTAGGTTTCAAAAAATTTAATTATCAATGACAAATATTAATCTCGTGTTTTTTTATATATCAGTGCAGTTATCTCGTAGTTTCAATTAATTATTTTAGTTGATTAATAGATTATAGTAAATAGTAAAAGAGAGATAGTAGGTTTTTTAGATAGTAGGTTTATAGTAGTCTTCCAAAAATTTAATTGTTTAAATAGTCATTAAATATTATTGTTTTTTAGATAGTAGGTTTATAGTAGTCTTCCAAAAATTTAATTATCAATGACAAATATTAATCCTTTATCTTTTTATATATTTGTGGAGTTTATCAATAAGATAGTAGGTTTTTTAGATAGTAGGTTTATAGTAGTCTTCCAAAAATTTAATTGTTTAAATAGTCATTAAATATTATTGTTTTTTAGATAGTAGGTTTATAGTAGTCTTCCAAAAATTTAATTATCAATGACAAATATTAATCCTTTATCTTTTTATATATTTGTGTAGTTATCCCGTGTGTTTTTATATATCATTGCTGTTATCTCATAGTTTCAATTGATTATTTGAGTTGATTAGTAGATTATTGCAGTTATCCCGTATTTTTATATTAGATTATTTAAGTTGATTAGTAGATTATAGTAGATTATTGCAGTTATCACGTGTTTTTTTAGATAGTAGTTTTATAGTAGTTTTCCAAAATTATAATTATCAATGGTAAATATTAATTATAAATTGTCAAAAAAAATTATAAATATCAATGGTAAATATTAATCCCGTGTTTTTTTTTATATATCACTGCAGTTATCCCGTGTTTTTTATTTATCAGTGCAGTTATCTCGTAGTTTCAATTGATTATTTTAGTTGATTAGTAGATTATAGTAGATAATAAAAGTTAGATATTAGATTATCAATATGAGATATTTGTTTTAAATATTAATTACTAATTTAAATAGTCATTAAGTCTTCTTGTTTTTTAGATAGTAGGTTTATAGTAGTAGTCTTCAAAATTTTTAATTGAAGTAGTGTTTGTATAAATTTAGAAATTTAGTTAAAAGAATTAAAGTGAAGTGATAAGAGAAAGAGAATAATTATTTATGGGAAAAGTAAAGTAAAAAGAAAAAAAAGTAAGAAAGTGAGTGTAAAAGAAAAGTAAAAATGAGGAAAGAGAGTGTAAGAAGAAAGAGAAAAAAGGAAGAAAGAGAGTGTAAGAGAAAAGTGAAAAGTAAGAAAGAGAGTGTAAGAATAAAAGAAAAAAAAAGGAAGAAATAGAGTGTAATGAAATTTTTACCCTCAAAAATTTGAGGTGTCTTTTAGATAGAATGGGGGTATTGGTAAAATCATATGTGGTGAATTTGTATAAATCTATAGTAGATAAAAGTTAGATATTAGATTATCAATATGAGATATTTGTTTTAAATATTAATTACTAATTTAAATAGTCATTAAGTCTTCTTGTTTTTTAGATAGTAGGTTTATAGTAGTAGTCTTCAAAAATTTTAATTGAAGTAGTGTTTGTATAAATTTAGAAATTTAGTTAAAAGAATTAAAGTGAAGTGATAAGAGAAAGAGAATAATTATTTATGGGAAAAGTAAAGTGAAAAGAAAAAAAAGTAAGAAAGAGAGTGTAAAAGAAAAGTGAAAATGAGGAAAGAGAGTGTAAGAAGAAAGAGAAAAAAGGAAGAAAGAGAGTGTAAGAGAAAAGTGAAAAGTAAGAAAGAGAGTGTAAGAATAAAAGAAAAAAAAGGAAGAAATAGAGTGTAATGACATTTTTACCCTCAAAAATTTGAGGTGTCTTTTAGATAGAATGGGGGTATTGGTAAAATCATATGTGGTGAATTTGTATAAATCTATAGTAGATAAATTCTTAGGGGATAGTGCCATTCTTTTTACTATTCACTTAAATTGATAAAATACATTGAAACAAAACAAATTTAACATTGCTAAAATCATAAAGTTGAATCTCTAAAACTCACATTACCCAAGCTAATAGCATAAAATAGCAAAATGCTTATAAATTTGTCAAAATTAAATTTATAAGTGAGAGTGTGTGGAGTTTATATACATTTAGTTGGTGACACGCTTGTTGTAACACCCCGTTCCCTAAAATAATTTAATAAAGAATTTTCGGAAAAATATGAGAGGACCTTCTTGAAATAAATTAAAATAATATGAATAAAAAAAAACTTTAAAAGATTTACATATTGGGGAAAACGCACCATGTGCATTATTTTTTCTTTACATTCAAACAAGGACTTCTAATAAACTCAGTTTAAATAAAAATACACTGAAATAAACCCCATCGTCCCGACATCACACCTAGTCAGAGCTTGACACCATATAATCACAAGGACATGAGAACTAGCATCCCATATCCAAAAGCGTCCCACTAAAATAGACTTCCAGCCAAGGCACATAACCCGTAACAATTATCTGAAAAATATGGTTGTACGGTGAGAATCACCTTCAAGCTATATTAAGGCGATAAGATAAACATCAAGGCAGACACTAGTCCCATTTAAGTTAAGCAAATAATAAGGTCAATGAAATATCACAGGTGAGAAAAAAAGTACTTTAAAATACACGTAAGTTATACCTTCTTTTTAAGTTCAATAAACTACAACTTAACGAGTACGAAATCAGAATGTATAGTACTTGTTATTGGTAAAAGGTTGAAATGATAAACTCTTATATTAGGTAAATCAAGCAATCCATTACAAGCATCAATTTCAACATAGATAATCATGATTTACAAATCGACATAAATCATAAATCCTCACAAGTCACGAATGTATGATATGCATGTCTCACTCAGCAAACACAAGAATGCCTCTCCCTAGACTCAAGAAGGAAAAAAAGAGAGAACCATCTTTGCCTCACTCCAGGGCCAGATGACTCAAACTCAATGACACGTAGCCAAACACCATAGCAACTGAGCACCATCTTCACCTCTCACAGGCTAGGTAGCTTAGACTCAATGAAACTAAGTGAGTTATATTTCACTTAAACACCATTATTGCCTCTCATCACAGGCTAAGTAAAATAGACTCGGAGACACTGGTTGCCTCTCACAGTCTAGCTAACTGAGACTCGACCACACTAGGTCAACTATGGCATCACATGATTACCGAATCGCCTCTCACAGACTTGGTAACTCAGACTCAAAGATACTAGGTTTTTTCCATAACACGACTCAATTATTATTCTCGCTTCTCACATGCTAGGTGACTCGGACTCAAAGACACCATATCACAACACGCACAACCATATATCACAAACACAATCACAGTGTAGTCACACTATCACCTGAGCACCATTCCCACCTGTTACAGGCTAGGTAGCTCATCACAATGATATCAAATCATAATCATATATCACATAGTATAAGGAAAATAGTAACAATGACACACGTTTTACTCGCACCTGTCGTTATTCAAGTCCATAAAATTCTTTATACTCTTAAATCCACCAATAGTATTCATTTCTTATTCAGATATTAAAACATCAAAATATTGGTATAAATTTAATAACTAAATCTAATTCTATTATTTTGTCTCCTTATAAAGGAGACAATACTTCTAAACATTAAATCTTACAATACTTATTGGCTCTTTAAATCATTCCTAATGTTAGTGACATGATTCTATATTTATAAAGGTGAACCTTACAAAACATCAACTAATGACTCATGTCCTAATTTCAATAGATGACCACTCAAACAACTCAATTGAATTGAATTGTACCAATATAATTACAACAGATCAAATGCAATAAAAAAAGGAAATACAATTTACAGCAATCAAGCACACATGAATATTAAGCATATAACGTTCAACATTCAAGAGTCTCAATTAGGATCACGAGCTACATTATTAATAGTTGATTTATTTTTTTTTGGTTACATTAATAGTTGATTTATTAATCACATGCTTTAAAACTATTTCTTAGGTGTCTGCCTCATTGGATGAGGCAATATGCATTTTTAATTAAGTGCTCAAGGGATTAATGGCAATCCCTACGACCTTAAAGATACCCCAGAGCCCGAATATAGCCCGAAGATCATCTCCCGTACCTGGTCTGACAATGTCGAAAGATACCAAATTAAAGGAATTTCGGCACAGAAGTCCATACCACGAACATGCCCATATTTAAATGTTTGACGCCGAGTTCACACAACTTATGAAATACGACTGTAAAATTACGAGAAGTATAAAAACTAGTGATAAATATTTAATAAAATATTAAGTGATGAAGTCGAGTAAAAACTGACACAAAAGAATGACTGGAATAGGTCTCACTGACATAGTAGAATGACGTCAACTCTGCCGTAATGCATTGACAATTAGTGTTTCCTAAAGGTTTGACGTGGTGAATCAAAAAGTGACATCTGTATTCCGGAACGATGATCGTAACAGCAGGAATCGAACAAAAAGAGTAGCTTCAGAGTTCCAAAATAGACTTCCCACACGAGAGTCATGCGAAGTTCAGACTGGCGTGAATTGTTAAAACCCCAATATTTAAACGACGTGAATTTTTTTAAATCCTACTAGTATTTTACCCGTGCATACGCACGGGTGATACTGTATGGTCGGTGTATTGTCATGAAGTCATAATAGTAATTTGGAAGATAATCATAAGTTGTGAACAATGTCCAAAATGTATGATTTGAAATTCAAAGTGGAAAGAGATAAAGGTATTATGTCATATAACATACAAATGAAAATTATATTGAGTCGAAGACATTAAAGGAGATTGACAATCAGAATTACATTGATCAATAATAATGTATTTGGACATTAGAGGTAAAATATGCATCCCCGTTGACCCTCCCGTTTGCATCCTCGTTGACCCTCCCGTTGGCGCTCTCGTTACCTCTCTCGTTGCCACTCCCGTTGCCTCTCCCGTTGCCACTCCCGTTGCAGCTCCCGTTGCAGCTCCCATTGCAGCTCCCGTTGGCGCTCTTGTTGGCGCTCCCGTTGGTGCTTCCATTGGCACTTCTGTTGCAGCTCCCCTTAGCACTCTTGTTGCCGATAACATTGTCAGTCTCTCGTTGCCGCTCCCGTTGTAATTTTTGATAGTGGTTAAATTTTTTTGACAACTGATAGTAATTAACTGATTGATTTTAGTAGTTTTAATAACAGATTATAGTAATAGTAAATTTTTGTTCATTTAATAAAAAAATAATCATTTTAAATAAATGATTAAATTATTTAAAGATCAAGGAAAAAGAAAATGAGATTTAACATAATGTGCACCCCATTGCAGCTCCTGATGGCGATCCCGTTGGAGCTCCCGATGGCGCTCCTCTTGTCGATAACATTGTCGATAACGTTAGTAGATAAATTGATTGGTTTTAGTAGTTTCAGCAGATTAAAGTAAATAGTAAATTCTAGATCATTTATATCGTTCATTTAATATTAATTTAATCATTTTAATTTAATTAGTGAATTTTTAGAAAAAATAATTTTGCGTCACCTGTTTTTTTCCGTAAGCTATTCATAAGACGTTATCAATATGCAAAATGTGTTTAATTTCAAATTGGATAATTTATATCATTGATTTAATATTAATTTAATCATTTTATATTAACTATTGAACATTTTAGAAAAAATAATTTTTAAATTTTTGTTAGTGGTATAGATTTTTTTGACAATTGGTATTGATTAAATTGATTGGTTTGATTAGATCGAGTAGATTATAAAAATAGTAAAAAAAAATTGTCAAAAAAATAATAAAAAAAATTAGAAACAAAATTTGACAAAAAAATACCAATTGACTTCATTTTATATTGCTTTTTCATTTTATTTAGCGGGCCTGACCAGTCAATTGATTGGTTTCATTTTTTTTTGATATATGATTGGTTTCATTTTAGGTTTTTTTTTTTTGTACCCCCACCACCTCCCTATCTACCCCCATCGACCCTGCAAAAAGACGCAATTGCCCTTCACAAAAATTAAAAATCCCGAACGTATCCTGATTTCAATTTTTTTTTTTGGAAATCGGATTTAGGTAAATCCGATTTCCACTAAAAAATTTAAAAAATTTAAATCGGATTTAGGTAAATCCGATTTCCACTAAAAAATTTAAAAAAATAAAATCGGATTTATTTAAGATGGGGTAGATCCGCTTTGAAAAATAACAAATCGGATTTACCTTAATTGGGGGTAAATCCGATTTGTTATTTTTAAAAGCGGATCTACCCCCATATAAGGTAAATCCGCTTTTAAAAATAACCAAAGCGGATTTACCTTATGTGGGGGTAAATCCGCTTTGTTAACCTAATTAATAAATAACTCAGTTAAAATTTTAGATACAAATTTCGACCGTCTTTTGGTTCTGTTTAGTGTGTGGTTCGTTAACACGTGACGATATTGTACGTCGGGAGAATAATTTAGGCTAAAAAATCAGTTTTCGGGCAACCTACTCAAATTGTAATGAAACCACATTCTTTAAATCGGAAAAATATCAAGGATCAATACTCCTTAAGAAGGGACTTCTTTCAGGACTGGGGACCTCAAAATCCCAAATTCCATCGTTTACTATTTTATATTAATTTTTTTAATTTTTCATAATCTCCAAAAAATCTGAAAAAATTTGCATAACCTTATTTTGGTTTTATTAGATTTTTAGTGGTGTTTTTATAATTTTTGGATTAGTTTTGGCTGTTTAACGGATTTTTAGTAGCATTTTATAACCTTTTTTAAAAAATTAAATAAAAAACAATTTTTTTTAATAACAAAATCGGATTTACCTTAGGTGGGATAAATCCGATTTTCTTTTTTTAGGGAAATCGGATTTACCTTAGGTGGGATAAATCCGATTTTCTCTTTTTTTAGGGAAATCGGATTTATGTGCCCAGCAGGTAAATCCGATTTCCAAAATAACAAAGCGGATTTACCTTCAGCTAAGGTAAATCCGCTTTGTTATTTTTGAAATCGGATTTACCCCCATCTGAGGTAAATCCGACTTTAAAAATAACAAAGCGGATTTACCTTAGATGAAGGTAAATCCGAGCGAATTGTAAGTTGCGCAGGGGTATTTTCGGGTTTTAGCAATTTGATGGGGGTAGATGGGAGTTGATGGGGGTACAAAAAAAAAAGGCCTTCATTTTATATGTTCAGCTTTTTCTTCATTTTATACCGATTGATTTCATTTTGTATTGTTCTTTTCTGTTGCTTTTTTTATGTTTACTTTTTGTTGCGCGAGTTGTTTCATTAAGCCTTTTTCTTTTGCGTGAGTTGTTTTTGTGTCAGTTGTCAGTCTTTTTTGTTGTTTTTTTACTTTGTTTTCTGTTGTGTCGTTTTTGTGTCAGTTGTCAGTCTTTTTTTGTTGTTTTTTTACTTTTTTTCTGTTGTGTCAGTTGTTTTTGCGCCAGTCGTCATTTTTTGTTCGGTTTTTTTGTCAGTCTTTTTTTTCTTGCAAAAAGGCTGCAATTTTTTGGCTTTTTCAGATAATTTACCAAATTACCCCCAATTTTGGACAAACGACAAATTTTTAAAAAACTTTTAAAATGTCTAAATTGGAGATTTTTTTATCAATTAACTTTATTATAGTAGAATAGAATAGATTAACCACGGGACTTGTAATCTTGGAAATGGCAATTGAATGCCGAATGAGTCACACAGAAGATGTACCATATAAGCTTCAAATTATTAGAATATAGAAACCCGACTTAGCTTGGAGTATAACCATCGAATTGGAAGAAGCCAACTGACATGTATTTACCATCGACCTTTAATATTACAAAAGGAAGGTGAAACATTGATTGACTATCCAATGAGATGAATATTAAAAGACCTGTTTTGGTAGATTTAGGTCTATGCTTAAACGTGGGGGACTTCGGCGGCTGATCCATGAAGGAAGGAATGGAGGTGGAAATTAGGTTAATTTTAATCACTGGGCTTCAGCATTAGAAGCTACAAACTCCAGCCCAAAAGTGAAAATAAGATACTTGCTAAAACGAATCGAAAATTCGTTTAAATTTTTTTCAAAGCATTCTAATAATTAACCACTAAAGAATTTTAACACTTCTATAATAAAAATAGTAATTCTAAAATATTGAAAATTATTGAGCTAATTATTTATTATTTATAATACACATAACCAAAAATAAAGATAACATTTTTTTTGGTATTAATGAGGGCTAAAAAGCCCAAGAGAACAATTACCCGGAAACTATGAAGCCCCGATACTTCAAAAATGGAGACGTATCCGTGTCGGATACGTATCCGATACCGACACGCACCCGATACTTCCCGATACGTACCCAAAGAGTATCCAATAATTTTTTAATTCTTTTTAAAAAATATTTGACTCGATACTTTTCAGATACATCTTTGATACTTCTTACCAACTAAGGATACTTCTCAGATACTTTTTCGATACCTCTTACCAAGCACATGATTGTCACTCATATATGATACACTTTAATACCTCGATAACTAAAAGACAAAATTACATGTTTTTTCGTAATACAATAATAGAATAAATAATACATTGTGATATGAGTGAGATAGTTATACGTAACTATCTCTACTTGATATGATCACAAGTATTTATTTTTACAATGTGATGATCATATATTGATTAATGCTATGTTTATGTTTTATTGAGTAACTATGTACTAATATGAATATCTTAGTCTATAAAAAGTCATCTATTTCTGCCACTAACTATTCAGATTATACGATTTCGGATGGTCTCAATTTTTCATCCACATTTACTTTTTATGACTAGTCACTCATACATAGGCGTGTCGGCTGTCCTCTTCCTTTCATTCATATATTTTCTGTTTGATTTGTTTTAGTTATTTGGGCAGGTTTTTTCGTATCTATAAAATGCAATATTTCAGTTTTTCATCTTTGTTTTTTTTCTATTTATGTTTCTATTCTATTTTATTTTTTCTGTTATGTTTATATATATTTAAATTTTAATTTAATTTTTTATTAAAGTATCCCAGCCGTATCGTATCTTGATTTTCAAAATTTTCCTGTATCCCCGTATCCGTATCGTGTCGTATCCCGTATCGTATCTCGTACCCGGGCTTCATAGCCCGGAAATTACTTTAGGAGTGGCGACTCCTATAAAATCTGCTAGCCACAAGGGGCTTACAATAGCTGGAGGGAACTCATACAAACACAAAATAACTTCCTGGTTACAACCAATAGATGTCATAGCATCTGCACAACTAGTTGCTTCTCTATAACAATGAGAGAAACAGACCTCCCAATCAAGAGACGAAAGGGCCCGAATCCGATTGACAAGAGCAGCTCCTGACACACTCATCGGGCCAGAATTTGACAGTTGGTTCATAACAATCATAAAGTCGACCTGAACATCAATCTTAGAAAATCCTCGGTCTCGAGCAATGAGAAGTCCATCCAAAACACCCCATAATTCCGCAATGTAAGTAGAGCAAGTGCCCAGCGCCCGAGCATAACCACAAATCCATTGCCCGTCATCATCTCGAAGAACACTTCACTGCCCCATCTGAATTGAGGCGAATCCAACCTTGCTCTGGAGGGTGCCATCTAATATGGATAGTTGAAAAAGAACGAGTATTCAGAACACTATAAGTCCGTGAAGCTGCCTTATAGTCACTGCAAGCACGCAAAACTACCCTCCAGGGATCCCTCGGCCGTGAAAAGGATGGATCAAAAATTTCCTTATTGCGCCATGACCATAAAGAGTGACATGTTGTGGCCCAAATAGAAGACCAATCCACAGAATAGTCAATGCCAACATTTCTTTGGAGGTTGTACAGAATCCACTGATGCAAATCTTGAGTAAAAAAGTCCTCCCTATCTTCAACATTCACTAGATGCATCCAAATAGCCATTGCCCGGGGACAATCACGGAGGACATGAAGAGTTGTTTCAGGAGTCCGACACAAAAAGAGCATTCAGGACCACATAAATGCATTCTATACTTCCGCCAATTGGTTAAAAGACTATCATGCCATATAAGCCAAATTAAGCATCTAACACGCTCCGGGACTTTAAGTTTCCAAATAATAGACCATTGAGGTTCAATATCCCTATCCATAAAGCCACACAATAGATTATAAGTAGATGATAGTAAAGTTACCTCTGTCCTCACTTGGCCAAATAAAGCCATTATCGTTGTTAGTAACAAGTGGAGGAAGGGTGGCTTGCAAACGGCGAAGTACGTCATGAGGGAGCCACTGAAGGTCTTCAAATTTCCAAAAGCCATACTCATTAATCAGATCCGCTAAACACACATTAGCCCAAGATTCCGGAATAGACACATTCAGCTTTTCAATTCGAAGCCCAGGAGCAATCCAGCAGGTCGACCATGCTGGGGTATTTTGTCCATTCCCAAGACAACAAAATTCAAACTCATTTAACTTTGGAAGACATTTAACCATGTTTTTCCAAAGACTAGAATCCCCTCTCTTGGTCTGCATAGCATGAATAGAAGCAATATCACGACCATATTTACCTCTAAGAACATTGCACCAAAGAGCTTGTTCATTATTCCCAAAGTTCCAACACAACTTCATAATGCAAGCTTCATTCACAACATCTAGATTTCTAATTCCCAAACCTCCAAGAGACTTTGGCTGAGTGAGTATCTCCCACCTTACTGCATGATATTTCCTACTCACATCATCCTCACCCCAAATAAAAGAACGTTGGAGACGCTGGATTTCATGGATACAACTCTTGGGAATTGAAACCGTCATCATGGAATAAATAGGGAGCGCCTCAGTTACGGACTTGGCAAGAGTTAGCCGACCCGCAAAACTAAGGTGTTTGGCTTTCCAAGAGGTCAATTTTTCCTGGACCTGATCAATAACAAACTGATAATCACTTCGCCTTGGAGCTCTTCCAATCAACGGAATACCAAGATATTTCCCCAAATGATTTGTCACCCGAAAGCCAGAAAGCTCACTTAGACGAGTTTGGAGATCCTGCGACACATTCTTAGAGAAGTAAATATTAGTCTTAGCATGACTAATTTGTTGTCCAGATAGAGTACAAAAGCTATTCAAGATGCACATGACATGAGTTAAGTGGTCTTCACTAGCTTGCCCAAATAATAATAAATCATCAGCAAACATCAAATGATACAATACGACCATTACGCCCAACTCTAGGAGCTAGCCAAACCCCTTCATCCACTGCTTGAGAAATAAGATGAGAGAGTTTGTCCATGCAAATAACAAAAAGATAAGGAGAGAGAGAGGATCTCCCTGACGCAATCCTTTTTGCGTGCGAAAATATGTCGTTCGAGCGCCATTCCATTTGACATTAGATTGAACACTAGTAACGCCGTGCATAATGATATCATTAAGATGAGCGGGCAACCCCACCTCCACCAGGGTGTTGTGAATGAAACTCCAATCAAGCCGATCATATGCTTTAGAAAGATCAACTTTGATAACAAAAAAACCAGTTTTTCTTTTCATTCTATTTAAACTATGAACCATTTCCTGAGCCACCACTACATTCTCATGAATACTTCTCCCGGATATAAAACCCGTTTGATAGGGTGAGATGATAAGAGGGATGATAGTCTTCAAACGATTCACCACTATTTTGCTAACAATTTTATAAATTGTATTGCAAAGAGAAATGGGGCGAAATTGATCCACAAATTCAGGCGATTTTACCTTAGGAATGAGACAAATGTCCGTCAAATTAATATCAGCCAAAGATTGAGGATTAGACCAGAGATGTCTAACAAAATCACAAGTATAGATGATCCCACCAAATCTCAAGAGTGCTGATAGAAACCGACAGGATAAAGATAACATTTTTTTGACAAGGAAATGAGAACGATTTAAAAGTGATAAATATGTAACTAGTCATATATTAATTGCAAACCGAATGTAACTAGCCATAGCACATACACAGGTGAAATCATTGAAATTAAAAGGACGGAAAAAAAAAAACTAGGGTGTTACACTTGTAAGTTACAAAGAAAGTTGTGGTAAAGTGGAGTTTATATACATTTCTTTCTCTATTACTCGCTCCGTTCCTTTTTGTAAGTAACAACGTCAAATTAAGGATGGGTTTTTAGAATTTACCCATCTAGATTTCTACTATATGCCTCTGCGCTGCAAGGGTCTTAAATATTTTCCTTAATATATTAAAAAAAAACTCAAAAAATGAAGAGAAGCAAGTAAAATAAATGATAAGAGTTTAATGAAAAAGAAAATAAATTCTTTGGTAATATATATTTCCATTCATATAAAAGTGGTTATAATTAAAGTTCACCATCAGTGCCTATTGAAAATGAAAAGGTTACCCCAAAACCAACAATCCAAAACTCAATTTATCGAGAGAAAATCAAAGTTAAGATCAAAGGAATGCATTTTTGCTACCTCATCACTGCCTTTTGTGTTACCTCATTTAAGAGAAAATCTAAGTTAGACTCATCTCTATCTTTTGTGTTACTTCTTTTGAGTTTTAAACAACAGACTTGTTAGTGGTTTGAGTTTGAAACAACAAGATTTATTAAATCATTCCAAAATCTAATAACGCATTTTGTCATAAAGTTAATATTTTTCCCACCAAACCGGTTATCGAGTAGCTAACTTCACATATTTAAACAGTTAAATTTTTTTCTGTACTCTAAAGAACCCCACGCACATTGCTTAACATCGCACTTTATATATTTTGGCACGAAAATAATTTTTTACCCACCATACCGATTATTGAAGAACAGACATCATGTATTTTCACATCAAAAATATTTTCCTGACTCTAAAGTACCTCAAAACACACTGCTTTAGTGTAGCACTTTACGTATTTTGTCACGAAATTAAATTATTTTTTCGACCAAATCGGTTATCGAGGAAAGAACTTTGCGTTTTTGAATAGCTAATTTTTTTCCGAAACTCTAAGTACCCCCAAATACACTGCTTAAAATATGAAAAAGGAAAAACAAAAAAAAGGGCGCGAGTTTTGGCCGTTGGCTGTACCCAAAATATTTGCCCTCATGTTTTTATCAAAATTTTAAAAATGTCATTACATATTTTTGTCTTTTTTACAAAATGATAGCCCTCATTTTTTTTATCAAAACTTCGAAAATACCATTACATCTTTTGGTCTTTTCCCGAAATAATTGCCTTCATTTTTTCATAAAAACATCGAAAATGCCATTCAATGTTTTTGTTTTTTTATGAAAATAATTGCCCTTATTTTATTATCAAAACTTTGAAAATGTCATTAAATGCTATTGTCTTTTTTCCGAAATGATTGCCCTCATTTTTGGCAAAATATCTCTCGAGACCCTTAACTTATTTTCAGGTAACGAATAGGTCTCTTAACTTTTTTTTGTAACAATTAGGTCCTTTATGTTTTAAAAATTAACGTTTTGTTACTAACACCGTTACCCTTTTTAACGTTTTGTTACTAACACCGTTAAATAGTCTCTTAGTTGACTATTTGACCGCTGAGTTGGCATCACACGTGGATTAAATTTTTTTTTTAAGTGAAAAAAAAAACACATCTCCCTTTCACATCTTCTCCTTTTCTTCCTTCCCTTTAATCTCTTCTTCAACCTCACTGTCTCAAATTGCAAACCCAGATCTATGTTTTCGGTGCATTCAGATTAAAGCGCGAGGTTGAAGAAGATATCTGGGTCAACAATGAAACTAAAAAAATGAGATTTTTAAGAAATGGGGTATTTATGATATGATGAAAACTTAAATTAAAACTTTGTTATTGAATTAGGCGGAGAAGTTGAGATGGTGACGTTGCAGCTCTCTTTCTGAGAGTGCTGAAAAATTAAAACTTTGGTTTTGGATTTGTTCTTGTCTGAAGCAGCAAGAGAGAGAAATAAAAGGGAAAATAAAGAGAATGCGAAGTCTGTGGGAACAAGAACAAGAATGAAGGATGGTTCACTTTACCTTCTTTTATGTTTTTTGCTTCTGCGTGTGTTCCTTTGACTTTGTTTGTTGTATATTCAGATTTGAGACAGGGAAGTTGCAATTTGAGACAGATCTGGGTTTGCATATTCAGATTTTTTATGTTCAGTTTGAGACAGTGAGGCTGATCATTCAAATTTTTTTATTATTTTTTAATAGAATATTAAAATAATAATTTAATCCATGTGTTATGTCAACTCAGCAGTGAAACAGTCAACCAAGAGACTATTTAACGGTGTTAGTAACAAAATTTTTAAAAGGGTAACAGTGCAGCGTTTTTAAAAGTTAAAGGATTTAGTCGTTACAAAAAAAAGTTAAGGAACCTATTCGTTATTTGAAAATAAGTTAAGGGACATTGGGAAATATTTTACCCCTCATTTTTATCAAAATTTTGAAAATGTCATTACATATTTTTGTCTTTTTCTCGAAACAATTGCCCTCATTTTTTCATCAAAACTTCGAAAATGCCATTACATATTTTTGCCTTTTTCCGAAAATAATTGCCCTCATTTTTTTTATCAAAACTTTGAAAATGTCATTACATATTATTGTCTTTATCCCGAAATGATTGTTTTCGAATTTTTATCAAAACTACAAAAATGTTTTTACTTTTTTTTTGTCTTTTTTTTAATTTTTTCTATGCATGTTTTTTTTATAAGCGGTGATTCATTGCAACGAGCACTATGGGTGCTCTAAAACCACAATTACAAATGGTTAATACAAAGGGAGGCGTTATGCCACCAAGAAGAAAAATAAAAACAAGAGTGACTGCTCGCCCTATAGATATACCAACTCCAAGAGATACATTTGATATGCGATACAATAGGATCTATACTAGGTTCCTCCCCCTTAAAAATTAAATTGTTCCTAGCAATCCAAATACACCAACAAGTTGCAAACCAAATAATGTATCTTGTTCTTTGCGTCTTTTTCCCGGAAAACATAGCACCGAAAGATAGAAAGTGCTCCACAATATTGTCATTGGGACTATGATGCAACTCAAGCCAAACACTCACATTTGCCCAAACTTGTTTTGCCAAGAAACAATTACAAAATAGATGCATTAAATCTTCAGTTTGGTGATGGCAAAAGGGGCAGCGAGCTTCTTCCTCGGATTGAATAACATGACGAGCTAGCAATAATGCGTGAGTAGGAATAGCATTGGAGAAAATACGCCACCCAAAAATACTAATTTTCGACGGCACATCGGAATTCCAAACATCCCGAAACACAGCTGCTGAATCGGTTTCAGCAGACACAGTAGTGGCCGAAACAACAGTAACCGAAGGCACCGCTGCTGAATCGGTTCCAGCAGAGACAGCAGTAGCTGAAGGCACTGCTGCTGAGTCTGATATAGCTGCAGCAGAAACAGCAGTTATACGCAATCCCTCCACATGGCCATATGATGATTTAACCGAATGTTGGTTGTGCTGCTCCAAAAACCATTTCCAGCTTGCTTTTGAGTCACAATCAGGCTTTAAATTTTGCAAAATATCCATCAAATTGTTTGCCTCCTCCTGAATCAGCTGTGTGCCATCTTGTCTTCCCGGAAAAGTCCACACACAATGATCATCCCTCCAAAAACCAGTCTCAGACACCAGGATATTTTTTCGATCACAACTTGCAAATAGAAGAGGAAATACCCTGTATAGGGGTTGATGACCCAACCAATGGTGATTCCAAAAATCCACACCTTCTCCATTCCCCAAACCTCTTCTAATGCAAGCATTAAACCACCCAACATCAACCACATCATCACCAACATAGACTATATCCCTCCACCATAAAGAGTCTTTTTTTCCTCCCAATCTAGAATCATGAATCATAAAAGATGAAATGTCTCCATATCTATGAGTCAAAATTCCTCTCCAACTAGCAAACTCATCCACCAAAAAACGCCATTTCCACTTTGATAAAAGAGCAATGTTGAAAGATTTCAAATTTTTTATGCCAAGGCCACCCTCCTTCTTTGATTTGCACACTTTATCCCAAGATACCCAATACATTCCTCTACTATCTTCCTTTATTCCCCACAAAAAATCCCTTTGGATTTTGATCATAGCCTTAATCACCACTTTTGGTGCCTTATAAAAAGAGAAAAAATATAATGGAAGACTATTTAATACCGAGTTAACACGTTGAAGAATATGTATAACACGTTGAAGAATTTGCTCTTATGTGTGGTTTTTCACCACTTAGCCTTTATTTATAAAGACTACAAAAATGACATTACTTTTGTTCGTCTTTTTCTTGAAATAATTGCTCAATATTTTTTTTATCAAAACTATAAAAATGTCATTACTTTTTGGCTTAAATGCACTTTTGGTCCCCTATTTGACTCAATGTGCAATTTTGATCTCCTTATTTTTTTCGGGCAATTTTGGTCCCCTATTTTACTAAATGTGCAATTTTGATCCCCCTATATTTTTTGGGCAATTTTGGTCCCCCTATTTTACAAACTTCTGCAATGTTGACCAAATTGGACCAATCTATATATATATATATATATATGTAAATAAGACCCCAACGGAGCCTCCACAATTTTTCTCATTATTAAATTTTATCTATTATAAAATTTATTTAAAATTTACACATAAAAAAGACTTTAATTCTAATGAAAGAACATAATTGCCACTAATTTATTAAAAGATTCTCTTAGTGGAATATTAAATACTAATAAAAACTAACAATATGTTTATATATAATATAATATAATATAATTTATCTATATCTATATATATAAGAAGCTTGACTCTTTAATTGTGAGTTTTTTTTCCTTTTTCTCCTTTATATATATATATATATATATATATATATATATTATTTTAATTGTTAGTATATATATATATATATATATATATATATATATATTAGTTTTTATATTCCTTATGTGTCAATTATAATATATAACTACATTTTATTAGATTAATAATAATAACTATTATATATATATATATATATATATATATATATATTAGTTTTTATATTCCTTATGTGTCAATTATAATAAATAACTACATTTTATTAGATTAATAATAAAGATAACTATTATATATATATATATATATATATATATTAGATGACATTAATGGTAACCAAAAATATAAAAATACATTGTAGCAGATGAAGGGATTTATACACAAACAACTTCATGAGATAAAAATATTTTATGCCAATGATTACAATAAATAAAAGTTAGATATAATATTAAACACGTTTCATACTTTTTATTTAAAATCAGCATTATAATTTAGTTTTAAAAAAGCAAATATTATTAAACTAATTCAAAATTAATATCATCTTTTTTTAATTTACTTATTATCAAATAAATTTAATTTACACACACACAAACATATTTATATATTAGTTATTATATAATTTAGTGATAAAACCTACAAAAAAATATATTCGTGCATTTATTAAAATTTAACAATCGATTCAATATTTGTTGAAATCTTCCAATCTAGGTACATATTTTTTTTTTAAAATTTGTAAACAAAATAAAGATTATTTTTTGTATAATTAAGTTAGTTGACCTTTAAAATTTTTTTATGTAACAATTATGCATTGAAAGTGATGGGTTTCATATTCAGATGAATTACTCCTTTAATTGACAATAAACTAATGAGTTACTATAATATGAGTGGAAAAGATAGAGTTTTAATCATTTATAGCAAAAATTAACTATTTAAAGGAGACAATTTTAGATGGAGAGGGGAGGGGTTTTGACAAAAATGTTCATATTGAAAAAGAAAGAGCAGAAGAAAAGAGCGAGTTTCCTGAGAAGAGGTAGAATGCACAAAAAGGGTCAAGGATTCCATGTTATTGGCAGTTTTGAAGTAAACAAAGAGGCAAAGGAAAATATGGATCAGTTAGTGAATAATGCAATAGAAATAACGATTCTTTGTAAAGTTATAAGCATTGAGAGAAGTCATGTATATTTTATTATTGTTCTTAGAAAAATGTTTTATTTAATAGTTTTGGTGAATTTGTATGATGTGTAGGATTTAATTATGTCCCTTGAAGAAGAGCTTTTTTTTGTCACTTAATAGATAGTGCATTAGTTTGTCTTTACACTGAGTGCACAAATCAAACACGATGTATATAACTTTTAGTATCTTTCTTATGAAGGAGTCACCTTAGGTCTCATATATAGGAAGCTCACCCTCTATATCACAAAAAGGCAAAAAAAAAACCAAGAAAAACATCATTTTATGATATTTTTTGAATTTATATTTGTATTAAATATCAACTTTTTTCTTCTATTCATTAGGCTATAAGGGAGATGTTCCTCAATTTTTTAATTATATTAAATTTAATATCAACTTTATTCTCTTATTTCTTAATCTACATTCTTATTTTATGAGATCCAGTTTTTCTTTATTTTTTCTTTTTGATTTTATGTGAAATTAAGTATTAGATATCAATTTATTCATTATTATTCATTCTAAATTCATGAGATGAATTTTTTGCTTATTTTTTTTTTGTTTTCACAAATTTTCTACATAAATAAACTTACTTAGTGATTTTAATTTATTACTTTTGATCATGATACTGATGTGCTAAATGCTATAAAGGAATGGTGATAGAGCTCTAACACCAAACTTGCCTACAAGACTTCAATAGCACTACATCAAGCTTCAGAGTATTTGATTGTATCCCAACCTTTTCTCCTTGATTAGTTGGTGATCTTACTACTTATTCCAAATATTCTTTTTATAGTACAATTTAAATGAAACTTCTTACACTAAAGATATGGATCTTTGTGGGGTTGTAAATCCGTAATGAAAACTTAATGGGGTCGAGTGTTTAGGCATCATCGACTAAAATATTTCTTTGGTGGTTTGTATGTATTAACAATACTCATGGTATTGTGACCAACAAACAATACTCATGGTATTTATTATCTTAGGCATCCCTAGAATAAATCTATCATAGACACATAAGAGTCATAGTTTATGGGTTTGTAGAATTTGCTCAAGCAGTATAATGTAGTTGTTTTTTTTATAACCTTAAGATGTCGTCTAAATGTAATTATATATTTCAATTCTATGTATTAATTTTTTTATAGAGCACCCTCAAAAGGATCTTCTATTTTTCTAATGAGTTTTTATCTTTCAATTCTGTGTATCATATCTGTCGATTCGATGAACGTAAATTGTACATTGTTTTTAATATTGAAGTTTTCTTAATTAACATTTCTATTTGCTTCCTCTTTTTACGATTCTATTGGATTTCTTTAATTATCGATTTATTAATTTTTATTAACCTATTAAATAATACCGTTAAATTGATCTGTTTCCACCGTTCCATTTACTTCAATTAGCCAAATAAATGAATTGCTACAATAATTATAAAATAATATATGAAATATTATAACAACCCGTGCAACGCACGGGTATTCCCCTAGTAGGAACCAATTTTGATCCCCCTATTTTATAAAAGTCGGATAAATGTTTCGAGGGGAATCGACGGGGAGGCCGAGGAAGGAGGTGTCGTCGGGGAGACTAGGATCGAAGATGAAGATTTACGCCTGGCGTCGAAAACAGCAACAATGATGCGTTGATCGAGAGATCCGAGAATGAAGTGTTGGGCGTGTGGGTCCGACGCAAGGGATTCTAGGTTAGAGGATAGATGATGAATTGATGACTGTGCATGGTTGAATTGAAAACAGAACCTGCAAATGTTTTATAAAATTAAAGTAAATGTTTTTTAATAAAAGAAATGAAATGGCATGCCTACAAGGCTTAGTCAATTGTCATATCAATTAAAATATTGACACATCAAAATCTTAGTATTTGAAATTCCAATTTGGTCAACATTGCAGAATTTTGTAAAATAGGGGGACCAAAGTTGCCCGAAAAAAAAAGGGCGGGGTCAAAATTGTGCATTGAGTAAAATATGGGGACCAAAATAGTCCAAAAAAAATAGAGAAATCAAAATTGCACATTGTGTAAAATAGGAGGACCAAAAGTGGATTTACATACTGGTATAGTAGTACTATGTTTTACTCGGTTGTTTCCCCTCATTTAGTCATTACTACAAATAAATATTATCTCCACTGCTATAAAATGGCAAAAGGAATGATCATTTGCTTTAAACTAATTTGGTGAAACAAATATCGTTTGTCTCCACTGTATGTAATATTCCTTTTCACTTTATTATCATCACTAAAATTATTAAATATTTTTCATCACTGTGCTTCCAAATATTTTCATCACCAAAATTGTCTTATCCTTCCTAATTCCTGAAAATTTTTTTCTACACGTCTTCCTTTTTTAAAATAAAAGCCACATATATCTATTAAAATAATAAGTTTTCAAAAAAATATATTGCTTTGTCTCAAATTTGTATGTCGTTTAAGTTATGCATAATTCTTAAGAAAGCTATCTATTATGCTCATTTTCAAGGTAAAATAGTTTCTTTTGGCTAAATTATAATTTTGGTCCCTTTATATTCAAAAATTCAGATATTTGGTCCCCTTATTTTAAAACTCAAACATTTAGTCCCCCTATTTTAAAAAACTAAGAACATTTAGTCCAAATGGAGGTTTTCTTTTTTTTGTTGAATTGGCCCTCTAACAAAAAAATTGCTTAATGACGTGGCAGCTGACTCAACTTGCACACATCATTTAATGAAGCCATCATTGAGAGAGAGTGTAAAAGAGAGGCGGCTTTAGGATTTTACTGCTAATTTGTTTTTCTCCTTGCAATGTTATGCTTGTTTATGTTGTGTCAAATTGTGAACAAAAGGTGTATGTTTCTTTTTAAACATTTTTGTAATTGCTTCTTATATATGCTTCTTTTATCATTGATAATTTTTAGATAGTTAATATTTGTTTTCTTATTTTTATCTTCTTAATTGGTTGAGTTGGGATCGACTTTCTATGCGTAAAGAATATGGTGGCATGTGCTTTCGACATTTCTATGGTTTTAACTTGGCTATGCTAGGGAAGCAAGGTTGGCGCTTGTGCACCAACAAGGATGCTATAGTTACCCGCATTTTCAAAGCTAAATACTTCCCTAATGGGGACTTCTTGGGGGCTCGCTTGGGCCATAATCCCAGCTATGTTTGGCATAGCATCCACACTTCACAGGCACTAGTCAACTTTGGAGCTCGATGGAAAATTGGAGATGGCACATCTATCAACATTTGGAATGATCCGTGGGTAAAAGGAGGTAATAGTTCTTTTGTGTCTTCTAATGTGGTGTCGGGTTTTGAGAATATGATGGTTAGCAATATTTTTAACGCTAATGATGGTTTGTGGAATATTTCTTTGATTGACCAATTGTTTAATGAGGAGGACAAGAGTTGCATCAAGGGCATGGTACTCCAAGGGAGGGATCTTGAGGACAAGTTGTTATGCAACAAAAGTAGAGATGGACCTTTATTCCGTTAAATCTGCCTACTACGTGTGTATGAATGAATTGATTGATAATTCGGAATTTCGAGCCCCTGGGTGAGTGGAATTTAATTTGGAAGCTAAAAATTCCTCAAAAGGTAAAGATTCACTTGTGGCGTTGTGCTAGAGGAGTTATTCCTAGTCGTTTTAATCTACGCAAGCGTCATGTCAACTGTCCGGTGGAGTGTCCGTGGTGTGAAAATGAGAGGAGAGCGGTTGGCATTTATTCTTGGGGTGTTCTCAAGCTGAATCCGTTTGGCGACAAGCCGGTCTTTGGAGCACAATTCAACAATCCCTACAAGAGGGAGCTGCTGATTTTAAGAATGATGTTTTTAATTTTTTGCAGGCAGCATCCGAAACTTATAGGCATAGCTTTGCAATGATCATTTGGTGCATATAGAAGAGGAGGAGCGAGAAAGTTTGGGAGAACACGGTGCGGCCTATTCGAAACTCTATCAGCAGCGCGTTGGAGTTTTTGTATGGCTGGCAGCATGCGCGCCGTCCAGCCCGTGACAGTGGTGCGCAGCAGCAACAGCCGAATGTTACTGTAGATGTTGCTGTTGCTGCAGTAAGGTCTCGGCCAGCAAGTGACTTCGTGAAGTGTAATGTCGACGCGACTTTGTTTGATGATAATAGGTACTGTTAGACTTGAGAGTCTATAAAAGTAACCTTAGAGGGGGGGTGAATAAGGTTATAGGTGATTAATGGATTCTTTTTCAATTTAAAAAAACTTTTTCGATATTGGTTTGGATTAAATGCGGAATAATAATATTTGACCAATATAGAAGGAGTAGAATGAGATGATGGACAGATTAATATTGTATACAGCAATAAAATAGATAATAAGAAGAAAGATTACAATATGATATATTTGCACAGTTATATTGAGAATATGATAATATAAGCAGTTATGATAATATCAATATTATAAGCAAATAAAGTGCAAAATATAAAGAGATAGGGAAGAGAGAGAGACACAGCAATTTAGCGAGGTTCGGGATAAAACCCATACGTCCTCGGCCTTAGGCTTTTCAACCCTTGGACTTAGTAACCACTATATTGAAGAGAGTTTGATACAAACAGTCGACCCCAATATAAGTGAATCTCAATTCCCCTGAATTGAGAACCCAAGCACTCCTGCTAAGGATTTCTAAACCAACACAATAACCCTATTGAGAGACCCAAGTACACAGCCCAGGATTTCAAAACACCAACTCAATCACTTGATTGAGAGACCCAAGTACAAAGCCCAGGATTTCAAAAAACACCTACTCAATCACCTGATTGAGAGACCCAAGTACAAAGCCCAGGATTTCAAAAACACCTTGAAATAAAATAAATTACACAATAGAGTTCTATGATCCAATCACTTCAGAAAATGAGTCAGTTTAGAAACTGAGAGAGATGAGTGATCTTAGGATATTATGGATGCTCTATAAGATGAGGGATGATCTTGCTTTTGCAACCACTTCAAAATTGATATAACAATAGAAGTTGAGGTTGCTTGAAAGCTTAAAAAAAATATAGATATGATTTTGAAAAACAAAGCTTTTTGAAAAGCAAGATTCAAAACAGTTGGAGCACAGGATCTCAGATTTAGATCTATAAACAGCTTTTGAAAAAAGATATAACAATTTAAAATCAAAAGCTTATAAAAAATAAAACAATGAAGAGTAATAGATCTATAGAGATTCGAATATGAGAGAGCAGAGAAGAAAATTGTCAGATGAAGATTTGTTGTAGGTGTGTTGAGAAGTGAAATCAGGCTCTTATTTATAGTGAAAGGTGAGGTTCGAATTTTTGAAAAACATTTATGGCTTGAGATAATCGATTGTTTCATGTAGTGCAAATTTGTGATAATCGATTATGGCTTAATATGGAAGGTAAGGAATAGGCACATAATCGATTATTACATGTAGTGGAATTGAGCAAGTAATCGATTATTTCCCTTCAATCAGGTCAATAATCGATTATGGTATGGAGTCCAATTGAGTCAATAATCGATTATTAGTTCTAAAAAAGGAAGGAGAGGAATGCATCATAATCGATTATCCTTTGTAGTGGAATTGCATCATAATCGATTATTTGCTTTCAAACAAGGTAGATAATCGATTATGGTATGAATTTGGTATAGGATGGTAATCGATTATGCTATTCAAAAAGATTAGGAATTGGTTCCAAGCTTTCCACAAAATCATTTTTAGGGTTTAGGTTTTCAAAAAATATTTTCTAGGGTTTGGTTTTCACCATGCAATTTATTTTTTGAAATACTTTTCAAAATTCTTTTTTATGCATCATGTATGATTAGAAAAGATCATCTCTCTCAATATCTAAAGTGTCACACACTTTAGGTGATAGGACCTTTACAAAGAGTCCTAAAAAAAGGCTTAGACACAAAATAGGGTTTTGAACTTCTTATGATGCTTCTTCTTCAAGCTTCTCCTTTTTGAGTCTTCTTCCTTTTAAAATAAGTCCTGCACTTTGCTCAATGTGAAAGATTAGTAGATATATGTAATTTGTTATCATTCAAAATAAAGGACTGTTTTACCCTTGGTTCAACAAACTCCCCCTTTTTGATGATAACAAATTACATTATGCATAGGGATTAAAAATCTTAAAAAAGGCTCCCCCTAAGCATATGCATAACAATAATCAGCATAATACCACATATAACATGAGCATAATATTTTCTCCTCATATATAACATGCATAATAATATTCATAATATTTTCTCCCCATATATAACATGCATAATAATATTCTCTCCCCCTTTGTTTTCATCAAAAAGGAGGTGGGGTGAAAAAACATTTTATAAACTAGCATAATAAATAAGCAGTATTGCATAGCATATGATATATCAAAAACAGTAGTTCATGCTATGCTCCCCCTTACTTGGTGATCCCCCTTAATAATTTTAGAATGCAAGGCTTTAGTAAAAAGAGGGTGGATCATCATGGTTTTAAAAATATGATACCCAAGATAATCATCCTTGGTTCAACAATATAGGTATCATTTTTAACAAAAAATATGTTGCATCACAAAATCCAGCACAATAGAGAGAAGAAAAAAAACTTTGTTGCACACAAAGAAAATTTATTTCACACAAGTGATAAATTATTCTTAAGGTGAATAGAACTTTTCCAATCTAACCTTCACCGGTGATTCTTCCTCTATTGTTGATATTACTGGTCACATGACTGCTGTTTCTGAGTATTAAGAATCTTTTTGCGTCTCCAGTCATGAACTTTGAGTCTCTGCTATCAAGGTATTGATCTGTCCCCCATACCTTGTAGCATACCTGCACTAAGATCAAGTAGAAAATTTTGGTACCCAATTCTCTTTGGGTCCTTTGGGGTTAGTCATCAAGGGGTTTGCTTTCACAATCCACCTTGGTTTCTTCCAAGTAGGTACAAGGGTTCCAAGCTCACATATTTTACGGATGGGGCATGAAGAGGAGCTATGGTTTCCCTTTTGGCAATATGTGCATTTGAAGATAGTAGGTTTATGATTAGAGGTAGAAGCTACAAATGTGATATTTTTGTTTGAGCTGGAGGTGGTGGAATTACCTTGGTACCCAATACCTCTCCTATCAACATATTGATGTTGAGAGTGAAGCAACTGAGTCAAGGTCTTTTCACCAACCTCAAACTTTTTCAAAGACTCTTTCAAAAATTCATTTTCAACCTTGACTTTTTCAAAATTTTGTTTAAGCTCAAGAAATTCAAGGTTGAAAGGTTTTGTTTTATGTAGCTCATTCTTCAATTTAACTACCTCATTTTCAAGTGTCTCGATTTGAGTGGACAAGCTTTTGTTGCTCTTTGTTAATTTCTTAGATTTTAACAAAAGAGTTTCATGTTCAGAATAGAGAGCATCAAAAGCCTCACTTAAATCGTGACTACTATACGCACCATCAGATAGATCATCATGTATAGAAGAATCAGAAAGACTAGAAGAGTTAAGGCTTACCTTAGATGAGTCATTTGCCATATGACAAACACCATTTGCAATTTGCTCTTCTTCGTCTGTGTCACTATCAGAGCCAAGACAATCCCATATAGTAGCCTTAGGTGTTTCACATGCCGTGAGACAGATGGCATTTGCAACTTCCTCTTCTTCACTGTCAGAATAGTTGTTCCATGTAGCCTTCTTAGCTTTCTTGGATTTCTTTGAGTTATTTCTCTTTTCAAGTTTGTTGAATTTCATGAATTCTTCAAATAATTCAGCCATGTCTTCATCATCAGATTCTTCATCAGACTTACTTTGTTTCCTTGCTACTTTAGGAGTTTTAGCAGCAAGGGCAAGAGATTTCACCACTTCCTTTTCTTGATTCTTTTTAGCAGCCAATACTACCTCAAAGGCTAGCAATGATCCAATAAGGTCTTCTTGAGGTAAAGTGCCAATGTCTTTGGCTTCGGTTATAGCACAAGTCTTAGGGAAGAATTCACCAGTTAAGGATTCAAGGATCTTTCCATTCAAATCCTTGTTGGTGTATTTCTTTCCTAAGACCCTCAAGTTGTTTACAATTAAATTTAATCTCTGATGCATTGCTGCGACAGACTCACCTTCTTTCATTTTAAAACTTTCATATTCAGAGGTGAGAATTCTAATTTTAGAATCTTTTACCTGGCTTGTCCCGACATGAGTGGCTTGTAGGCAGTCCCAGATTTCCTTTGCACTTTGACACCCTTTTACTCTACCATATTCTTCTTCACAGAGTGATAGATGAAGGATATTCATGGCCTTTGCATTTAGGGATATCTTGTCAAGCTCAGATTTTCTTAACTCACTCAGGTCGATGGTGTAGATGTCTTCCACCGGTACTTCTTCAGCTTTGCCGGTGGCTTGAATTTTTGAAGTGTCACCATCAGTATTACCTGGTTTTGTGATCTTGATCTTCATCGGGATTAGAGGACCATCCACTATGATTCTCCATAGAGTGAAGTCAATTGCCTGCACATGACATTTCATACGACTACTCCAGTAATCATAGTTAGTACCATCAAATAGAGGAGGCCTATTAGAGGACATTCCTTCTTTCATGAATGAACCCATAATCACAGATATATAACAGGATTAATTTAAATTGCGAGATGTAAAGCTCTAAAGCAATTACTAGCTACTGATACCACTTGTTAGACTTGAGAGTCTATAAAAGTAACCTTAGAGGGGGGGGGGGGGGTGAATAAGGTTATAGGTGATTAATGGATTCTTTTTCAATTTAAAAAAACTTTTTCGATATTGGTTTGGATTAAATGCGGAATAATAATATTTGACCAATATAGAAGGAGTAGAATGAGATGATGGACAGATTAATATTGTATACAGCAATAAAATAGATAATAAGAAGAAAGATTACAATATGATATATTTGCACAGTTATATTGAGAATATGATAATATAAGCAGTTATGATAATATCAATATTATAAGCAAATAAAGTGCAAAATATAAAGAGATAGGGAAGAGAGAGAGACACAGCAATTTAGCGAGGTTCGGGATAAAACCCCTACGTCCTCGGCCTTAGGCTTTTCAACCCTTGGACTTAGTAACCACTATATTGAAGAGAGTTTGATACAAACAGTCGACCCCAATATAAGTGAATCTCAATTCCCCTGAATTGAGAACCCAAGCACTCCTGCTAAGGATTTCTAAACCAACTCAATAACCCTATTGAGAGACCCAAGTACACAGCCCAGGATTTCAAAACACCAACTCAATCACTTGATTGAGAGACCCAAGTACAAAGCCCAGGATTTCAAAAAACACCTACTCATTCACCTGATTGAGAGACCCAAGTACAAAGCCCAGGATTTCAAAAACACCTTGAAATAAAATAAATTACACAATAGAGTTCTATGATCCAATCACTTCAGAAAATGAGTCAGTTTAGAAACTGAGAGAGATGAGTGATCTTAGGATATTATGGATGCTCTATAAGATGAGGGATGATCTTGCTTTTGCAACCACTTCAAAATTGATATAACAATAGAAGTTGAGGTTGCTTGAAAGCTTAAAAAAAATATAGATATGATTTTGAAAAACAAAGCTTTTTGAAAAGCAAGATTCAAAACAGTTGGAGCACAGGATCTCAGATTTAGATCTATAAACAGCTTTTGAAAAAAGATATAACAATTTAAAATCAAAAGCTTATAAAAAATAAAACAATGAAGAGTAATAGATCTATAGAGATTCGAATATGAGAGAGCAGAGAAGAAAATTGTCAGATGAAGATTTGTTGTAGGTGTGTTGAGAAGTGAAATCAGGCTCTTATTTATAGTGAAAGGTGAGGTTCGAATTTTTGAAAAACATTTATGGCTTGAGATAATCGATTGTTTCATGTAGTGCAAATTTGTGATAATCGATTATGGCTTAATATGGAAGGTAAGGAATAGGCACATAATCGATTATTACATGTAGTGGAATTGAGCAAGTAATCGATTATTTCCCTTCAATCAGGTCAATAATCGATTATGGTATGGAGTCCAATTGAGTCAATAATCGATTATTAGTTCTAAAAAAGGAAGGAGAGGAATGCATCATAATCGATTATCCTTTGTAGTGGAATTGCATCATAATCGATTATTTGCTTTCAAACAAGGTAGATAATCGATTATGGTATGAATTTGGTATAGGATGGTAATCGATTATGCTATTCAAAAAGATTAGGAATTGGTTCCAAGCTTTCCACAAAATCATTTTTAGGGTTTAGGTTTTCAAAAAATATTTTCTAGGGTTTGGTTTTCACCATGCAATTTATTTTTTGAAATACTTTTCAAAATTCTTTTTTATGCATCATGTATGATTAGAAAAGATCATCTCTCTCAATATCTAAAGTGTCACACACTTTAGGTGATAGGACCTTTACAAAGAGTCCTAAAAAAAGGCTTAGACACAAAATAGGGTTTTGAACTTCTTATGATGCTTCTTCTTCAAGCTTCTCCTTTTTGAGTCTTCTTCCTTTTAAAATAAGTCCTGCACTTTGCTCAATGTGAAAGATTAGTAGATATATGTAATTTGTTATCATTCAAAATAAAGGACTGTTTTACCCTTGGTTCAACAGGTACGGTATTGGTCTTTGTATTCGGGATAGTGAAGGCTCTTTCTTTAAAGCGAAGTCAACATGGTTCTATGGAGCACCACCACCACAGGAAGCAGAGGCATTGGGATTATTATTAGTAGTCAATTGGTTACAAGAATTAAATATCCAAAGAGTTACCATCGAGCTGGATTGCAAAGCAGTGGTAGATGTATTAGATATATAGCTTGGTAGTTATTGTTAGTTTGTTGTGGTGGATTGTTTTCTACGCGGCCCCAACTTTGATCTTCACCAAAAAGTTCGGCATCAATATCTTGTTTGATCTTCAAAATATCATCGGGGGTCTCAACAGTCTCTCTAAGCTGTAAAAGCTGATCTCTGGTATATCGCACACGCTCACGACCCTCAAACTGCAAATCTCCAGCCTTAAAGGGGAAAGGAGAAGCAGTTGCGCCATGGGGACGAAGGAGAGGGAGATCGGCTGAAAATGAACCAAAAGCAGGGGAAGCAGATGAAACTGAAGAGGAGGAATCGAATCGAGGAGCGAGAAGCCGACTTCCTCGTCCACCACCAGGCCTCAAGCTAAGCACCGTTTGATCACCTTGCTGCATAATACCTAAGGATATTTCGCTTCAATAAGCGCAAGCAAACTTCGCCGACAAAATAAAAAACAAGATTCAGCGGCGCCGAACCTCAGAGATTGATGAGAAGAAAAGAGAAAGGGAAGAGATAGATAAAATAGATGGATGGAATAGATTGGATTGGTGCTGTGCTAGGTATCGGATATTTCTCTCTCTTCTGCGGAGTTTGTTTGTGCAACTTGCTTTCGTTTGTTCCATTTCTAATTCGTTTGACACAAATTGTTTGTCATTCTTGTATCGGTAATCATCTTTTCCGTTTGCGATTCTTGCACATCAGTTTTGCGATTTCGCTTCATTGTCCTCCTTTCATTTTGATTTCCAATGACTGTGATCTGAAGCGGAGTTCCGATTTGATTCTCGATTGAGTCGATTTTGGTTTTTTGCCATTTGTGTTGGTTCTTTATGGCATATGTTGTGACATTTGGATGGACTTATATAGCATCAGAACTTTTTTTCAACTGTTTCCACTTTTTTACAATTATGTAAAAAGAATTTTTGGTGGAGAAAGTGATTTTGAAGCACCATCAATTCCTTACCACCGTGAAATTCCCAAGATTCTTTTCTTTGATCTTCTTGGTGTAATATACTTCATCCTTGCTCCTCTGATACTACCATTTCTCTTGGTCTACTTTTGTCTGGGATACATCATTTTCCGCAACCAGCTGTTATATGTTTACGTGCCAAAGTACCAGACTAGAGGAGAGTTTTGGCCTACAGTGCACAATTACACAATTTTTTTCTCTGTGCTGACCAAGCAATTCAAGAAAGCATTAGCATGTTGCCGTGGATTTCACTTTGCTAGTGGCAGACAAGATTGTTCTCTTTGTTGCCTTCATGGCTTGTTTCTTTGGCTTCTGTTGTGTCTTCATTGGTTTGTTGGTTGTTTTGATGTAATTTTCTTTTGTCTTGATGTATTTTTCTATTGTTCATGTCAAGCTAGAAGTGTTGTGAATAACTTCTAGCTTGCGGGGGACTATTAGATATATAGCTTGGTAGTTATTGTTAGTTTGTTAGGTAAGTCGGTTAGAGTTAGTTTTATAGTTACTAGTTTGTTACATATTAGTTAGGTGAGATTGGATCTATATATATAAGGTCAAACTCTCATTGTAATCAATCACTTCATTGTAATTAATCACCTTTTGTATCAATTTCATTTTACTTTCATTCTTTCTTCTTCTCGGTGTCTCTCTAATCTTTTCTATGTTCTTGTCTAATATGTGATTCTTTGCATTTGTGATTCCTCATTTGCGACTTTCGTATCTTCATATCGCAATTTTCCTTGATTGCTCTTTTGCGTTTTGCAATTTCTGAGTTTGTGATTCTCCATTGCGTTTGCATTTTCGATTTCACATGCATTTTGCTTTCCTCTCTGTGAATCGTTCTTGATTCCGATTTCATCTCAGTTTCGTTCTTCAATTCTTGTTCGAAACTCCTCCTATTTTTGTTACGGTCTTAGGTTTTGCTCTTCAATTCATGTTCAAAATCTCTTCAATTCTTGACCGTTTTTCTCCTTCCTCTCGCTTCTTTGAGAGTTTGTTTGTGCAACTTGCTTTCGTTTGTTCCATTTCTAATTCGTTTGACACAAATTGTTTGTCATTCTTGTATCGGTAATCATCTTTTCCGTTTGCGATTCTTGCACATCAGTTTTGCGATTTCGCTTCATTGTCCTCCTTTCATTTTGATTTCCAATGACTGTGATCTGAAGCGGAGTTCCGATTTGATTCTCGATTGAGTCGATTTTGGTTTTTTGCCATTTGTGTTGGTTCTTTATGGCATCAAAGCAAATATGGCATCAGAGGTGTATGTAATTCTGTTACCGAGATTGGCTCAATTTTACGTACTTGTAAGGCTTCATTATCTATGTTACAAAACTATATGGTTAGTTTTATTCGGAGGCAAGCCAACCTTGTTGCTCATACCTTAGCTAGAGCATCAAGAGATTTTGCTAGCTCTCAAGTTCATGATTGTAGTCCGATTTGTATTTCCACTTTGATTATGAATGAAATGAGTTAAGTTTTCCTTTGTAAAAAAAAGAACTAATTTATGTTTTTATCTACTACATGCAATTTAATCTTTCTTTTACCCTATTATTTTAGATTATTTTTTTGACAATAAATTATTTTAGATTTGGGATGAGTTTCAAATGCTCTCATCAACTGTTTTAAACCATCATAATTTTGAAGTAAAGCCTAAATAACTCTATACTCAATTTTAAGAAGACATACAACTAACAAGCAGTGGAGACCCCGACCCCTACAATTTTTTGTCTTTTCTATTGGTATATAGATGTATTTTTGTATTAACTATACTCTCTCTCTCTCTCTCTCTCTCTCTCTCTCTCTCTCTCTCTCTCTCTCTCTCTCTCTCTCTCTCTCTCTCTCTCTCTCTATATATATATATATATATATATATATATATATATATATATATACACACTACAGAAACAAACAATTAACAAGTAGTGGTCTAGTGGTATGGTCGAAATCTGCAACCAAATTCAACTCTAATCGAATCTTAGAATTGCTGTCCCATTTATTTTTTTCGCTAAAACAACACTTAAACACAAAAAGTATCAACTCGAGGATTCGACCCACATACCTGCGCCAAGAAGCAAGAGCTTTACTGCTGAAACAAGAAGCATTTCATGTCGGCAGTTTTTTGTTTTGATCAAAATGTCAGCAGTTGAAATAACTAACATATATATCATCCGTAATTAACTTTAGGCCCTTAAAAAGTGGCATTAGGCTGGGGGCATGTGCGGTAGCACAGCCTACACAGGCCCATGACCGGCTCTGCACTGAGCCATGTTTGAGGAAAACTAATATGGACTATCGAGAACTAATTTGCTAGCCATTATAATTACATGAACTTAACGGAAAAATGTTGGAAACGAATTAATAGGAAATGTAAAATAAAAGGGCGAAAATTATATTTAAGCCAAAAATTTCTTTTGATCAATAACCTCAATAATTTTGTGCTTATTTTAGCATCTTTCCGTCTTAAAATGGAAAACCTATGACGAATCTATTAGCCAGAAATTTAGCCTTCTAAGCCAAACAGAGTGAAGTATCATATGTATCAAATCAAATGGCTTTGCTGGCCTATTTATCTCAAAATGCCTTCGAACCTTCCTTACATTTGAATACAACACCTTGTACTTAGCTTTGGAAACATTATGTAAAATACTCTTAATTTCTGGTATTCTATCAACTGCTATTTCCAAAGAGAATTGGCTCCAATTAAGCACATCACTAAAAGGCAAAGAGTAATTGTCACAAATGATCACAGGGACACAACCAACATAAATTGCTTCCACCACCCTAGGACTTGCCACTTCATGTCCACTAGGGCACAAGCAGAACTTGCTTAGACCCATCAATTGTGTATAGTCTTGACCCTTTGAAAGGTACTCATGAACTTGAACTTCCTTATCCTTATCCTTCCAATGCTTAAGAAGTTTCTTCCTAATGCTACCATGGGCTCCACCAGCAAAAAAGGCTAATATTGTTCGATTATTAGGGTGTTGGGCCTTATTAGGTGGGCCAAGCTTTCCAACAGGCAAATTCACTTGAGGGATGGATACATCTATATTGGGTCGAAATCCTTCTGAAGTGTTGGCATTACAGAGTGCCCTGATGAAGTACTTGAAGAGTTCAGGGTTGGCATAGGATGCACTTGGACCCTGATATTATCAAGTAAAGACACATGCCCGTTATATTCAAAATAAATCATTAACTACACTGCAATTTTAATAAACAATTTAATTTATATACATTGTCAGTGTAGATATTTTTTATATTATCAGTCGATCATCAAATAACACGTCATTAAAAATATTTAACTCTATCCTACAATCTCAAAAGTCACTAATATCATAGTTTTGATTGGTTGATAGTATAATTTTTTTTATTTAAAATTGACAATACATACCAATTAAACTCAATAAAATGCCTCTTACTTTCCAAAATTATATCTCCTAATTGTAAATTTTTATCCTAGACAATTTTCACATGCTTCTAGGGTGAGAGAGCAAATCAAATCCCTCACTGGTGAAGTACAAAAATTGACCGTAGAATATTGTGTACAATGCCATGAGTGATTATGATTGAATCAACCAGTATTAAATCTCAACTGTTGATGAATTTTTATACTACATCCTACGGTCATATTTAATAGTTTACCGGTGAGGGATTTGATTTACTCATTCACCCTAGAAGCACCCCAATTTTCACTATGAAAAAAAAACGTTCAAAAAACAGGTGTATTAGTAAAAGGGAGTGTTAATAGGTTTTTTAAGGGTATTGAAATGTAAAGTCCAAGGCATACCCACCCAATCATGGCATGAAAGGAGAAAATGGTCGGCACCTTGGCTTCGATTCCAATAAGGATACTTGTTTGCAACAATGTTAATATAATCCTCCAGCAAGCATTGTAAGCGATGAGGTTGATAATCTGCTTTGGACCTTCGAGGCTTGTAAACATAGCGAATGACCTTAGCAACGCTGAAGGGAAGAAAGAAGACATGGGCTTGTTGAGGATGAGTAGCCTTGAAGGGACTTTTGTTACTTGTGTCTATTTCGTCAATGAATTGGCCTTCAATTGCGTATTTGTTGTTTACAGGTCCATCATGTATTAGTGGTTGCTCTCCTTCCTTGTATACCCATACCTTGAATCTCTTCATCATCTCCATGTGGCTCCTGTTCTTTAAAAACCAACTTTAGTTCATGTACATTAAAAATTACAAGTGAAGTGATTTAGCTCAATTGGCCATTAGTCCCACACCTTCTCTCTAATAAAATCTCTCTTCCCTATTAAAGCTAGTAAAATGGGTTAGGTCAGTCAAAAAAAAAAAATTAAAAAAGCATAAGGCTCGGCAATAATTCCATTTTAAAAGTCACTCACTGTTGGTTGTCTTGGCAATTTCAGCAATATATGGACGTCAGCTCCTGGGTTCGAACTCGGGTGTGAGCCGTAGTAGTGTGTGTGCGTGGTGTTTATTTGCCATTTTATCTAAATAGACAAAAAAAAAATAATCCCATTTTGAAAAGGCTGTTTTAGCTCGAACCGGCTTTAGGCTGCTCGCAAGCCTTTGTATTCTTAACTAATAAAAATTATTTTTTTATTTTTTTTGGTGCCCTGAATAATTCGGAATTTAGCCGGGAAGTAAATAAAGTTTGGCTCCAATTTATTCCATCCACTAGTATGGAATAAGTTTGGTGCCCTGAATAAGGTCATTGGCTCCAATTTACAAAAAAAAGATAAATGACCAAATCGTTACTTTAAATAAAGATAAGGGACCCCGGTAGCACTTTAGCCTAAAAAAAATTAACAATAAGATAATATTATTTTATTTTTACTATTATGAATCATAAAAAAATTAAACTTAATAATTTTCTAATTAGGTTTTTTCAGAAAATAAGTAATACTAAAAAAATGTGTGTGGCCTGCATATGATTGGGCTGAGACAACAAATTTTGAGCCCATATTCTTTCCGAGCTTTTTGGCCCAACACAAAAAATTCGAAGCCCAACATAGAATGGATAGCTTGTTTTGCCAGCTAGATAGATCATGTACCAAAGATTATCCAAAATTGAATTAAAAAAGAAAAATTGATAATAATTGTTGTAAGCTTAACTGGTGAAAGGCGTGGGGATTCAAGTAAATGACCCCTTTGGGGACAAAACTCTGTTTCTCATTTACGGCGGTTGTGGAGAGAATCGCTTCCTGAATCGATGCTCGTGCTCTTGCCAAACCATCTTCAATTCTCTCCAAACTAGTCAAATTCTTCCTGCCATGCCCAATCTGAAAACAAACACAAAAGGATAAGAAAAAGCCAGACATGAGAAGAGAACATTACATTACAGTACAGTTGACTTTAATTTGAGAAACAGCGATCCATGTTTCAACTTGCTAGGAGAGGTAGTTGGAGATTAGGTTACACTTACATGGTTGACTTTGACACTAGAAAGTGCAAAAGAAGCTGATGACTGGATATGAATCACACCATCTTCGTTTGAAGGAGTAAAGAAAACAAGGCAAAAATTTAACAGTAACGCTACAAAGACTAGAAAATATAGTGATGAGGATTTCAAGACTTTCATTTCGTAATCGGAACTTGAAAATCTGCACCAAGTTGCCTCTGTCGAATAACTTTATTGTTTAATAATTATTTTGATAAATAAATAGGTTAATAATTGATGACTCGACTTCGTACCAAACAAATTATTTGTTTAATCATCAATGACTCGACTTCGTACCAAACAAATTATCTTAATTCACCCATATTTTACTATCTCCCATTTTTAGTGTTGGGAAAAAGAACTTGAATTTGGTAAATCAAACAACCCAGAAAAGATCACTTGAATGTAATTAAGCCGGCAATTTAATCAATTGTATCGAATTGAAGAAATTGACCCTAATTGCATTCAAGAACCCTAATTTGGACGAATTGGGGCAAACGCGAAATTTACCTCAGATGGAAATACACCCGCTTTGTTATTTTTAAAATCGGATTTACCTAAATCCGATTTTCCTAAAAAAAGACAATCGGATTTACCCCACCTAAGGTAAATCCGATTTTGTTATTAATAAAAAAAAATTATTTAAATTTTTAAAAAAGGTTATAAAACTGCTACTAAAAATCCGTTAAAGAGTCAAAACTAATCCAAAAATTATAAAAACACCACTAAAAATCTAATAAAACCAAAATAAGGTTATCCAAAAATTATAAAAACACCACTAAAAATCTAATTAAAAAAATTAATAAAAAATAGTAAACGATGAAATTTGGGATTTTGAGGCCCTCTGTCCTAAAAAAGAAGTCTCTCTTTTTGAGGAGTCTTGATCGTTGATTTTTTTCAGATTTAATGGCTGTGGTTATATTACAATTTGAGTAGATTTCCCGAGAACCGGTTTTTTAGCCTAAATTATTCGCTCGACGTACAACATCGTCAAGTGTTAACGAACTACACACTAAACAAAACCAAAAGACGGTCGAAATTTGTATCTAATTTTTTAACTGATTTATTTATTTATTAATTAGGTAAATTCGAATTTATTTATTTATTAATTAGGTTAACAAAGCGGATTTACCCCCACATAAGGTAAATCCGCTTTTGTTATTTAAAAGCGGATATACCCCCATATAAGGTAAATCCGCTTTTCAAAATAACAAAATCGGATTTACCCCCACTTAAGGTAAATCCGCTTTGTTATTTTTAAAAGTGGATTTACCCCCATCTTAAATAAATCCGCTTTTAAGTTTTTAAAATTTTCAGTGGAAATCGGATTTACCTCACAGATACATAAATCCGATTTCCAAAAAAAAATTGAAATCAGAATACGTTCGGGTTTTTTAAATTTTGTGAAGGGCAATTGCGTCTTTTCGCAGGGTCGATGTGTAACGCCCCAATTTTATTAAAATCTATTTTGAGATGAATTGGTGAAATGATTGAAGAGATTAGAGAGTTATTGGCGTGAGAACCATGGTATAAATGACTAGAATTGAGGTTAGGTTTTTCAAGGTTTTGTGTTCTCAATCGAACTCCGTTTTGAATGGTTCTTGTTTAGTTGGAGAGTGGACCTAATTCTCTACAAAGTAGGCATTGGTTTCATAAAATTTCATTAAGAAGTGAGAAAGGAAATTTGGTTGCAAGTTGAGTGAGAAGTTCCGTCCAAGTTTGGTACCTCAGTGTAGTATTTTGAAAATCTGTACCAATTGGTTACTTATTTTGGGAATTAAAAATCATAGATAGAAACTACACTCCGAGAGCTTTCCAACGAGTGGTCATTTGTTAAAATCCGATGTCGTTTGCTATTTTAATCAAGAGAAGGAAGAAAAGAGTAGTCTGCGCATGTATGCTGTTGTTGCTGCCATTCTGCGCCTGAGTCACGCTCAAGTCGCGCCCCAAGCGCAAGTGCTGTGCGTGAGCAGCGTGAGTTGCTGCCATTTCGCGCCCAAGTCGCGCCTGGCTCGCGCTCCGAGCGCAAGTTCGCGTATATAGCTGCGTTTCTGTGCAGCTAGGGCATTTTCTTGCCGTTTTCACTCTTTTTATCATATCTTTGTCTCTGGAGCTCCGATTGTGACGCCGTTTGTTGCGTTCTTCTCGTATCGCAGAGGGCTTCGATAGGAGAGCAATTCCAGAGTTAGAATCCAGAAGTGGTGAGAACGAAAATTAATCTCCCTACAATCTAAGAGAGAGAGAACTTGCGATCGTGAGAAGGAGAGAAGAAGTGTAGATCGCGTGGATTGTTGCTGTTGTTTCGTAGGTGACTTGTAGTGATCTCTTGTCTTCGTGAAAACCTAAGGTAAGGGTGAGCGTTTCGATTTAATATAATTGGGTATGTAATTGGGGTTTTGGGGGTTTTGATGTTATCGATATTATTTTGATGTCATTGATGTTATTTTGATGTTGTTGATGCCCTTTCGATGTTGTTGATGTTATTTTGATATTGTGATGAAATTGATATTGTCGAAGAGTTTTGATGTCGTTTTGATGAATATGACGAGTTCACTCTATGAGTGATTATGATGATGTGATATATATGATTTTGATGGTTATGACGATTACACTCTATGAGTGTTTTATGATGATGATGAGTACTCCAGGTAAGTGTTTGATGAGTTTCACATGCGTTCATAGAGTCTCATGGCATGTGCATACTATGACGAACAGGCTTCGGCCTCTTATTGATGATGATATGCCTTGAGTGGCTTTTGATGATGATATGCCTTGAGTGGCTTTTTATGACGAGATGGTACCATCATGCATATGCCCTGGAGGGGGTTGCATTCACATGCACTTTCATGACGGTGATTCCTTGAAAATAATTGTGTTTGAATTGATATTCTCTGATGATGAGTTTGATGATATTGATGATGTTGTATGATTTACTGTTCATATTACTCTGTTTATGCTTGATTATGTTTTATTGAAATTCTCACCCCTTCTGCTTGGAATGTTGCTCTATTGTGGCAACGCTGCAGGTAACCGCGAGTGAAGGATCTGCTGCCTTCCTCATTAGCTCTTGGGATGTATTTTGTGTCGCTCTCTGATACTGTAACACCTAGGGGGCGTGGGTGAAACTTGAGTTTTCATGACGGATGTTTGTTGCACAAATTTGAACAGTGCAAATGATGAGTTTGCTTTAATGAAGTTGTAGCATTTCTTTTCTATCAATTAAAATAATATTTTTGAAAGAGAATTACTCTGATAAATGACGTGTAATATAAGGGTAGAAAAGGGGTGTTACATTAGTGGTATCAGAGCAGTTCGGTCTGTCCGGCCAAGTTGTCCAGTGTCGAGTCTAGTTATCTCTCGAGTCTTGGTACTCGTTCTAACCATGATTTGTGTTGCAGTGATTAGCTGAATTGGCCAGACGGTAAGATTGCTATTGTTGAGAATGGTGTTGCTTATTGTTTTATTGCTGCTATGTGTGTGTTTGCTCTGAGTACTTTGTGTAACTGTTATGTTAGTTATTTTTTAGTTACTACTCCTTACCATATGTTGCGATATTTTAAATGTTAAGTGGTACCTTCACCAACATGTTGCATTTATTTGAGTAATTGTATTTAATGAAGTGATTGAATTTTGTTGATTAATCCATTTGATATATGTAGAACCAGATAAGGTTAGACTCTAAGAGAGTTTTGTACTTGCGTCATAATTTTACTCTATGGTATGTCAATGATTGCCTCGGCAAATTTACATGTTCTATTTAAATTCCCTTGAAATATAGCAAAACTCAGGAAGTGGGAAAATAAAGTTAGAGAAAATGCGTTGGTGTTCAAATTGCCATCTTTGCATGGCTATAGTGTCAGGCTGCATATGCTTCGATCATTATTAAGTTATAAAACTAGAGCTTAAATAGCGGGAACTGCTGATTTAATTATGGTGTGCTATCTGAAAGTAGTTTTCTCGCTCTACTATGATTTCGTGTTTGTTGACTCTCAAATTCTAAAAAGTTATGTGTCTAAAGAATGCCTGACTGCTTTACGTGTTTTCTCTAGGATGATAATTGATCTCAATCTCGTTTAAGTGCTCTTGTTCTTGTTGGGTTTTGTAAGGGTGGGTTTAACATCCATAATGGGTTTATGATGGGTTTACGGGTAGTAGGGTTTTGTAAATTGAATTGAGATGTATGTGATAATTGAGTGTTCTTGTGTTAATTGATGATTCATATTGTTGTTGATGATTTATTGATGTTTTGCTGTTGATGATTTGTTAATGTTTGTTGTTTAATGAGTGGTTGAAGAATGGAATGATTTGTGGATGAATTTTGTATTAGTTGTTTAACGAATCTTAATGTGTTTATGTGTAAATTCGTGTTCTTGATGTTGAGGGCGTGTGAAAGAGGTTTGATGAGGTGATCATTGAGTGAAATACCGAGTTTTCTGCACGTTACGTGTCTGCTGTCAAACCGCGCCCCGTTTGCGCTGCAGTCGCGCCCCAAGCGCAACTGCACTGCGCTGTGAACTGATTTTTCTGTCCAATCGCGCCTGGGTTGCGCCCCGCTCGCGCCCCAAGCGCGAGTGGCTGTTTCTCACTGTTTAGTGCTGTTCTCTCACTGTTATGTGGTTGTTTTCACACTGTTTTTCCTCAGCTTAAAATGTGATGTTTTCCCCATTTGAAATGTGGTATTTTCTAAAAGAAAAGAGTGTATTTTTCTAAAATATAAAGTGATAATTAAATTGAATCGAATTGAATTGAATTGATAACGGTTCGTAGAGTTGATAATTGGATTTGATGTTTTCAAAGAAATCAAAGTTACAATTGTATTTAAAATAAATGGTGTGCTTTTTGACAGTGTTTCAGCTCGCTGTTCTATTTTTAAGATGAATAGTGTGCTGTCTTATATTGTTCAAAGTTGCTGTCTTGCTTTTGAAAATAAGAGGGGGCTGTTTTTATGCTGTGAAGAGTTGCTGTCTTGCTGTTTTTCAAAATAAAATGCTGTTGTTTGCTACATAAGAATGCTGCGGTTTGCTTAAAAATGAGTTGCTGTGTTGCGGTTTATTTCTATGAAATGAGTTGCTGTTTTTATGAAATAATCGTATTGCTGTTTTACGAAAATGAAGCGCTATTTTTATGTTGTAAACGTGCTGTTTCCACTGCCGTTGCGCGCTAAAAAGAAGTATTATTTTCACTCCGTGTTTTGCTGTTGTTGCGCGCTAAAAGACCAATGTTTACACCTTATTGTTGTTGTTGTTCTTCTTGGTCTTGCTGTTGCCGTTTTACTCAAATAATGTGGTTGTTTTCACACAGTTTTGTTGTTGTTTTTGATGATGTTTTGCGCTAAAGGGCTGTTGTCTTTCACTCTGTTTTGCTGCCGATTCAAATTAAATTTTCTGCTGTTTCTATAACTAAAAAGGGCGCGATTGTTGCTGTTTTCTTTTTATAAAAAAAAAAGGGGGGGGGGGTTGCAGTTTTGCCACTGCTCTTATAAATTTAATGTACTGTGTACTCATTTTCAAGCACACTGTTTACCCAAAATTTTATGAGGATGTTTACAAAAATTGACGTGCTTTTTCCCAAAGTTAAAGAGTTGGTTATATTGTTTACAGTTGCTGTTTCGTTTTGAAAATAATAGTGCGCTGTTTTTATATTGTTTAAAGATGCCGTTTGGTTTTGAGATTAATAGTGTGCCATTTTTATGTTGTTAATGTTGCCGTTTTTGCTGCTGTTTTCGCAGATTAAAGTGTACTGTTCTCTACAATCTAGAGTGTTGTTTTCTTCGACTTAAATGTGATGTTCACTCAAATATAACGTGTTGTTCTCTTAATAATTTAAAGTGCCGAGTTCTTAAAATTAAAATGATGTTTTCTTGAATCAAGTGGGCCGTTTCGTAAATTTTAAAAGGGCTGTCTTCCTATTTTTCTTTAGTACTGTTACTGTATTTTGAGAGGTTGCTGTCTCGATTTTTTTTTATGTGCTGTTTGGTCCCTATGGACGTTGACTTAGTCCTTTATTGACAAAGGAGTCGCGTAATTAATTGTGATTGATGTGATTGATGTGGTGTGTGCTTCACTTTGGTGAAGTTATGATGTGTTGTTGATGAGTCGGTCCTATGAAGGACCTAGGGGGGAAATGGGAGTTGAGGAACTCTCAGCGCAAAGATGTCGTGGTTGGTGTTGTCACTTTCGTTGAAGTACTTTAATGGGTGTCGCGCCAATTTCAAGTGAATGGGTGTTGTAGTCGTAGCTAAGTTCGATCATAGTGTGAGGACCAAAGAAACAAGAAGAGATGAAGGTTAGGTGTATAAGGTGACATAAGAGCCGAGATGTGGTTACCTGACTATAAGTGGGTCGAAATGAATGGGAGTCGACGTGTGGTGTTGTCAAAGTATATGGAAATCGAAGTATAAGTGGGACGAAGTGCAGTGTTGCAGTGTTATCAAGGTATGTAGGTGTCGAACGTGTGAGTCGAAGGTTAAATGTGTCGAAGTGTATGTGTACGTCGAAGGGCATGTGTGGCTAAGTTATACATTGTACATAGTGTCGAGGTGAAGTGTTGTGCGTAGGCGGTGCGCCTAAGCGTAGTTGTTGAAGTGTGGTGAGTATAAGCTTAAGAGTAAATGTATGTAGAAGCTAGTGTGGTTGAAGCATAAAGTGCCTAAGTGCAGCGTATGGGTGGCAAGGAGAATGATGGAGAACCGAAGTAGATGTAACCGAGGTAGTTGTAGAGGTGAGTGATGATGAGGTGTAGTTGCCTAAGTGAAGTGTCACGGTGTTTGAGTAGTTTAGTGGGACTTTGATGACCTTCAGATTAGAACATCTAATTAAGAGTAACAATGGGGAGAAGCGTGATGGACAGGGATGGTTGGAAGTGACAAGAAGATTGGGTTTCGTTTCGTGAGTTGGAGTAAATTTTCGAGGACGAAAATATTCTAAGTGGGGGAGAGTTGTAACGCCCCAATTTTATTAAAATCTATTTTGAGATGAATTGGTGAAATGATTGAAGAGATTAGAGAGTTATTGGCGTGAGAACCATGGTATAAATGACTAGAATTGAGGTTAGGTTTTTCAAGGTTTTGTGTTCTCAATCGAACTCCGTTTTGAATGGTTCTTGTTTAGTTGGAGAGTGGACCTAATTCTCTACAAAGTAGGCATTGGTTTCATAAAATTTCATTAAGAAGTGAGAAAGGAAATTTGGTTGCAAGTTGAGTGAGAAGTTCCGTCCAAGTTTGGTACCTCAGTGTAGTATTTTGAAAATCTGTACCAATTGGTTACTTATTTTGGGAATTAAAAATCATAGATAGAAACTACACTCCGAGAGCTTTCCAACGAGTGGTCATTTGTTAAAATCCGATGTCGTTTGCTATTTTAATCAAGAGAAGGAAGAAAAGAGTAGTCTGCGCATGTATGCTGTTGTTGCTGCCATTCTGCGCCTGAGTCACGCTCAAGTCGCGCCCCAAGCGCAAGTGCTGTGCGTGAGCAGCGTGAGTTGCTGCCATTTCGCGCCCAAGTCGCGCCTGGCTCGCGCTCCGAGCGCGAGTTCGCGTATATAGCTGCGTTTCTGCGCAGCTAGGGCATTTTCTTGCCGTTTTCACTCTTTTTATCATATCTTTGTCTCTGGAGCTCCGATTGTGACGCCGTTTGTTGCGTTCTTCTCGTATCGCAGAGGGCTTCGATAGGAGAGCAATTCCAGAGTTAGAATCCAGAAGTGGTGAGAACGAAAATTAATCTCCCTACAATCTAAGAGAGAGAGAACTTGCGATCGTGAGAAGGAGAGAAGAAGTGTAGATCGCGTGGATTGTTGCTGTTGTTTCGTAGGTGACTTGTAGTGATCTCTTGTCTTCGTGAAAACCTAAGGTAAGGGTGAGCGTTTCGATTTAATATAATTGGGTATGTAATTGGGGTTTTGGGGGTTTTGATGTTATCGATATTATTTTGATGTCATTGATGTTATTTTGATGTTGTTGATGCCCTTTCGATGTTGTTGATGTTATTTTGATATTGTGATGAAATTGATATTGTCGAAGAGTTTTGATGTCGTTTTGATGAATATGACGAGTTCACTCTATGAGTGATTATGATGATGTGATATATATGATTTTGATGGTTATGACGATTACACTCTATGAGTGTTTTATGATGATGATGAGTACTCCAGGTAAGTGTTTGATGAGTTTCACATGCGTTCATAGAGTCTCATGGCATGTGCATACTATGACGAACAGGCTTCGGCCTCTTATTGATGATGATATGCCTTGAGTGGCTTTTGATGATGATATGCCTTGAGTGGCTTTTTATGACGAGATGGTACCATCATGCATATGCCCTGGAGGGGGTTGCATTCACATGCACTTTCATGACGGTGATTCCTTGAAAATAATTGTGTTTGAATTGATATTCTCTGATGATGAGTTTGATGATATTGATGATGTTGTATGATTTACTGTTCATATTACTCTGTTTATGCTTGATTATGTTTTATTGAAATTCTCACCCCTTCTGCTTGGAATGTTGCTCTATTGTGGCAACGCTGCAGGTAACCGCGAGTGAAGGATCTGCTGCCTTCTTCATTAGCTCTTGGGATGTATTTTGTGTCGCTCTCTGATACTGTAACACCTAGGGGGCGTGGGTGAAACTTGAGTTTTCATGACGGATGTTTGTTGCACAAATTTGAACAGTGCAAATGATGAGTTTGCTTTAATGAAGTTGTAGCATTTCTTTTCTATCAATTAAAATAATATTTTTGAAAGAGAATTACTCTGATAAATGACGTGTAATATAAGGGTAGAAAAGGGGTGTTACACGATGGGGCAGATTATTATGTGATAGGGGTACAAAAAAAACCCTTAACTTAAACAACTAATGACGAATAATGGAGCAATTAGCTACGGCCCACTTGGTCGTGTGTTGTGGTTGGGCTGGGCCTTGTTGCCCTGTTTCCACAGTTCCTTTACCAAAAAAACATTTCATAAATTTTGGTAAAGATATTAATTAATAAATAATATAAGATAAGAAACATTAACTAAGAAAACCAAAGCATGATTGATTAATTTTCATATCAATGATCATTACTAATTTTTAACTTCCTAAATAATATTAAAACTAACTCTAGCGTGGTTATCTTAGAATTATGAGATCTAAAAATATTCTTATTTTTACTACCATTCTCTCTTAGTAGGGAAGTTTGTCTTCAAAAGTATATTAATTATTTTGCTGGTGGAAATATACTATTCGGAAGTAAATTTCAAGAAAAATTACTTTAGTCTCACCCTTGATTTATTAATCCAACCATTAACTTTGTCTATAGATACAACAAAATTCCAATTGAATCTAAAATATTTCTAGGACATAGTTACTATGAGCTCTTACGAGCTATATCAAAGATTCAAAACGGATCTATAAAAGAAGGTATATCCAAAGGGACCATTTTTTATGCTGAAACAAAACAAGCCTTTGTTATTGTGAAGCTATGAGCTTGAAGTTAAGCCTTCTAAGCCAAACAGAGTGAAGTATCATGTGCATCACATCAAATGGCTTAGCCGGTCTATTCATCACAAAATGTCTCTGAACTCTCCACACATTTCTTTGCAACTTCATGTACTTCTCTTTAGAAACATTTTGTAACACACTTTTAATATCTGTTATTTTCTCCACTGGAATTTCAACCGAGAATTGGCTCCAATTCAGCACATCACTGAAAGGCAAAGAATAGTTCTTAGAAATGATAACAGGCACACATCCAGCATTAATTGCTTCAACAATTCTAGGACTAGCCACTTCGTACCCACTTGGGCACAAACAAAACTTGCTTAGTCCCATTAATTGAGTATAGTTTTGGCCCTTTGGAAGATATTCATGAACTTGAACTTGATTATCTTTGTCCTTCCAGTGGCTCAATATCTGCTTACGAATGTCTCCGTGGGCTCCACCAGAAAAGAAGGCCAATATGGTGCGGTTTAATGGGCTTTGGCCCAGTTTTGGTGGGCCTAGCTTTCCAACAGGCAAGTAGACTTCAGGGATAGATACATCCCTCTTGGGTTGGAATCCTTCAGAATTGTTGGCATTGCATAAGACCCTTATGAAGTTCTTGAAGATCTTTGGATTCGCATCTGAGATTTGTGGTGCCTGATTCATCAAGTAAAGTAAAAGTCAATTTAATTTAACTCAGATTGCATTGCATACAATACATTAAAAACTAAAAGCACATTTTTTTATGTTAATTCAGATTGCATTGCATACAATACACTACAAGAAATATGAAACCCCAAGTAAAGCATTTATTCTATTGACACCACGTTTTTGATAAAACACCCTCATTTTCCAAAAATTTATTTCCAAGTTAAACAAAAAATATTTAATACTCAACGAACGGTTTAAATCAGTTCAACCCAATTCTGGACCGCTCAACCGAACTGCGCAGTATTAAACCAACCACCTGACTAATCGATTTTCAATTCAACCTCTTGAACCGGCTGGTTCAGTCCGGTTCTCACACAAGTGTATCTTTCAACTCAACATTTGAAATTAACCTCATCAACATGTCAAAATTGCTATATATATAGTAAATGAAATGGTGACAAGGAAATTTTACCCAATCATGACAGGAAAGGAGAAAATGATCAGCACCATTGCTTCTATTCCAGTAAGGATATTTATCTGCCACCACATTGACATAATCCTCCACCAATCTTTGCATGCGGTCACGGCGGAAATCCCTTTTGGTGAGAATAGGTTTGTAAACATACTGAACCACGTTGGCTACACTAAATGGAAGGAAAAAAAGATTTGCCTCATCAGGGTGGCTAGCCTTGAAGGGACTCCTTCTGCTACTGTCTATTTCATCTATGAACTGACCTTCAATTGCGTATATGTTGTTCACTGGTCCATCATGCATTATTGGTTGCTCTCCTTCCTTATAAACCCAAACCTTCATTCTCTTCACCATCTCCATGTGACTCCTGCTTTTCATTTCAATTAAAAATTTGAATGGACTTGTTAGGAATAATATAATAGACATCATCTGTGAATGTATAATATAACCTTCATTAAAATCTGATCATGCGAAAAGAAGATGAAGTTTATTTGAGAATCTCTCTCTCAAACTTAACTGGTGAAAAGCATGTGGATTTCTGTAAATGGAGCCTTTTGGGACAAAGGTTTTTGGCTTCACAGAAGTGCTATAGTTCCTTGGCAGAATTGCTTTCCGAATTGAATCTCTTGCTTCTGCTAAACCTTGTTCAACTCTATCCAAGCTAGTCATTTTCTGCATGTAACAAAATGTACAAATAGAAATTTTCCTTTGAGAAAATCGTATAACATCATGTCATGCTGCATAATATATGGTGAGAAAATTTTGCTCCAAAACACTGAGCCAATATAGAATATAAACTTCTGGTCATCACCTTAATGCTAAAGTTCGTTTTCTGCTCGAAGCCTCTAGATGCGGAGGTAGCCAGAAACTGATGAGGTTTAATTACATGTATTGTTTTGTTGTGTTTCATAATGGAAGAAAGGGAGAAAGGAAGAACAAAGAAGGAAAAATTGTTTCCTTTGAGTACTGGAGTACTGAAGATGATGATGTAGAAAAGAATAAGGAAGAACAATGGTAGTAACAAAGAGACTGTGTAGCATCGAAGGGCCTCCATGGCAGTTCCCAGAATGAATATTTCGATTCATCGTATAATTATTATATATATATATATATATATATATATATATATATATATATATATATATATATATATATATATATATATATCAATCAATCGCTGGTGTAATGTTGTAAAGTTGATCGATCATGTGAGCATGTGTAAGAAGTTGTAGACATACGTTATTCTAAGACCATTCAACATAGGTTTCCTATTAAGTGTTCGTATGCATGAAGGCAACTGAAAAGTAGGCTTTGTATATGGAGTATGTGTACTATTTTATCAACCTTGCTCATTGATATACTATAAGAATAACATTAATTTCAGTGCATGTTAATTGCAAATTGTAGTTTAACTGCTTGAGATACGAGAAAATTTTGAGCACAAAGTACGCTAAATTTAAATATAAAGTAGTTGACCAATTTTTAGGCATTCATTTTGTGCACCATGAACACCAGATTATATCTCACCAAAAAAAACACCAGATGAAATTAATTAAATTTTAGTCCTCCATCTCCATTAACGAGAAATTTTTATACACCAATTTATTTAATAATAGAGTATTATTTTATTGATCAAGTCTATCAATCTCTAACTGAAAGTTTATGGTTAATAGACACTACGCCAGAATGCTAAAAAAATAGCGAACCTTTCAGCAGCACTTCTAGTAAAGCGCTACTTAAAAGAATGTCAAAATATCTCTCGAGGTTCTTAACTTATTTTTAGATAACGAAAAAGTCTCTCAACTCTTTTTTTTTTGTAACGGTTGGGTCCCTTAAGTTTTAAAAATGTTGCATCGTTTCCCTTTTAATAGTTTTTGTTTAACTCTGTTACGAAAACGCCTATCCGGCTTTTAGAATTATTTCCAAACTCTGAGTGCGATTTTTCCCCAAGAATCAAACCCAAATTTTTGCTTTCGTTTAACTAGTGCTTCAACTTTGTCACATAATTTTAATTTCATTTAAACCCAGATTTTTGTCTTCGTTTAAACTCCAGTGGTATCGAAAATGAAAACCCTAAAATCTGATTTCATTTTTTATGCTAGAACCCAACCCCTCTCAGTTCGATTTCAATTTCTTAGATTTTGATTTCTCATCTTCCCATATTTCGTTTTTTTCAGATTTCGATTTCGATATTTCTAGAACGTACCCAACCCCTCTTAGTTCGATTTCGCTTTTCTCATATTTCGACATGAAGATGGAGAGGAAAGAAATTAGGAACGATGCATTTAATTAGGAAAGGAAATGCAATTCTAGGTTGTAGCAAGAAGGAGAAGATTTGCTACGGTTACAATGGGGTTGCTGGAAGATGAATGAAGAGGAAAGGAAGAAGACGAGGACAAGAAAGACAATTCACATTTTTCTTTAAGTTTTAATTAAAAAATAATGATATTATCCTATGTGGCATCCCAAATCAGCAGTCAAAAAACCACATAATCAGTCTATTAACGGAGTTAAAACAAAAACGTTAAAAATGGCAACAACGCAACGATTTTAAAACTATAGGGACCTAGGTTACAAAAAAAGTTAAGGGACCTATTTGTTACCAAAAAATAAGTTAAGGGACCTCAGGAGATATTTTGCCTAAAAGAAAACACGGAGCACCATTGGTAGCGCTTACTTTGAAAGCGCTACTTAAAAGAAAAACACGGAGCGCCATAGGGATTGCTTAGTTTGAAAGAGCTACTTTAAAAATACGAAATGCTATAAGCAGCACTTGGTTTAAAAGCGCTACTTATTGTAAAAACACGGAACACTATAGGCACCACTTTTAGTAGAAGCGCTGCTAATTGCTTTCCTAAAAAGACACACACGTCGTTACAACATAAAAACACCCCCTCTGTTCTTGCAGCTTCTCGCGCTCTCTCTTCTTGGATTCCTCCTCTCTCAAGCTCTCGCTCGATCTCTCTCTTCTCTAAAGTTCTTTCAGCTCTTGGATCCATCTTTGCTGGCGGTTCTCTCAGATTCCTGATCAGAAACCCCACCACCACCCGCCCCCTCTCAAGCCGCACCCTTCACGCTCCCCGTATTCTCAACTTGCTTAAACTCAATCAAGGCTATATATGCGGTTCTTCTATTTTATGATCCATTCAAAGGTTTTTTTAACAAAAAAAAGTATAAAGAGTACTCAATCTCGCACATCAAAAAGAGAGGGACAATCGTTTTGTTAACATGAAACCACTCTCATTCGTTCAGAATCATCATAACCGCTGATAACTCTTATTTATATGTTCTAGACTTAAATCAATGTGAGTTTCTAAGTAATATTGTTGTTAAAGTAGTTAATATGTGTTGTTTAGAGTAAAAGAGGGTTAAGAACTGATTTGTGATCATTTGGCACTTTTGGTGCCCCGTGTTGTATTTTAATGTGTTTGTTCAATGCTACAACATTAGATGCCCCAGCAATCAATGCCCCAACATTCGTGGCAGGCTGAAATGCTCCAGCATTACGAGTGGGAAATTACTCCAACCTTAAGTAACTTCATCATGAAGAAACCTCACTCAAGGGAGCCACCTTTTAGGGACACTTGTCAATTCGCTATAGGACCTCTTCTCTTTAATAAAGCAAAGGTCTACTTTTTGAGGCACATGGATTTAAAAGAGATCAACTTCTTCTCCAAGGAAACCCAACCATGAAGAAACCTCACTCAAGGGAGCCGCCTTTTAGGGACACTTGTCAATTCACTATAGGACCTCTTTTCTTTAATTGTTGATAGATCAAATCTACTTTTGAGGCACATGGGTTCAAGTGAAACCCACTTCTTCTCCAAGTAAACTTAACCTTCAAGAAAGCTCACCCATGAAGTCTATAAAGACTCTTCATCTCCTCATTCACAAGAGACCAGAACTCACCTCAAAATATCACTTAAAATCATTTGGAGCTGGTTTCGAAAGGAGAAGGAAGGAATTGACAACTTCTTCCTTCGTCCTCAAGCAACTACAAGGAAGGCAATGCTGCATCATTACTGAGCTGGCTGATGTAGGGGCAATTAATTGTGTACTCTCTACTCTATTTATTGTCTTTTGTATTTATTAGTTATATGAACATGATTATGATTTCAGTAATGTCAAACATGAGCTAATTCCATTTGTAGTTGGGATGCTATACACTTTGTAATGATCTTTTAACTAAGCTTTAATGTTATATATTGATGTTTGCATTTTAGTTATTGTGCTAAACTTCTTTCAAACTCATTTTGAGACTGATCAACTAAGATGGGTACAGTCATGAATACAGACATGGTTTATGATTAAAACTGAAGAACTAATGTGGGTAAGTGTTTAATAAAGGAAACTTTTGTTATTTCCATGCGAAAACCTAAACATAGGATAGCATAGTCCAGAGGGTGATACTGTGGGTACTTCATATACAAAGGTGAACTTATTTAGAGCTTAGACATAAGACTTGTAACGAAAACCTGACGATAGTGACTGAAAGGCACACATCAATTGCTACAACATCCATTGCTACAATATCGTCTATAACATAATGCTGTTAAAAGTTATTTACTTAGCAAAAAGCATTCCAACTATCTTTTTACTTTGAATCTTTATTCTATCTTTACTTGTTTACTTACATTTATATTATTCACAATACTTGTTGACAACTTGTTATCGTTACTTGTTTTTCTTACTAGCTTAATTACTAATTTGAATATAGAAAATAACTCAACAATCCTCATGGGAACAATCTCTACTTACTCTTTATTACTTGTTGCGACTGTGTATACTTGCACATCACCTTTTCGCACAACAACCTCCATGTTTTGAATTTTTCTGGTAAACTCCACTCACCCTACTCCCAACCAAGACGACCTTTAAATTATTCTCCTTCTCCTCTACAAGAATCACTTATGTTTCGATAAAAACGAATCAAAAATGAAATAGATCTAGAAATCCAAACCAAGACGATCCCATTATATTATTTTCCTTCTACATTTTCCCTCAAGGAATTTTGCATTCCGAGCACTTTGCTCTGGCGATCACCGTGTCGGAAAACTGAACTACGGTCCTTTCCATCATTCTAGCTTTTCTAGGTTGTGGAAGAGGATGATGAAGATTATGGATTTTCTAGCTAGGTTGAGAAAGTAAAAAAAACCTAATTGAAATCCAAATATATATATATATAAGACCTAATTAAAACTAAAATATTATCATTTGTCACACATAAAACCAGTTAACAACCACGTCATCCTCGGAAAGTCCAAAAACAGATTTTTGTATCACGAATTTAAAACATAAGGAACATATTCGAAGAAAAAAATTAAAAAAATAATATGCAGTGGCGGAGCTAGCCCATTTTTTTATGGGCTGTTGAAATATAAGTAATAATTCTTTGTATATGTAAAATAAACTTCATTAAAGGAGTGAAATTTAAAAATAATTGTTTCTATACTAAATTTACCTGCAATGTCCTTTTTTCATTAAAGGAGGTCTTTGTATTTTTCATCAAATATATTTATCTAACAAAAGCGTTTATGCCTAGAAATGAGGAAGGAGCATATGAAAATCGGGTAGTTTTGTTTTTTCAAGGAAAGAATGCATCAAAAGAGCTACCAGTAGTTGTGTTAACATGTCAACCTAGAAAAGGGTAATAAATGCACGATTTCAAATCTGTCTAGGATCACATATTTAATTGGTATTTGAGCTTACATATTTTTTGGTATGTGAGCTTGTATTTTGAAATTGAGAAAGTCCAACCTTCTTTTATAGGAGTACTAACTTCGTTCCAATATTATGCACAAAAAAAAGAAGAAAATCAATCAAGTTGTTTACACTAAATCTATCACTAAAATGTACTCCTTCATATATCTATTATAAGAAAAAAAATATATCAGTAATTGAGAAAATTAGTTAATGCAATTAATTATCTAATTTTCATAAAAAAGGATCACCTATAAATGAATTTACATTTAGTTCTCCAAAGAAGAATAATGGGAATTGGATCTACAAATGCCAAATACAAGTTGTGTTCTACACTTCTACTTCTCTTATTTGGTTTGAAGAGAAATTAAAGGGAGGGAAAGAGAGAGGAAATGGGACGGTGGTTTATTTGTCGGTTTTCTTATAATACCCATGTTTTTAAGTATTGATTTTATAGATTAGTGTTTTTTTTATCTTTTAATAAAGGTTTAAATATGTTTTGGCCCTTGCAAATATAACGTGTTTTGGTTTAGCTCCCTGCAATTTTTTTTTTTAAAAAACTCCTTACAAAATACAGATTTTTGATTTAGGCCCTTCTGTTAACCAACGTTACGAAAAATGCTAAGTTGGCTAACAGAAGTCTGAGTTGTCATTTATTTATTTTTTCTAATTTATTTTTAATGTTGATTGGGACTGCCATGTCATTACTTTTTATTTTAATTAATTTTTATTCTTCATCTCTCTCAATCTTCTCCATCTTCAACCTCCAACCTTCAACCTCCATCACCACCTTTGCTCCCTTCCTTTCTCTCTTCTTCATCTCTTCACCACCATACACCACAGACCTCAACCACAAATCTCACCATCAATAACATCTTTAAGAATTAGGAGAAGATAACAAGGTAACCTCAACCACATATTTGCAAAATTGATTCAAAACATCCCACTAACGGATGAAAAAATGGGTAACAACAAAAACCCATTTGAGGGGATAAATCATTACCCAGAAAATACTTCTTGCTGTTTGTTTCTCAACGGCCAAACACATTGATAGCGGATATGTGTAACCTGAGGAGAGAGACCCAGAAAACCCATAAATTTGTTGTCCTTGTGGTTTTGATTTTGGTTGTGTTGTTGGTGGGTGTAGTGGTTTTGTTGTCGGCGTGGGTGAGTTTGGGAAGGGGAAGGATAGATCTGTTGTGGTGGATGAAGGGTTTGGGTTGGAGGGTTTGTTGATGGCTTCTGCGTTTGTTGTTGGGAAGAGTGTGAGTGGGATAGCAGAGGGAGGGAAGATGGGAAGATAGAATAAATGGTATTGCAAACATAGGGAGTGGGATTATATGTATTAATTTGTTGATGGGAAGATTGGAGGATTTGTTTATGGCTTCTGCGTTTATTGTTGCGAAGAGTAGGAGTGGGTATTGATCTGGGATTATAGGATAGGGTTTCTAATTTTGAAGAAGAAGAGTAGGAGTGGGTATTGATTCTGTGGGTTGAAGAAGAAGAGAGATTTGAGATTTTAGGGATTTGGTTTAGGAACACTCATTTGAAGAAGATGAAGAAGAAGAAGAAGAAGAAGAAGAAGAAGAAGAAGAAGAAGAAGAAGAAGAAGAAGAAGAAGAAGAAAGGATTTAATTAGGGATTTCTAATTTATGACATGGAATATAAATCCGGCACTTAAAAAAATATAAAAGAAAAAAAATGACAACTCACACATCTGTTAGCCAACTCAGTGTTTTTTGTAACAGAGCACTAACAGAAAGGCTAAATCAAAAATCTGTATTTTGCAAGGAGTTTTTTTTTTAAAAAAATTACAGGAGGCTAAACCAAAACACGCTATATTTTCAAGGGCCTAAAACATATTTAAGCCTTTCATAAATATTCAACATCTCTCTTCCATTTTCTCTTATTATTCACTAGTTTCAAACAACACCATATTCTATTATATTTCTTACTTCTTTCTCTTTTCCTTTACTCTCTCCCTCATCTATTTCTCTCTTCGCAACTTCTCCTCACCTATTTCTCTCTTCACAACTTTTCTTTTCCTTTTCTATTTCAGTAATATATTATTTTGTTGGTGGAAGTATATTCCGCAAAGATTATATTGTTCCGAAATAAATTTCAAGCAATATAATTATCACCCTTGAATTATTAATCCAACCAATCATTTACTTCTAAGAATACACAAAACTCCAGTTGAATCTATAATATTCCGGGACATAGGTACTATGAGCTCTTACGAGCTACGGTTGAATCTTCTGCAAGTAATACCGAAAGTTCTAGTAGTGAGACTGGGTAGCACCGAAGAGGCTCCATGACAGTTAATGAATGAACTAGTACTTTACTCGTGCATCCGCACAGGTGACAGACACTTTATTTATTGTAATTTGCTATGATCCTATAAATATTTTGAAAATTGTAAAATTTAATAAAAGAAAAAGGAAAAACTCGATAAAAAAGCTATATTTCAACTTGTTTTTTTAACTTGTGTTGTAGAAAGTTTAAAAAAAAGTCAGTATCTTCTTCTAATTTTAATAATAGAGTAAAAATCGAGAAAAAGAAAATGAGATCTAATATAAGATATGCACCCCGTTGCCGCTCCACGTTGCCGCTTCCCATTGTCGCTCCTATTGACGCTCCCGTTAACAGTTTCTCGTTGCTACACCCGTAGTGGGTCCCAGTTGCTGCTCCCGTTGCCACTTGTTTAGATATTTTTTTCTACATCAATTAATATTAATTTAATTATTTTAATTAAATTATTAATTTTTTAAAAAAAAGTTATTTTAAAATTTTTGTTAGCGGTAGGATTTTTTGTTGACAGTTGATAGTGGTTAAATTGATTAGTTTTAGTAAATAATCAATATTTTTTATTTTTTTGTTTTTCAAATAAATAAAAAATTAAAAAAAATTGTCATAGCGCCGGCAAATTCATAAATGATTGTTTAGTTTTCTTTGCCATTTACCAATTTACCCTTTAAATTACACGTGTCATGTGGATAGTTGCATCAAAAATGCAAATTTTCTAGCACTTAGATTTCTTATATTAGATTGATTAAATTGATAGTGGTTAAATTAATTGGTTTTAATAGATTTTAGTAAATAGTCAATATTTTTTATTTTTTTTGAATACAAAAAAATATTAAAATAAAACTTGTCATTGCGCCAGCAATTTTATAAATGATTGTTTAGTTTTTTTGTCAGTTACCAATTTGCCCTTTAAATTGCACACGTGTTATGTGGATTGTTGCACTAAAAGTATTGATTTGCTAGCACTTAGATTTCTTATATTAGATTGATAGTGGTTAAATTGATTGGTTTTAGTAGATTTTAGAAAATAGTCAATATTTTTTATTTTTTTGTTTTTCGAATACAAAAAGATAAAAATAAAAATTGTCATCGCGCCAGCAACTTTATAATTGATTGTTTAGTTTTTTTGCCAGTTACCAATTTGCCCTTTAAATTGCACACGTATCATGTGGATTGTTGCACTAAAAGTATTGATTTGCTACCACTTAGATTTCTTATATTAGATTGATAGTGGTTAAATTGATTGATTTTAGTAGACTTTAGTAAATAGTCAATATTTTTTATTTTTTTGTTTTTCGAATACAAAAAAATTAAAATAAAATTTGTCAGTGCGCCAGCAACTTTATAAATGATTAATTGTTTAGTTTTTTTGTTAGTTACCAATTTGCCCTTTAAATTGCACACATGTCATGTGGATAGTTGCACCAAAAACGTAAATTTGCTAGCACTTAGATTAGATATTAGATTTCTTATATTAGATTAGATTATTAGAAGAGAGAGTGAAGAAGGAAATAAAGAATGATATGAGATATGAGAAATGATGAGAAAGTGTGTAAGAGAAAAAGTGATAAAAAGTGGGAGTGAGAAGAAAGTGTATTGGGAGATGAAATTTGAACAAAGTGCGATAGCAAATTACAATTTTGTCCTTAGTTAGATGAGTTGTCAAGTAAATATAAATGTTTGTTTGGGTAATTTAAGTGTGATTTGTTTGTATAAATAGATAAATAGATATTAGATAGATTAGATATTAGATATTTGCCTTCATGGTATAATTATATATATATATATATATAAATTAATTGTAGGTGTAACGTTGTAAAGTTGATCATATATGCATGTGAGCATGTGTGTAATTAAGAAGTTGCAGATATACGTTATTCTAAGACAATTCAACATAGTTTTGCTGTTCGTTTGCTTGAAGGCATGTATCGTCCACCAGAAAAAGGCTTGTATTTGGAAGAGTAATGCTATTTAGCCAAAGTTTTTTAGCCAAAAATAGATAAAAACTAAATTACAACATCAATTAACCAAGTTTTTTAAGCCACTAACCAACCTACTTTTTCACAGTTTTCTAGGCCATTGACTAAAAACTGTGAAAAAGTAGGTTGGTTAGTGGCTTAAAAAACTTGGTTAATTGATGTTGTAATGTGGTTTTTGTCTATTTTTGGTTGAAATTTTTTGGCTAAATAGCATTACTCTGTCTGGAATATGTACCGTAGTTTTCACAACTTGCACATGGATAACATTAGTTTCAGTGCAAATTGAAAGCAATTTCTAGTTTAACTGCTTGAGATCGAGAAAATTTTGAGCATATTAAAGTAATAATTGACCGCTGACCCCAAATAAAAAGTAGTTGACCAAGTTTTAGGCTTTCTTTTTGTGCAACATTGCACCCGAGATGAATTTAATTTAAGGTTGAATATGTTTTGGTTCTTATAAAATTTGAATATTTTAAATTTAGTCTCTAGTAAATTTTAATAGGCATTCTCGCTCTCATAAATTTTTTGTTAGTAGATTTAGTTCCTAATGAATTTTAATAGCCATCTTTTAGGTCTTTTAGGTTTTGTTTGATAAAAAGTAGTGGATAGCGGATAAGCTAGTGGAAAGCAGATGAGTGGATAGCGGATAATAGATAAGTTAGCTAATATAAAGCAAATAATGTATTTGGTAAAACTAGCGGTTAAATTAACTGATAAATGTAAAATGACATAAGAGTTAGGGATCTAAAATTGTTTTCTTTATTTGAATGAGGGTAGAGAAAGAATTTAACAAAAATATTAAGGGGGGAAAATGGCAAAAAGGGTGAAACGATACGCTATAAATAGTGTTTGAAAAAATGCTAAACGCTAACTGCTACCCAAAAACACTAAACACTAGTGCTTACCAAACACGTCTATTTGTCATCCGCAAGTCAAATCTGTTATCCACTAGCAGATGACACTTGCCAAACAGAGCCTTAATATGACTAAAATTGAAAGGTCCCAATTTATTTAAATTTGATCACCACCCAACTAAGGATGGCAACAAAACCTGACCCCACGGGTACTCATCTGATCCCGACCCGAGTTTGACGGAAAAACCCGCTTCAACTTGAGGTGGGGCGGGTTTGGAATATATACTTATTCATTTTGTTTCATATATTTTGTTTATTTTAATTTTGATATTTTTTCAATGGAAAAATTCATTTTAATGTCTTTAACTTTATTTTATCATTGTATAATAATTATAAATTTATTATATTAATTATCACAAATATAATTAAATTTTGAATTTTTCTATATACAGTGGCGAAATAGAGGACCCACGGGGAAACCTGATTTTGTTTGGGGCAGGCATGGGAAAGGCGAAATCCGACCTTATTAGGGATAAGGAAGGGGACGGGGAGGCAAAACCTTCCCTGACCTGTCCCAACCCCTCTTTTGGAAGTACATGCAAGTTGACACTTGCATTATATGCAATCAGGTAATGTGGCATACATGCAACAAACGTAAATGTGTTAAGGGCTTGGGTTCACAATGGTTGGGCTTGGGTCATGTGGTCGATCTAGATCATTACTTGGGCCATATGGTAGATCTATATCATATTAATCAAATATAGCTTGATGAGTATTAATGATTAGGTTAAAGGAAACTAAAATAAATGAAATCAATAGCACCCGTGGTGGACCCAAGACCCTATATGTCAGGGGTGCAATTTTTTTATCAAAATTTTTGGTTTGCAAAAATATTTGAAATTAAATGTTAGAATATAGTCACTATTCATTAAACTAATAAAACAAATTATCTAACTTCATCGAGTAAACCATCAATTTAGTTTTTAAGTTGCACCTCTTCTTCTATCTTGTCTCTAAAATAAATAAATAAATAGTCCTAAAGCTTGTGACATCGGCAAAATTAATTTCCTAAGTTATATAAGTAGTCCCTTATGAGACTAATGAAACAGATTTGTTTTTAAATTTTAATTAGAGACTAATTTGACATATTTCACAAACTTTCGAGACAATTTATTATATAGGTGATAGTTCAACCTAAGAGATTAATTTCACACAATTTTAGAGACTAATTCGATAAACCTTACCGACTACTTGAGATTTCAATTTTTATTTAAATGTCAAAATTACAAGAATCACTAGTGGAAAATTGACTTTAAAAAGCATCATTTAGCATCGGTTGTTTAAACACCTGATGCTAAATGTAGACGCGGTGGCAATTTAGAAATTAAATGGAAGATTTCAATTTTCGCGCCTACTTTTAGCATCGGTTGTTTAAATAACCGATGTTAAATGTATTGACGTTAGGCATTTAGCATCGGTTGTTTAAACAACCGATGCTATATGTATAACGCTAATACATTTAGCATCGGGTGTTTAAACACCTGACGCTAAATGTCCATTTTATTTTCTAATTTTCCATCGCATATCTCTATCTCTCATGATCTCTTCTCTCACTCCGAACCTTCTCTATCTCTTCTCCACTCTTCTCTCACTCTCTGAACATCATCGCATATCTCTCACTCTTCAAACATCATTGCATATCTCTCACTCTCTGAACATCGCATATCTTCGCTAAAGATTCCTCTTCGACGCCGTATCGTTCTCGTTCCTAGATCTGGAATCACGTCGTTCACGTCGTTCTTCTATTCGACGCCGTTCTTCTATTCGAAGCCTCCTCCACGCCGTTCTTCTATTCGACGCCGTTCTTCTATTCGAAGCCTCCTCCACGCCGTTCTTCTATTCGACGCCATCTCGTTCTCGTTCTCAGATTTGGAATCACGCCATTCACGCCGTTCTTCTATTAGATGTCGTCTCCTCGCGTCTTTCCTCCGTGCGTGAGCCTCCTCTGTGCGACACCCTGAACCCTGAAGATCTGGTAATTATCCTTTATACTCTCATATTATGTTGTAGATCTTCCTGTTTATGCTTGTTTTCAAGTTTTATTTTTTTGCGTTCTTGCTGTTAGTTTGACTTATTATGCTCTATATGTTTCAGAATTTTGGGTTTGCGCAGTTAAGGTTCCACTGGATGCCTACATGATGGACTTTGTATTATATGAGAGTGAAAATGGTGGAGTTTTTGATAACAAATTTGGAATGGATTATCACATACCAGTTTTTTGAGGTATTGTAAAGGAACCACCTTTGCATATCATTCATATTGCTGTTGAGATGGCCCCAATTACTGGTTTTTAGCTTTTCCGTTCATATTCTGACTTGTTATTGCATTTAGTCTGTCCCCATCATCTTTGGAGCTTGCTTAAGTGGAGTCCACTGTATGTGATTGTTATATTTAACTTTAAATTCGGAGCCTCAATTGTTTGCTTATTGAAATTACATTATATTCAAACAAATAACATGTTAAGTTTTGTGTGGTTGTTGGAGAACGCCATGAAATTTCTTTCAAGACTATTTTGGTAAATTAGATAAGAATGCCATGAAAATTTAATTGTATTCTAACTTCAACTGCTGTCTTACTTCCATGGACTCCATGGAATGAATCCATCTGAATAGAATTGGTGTAGGCATGCATAAGACATCACACTTTTTGTCTAGAGTCAGTTTTACCAACTTAGAGACTAACTTACAGTTTCATCACTAAACTTTCAATTTTGTAATGCCATAAAATTTGGTACCTTAATAAAAAAAATCATTAGTATATAACTCTATTCAAGACAAACTTCTTTAAAATAGGCAAATGCATCATATTCTAAAAAAAAATTGTTTTCTTCTCTTTAAAATATTTCATATTTCTTGATTGCAGGAGTTGCTTTAGGGATTAGACGACTTGTGGCAAAACCTGTAGCTATAAACTAGAAGTTACCATGCAGCTTTTGCTAATTGACTAGACAACAGGGCAATTCTGCCTATTTTCTTTGTTTTGCAGCTTATGATCAGAGTCTACCTGCATAATTGAACTCAGGATCCAAATGGGTAAGTTCAACTAGAAATCCCAGGTTGATTTGTCACAAAAGATGTTTTGCAAAAGCTAAGGCTAAAGAAGGCTTGTGTATGATGAAGTGCCCTCATGTAAGAAGGCTAAAGAAGGCTCGTGTATGATGGGCGTTATTCCCATGTTGATTTTGTCTGTAGATCAGCGGTCGTACGCGGGTCAAAATATTTGAAAAGGATTAAGAATGTAGTACAAGGTGAGAAACCTTGGTCGTCTCACAAGGATCTCTAATACTAAGATTTCCAGAATCAGGAACAAAATTAACAATAAAATAGGGGGGTTTGTTTATGAAGAAAACGATTTGTGTTTGGGGTGTTTAACAATCTTAAAGTGACAATCGATTCACCGGTTTCCGGCTACGCGTCTCGGATTTATCATTGGTTCCAAATATTCGTGCAAGACTCGTTCAAGGTTTCAGTTCTTGATTGATAATAAACTAATCAAGCAAGCGTCAATTAGTTTAAACGAATTCGCACCGTTTTAAAGCAAGCGTCAAAACAACGTGTTCAATCAATCATGATGGTGAACAAGCGCCACTAAACACAATCAATATCATAACTGAATTCAATCAATCCTCTATCAATTCCTACTCGAATTAAATAAAACAAGCGATTAAATAATCCGAATAGTTAAGAGTTGCGAAAAACAGATTCACATATAAACAAGCGTCATATATAAACGATTCGCGTATTGCAAATAAGCGTAATCTGGGTAATTAAGCATCACACAAAGACGAAAATTTGCAAACAAAGAATTCAAATGTGGAATTGATAGAGAAGAAAGAACTGAAAACTAAACACGAAATAAACGAATTAACATTAGACACCGAACCTCAAAATCCGCAGACGAGAGCCTTTCACCGATGAATCAACTTAGGAATTTAGGCTTCCATGGAGGCTAGAACACAAAAGTTTTGTAAAGTATATGATAATGCGTAAGTTCGATAAAACGGCTGCTGACCAGCCAAATCTATAAGACTAAAACGAAATACCTAATCACTAAATGGGCTATTGGATAAAAGCCCGTTAACAAATTAATATTCGGTCCAAAACCCGTTTTACACAGTACTGCTTCGGTAATTCGCAGTTTTCACCTTCAATACTTCAGAACTGGGTTTCGAGCTCAACAGAAGAATTGTAGATCTGTTCCTTAGCTTTCCAACGCATGCTCGCACGCCTCAATCGGATAACCACAGACAAAGTTATGACCTTCAGAGTAGATAGGGGTCAATATGCAATAAAACAAGAATTAATCGTGAAATTACTATATTGCTCAAATAAGACCCAAAATCTAGAAACGCGCTAAGACTTAAATATTAGACACAGAACACAATCAAAAATACCAAGTGCAAAGCTATAAAGAGTGCATTAAAATGCACTGATCAAATTCCCCCACACTTAAGCTTTTGCACTCCGGGCAAAACACACAAAACAAGACACGAAAACAATGCATGAGTTTCCAATGAACCCAAAGAATGCAAAGTCATAAGAGAAATACTTTTCCTAGGCTTCAAGGAGAACGACAATCAAAGACTGCACTTAATTACAATCAAGGCAAACAAGATGATAGAGCACTAGAGAGTGAATCATAAGTGATGAGTCCTCACAGGATATGTATAAGTAATGCTCTCAATCACTCAAGTGTCTAGGCTTGTGTTTACTCTCATATATATATAATAAGCACATCAATGAAAGTTAGCACTACCATATGCTTGACAAGCTTCTGACATCCACACTTAAGAACACATGCACATAAGATCAAAAGGTCTTTATAAGGGGTGTAATAGGGCCAAGGTCAAGGTGGGATAATCCTAAGGGGGAACTAAACTAAAAAGAATCAAAGAGGATAAAGAAGCAATGAAAATCAATTGTAAAGTGAGCATGAGAGGGTCGAACTTCAACAAAGTATGATGAATTTCTCTATTTTGATATACTTCTCCACATAACTCTCTCTACACACTTTCATTCTTCTTGAAACAAAAATTAAAAGAAATACACACACTTTTTTTTTTCATTCTTTTTTTTTTCTTCTCTTTTTTTTTCTTTTTGTGGAATATTTTTCTATACAAATGTACTTGCCAAACTTTCTATTGAGAACCCAAGAACAAACCCAAGTGAGAACCACAATTGCACAATTTGGACACCCCCACACTTATGGATTTAACAATTCTCAATTCAAAGCTCCTTCACCCTTTAAGATTGGGTAATAACATTGTTTTTCACTTTTGGGCTTATAATGAGCTATAAAACAAAGAATGGGATAAAAGGCTCAAAGGGGCTTACACAAAGGGATAAATTCAGGGTAGGCTTATTTGGCTAGTAGCTAAAAAACAGAATTGCCTAGATCATTTCAAACATGCATGTGAACAAGTGTTTCAACAAGAATCGAGTCAAGTTCTAGAGTAACTAACAAACATGAGTGAGTCACACACAATAAATGAGAGAATGGAAAAATGTTGTCCATCCATTAAAAGGCTCAATTCTCACCAGGGACACTGACTATCACAAATGATGCAAAATCTAGTGCTCATATCCAACTTATTATACCAAGAGGAACAAGAAATCAATCAAGTCATGTCAAAACACCTATGGTCCTAGAATAGCAAAATCACTCACAACGTATGCAAACTAAGAACTCATGGAAAAACATGCAAAAATAACAATTTTTTGTTTTTTTTTTGTTTTGAAGGAAAACTGAAAAGCAAGCCAAAAATTAAAAGAAAAAGGCAAACTACTAAGCTACTAAAAGACACCCCCCCACACTTAAATCATACATTGTCCTCAATGAAAACAACAAGCATAAAATAAGAGTTAGGAGGAGGGACTCCCTGGTCAATTTGTAGTGTAGGTGGGATGTTTCAATGAGAGTTCTCTTATGGTTGCACTTCAGTTGCGGAACTCTCATAGAATAACTTGAGACGCTTTCCATCGACTTTGAAAACTTTGTTTGTCGCCTCACTTTTTATTTCTACTACACCATGAGGAAAAATGTTAGTAATAACAAAAGGACCAATCCACTTGGATCGATGTTTCCCAGCCATAATTTTCAGGCGGGGTCTGAACCATAAAACTCTATGCCCAATGGAGAACTCCTTTTTGTAAATCATCTTATCATGCTTAGCTTTCCACACTTTCTTGGCAGGAATGCCCGTCATGGTTAAACCAATGTCGCTCCTATGTTTCCTTAGGATTGGCAGCTTCTTTTCCTGTTCAGATTTAAGCCCTGTTATATTAGTCTCATGAAGCTTCCCACTCCCCTCTGAATATACAAAATTAAAATTTTTAGGGGGTGGTTCAAGCTCTAAAACAAGGGGCTGCTCAATGGCAGTAGCTACATCTACAATGTCAGCTATAGGAGGTGTGTCAACCTGCAAAGTATCAACCAAACCATTAAGCAATTCAATTTTACAAAGGGAAAGCTCTTCCATGGGGTGTTTCTTATCATTAAAGATGTTGAATTTTTCAGTGGTATCACCGAATTCCATGGAAAGAGTCCCTGCATGTACATCAATTTTAGTTTTGGCAGTCCTCAAGAATGGTCTGCCTAAAATGATAGGCGACCTGTTGGACTTAGTTTCTTCCTCCATGTCTAGAATGTAAAAATCTGCAGGAAAGATCAAATTATTAACTTTAACAAGAACATCCTCAACCAGTCCAGCAGGTCGAGCATTGCTTCTATTTGCTAGCTGGATGGTAACACCTGTTTCCTGCAAAGGTCCAAGAGCAAGAGAGTTAAAAATAGATGTGGGCATTACATTGATTGAAGCTCCTAGATCTAACATGGCATCATCAAAATGACTGTTGCCGATGGTGCATGGAATGGAGAAAGTTCCTGGATCCTTGCACTTCTGGGGCATGGGCAACATGAGAGCAGAAACATTATACCCCACATTGACTTTTTCAATTCCTTTCAGTCTTCTCTTTCTCTTGTATGTGCACAACTCCTTCAGAAATCTGGCATATTTTGGAATCTGCTTAATTGCCTCAAGAAGGGGAATGTTGACTTCCACCTTCCTAAAGGTATCTAAAATCTCATTGTCCCTATCTGCCTCATCTTGTTTTTTAGTAATAGATGCTCTTTGAGGGAATGGGAGTGGTGGTATGTATTCCTCATCATCATCTGGCTCAAGTGCCTTTCTATTTTTCAAAACAACAGTTTCAAGCACCTTTGGAGTGTCAACAGCCTTCCCAGATCTCAATGTGATAGCACTAACATTGGGGTTTGATGCATTCGGATTAACCACTGCTTGAGCAGGCAGTTCGTCTGCCCCCTGGGCTTGCATCTGATTAATTGCAGTAGCCATCTGCCCAATTTGTGTCTGTAAATTCTGAATTGAGGAATCTGTTCTCTGTTGGAACTGGAGATTCTGGGCAGCCATCTGCTTAACTAGATCCTCTAATGAAGGTTCAGGCCTAGCAGCAGCTTGTGATGGATTAATTTGCTGTCTGGGCTGTTGTTGTTGTGCAGTTGGATTTCCCCATCTAAGGTTTGGATGATTCCTCCAGCTTGGGTGGTACCTGTTAGAAGACAAATCAACATTGGCTTGAGGGTTAAATATATTAGCTGCATATGCTTGAGGGGTATCAGCATTAGAATCCTCTTGAGGTGTAGGACAAGAATCTGTGGGGTGCTCTGTAGAGGTACAAATACCACAAACCCTGGCTGTCCGACCTGTTGCCAACTTTTTTACCAAAACTGTAAGTTCATCTAACCTATTTTCTAAGCTCTTATGATTAGTAGCATGTATCTCATTTACTCCCCTTGTTAGAACTGCAGAATTGCTTCTGGTTGTGAATTGTTGGGAGTTAATGGACATATTATCTATTAAAGCTCTTGCATCTGTTGGGGTCTTGTCTACAAGGGCTCCTCCACTAGCAACATCCATAATATTTTTGTCCATGGGCAATAAACCCTCGTAGAAATACTGGATGAGTAGTTGCTCAGAGATTTGATGATGAGGGCAGCTAGCACACAATTTCTTGAATCTCTCCCAGTATTCATGTAAAGACTCAGTGGAGTTTTGCCGGATACCACATATCTCTTTTCTAATTGAAGCAGCTCTGGATACAGGAAAGAACTTCTCTAGAAACAACTTCTTCAAGTCATTCCAATTTTCAACAGAACTTGGCTGGAGGTAATACAACCAATCCTTGGCTGCATCTTGGAGTGAGAAAGGGAAGGCCCTCAGTTTAATGTGCTCCTCTGGAATTCCTTGTGGTTTCATGGTTGAGCACACAATGTGGAACTCCTTTAGATGTTTGTGAGGATCCTCACCTGCAAGACCATTAAACTTTGGCAACAAGTGTATTAAACCAGACTTCAATTCAAAAGGAACAGCAACATCAGGATAATTAATACATAGAGCATTGTCAGTAACATCAGGTGCAGCAAGTTCCCTAAGAGTTCTACCAGCCATGTTATGATCAACAAAATCAGAATCAAAGAAGTTATGACTAAAATTAAGGAAAAAAATCAAAAATGAATCAAAACTAATCTAAAAAATATAAAAACACCACTAAAAATCTAATAAAATCAAAACAAGATCATTCAAATTTTTTTGGATTTTTTTGAGATTATAAAATATTCGAATAATTAATTAAAAATAGAAAACGAATGAATTTAGAATTTTTCGGCCTAGGCTCCCTTTTTGGGAGTCCTACTCCTTGATTTGTTTCGGATTTTCTGACCAATTTTCGGAGCAATCTGACCAAATCACCTGAAAATCGTTTTTTTTTACCTAAAAAACCAGAATTCAGCAGAATGCCTACGACCTGTAACAAAACCTGAAAACTCAACAAAGACACAAACTAAAATGTTAGTACTGTTAGTGGGATCCTGAAGTTGGCAATCCCTAATTAGAGATCCCCGGCAACGGCGCCAATTTGATCAGCGGTCGTACGCGGGTCAAAATATTTGAAAAGGATTAAGAATGTAGTACAAGGTGAGAAACCTTGGTCGTCTCACAAGGATCTCTAATACTAAGATTTCCAGAATCAGGAACAAAATTAACAATAAAATAGGGGGGTTTGTTTATGAAGAAAACGATTTGTGTTTGGGGTGTTTAACAATCTTAAAGTGACAATCGATTCACCGGTTTCCGGCTATGCGTCTCGGATTTATCATTGGTTCCAAATATTCGTGCAAGACTCGTTCAAGGTTTCAGTTCTTGATTGATAATAAACTAATCAAGCAAGCGTCAATTAGTTTAAACGAATTCGCACCGTTTTAAAGCAAGCGTCAAAACAACGTGTTCAATCAATCATGATGGTGAACAAGCGCCACTAAACACAATCAATATCATAACTGAATTCAATCAATCCTCTATCAATTCCTACTCGAATTAAATAAAACAAGCGATTAAATAATCCGAATAGTTAAGAGTTGCGAAAAACAGATTCACATATAAACAAGCGTCATATATAAACGATTCGCGTATTGCAAATAAGCGTAATCTGGGTAATTAAGCATCACACAAAGACGAAAATTTGCAAACAAAGAATTCAAATGTGGAATTGATAGAGAAGAAAGAACTGAAAACTAAACACGAAATAAACGAATTAACATTAGACACCGAACCTCAAAATCCGCAGACGAGAGCCTTTCACCGATGAATCAACTTAGGAATTTAGGCTTCCATGGAGGCTAGAACACAAAAGTTTTGTAAAGTATATGATAATGCGTAAGATCGATAAAACGGCTGCTGACCAGCCAAATCTATAAGACTAAAACGAAATACCTAATCACTAAATGGGCTATTGGATAAAAGCCCGTTAACAAATTAATATTCGGTCCAAAACCCGTTTTACACAGTACTGCTTCGGTAATTCGCAGTTTTCACCTTCAATACTTCAGAACTGGGTTTCGAGCTCAACAGAAGAATTGTAGATCTGTTCCTTAGCTTTCCAACGCATGCTCGCACGCCTCAATCGGATAACCACAGACAAAGTTATGACCTTCAGAGTAGATAGGGGTCAATATGCAATAAAACAAGAATTAATCGTGAAATTACTATATTGCTCAAATAAGACCCAAAATCTAGAAACGCGCTAAGACTTAAATATTAGACACAGAACACAATCAAAAATACCAAGTGCAAAGCTATAAAGAGTGCATTAAAATGCACTGATCACTTGTGTATGATGAAGTGCCCTCATGTAAGAAGGCTAAAGAAGGCTCGTGTATGATGGGCGTTGTGTTGAAATTGAATTCCCATGTTGATTTTGTCTGTAGCCTTCTCTCAGGTAAAATCACTTTCATTTCATGTCAAGTAAGCTTAATATCCCATGTTGAATTCCCATAGTTATTATACTTATTTGGCTGGAATTCAGCTTATTTCCAACTAGGCTACATAATTATTATACTTATTTGGCTGGAATTCAGTTTGTTCCCATCCCAAAAGTATTCTTAAGTTAAACCTTCATTATGCACAAACATATTTTTAGATGTCATCAAGCCAACAATATGATTGTTTAACATATATTTTGTTCCTAACACACTTGTTCAAAGGGCTATTACTTGAGTTGGCATGTTAGATAAAAACAACAAGTGGGGACAATATCCCCTTGTGCATGACTACATGCTAATTGGATCCTTATATTTATTTTCTTAATATAATGATTTGAATTATGTGATGTTTGACTTGGAATGTGAAATGCAGGGGAGAATAAAGATTTGTGAAGGAAAGGATATTGATATGGTTTTGGAGGAAGAGATTCATGAGTTGACAGTTAAGCTTCAGAAATTGCAAAAGAGATCAGCAGTTAAGGATTTAGAGGGTAATAAGAAGAGCGGAAATTTTGACAAACAAGTTTCTGTTCTGCAGAAACGTCTTGAGAAGATTGGAGGAGAATCAGATGAGATATACTTGAGGGAGTTTGAAGAGTTGTAAGTGTATGTGTTTTTGCTGTTTCATGCATTATTTTCTTGTTGTGTTTTTGTGTGTTTTCTCATGGATTTTATTGAACTTTACAGGTGGAGATTTTGAGAAGGAAAAGGAGGGATTGTCAAAGGGGATATTCTTGCAGAGAATGGAGGAAGAGTATAATTCACTGCTGTCCACTGCTAGTAGTTCTCTTACAAGTTCTAGTTCAAATTCTAAGAGATTTGAATTCCAAGAAGAACAAGGTGAAGGACCAAAGCAACAAAACAGTACCTTTTTCCATGCTTTGGATTTTGGACAGTGATTCTATATGAGATTGGATGGAAGCAGGTTTATTTTAATTAACATGGTTTAAAAATCCAAATATATTTATTTGTACATACACCATCTGCTTATATGATAATATCATTATTTGCGCTTGTTTTGCAGCTCAAAGTTGATAAGATTAAGCTAATTGAACTCGGTAACACTAGATGATATCATTGACTATATCAAATACTTGCTGCTTCAAGTAAAGGTAACCTTTTAACTCCCAATGTTTTTCATAAATTGTAAACACACTTGCTCAAAAAGTTACTTCTAACTATTATTCCTATGCTCATAAATTACATGAGTATTAAATGATGGCAGAAGGGGGTAAAAAGACATTCTACAATAAGTTAGGACATCATTAGTTCAATAAGCTAATTAAGGAAATTGTTTATTGCAGGAACTAAGCGGAAGTAGATTGCAAGCTGACTCAAATGCTATACCACTTGTTTTTCACGAGGTACATTACATATCTTTATTTTAATTTCAGTACATACATTGTGCATGGCATCACTGTGAATTCATTATTCATGTGTGCTTGTCCAAATTGTGCTCTAAGCAAATGGTTTTTCATATCACAACAGATGCTGAATGAACCACTTGAAGAGATAATGGGGAAACTGCTTGAAGAACATTCAGGAGCAGCCAATCAGCTACTTGAAAGCAAGGGTCTTTTCCTGCTGCCTATTGCTTTGGTTGATGAGATGAATGAAGCAATGCAAATGTTCGGTGGGAGTGCATAGTGGTATTATGTTGACATTTGTTTTGTATTCTTGGATCATTTCTATATGATAGTGCCATAGGCCTAGCAGCTGCTAAAGGAGCTGGGATGAAATGTATAATAACAAAGAGCGGGTATATTTTATTCACAATGTCACAATGTCCCAATGTCACAAACACAAACACCCACATACAATTGGGTTTTAATTTTTTGCACTAGTGGAAAATTGACTTTAATGTTGTTCATAAGTTGGAATTGGATGTGCTCATTGTGTCATTTGGATTTTGGACAGTGATTCTTTATGGGGTTGGACGGAAGCAGCAGGTTTATTTTAATTAACATGAGATTCATTTTTGTTGTCCTCTTTAATTTTATTTTAATTAGCTTTCACCAATTTTTCTCTGTATTATTGTTTCTGGATCTTCTATGTTGTCTTATGGCTGAATAGTTATTTATACTGCTACAAAGACAAAACTGTCAGCTTCCAATTAAAAAAATAGACATTTAGCATCAGTTGTTTTTAACAACCGATGCTAAAATAGACATTTAGCAACCGATGCTAAATGTCATTTTCAGGACATTTAGCATCGGTTGTTTAAACACCCGATGCTAATGTCGGTTGTTTAAACACCCGATGCTAAATGTCATTTTTCAGACATAAAAACAATGATGAAATGGACATTTAGCATCGGCTATTTAAACACCCGATGCTAAATGTCTCACTTTTAGCATCGCGACATTTAGCACCGGGGGATAACCGACGCTAAATGTCCAAAATAACCGATGCTAAATATCTTTTTTGCACTAGTGAATTGAAGGATATAGGTGGAAAACTTTAAATTCGAGAGAATCAAAATAAAAATTATATAGAGGTAAATTGAGGGGGTGCCAAAAAAGCTTTTGTCACAACCACACAAAAAAACAGAACCAGTGAAACTCAAGACATGCTGCAGGCATATTGACATAGAATGAGCAGTTCCAACAGAAAACAACCTGCATATGCATGTATGATTCATTTAAAACAGATTTAAAATGTATAAGTCTAAAAATTTCAAACAAACAAATTCAATGAAATCCTGGCATATATTTGTTATATTTAGTTAGCTGATCCACAAATCAAAAATTATTCATGAACATCCAACACACACCCTACGCCTAAAGAGAAGATAAAAAGAGTAATGTGATAAATATGGTAAGTGAATGATGTGATAATGATGGTTGTAGAGAATTTTAGAGTGTCCAAAATCATGGTGTTTAACAAATAATCAAAGAATTACATGATAAATAATAATAAAACATTGTTAATCTCACTTTATTTTCATTTAGAAACATTTTATAGTTTCCTTAATTTAGAACTGAATTTCAATCCCTCCCCTCGCCTCTTAAATCTTTCATCCAAACATCCAAACATAGCCTTAGTTTCTAGTCTAGTGCTGAAACAGAGTACAAGAGTAACACTTGTTTGTTGAAGTCTTGTGGATTCAATTCCTTCTTACATTACATGCTTACAGAGCTGCATGTTATTTTTACTAAAACACAAAGATAAAAGCTCCTTCTAAGTCCTAACAATATTCTTTCCACACACATGGCTTCAGAAATTGATTTCAAGACAATATCCATAAAGGATCCATATACATTTAATTTTTTGTTTTGAACTTCTGAATGCTTGTGATTGTGATTCATATTTTCAATATCAGTTTCAAGAAGCAACACAATATATAATAATCATCTTAACAAACCGATTAAGCAAAGAAGAAAAGAGAGGATTATGTTAAATAAATTCTAGGTTCAATCATATACTGAATAACAAATTCAGAAAGGGAATAAAAAAGACAAATATTAATTAACATTTTGATGAATGACTTCTAAAAACACATGCAGCTTCCTTTGAACTTGTAGCTATCTCACAATTACTTGAAATCCAACAATGTGATAATCCATCTCAAATTTCACAAATGTTGTGAAAGATATAGACATCCTTAAACTGTGTTACACCCAAGAGAGTCACGCCATTCAAGCATTTTAAGAGTAGCTGCATAATGTGACAATGCACCAACAACAACAAGAACATGAAATATTTGATGACTATGACCAGCCAAATCAAACCAACCAGGCCGCCATCGTTCCGGTATCCGCGTAACATAAAACAATGTTCCTGTCAAGTAAGACAATGCCATGGCACATTCATATGCTAATGTAACATTTCTCCTAGGATTGCCCCAATTCACAAAAGTTGCATGAATTGCAGGCACAATGCCAAACAATCCCATTGAACAAAACAACATGGCGCGAAATCCGCGGTATTTACCGGTCGAAAGTGATGGAGAAAGTAATGTTCCTATTGTGAATAGTCCCATGGCTGTGATCCCAGCTAGGTAGAGGAATTGCCAATGTGGTTCACATAGGAAAATGTAGTAAATTTGTGGGAAAAATGAAGTGATTATCATCACTGCTATCCCAACATAATCTATTCTCAATAGAAAGACGTTTAAGTCATGGGAGTGACAACAAAAGAGGTGACAAATGCTGCTTGAGAGAAGACAGAACATAGAACCACCTAAGAAAACAAAGAATGGCCACCTTGCTACAACCACCTCTACGGATTGAATTTCCATTTGTAAAGGTAGATCAAAGAGTAACGCCGTTCCCTGCAAGTTCTTACATGGTCAACCCTAAAATTACTAGTTATGTACTTGAAAGAGTTGAAAAAACTACAGAAATTAGAGGTAAAAATAAAGTTGATGTCTAAATTTGGCATTGCTAACACTGATATAAAATTAGAGACAAATTTTATTTTTTTCTGTGATATTTCAATTTTTCAATTGTGAAGATAAGGTTGTAGTATGTGTTTGTTGTGTGACAATGAGAAACACTTACCAGGAATAGATCTTTGATGTGATCGGAAACATTTTTTTCCACACCTGAAGAAAAAGATCTACATACAAAAATGATATGCAAAATTTAATTAGTTGAGAATTCTTGTAAAAGCAACCAATCAACCATGCTATTAGCTAGGTAGTTCACCTAATATAAACAAACACCATACAAATTGACTTATATACAAAAACAGAAAAAGTAGAAGCTGTTGTTAATTCATGAAGAAATGTTAGAAAAAGTAACTTGCTGAACAACCTTGTTCAAGTTATTACCTGTATACCACCACAAACCAATCCCTAAAATTCTAGTTATTAATTCTATTTATTTATTTATTAATCAAACCGTGTGTTGAAAAACCATTTCCATCTTATGTTTTCTTATGTCTGCTCTGAGTGAGTAGAAATAATTGATATGAGCTCTGTTACAAATTTTTTATTAGTTTTTAATAAAGAATTCCTAACTAATTAAATATAGTTTTATATACTTTTCAATAGATATCCAGTCCAGCATCTATTTTGATTTTCTTTATTATAAAAAATTCTACAGATGCTGGAAACAGCTGACATATGCTTTCTGTGAAATTGGCCGTTCATTCATTCTCTGCCAGTGAGGTTGTCTCGTCTAACTGAATATTAAAAATTAAAAAAATAAAAGAAAGAGAGAGAAATTATACTACCTTGTAAATAGTTGTAAGAGATCCACGACACGAGGCTTCATCAAATTCGCCAGGGTCAATCCGAGAAACAGAAGAAATCCAATCAAATGTCTGAAAACAGAACATAAAACAACGTTATTAGAACACGACACGACACAACGAAACAAAACAAGATTCATAATAAATAAATAAATAAATTAGTTAGCTTACGTCCAAACATTCAAGGTTTCGTTATGCCAGCGAAAGACGCTGAAGAGAGCTTGTTTGAGAGGCCAATTGACTCTATAATAACGCAGAATATATTCGTTGTCTTTCATGTATTCAGGAAGCTCCCAAAACGACAACAGAGGGTAGCGTTTCTGACGTGGCATGTTCTTTTTATTGTCTTGTTCTTTTTCTTGGTTGGACTGTGTAAAACACAAAGTTTCATCAGTTTCTTTGGCTTTTCGCTTCACAACAGTACTTTTTGTCTCACAATAGTTCATCTCCTACAGGTGGTTTGGTTTCCTTTCTCTCTTTCTCACACAAAATTGATCGATCAATCAAAATATTGTTGTTGTAATAATGAATCTGAAATCAAAAGGGTAGAGTAGAGAGAGAGAGGATATATTTCTCTTTCTGTATGGGTTGTTGTTGTAATGTTGTTGCGTGGCTAATTGTTGATGCAGTAATGGGGGCTGCACTGCACCAACTGCAGCATTTAAGGACTCTCTCTCCGTATGGTTTGGCACTATTCTATGAGGGGTTAGTTATTATGACCCACAATTTATGTTATGATAGTTGAAACGAAGAGATGAAATAACAGCTTTGCCTTCCTGCTCTGTCAATATATATAGTAAGGAAAAGGTACAAAGATTAATAAATCACATGAGAAACAATAGGGACGATGTAATTGAAACAAATGAAAGAGAAAGAATATTATATAAAATTATTATTATTATTATTTTATGTCATTTGTCGGGTCAACAATGTCTAAAATTTGAAATTTAGGTCGCTAGTAAATCTACCAACTTTCGTGGAGTATGTGTATGGACTACAGCTATCCTTTTCTTAATTTAATGAACCAACGTCTAAAAATCATAACATTTCAAAAAGAAAAATTAAATAATAGAATCATTTACTTAAGACACTTAGGTCTGTTTAATTCGTAAACAAGTAAGTACCGGATTGGACACTATAATGGACAACGGACAACACAAGCAAAAAAAAAGTTTACTTATATAATTTTCTTTCTAATGTTTACAATGATTTTATATAATATAATTAAAAAATTATAAAGAAAAATGTGCGACGGAGAGGATAGGAGAGAGAGAGAGAGGAGAGAGAGAAGATGGGGAAAGAGAGGTCATGAGATGAGAAGATATAAGAGATGTGAGAGTAGAGAAGGAGAGAGAGGGAGAGAGAAAGAAGAGAGGAGAATGAGATAGGAGAGAGAGAGAGAGAGAGAGAGAGAGAGAATAGTGGGGAGAGAGGGAGGGAGAGAAAGAGAGAGAGAATTTATTGAGTAGAAAATAAAAATAATATTTTGGTATTTTTTTTGGCTTGGAAGTTGTACTGTGGGACATAAAGTTATGTTGTGGTTTTGTGAGGGACGGAAATTTGAGTTTTTGTCCATTCCCTTGCCTTAGTTTTGTCGAGTACCATAAATAATTTTCAAATCAAACAGGGTACAACTAGAGTTGTTCAGTCCAGTCCCTTACTTTTCAGCAAATCAAACACACCCTTGCATAACTATTAATAATAGACCCCGTAAGTAAAACCTATTATGGACATTTACATTTCCCCTGTCACTCGCGTCAGAGTTGTCATCATTGTTAACAATAATACTCAATTACGAAAAATCAGTCAAAAAGAGATTGAGATCAATCAAATGACTAAGACTCTGTTTGACAAAAAGTAGCAGACAGCGGAGAAGCTAGCTTATAGCGGACGAGCTGATAGCGAATAAGCTAGCGAATTGAATTTAAAATGTTTTTGGTAAAATTAGCGGTTGAACTAGCTTTATATATATGTAATGACATAAATAGACATTTGTAATTAGTGTTCAAATATGAGAGAGAATATTCATATAATGGGGAATTAATAGGGAATTTAATTAAAGGAACAGGGGTAAAAATGAGAGAAAAAAATGAAATGTTATAAGCTATAACCTCAAACGCTACTATTTCAAAAAAAATACTATAAGCTACTAAAAAGCTATAAGTTGTTGCTGCCAAACACTTATAAAAGGCTCGTCCGCTATAAGCTAGCGGTTTGGCATTGCCAAACAAAGCTTAAATAAGGGAGAAAATCCTAGCTGCCTCTCTCCCATATTTCTTTCTACTCTTCTCCTTCTTCCTACTATTTACTGGAGATGGGCGGTTTTGGGTCATTTTTTTTGTCTGGATTCACTCATCCGCATCACTTTCTTTCTCTTTTTCATCTATATAAGTAGTTACCACATGGATCTAGTTTTTGTTTCGTGTTTTTCCTTAATTTTGTCGTTCGAGTGTGGCGTTGTTTTATTCGTTATCTTGGTGCAGTATTCTTTACTTTTCTGTCTTGTTGCAGTGTTCGTTTGGTTCAGATTGATAGATCGACTTCGATCAATTACAAATTCAGTCAATGATTTGGGCATCAAAGTTGCGGATCCGGAGGCATGGGTATTCAGACAGTTTGAGTTTATCATATTTGTATGCATTTTGCCGATTTATGATATTAACTTGGGTGTTGTGAGTTTGTTCACAGATTCATCCTATACGGTTTTAGCGATGTTGAATTTGTATCATTTTCGATGTATTTTCCAAATTTGCATGAATGGATATCTTTTTTAGTCAAAAAATAATACTCGATTACGAATTCTTTATGAATAGTGTTTTATAGTTGAATGGAGTCTTGAGATCAAATCACATTGGATCTGCCTTTAAATGAGGATAAGCAATCGTCGCCTACGGCTATGCAGATGCCAGGCACATCATTATATTCCATTCAGAAGTTGATTAATGCTTCTACTTTTGGCACAAATGCAGCAACTCAAGACAATGTTGTTCAGATTGAAACTCTCGTTGTTCTCTCTAGCGCCAACGTAGTCAATGATATTAACATTGCTAGTCGTTGTTGGAGTGATTCTATTGACTCATCCTCCATTCAGTCTCTCACTCACTACAAGAAAAACGTATTTTTCCGGCGGATTTTTTCCACCGGTACGGTCCCGGCGGAAATTTGGCATTTCAAGCGGAAAAGTGCATTACCGGCGGAAAAAATCTGCCGGAAATTACTGGCAGAAAAATCCGCCGGTAATGCGCGTTTCCGGCGGATTTTTAAAATTATTTTTTTTCTTTTTAAAAAATCCGCCGGAAATGTGCATTACCGGCGGATTTTTCCACCGAAAATTTCCGACGGAAAAATCCACCGGTAATGCACATTTCCGGCAGAATTTTCAAAAATTTATTTATTTATTTATTTTTAACAATCCACCGGTAATGTACATTACCGGCGGATATTTCCGCCGGAAATTTCTGACGAAAAAATCCGCCGGTAATGCACATTTCCGGCGGATTTTCAAAAAATTATTTATTTATTTATTTTTAAAAATCCGCTGAAATGTACATTACCGGTGGATTTTTTCTCATGAAATCTCCGACTGAAAAATCCGCCGGTAATGCACATTTCCGACGGAAAAAACCTCCGGTAAATCCGGCGGAACCGTTCGAAAATGCCTATAATTAAAACTTTCTCCTACACTCTTCTCATTCTCTCATTTCACTATTTATTTTCTTCTCATTCTTTTCTACACTTTCCCTATCTTATCTTTCTTCTTCTTTCTCATACTCTCCAATCTCCATAAATTTTTCTACATATCTCTCTTCTATATTTCCTCTTTCTTCTTCCTTCTCATCCAATATTATTTCTTCTTATACTCTTTTTCCTTCTTATTCATTCCCACTTCTTCATATCTCTCTTCTATCATTTTTCTCATAATCTACTTCATTTTCATTTTTCTTACTTCTTATTAAATTACATACTAAATTTTAAAATTCGAAAAAATTTAAAAAAAATTAATTTTTTTTTTTCAAATAAAAAATAAAAAATTCGCTGGTAATGTGCATTTCCGGTCGATTTTTCAAAAAAAAATTATTTTTTATTTTTTTACAAAATCCGCCGGAAATTACTGGCGGGAAAATTTGCCGGTAATGCGCGTTTCCGGCGAAGTTTTCAAAAAAAAATTTTTTTATTTTAAAAAATCCGCCTTTTTATTTTTGCCTCTAAGAATGGTTTCAAATTATTAAGTTCAACATCATATTATGCACAAGCAAATGGTCAAGTCGAAGCAGCCAATAAATCATCATTAACTTGATCAAAAAACATATTGGGCAGAAGCCTAAGAATTGGCATAAGACTCTTGGTCAAGTGTTATGGGCTTGTCGAAATTCTCCTAGAGAGTCAATTAATACTACTCCTTTTAAGCTTACATTTGGGCATGATGCAATGTTGCCAGTCAAAATATGTTTACAGTCAACCAAAATTCAAAGACAGTTTGAAATTCCATCTGATCATTATTGGAATATGATGTTAGACGAATTGGTGGACTTAGACGAAGAAAGATTAACTGCGTTAGATGTTATTACAAGGCAAAAAGAAAGAGTGGCCAAAGCCTATAATAAGAAGGTTAAGTCGAAGTCGAAGGAACATTTAAAATTTTACAAGTATTTTCAAACGGTGCTTACGAAGTCAAAGAATTAGACGCTAATAATCGAATTTTGCGTATAAATAGCAAGTATTTAAAAAGATATCAGCCAATATTGCAGGAAGTTAGAATAACGCAAGGTTAAGAAGTAACGAAGAAACTTAAATATGGCATGTCGAAATTTTGAATGCCAAAGAACATTGTCGAAGTACAAAGTGGATTACAAAAAAAAAATTCAGAAACAAGGAAAGCTGAAATTTAAATTACAAGATTAGCTTTAAGTTTCTCGAAAACAATCTTGGTATGATCCAGTCTGGCAGTAATGAGGGCTTCGTCTTCGAACAATCTCTGAACTGCTGCCTCATGTTTGTTGGCCCTTTCTAGGTGCTCAATAGCAAAAATTGCTTCAGATCGAAGTGCAGCTTCCAAAGAATCTGGAGCTCTCTTTCGAATGGAGGCTTTCTTCTTTTCTTCTGCCTTAATCTTCGACTGCAAGATTTTGATTTGTTCCTGGTACTTTGAAATGTTAACATCACATTCAGCTATTTCTTTGGCATCATTTGCTGCTTAAAGTTCCAGTGACGAAATTTTAGCATCTGACGCTTCGACTGCAGCCCATTCTTCCTGGTGCGTAAACACTGGATTTCACAAGGAAGAAGAAGAGAAAGGGTTCGCAGAAGCAGAGAGAGTAAAAAAGGGAAAATGAAATGGAGAAGTTGCTTTTATAGCTGTTTTAGCAAGAGAGAGAAAAGGTAAACCTTTGGGTTTTCTTTAAAGAGCAGTTATTTGCAATAAGTAGTGGGGAGTTACAACACAAAACGTGGCCCACTAAATCTGAGATAACGATGCCATAAAGTGCCTTTACTGGAAGTGTCTTTTCAATTCTGAAAACTGATGGTAGTGACGTCATAAGATTCGACATAAAGCTGTTGATTGTAATTTCAAAAACGTCATTTTCTGCCTTCATTTAAAACTCAATCGAAAAAGACATTTTTAGGGGGTAATTTGTTAGCTTTCATTTTCGACAGGTTCAATTAAATGCAGTCAACGAGGTTTGACTTGCTAATTTCAAGAGGAAAGGTGTTGATTTCGACAGTGAGAAGTTTTCCCAAGAAGGTTCGACGCAGTGCTTAACTTAGTGGAAATTGAAGAATTAAAGCCAATGGTTCGACGAGAAGAAAGTTAGTGATAGATTAGAAGTCAAGTTCTCGTTATTGAACTAGCATAGCAGTTATTGTGGTCGAAGACATGGCAGTTACCATTTTTTAAATTCTATGTACAGTTAGTTAGTTATTGTGTTTCCCTCCTTGTATAAATAGTAGTTTTTCATAGGAAAAACAGGTCACAAACTCACATACAGAATTTGAAACTCAAACTTCCAACATCACAGAGAAAACGAGTCAGAGAACAATGTACGAACTTGTGCACCATTCTCTTTACAATTAATGCAATTTCACTTTTACTTTCTTAAGTTTTCTGCATTTTATTTGTTTTCTCTTCGCCTTCTACTCAGAATTCTCCCTTCTGGAGATAACTTCGACGGTTATCTTCATACTTTCAAGTTTAAATCGCAAGAACACTCATAATTTTTGGAAAAACTTTAACACAAATGTTCTAGGATTTTCTAGTTGATCCTGCAAGTAACATTAATTTGTAACTAGCGGTGTTTACCAAAAAACACGGTAAACACTAATGTAAATTGCCTTTTAATCTGTCTCTAGGATGGATTGTTTTAGGGGGGTCTTTAGGCGTAACAAATTAGTGGCTCCTATTATTGCTTTGATTTTAGTTTCGTGTGTGTCAAGGGTATTGGTCTAGTCCGCCCTTGGGCTCTCTTTAATTTGTCATCTTTATTTTTTATCTTTTTTAATAAAATCAGAGGGAACACTCTTTTTCCTTTTTGATGCTTTTTACATTAGAAAGTTTTAACGAGACTTCATTCCTTATATTAAAAAAAGCGAATACCGCATGTTTGCTCACTAGGGATAACACCAACATCCCAAGCTCTTCACAAATCATAAACCTATAAAACCCAAACTATGATATTTGATCTAAAATCTTGAAGACTTAGATTCTTAGAAAAACTTCATCAACATATATAAGAACACCTCTTTGCTCCAAGATTCGTGTAAAGAATGATAAGAAAATGGTCCTATTCATTGACAAAAGTTTGGGCTTAAATATTAGACGTGGTAATCGAGTAATGCAAGGGTATTTTTTTTAGATAAGCAATGGAAGGGTAATTGTAATAATTAATTGAGTAGTTATCCATTGGTACTCAATTATTGGCCATCAAATCTCAATTACCCTCTAACAAACTTCTAAGATAAATCGAGGATCGTGTTTGGTACTCGAGTACCCATACACAAAATGAGTTAAGTGTAGAACGATCTCTCATATTTACACTTACGCCAGTTTTGCACAAAACAATATAAAACTAATAAATTTGTTGTTTTTAGTAAAATTATTAATCTTTTTCCTATGGTAACATTAACTTTTTATTACCAATTATACTTATTTCTCTCTACGATATATAGTTAAGAGAATATGTGAGAAATATGTAATTAACATAATAACCTTAAAAAAAATCAAAATGACAAATAAAGAGGAACTTTTTTTCTTAAAATCGCCAAGTAAAAGAACAAATGGAGTAGTTGAAAAAAATGTTAATTATCAGCAAGAGGAGTCTCCAAGGAATCTGCATGTGATAGGTGAGACCCCAAGAATGCATAAGTAGCTCCCTTGTGAACAAAAGTTCGAATGGAGTTCCCTTTTTGCGAATCTTGGGAGAAATTATCAGCAAGAGGATCCGTGACAACATAAGAGTTTCCATCAAGATTTGGATTCTTGAGACCCTGAGCATTAGAAGAGCAAGCCATGAGAGACGTGAACAAGAGGAGGTAAAGCACGAAGGATTCTTTGGAAAAGGGCAAACGGGTATGCAATTTGTTCAAAGAAATGGAAATTTATAAGCCGTTTCCAAAGATTAGCCGTTGATGGTGACAACGCATAGGAGTGATTAATACTCCCCTTGGAAATGACATCAAAAGCATAGAGTGTCGTGTACATCATTGAAGCGACTAATGACGGCTATCTCTTTAATTATAAGAGGGGACGTTTCACCTGAACTCCAGATTTAACTTATAGAAATGTTTACTCTCTTTCTCTACAAAAGAGACCAAACATTTGGGGGGCATCTGTTATAGCCAAATAAAGGCTATCAAATAAAGCTCGAGGATCATTTGAAGGTGGGAACGTTCGAAAGGTGGGAGGACTCGGCAAGTTGAGTGTAATCTCGAAGGGAACCCAAGTGTGAGTTTCAAAGACCGAAACACTATGTAAAAGCGGTTGAGGCCGTTGCCTTGGATAAGATTCAACACGCAGGGACAAGTGCAAAGAATCCAGACATCAGAAGACGCGTGGCATTAATCATTGTTGATCAATAGTCAATTTAGTTTTTACTCGCTTTCAAGAAGGACACATGTCCATCATGCAACATAGTAGTTGCTTACTTGTAACTCTATAAATAGTAGTTCGTACGAAGAACTCAGGGTGATTTCATAACATTCAGTAACCCATTACGCCTAACACATCCGATCACAGAGGATCTCTGGCTACAAGCGGTGTCTGAGCCAACAACCCTTTTATCTTCAAACTATTTTCAATTCAAAGCAATTTCTCTTTGACAATCGAGTGATTCACTCTTATCCTCTTTTATCTTGGTTTTATAACTAGTTTTTAATTAATTAAATCTTTGCACTCAGGGAATTCGTGATGTTCTCTCCTACTTAGGATTGATTTTCGTGAATTGCTTGAGTTTTTGTCTTTATTTTATTCACATTTCGATAACTGTCGTGCCTAGTACTCGAAGGATTAACGATGTTCTACCCGCTTCAGGTGTGATTCCCGTGTTTTGTTCTAGTATCCAGTACTTCGAATTTAGTCGGACAATCTCCTAGAATCCCTGATTCGTTTGATTGTGTGACCGAATTCTCTCCCGATATCATCTTCCTTCTCGAAAAGCACACAATTTGGGGCTGGCAGTGTAAACTTGTCAACTGGTGAACCCAGGATCTAATTCGAGTCCTCTTATCTCATTCCTTTCGAATTTATTTGTTTGACAGAAAATACTAATGAAAAATACTGGAAAACAAATACTAATAATTTTGAAAACAAAAATAAATTACTAAATACAATATCTCTTCTTATAAATCCCGGTTCTATCACCAATTTTTTATGCTACAAATAATGCTTGATTCCAAAGGTTACAACACAAATACCATGTCAAATAACTAGATTCATGTGTGAACACATATTTGCATTCACATTAGTTAGCCTGGTTTGGGTTTTTTTCCGGATATGTTACACACATATACAATACAAAAACGCTTTACACATTTCCATTCACACTAACAAATCACTTTTGCACCAACTTAACCATATTATCTTAGAAAACGCGTCTTTTATGGATGCTGATTTTTAATGAATCCTGTGTATTTAATTTGGGACAATTATGCAGACCACTAATGTTGGTATTGTTATTGTAGAAGAAAAAATTGCCCAAGTTTGACTAATTGGTTGCGTTCACACAAGCTTTCCATTTCTCATAATCAATGTCCCTTACACTTTCCAGCTACACTCCACATTACCCTCCTCGTCTTCTCTCTTCAATCTCACCGACCTCACTTTCTTCTCTTCTTCCTCCTTCCTCTTCTCCCTGCATCATCTCCTCTTCCTCCAACCACCTCCTTCCTCTGCAAATAATAGAAGAAAAATAAAGCACTGATTTTGCTTTGAAACCCTAATCGCTCAGCAAACAGTGCAACAATGCCGCCAAAGTTCGACCCCTCACAGGTCGTCGATGTCTACGTCCGAGTAACCGGAGGAGAAGTCGGTGCGGCCAGTTCCCTCGCTTTAATGTTCAGTCCACTCGGTCTATCTCCAAAGAAGATCGGAGAAGACATCGCTAAAGAAACCGCAAAGGACTGGAAGAGTCTTAGGGTTACCGTCAATGTGGAGTGGCCCCAAAAGGGGGAAACGAAATGGAGAGGGAAATAACAAAATGGATCGGCCCCTTCCATACTCCCTCGCAGCCCTCACTCTTTCTCGCTGTACCTCTCGCTGTACCTCTCTCTGTCCTCCAAGTTCAGATCAGCCCCTTCCTTTCTATCATTTTCTCTCATCATCTTCCAAAAGTTTAATCATTAACACTCTTCTAATGTTCTTCTAATGTTTTGCAGGTATTTTTCGGATTTGATGATCAGAAGGTTTGGAGGTATTTTTCGTTTTTGATCCATCATCTCTTCTGTTCACTTCTCTCTTGATGGTATGTTAGGATTTGGTGTTTTTAAGTTTTGTATTTTTGTTGTTTGGTTATCTTTGTTTTCTTCTCTTTTCTTCGATTTTGATCTGCTTAGGGTTTTATTGTTTTATTTACGTTTACGTCTTACGTTTTTAATTTGTGAATGTTTTCTGATTATGTTTTGTTGATGTGAGATGGCACGGGGATTCTTGTCTTGGTTTGAAGTTGTAAACCACTAAACATTACATAAACCCCTGAACATTTTGAAACCACTTGGCTGGGTTTCAAGTTGCTATTGTTAGATATTAGTGATTTCTCTTTGAAGGTAAATTTTTTCATTGCTTATTATCATTGTATTCACTTTGAAAATGGTCAAATACACATATACTCATTTCTTTCATGTTTTTACTTTGTACAGTTGCAGAGCAAATTTGGATGTTCTAGAAAAGAACAAGTAGGTTTAGTCTTGTCCATTTCGTGTCATTCCTCACTTGTGGAGATTAAAACTTGTCTGGTTTTTAGACCAGACAACACAAATATTTAGTTTTTAGATCATAATAAGACTTTTGTGACTCATTTGCTTCTTCTGTTTATATAGTATTTCAAAAGGTCCATCTCTTAGATGACTTTGGAGCGAATGTCTGGTTTGTTCGGTTCATTTTCGATGCTTCCTTCATCGGGCGATTTAGAAGTATGAAACTACTATTTGTTAATATAATGAATGATTTAGTAGTACTTTTTGCTTAAACATTTGACAGTGACTTCAGTTTTCAGTGTTAATATCACAACAAGTGTTCAATGTTCACCTTTATCTATATGTTGCTAGCTTATATCATAGAGTTATTATTTCATTTGGAGTTGATTGATAATTTCTTTTGAAGGAACTCTGCGTCAACAGAATAGTGCTGTTGAAAGTAATAGAATAGTGCTGTTGAAAGTTCCAATCATCCTCTAAAGCTTCGGAGGAATGCCTCGGCTGCATCTGATTTAAGTTGCACTTCTTTGCAGAGTGGTTCTACATTTTCAGGTTATACTTCTGAACTTCAGATTAACTTACTCACCATGGTGTGGCTAGATGTATTTAATAGGATGCATTTTGAAGCTTTATAGTAGTAGCAACAAGCATGAAATTAGTCCTCTACAAATTTCGGGGCGTCTAGAATACGTTAAATATCGTGCAGCTATGCGCTTGATGCCTTATCTTATTATTGCTAATGCATGAAATTTCATTGTTCTCCTGTCATTCAGATACTATAATACTCGGTAATTATATTGAAGAAATTGTTGTATCTGCAATATCTTTCCATTTGCTTCTAAGAAACTTGGTTTGTTTCTAACTTCTTATCTTCCCTCACTAGGTATCCTTTCTAACTTCTTATCTTCCTTCACTAGGTATCCTACTGTGACCCACCACCATTTTCTGTTCTTACAATGAATACTAACTATTTTGTTGTAAACCTGTCTTTTGCATTTCATCATTGAAAAAAAAAGGATTTATTTTTATCCCCCATTTCATGAACCTTATAACAACGGCTTGCGAAATGACTATATTGATTTCATACGCCTAAGCTCGTAGAATATCAGAGCTAATATTCGGATGCATCAAGAGCTACAAATGGTGATGACCCATTTTAATGCATATGTGGTATCAACTGTCCTGTCCTATTCCTGTCTGAAGGTTGTATACTATAATAATGCTTTAATTCTCTAATATTTACTAAATTAATTCTTTATTTGATATATTTCAAATTATTTACACTACAATGTGAATTTTATATCTTTGATTGTGGGAGGTTCAAAGTGGAGTTGAAAGTGTCCAAAGTTTACCAACTTGGTGTCAAACAGGAACAAACCAGTAACTTTCCAATTGAAAAACATGCTTTCAAAGCTATTCATTTTGATACTAAGCATAGATCTCCTCTATTCATACATGTTTTACAATTATATTTATCTCTTACTTTAAGTTACTGACTCATCAGCATCTATAGATTGATATACTTTATAATCCAAATTGATGCTGACTCATACAGCACAACAAAGAGATGGTCATTTGATATTTATCCAAATTGATGTTGATTTATACTCTCTTGATTTAAATTTATTACTCATCAGCATCCATAGCTTGTTATACTCTAAATTCAGTACTCTTGCAAACAAATGGTCAATTGATATTTTGAAGTCCAAGTTCCTCTACTGCTTACCTCTCCTCAACCAAGCCACTTAAAGTTATCAAATCAGAGAAGAAATAACAATCTGAGTTAAATGGAATTTCATATGAATCTTTTTAGATTGCTTTGTCATGGTTTATTAGTCTACAAAACACTTTTAAGTACCATTTGGATAATTGTAATAGCTCTTATAGTTGTACTATTTTGAATATTACCCCTGTTCTTAATATTATCAATGTATGCTCAGTGAGACAACAACAATTTGGCCAGTGTCAAATATGTAGGTGTTAATGTCATTTCCGAAATCAATTATATGTGCTATTTGAATGCCTTCAAAACTGCACAGTTATGATCAAATTGTGTTTTCACAAACCTGTCCAACCCACGTGCCTTGCATTTCAAATGTCAATGTGTTGTCGAATATGCAAAGACAGATGTAGTCGAATCTGCTGAGACAGATGTAGTCGAATCTGCAAATAAACAGATGTAGTCGAATCTGCTGAGACAGATGCAGTCGAATCAAATCTGCTGAGACAGATGCTGCGAACCAAATCTGCGAACAAAAGAAATGTTAGTAAAACAACCGGAGGCACCTTGCGACTGCCCTGAAGAATTTATCCGCCTCTACAGCGCAAATTCCCCGAGGTACAACCGGTCTCATCTCAGATTGCAGCAGCAACTGAGGTATCCGAACTAGCAAGAATAACATGATATGCAACAGGAGATGAACCCAGGATAGTGATATTTAAAAGACTGAAATCGAATTCTATATCCTGTCTCAAGTGCTACTGGAGCACCTTTATATAGGCTTATGAGTTAGCCGCGGATTAAAAACCAGTCAATGCCCGTTACAAGACAATTGTAATAAAGCTGAGATTAATTTGGTTTAATTTGCAGTTACAAAATAAACGAGATTTAATTTTCAGTTACGAAATGAATTATCCGTTACAAAGTTACTTTGCAAATCATTTTGACCAAAACTGGGCATATTCGAATAAACTGATACAAAACCGAGATTACATATATCAAAATAATATTTCATAAATTATTGTTTCACAAAATTCACTCAGAAACTTTGAAATATCACAAAATTTACAACAATCCCCCACATATTTCAAAAGTTTAGAAGTGAATAAAGAAAAAGAAGTTTCCTGGGTTAACATCGTAGATGTAATGCATCGGAGCTATATAGCAAGCTATGGAACCAGTCCTAGACAGATAAAACATAACATACAGTGAATTGGTTTAGCAAGCTATGGAACCCAAGACACATATTATATGTTAGAGGTTTTACTATCACATTACACCCCCACAATTCTTTCTGTTTCCGCGGTGTTGCGCTACTAGGCCGTGCGCGTGCTCGGTATTCATGAGTGCTCTAGAGATCTCGTCAGGATCTCATGCAAGCGGCCCCACTTGACACTCATATAGGTGATTTCATCAAGTGTATGCTGCAAGTCATACACCACCCATAAGGGCTATGAAAATCATTAAAAGCTTTAAGTTTATCCTTTTAACCCTGCAGTCTAGCACTATCACAATAACACCATAGGAAGGGACAATAATAAAATTAATTACTTGAATTAATTTTCAGTGCTAGCAATATCAAGAAGTGACTTGTTTTTACCACATTGAACCTTATTCACGGGATCTCTAATCACAAAGGTTGGGTTACCATCACTTCTTAATTTCAATTGAATTTAGTCTCATTCCCCTCGATGTCTCATATATCAGTTTCTTCCCTAGGGGTTTTGTCAGAGGATCGGCCAAATTCAGTTCTGACTTCACATAATCGATCGATATTGCTCCATATTTTTGCAATTGTTTGACAACATTGTGTCTTAATTGCACATGTCTATTTTTGCCATTATAGGTCTTATTCTTTGCAACGGCTATTGCCGACTGACTATCACAATGTATTGACATTGATGGTGTCGGTTTTATTCCCAAAGGAATTCCAGCTAAAAGGTTCTTCAACCATTCAGCTTCAGTACCAGCCAACTCCAGAGCTACAAATTCCGACTCCATAGTCGATCTAGCAATAATGGATTGTTTGGCTGACCTCCAAGTTACCGCACCACCACCTAGTGAAAAAATGTAACCACTAGTGGATTTTGTCTCATCTGAATTAGATATCCAGTTAGCATCGCAGTATCCTTCCAATACTGCGCGAAATCCACTATAAGTAATACTATAATTTGTGGCACCTCTCAAATATCGCATAAGGTGAGCAATTGCCTTCCAATGATCCTGACCAGGGTTATGAGTATACCTACTCAGACGACCGACTGCGAACAGAGTGTCTGGTCGAGAAAAGTTCATTAAATGCAGTAGGCTCCCAATTACTTGGGCATACTGAGGTTGGTCAACAGGATCACCTCTATTTTTCTTCAAGTGTGAGTTAGCTTCATAAGGGGTACTCAAAGGGGTAGAGTTATAGTGACCAAACTTCCTAAGAAGTTTTTCCAAACAATGATCTTGTGATAGTATAATGCTATCACCTTCCCTGATGACTCTAACTCCTAATATTACATTTGCCTCACCCATATCTTTCATATCGAAACTAGATGAGAGAAAAGATTTTGTTCTAGTAACAATATCAGGACAAGTACAAAAAATGAGCATGTCAGCTACATACAAGCATATAATCACATGTTCTCCACACACAGTTTTAGTGTAAACACATTTATCAACATCAGTTGTGGAGAAACCATCATTAATCAAAGTTTTGTCAAACTTTTTATACCATTGTTTTGGTGCTTGTTTTAAACCATATAAGGACTTAAGGAGTTTTCATACTTTGTTCTCTTGACCAGAAACTATACATCCTTCGGGCTGAGTCATGTAAATTTCTTCTTCTAAGTCACCGTTCAAAAAAGCGGTTTTTTTAACATCCATTTGGTGAATAACAAGTTTATGGATAGAAGCCAAAGCTATTAAAACTCTAATAGAAGAAATTCTTGTCACAGGAGCAAAAGTATCAAAATAATCAATGTTGTGTTTTTGAGAAAAACCTTTTGCTACTAATCTAGCTTTATATTTATCAATAGACCCATCGGGGTTATATTTTCTTTTGAAAATCCACTTGCATCCTATTGGTTTTTCTCCAGGTGGTAAATCAACTAAAGTCCAAGTTTTACATTTGGAAATTGAATCTATTTCAGTTTTAATAGCTTCTTTCCAAAATTTCGACTCAGAAGAAGAAATTGCTTCAGAAAAAGTTTCGGGATCTTTTTCAGCAAGATAAGTATAAAAATCATTTCCGAAGGATGTTTCTTTTCTTGGTCTTTTACTTCTCCTTAATTCTTCATACAGTTCCTCACGAGTTTCATCATTAGTAGTTACTAATGGTTGTCTAGATATACTATCATGCTTCAAAGGAAATATGTTTTCAAAGAAGTCAGCAGTTTTTGTTTCCATAATAGTATTTTTCTCTAAAACGTCACTTTTCACAACAAGGAATCTATAAGCGGCGCTATGTTCAACATATCCTATAAAAACACAATCAGAGGTTTTGTAACCAATTTTCCTTTTCTTAGGATCAGGCAGCACAACTTTAGCTAAACACCCCCACACTTTTAAATGTTTTAAGTTAGGTTGATAACCTTTCCATAGTTCATAGGGGGTATTTCCGGTTTTCCTATGAGGAGTTCTAATTTGTATAAAACATGCAGTTAAGATAGCCTCACCCCACAAGTTATTTGGCGCACTAGAACTAGTTAACATAGCATTCATCATCTCTTTCAAGGTCCAATTTTTCCTTTCGGCTATGCCATTAGATTCAGGTGAATAAGGGGGAGTTGTTTCATGTATTATACCTTCCTTTTCACAAAATTCATTAAAAGATATGAACTCTCCTCCACGATCAGATCTAACTCGTTTAATCTTCCTATCTAATTGGTTTTCTACTTCGGCTTTATATGAAACAAAAGCTTCAAATTAAATACCTTAGTGTATCGCGAAAAATCATCTATAAACGTCACATAATAGTTTTTTCCGCTCCTAGTTGGAGTTTGTTTTAAATCCCCTAGGTCCGTATGAATTAAACTAAGCAACTCAGATTCACGTTGTACCGGGGGACATGATTTCTTTGTTAATTTGGATTCAACACGTACACATCGCATTTACTATGTTGTTTATCACTAATCAAAATCATGCCAAGATGTTGCAATTTAATAACATACGGAAAATTAATATGTCCTAGTCTAGCATGCCACATATTATAAGAATCAATCAAGTAAGCAGAAGTAAAAACATTGTTATTGAAATCAACGGTGTTGAGTACAAAAAGTCCATGATCATAATATCCCTTTCCAACAAAAATGTTGTTCTTGGTAAGAACAATCTTATTAGATTCAAAGGTCACTTTGATACCATGCTTCAGCAGAACACCAACAGAAATCAGGTTTGCCCTTATATTAGGCACATGAAGCACATTTGTGAGAGCCAAAGTCTTTCCCGATGTGAGCTTGAGAAGAACTTTACCTTTCCCCACAACTGGGGCAGGATGTGAGTCACCCAGATAGATGTGTTCTTCTCCTTCCCCTACGGCAGTGTAGGACGTAAAAACCTCTCTGTTAGCACAGATGTGCTTGGTGGCTCCAGAATATACCACCCACTTGTTCACATAAGTTGCCATATTGACCAGAGAAACGACAGCAGCAATGACATCGTCATCCTCATTATCATCTCCACCAGCATCAGCCAAGTTGGCGTTTGCCTTAGGAGGATTTTCGTTTCTCGCCCTATGCCTGCATTTAGGTGCAAAGTGTCCTGGCTTTCCACAAACAAAACAAAAACCTCGTTTCTTGTATTCAGAGTTATGAACACCAGGATAATGATCATTGTTCTTTTTATGATTCTTTTGATTAGCAAATTTCTTGGAATCATACCTTTTGTTTGAAGAGTCAGGTTTGCCTTTGTCGTACCTTGAAGAGTTGTTCATCACCATGTTTGCACGTGCAGCCATTGATTTCGCCTTTGCTTTGTTACTCTCCTTTCGGTTGGTATCTTCAATGATGATATGAGTCAACAGCTCGTTCAGTGACAGTTGCTTGTGTTTGTGCTTCAGTTGTTGCTTGTAGTCCTTCCATGATTCAGGCAGCTTTTCAATCAAGACACCTGCAATGAACTCGTCTGGGAGAACAATGTTTTCAGCCTTCATTTCCTCTAGTAACATGTGATACTGATTAATTTGAGTTTTGATTTCACCAATTTCATTCATGACCCAATTGTAATAGTTGCTGATGACAAATTTTTGCTTGCTTGCATCTTCAGCCGTGTATTTGAGAGTCATTGATTCCCAAATCTGATTTTCCTCCTTGTAGGTGCAGTAGATGTCAAACAATTCATTGGAGAGAGTGCTTAGAATTGTGTGACGGCACACCTTATTGGCATGGATCCAAAATTCGACCTGTTTGGTAGTTGCAGACTCCAGCGACATGGTTTCAGTTCGTGCGACACCAACTCCGTGCATGTCAAGAAGAGAACTCACGCGCTCCTGCCACCTGCGAAAAGTTTGGCCTGCGAAGACCTCAATTTTGGAGATGTCAGGGAAAGGCTTCGCGTAAGTTACTATGACTGCAGCAGGAACGATAATAGTGTTATTGTTGTTGATGGGAGCACCTTTATCATCGTTGTTGATTGCGTCAGTCATGAGCTAAATTCTTCTGATTGTTGTCGAATATGCAAAGACAGATGTAGTTGAATCTGCTGAGACAGATGTAGTCGAATCTGCAAATAGACAGATGTAGTCGAATCTGCTAAGACAGATGTAGTCGAATCAAATCTGCTGAGACAGATGTAGTCGAATCTGCAAATAGACAGATGTAGTCTGTAACACCCCTTTTCTACCCAGAATTTTTTTTTACAAAAATCAGAGTTTTCAAAACGTTTTCAATACACCCACAAGGGATGCTACACTTACACCGTTAAACATCACACGCCAATAATAAAGTTTCACCATTAAAACAGTGCAACAACTAGCACCTGATAACATCATCAAGCAGCGGAATAAAATCAAAGTTCAATTAAATAATTATAACATCACCATAAAACTTCAGAAATTAATTATTAAAGACATCTAATATGACTAGCGTTCATCCCCCCAAGTGCTACGTATCAGAGCGACGACACTTGACTCAACTAGCGAAGGTAGACATGCCTTCACTCGCAATCACCTGCACGTTACCAACATAGGGGTAACATTCAAACAGAAGGGGTGAGATATCTAACATTATAATAGCATATATGATAGGCAATATGCTAGAGTTACGACAGCTATATCTACCACTTCACAACAACACCAATTTACAATCACCAAGTATCATCACCAATATCATGAGTAAATGAATGAAATGTAACCCACACCAACGGGTATATGCATGTGGTACCAATCATCACCAATAAATTTGCCAATACGGGCAACATCACCTATATGAGCATCACCATCATCACCTATAGCTCCAACAGCCGTAGCCTTTATCACCAAAATAATGCATATGCAATATATGCGACACCATGAACAATGCACCAGACAATTAACAACAATGGTCATCTATGTGACACACAACAACACCAATATTAATAAATGGTCATAGACCCATCACCTGTCACCTTAGCCCATAAAAATAGGCACATCACCTGTTATACCATCACCTGATATATCATCACCAATAATCACCAATCATCACCAATACACCTACACCTATAGGACAGTCTAACAACTTGACCAACGACCACCGACACCAAGGACACCAATAGATTTACAACATCTATGACAACGACAATTTTACAACACCGAGACATCGACAATTGACAACACCAGGAACAAATACCAATTTACAGCAACAGCGACAGTCACTTTTAAAACAACACTTGAAAACAGTGACAGCAACAGTGATTTTTTTTTGGCAAAACAGCAACATGGAAACAGTGACAGCAACAGTGATTTTCCATAAAAATAGCAACATGACAACAGTGACAGCAACATCAATTCTTTTAGGAAAAACAGCAACATTTGTTTAGAAAACAGCAACAATTGTGTTACGGTGACAGCAACATTTATTTAGAAAAACAGAAACATTTTACTCACTGTGACAACAACATTTATTTAGAAAACAACAACATTTTACTCACCGTGACAGCAACATTATTTGGGAAAAACAGCAACATTGTTTTGTGGAAAACAGCAACATTTTACTCACTGTGACAGCAACCTTATGTTCAGAAAAACAGCAACAATTGTTCATTGTGGCAGCAACACCAATTTTCAGAAAAACAGCAACAATTGTTCATTGTGGCAGCAACATCAATTTTCAGAAAAACAGCAACAATTGTTCATTGTGGCAGCAACACCAATTTTCAAAAAAACGGCAACAATTGTTCATTGTGGCAGCAACACCAATTTTCAGAAAACAGCAACAATTGTTCATTGTGGCAGCAACGCCAATTTTCAGAAAAACAGCAACAGCAGACTTGGCGCCCAGCAACAGGGCGCCTGAGACAGCAACAACAACATCAGGCTTGGTGCCCAGCAACAGGGGGCCTGAGACAGCAACAACACTGGGCGCCTAGGGCGCCAGTTTCAGCAACAGGAACAACACTGAGACACTACTGGGCGCCTAGGGCTCCAACTCCAGCAACCAGGACAGCATCACTGGGCGCCTAGGGCGCCACTTCTTGCAACATCAACAACCAGACAACATGACTGGGCGCCTAGGGCGCCAAAATCAGCATCAGAGGCGACACTGGCTCGGCGCCCAGCAACAGGGCGCCTCCAGCAGGGAACAAACACAACACAGCCACGCATAGGACATGGCGCCCAGCAACAGGGTGCCTTTTTTAGCAACTAAGACAACACCAAAATTGCGCCAAACACCAAACACCAAATTTCACCATGACTAATCATCAAGCACCAATTTCAAACATCATGAATATGTTCTAACATCATCAATCAACACCAAATAAGATCAAAGGAACAACATAGGTCCTATCTCCCACATAACCCCATCATATACCCCATTATAAGGATAGAACCCACCCTTACCTTAGGTTTGCCGAACCCGAGATCTCCTTGTACGTAAGCTCCAAAGAACCACCGCAACAAGACTTCTCTCCTTTCTCCTTGTGCGCGCCGTCCCCTTTCTCCTCTCCTCTCTTCGCAAGTTCTTTCTTTCTTTCTCTCCAAAAACTGCGAGTGACTAAACCCTAGCCTACACTCCCCTTCATGCGCCTAAGCCTTGGGCTCGTGGATCACGGGCCCCCGTCCACTAATCAGCTAATTACTAGGCACCACTCCTAATTTGAATAAAACATCATTTTATTAATTATTAAATAAAACTATACTAATAAAATACCTAAATAATTTAATTAAATAAATAATTAAATTATTTGGGCGTTACAACTCTCCCCCACTTAGAATATTTCGTCCTCGAAATTTACCTGATTCAAACATTACGGGATAGGATTCCCGCATCTTGCTCTCCAGCTCCCACGTCATGCTCTCTCCGGCAGCTCCTAGCCAGACTACTTTCACCAACGCAATCTCCTTGCCTCTTAAAACTTTCACTTCATGACCTTCGATCCGTACAGGCATCGTCTCCACCGTGAGATTATCCCGTACCTCCACATCATCCATGCGGATTACATGAGATGGATCCGAAATATACTTCTGAAGTTGCGACACATGAAACACGTCATGCAAATTCGAAAGGTTAGGCGGTAAAGCCACTCTATATGCAACATTCCCGACTCTCTCTGAAATCTGTTAGGGACCAATAAAATGAGGAGTGAGCTTCTTCGACTTCAAAGCACGACCAACACCGGTCACTGGTGTGACTCTGAAAAATACATGCTCACCCGCTTGAAACTCTAAATCCTTCCTCCGCTTGTCGTGATAACTCTTCTATCGACTCTGCGAAGCCTTCATCTTCTCACGAATCAACTTCACCTTTTCAGTTGTCTCTCGAACAATCTCCGGTCCAAGCACCACACTCTCTCCAGACTCATACCAACACAGCGGGGTTCTACACTTCCGACCATATAATGCTTCAAAAGGTGCCATCCCAATACTAGAATGGTAACTATTGTTATTCGTGAATTCTATCAGTGGAAGGTAGGAATCCCACGACCCTCCTTGTTCCAAAACACAAGCCCTCAACAAATCTTCTAATGACTGAATTGTCCTCTCTGACTGACCATTTGTCTGAGGATGATATGCCGAACTCAACCTCAACTTAGACCTTCTCTTGCAAACTCTTCCAGAAATCTGAAGTGAACCTCGGATCTCTATCCGAAACAATACTCTTAAGAACCCCATGAAGCTTCACAATTTCCCGGATATAAATCTCCGCCAACTTCGATACCGGATACGTGATGCTGATAGGAACAAAATGAGACGATTTCGTTAACCTGTCAACAATCACCCAAATTGCATCACACCCTTTCGCGGTATTAGGAAATCCCGTCACAAAGTCCATCGAAATGCTATCTCATTTCCACTCTGGAATTTCTAACGGTTGCATCAACCCAGCAGGCTTCTGATGCTCGACCTTTGACTTCTGGCAAGTCAAACATGCATAAACAAACTGCGCCACATCCCGCTTCATACCAGGCCACCAAAACAACTCCTTCAGGTCTTGATACATCTTTGTAGCTCCCGGATGAATACTTAACTTACTTCTGTGACTCTCTTCAAGAATGGCTCTCTTCATGTCTGCATCATCAGGAACGCAAATCCTACCACGGAACCTCAACACACCTTGGAAATCCAACTTGAAATCCTCATTCTCAGATTGATCACTCTCGACCATCAAGTCTACCAGCTTAACATCTGATTTCTGGAATTCTCTGATGCTGTTCAGAAATTCATTACCAATCTTCAACATCCCTAACTTAACACTCTGAGGTGTCACTTCACAAACCAGACTCATATCTCTGAATTCCTCAATCAGCTCTAACTCCTTAATCCATCATCGCCGACATATGCAAAGTCTTCCGGCTCAAAGCATCAGCCACGACATTAGCTTTGCCTGGGTGATAGTTCAAACCGAAATCATAGTCCTTCAACAACTCCAACCACCGTCGCTGCCTCATATTCAACTCCTTCTGGTCAAACAAGTATTTCAAGCTCTTATGGTCACTAAACACCTCAAATCTAGAACCAAGGAGATAGTGCCTCCAAACCTTCAGCACAAAGACCACTGCAGCTAGTTCTAAGTCATGCGTAGGATAATTCTTCTCATGAACCCTTAACTGCCTCGACGCATACGCAATAACTTTCCCACCTTGCATGAGCACACCACCTAGACCCATCTTCGAAGCATCACAATATACCACAAACGACTCTTCCGGATTGGGCAACGTCAAGACAGGAGACGTTGTCAATCTCTTCTTCAGTTCCACAAAACTTTCTTCACAACGGGCGTCCCAAACGAAAGCCTTTCCCTTGCAGGTTAACTGAGTTAACGGAAGTGCTAACTTAGAAAAACCTTCAATGAATCTCCTATAATAGCCAGCCAATCCCAAAAAGCTTCTAATTTCAGTAGCCGACTTTGGAGCTTCCCAATTCAACACTGCTTCTACCTTCGACGGATCCACCGCAATACCATTACCAGAAATGACATGACCGAGAAAACTCACTTCCTTCAACCAGAACTCACACTTTGACAACTTTGCATACAGCTTCTTTTCCTTCAGTACCTCCAACACTAACCTCAGATGCTCTGCTTGCTCTTCCTCCGATTTAGAGTAAATCAGAATGTCATCGATGAATACCACCACAAACCGATCTAAGTAAGTATGAAAAATACGATTCATGTATTCCATAAATACTCCTGGTGCGTTGGTAACACCGAACAGCATCACCGAATACTTATAATGACCATAACGGGTTCTGAAAGCCGTCTTCTGAATATCTTCGTCCTTCACCTTGATCTGATGATAACCCGATCTCAAATCAATCTTACTGAATACTTGAGCACCCACCAACTGATCCATCAAATCATTTATCCTCGGAAGTGGATACTTGTTCTTAATTGTCACCTTATTCAATTGCCGATAATCCACACAGAGTCTCATACTACCGTCCTTCTTCTTAACTAACAGCACAGGAGCTCCCCACGGCGATACACTCGGCCTCACAAACTTCTTCTCGAGCAGATCCTCAATGTGCTTCTTCAATTCAGACAATTCGGATGTGGACATCCTGTACGGTGCCATAGAAACAGGTTTGGTACCAGGTACAAGATCAATAGAGAACTCAACTTCTCTCTCTGGCGGTACACTTGGAATCTCATCAGGGAAAACATCAGGAAACTCGCGCACCACCTGCAACTCTTCAATGATAGCTTGATTCTCAACAGACAACGATGCCATCAACGAGAATAACTGAACTTCCTCCTTCATCAACTTCCGCAACTGACTAGCGGATATCAAGCCAGACTCCTCTCCTTCAAAACTCACCGACTTGCTATGACAATTAATATGGACATGGTTCTGCTCTAACCAGTTCATACCCAAGATTACATCCAATCCGCTCAACGGCAAACAAACAAAATCCACAACAAAGTCTCTGTCGAAGATCGACAAGGGACACTGAGAACACACTAGAGAGGTAGTTACCGACCCCTTAGCTGGAGTGTCGACAACCATCTCTCCATTCATAGCAGACAATACAAGACCCAACTTCTTACAACAATCAGCAGCAATAAAGCAATGAGTAGCACCAGTGTCAACAATAGACTTTAAAGGAGTACCATTAATGAAGCACGTACCTCTAATAAGTCCATCATCTTCAGTAGGCTCCTCACCTGCTAAAGCGAACACTTTTCCACTGGACCTTTCCTTCTTCGGCTTTGGACACTGAGTACTAATGTGCCCTCCTTCACCACAGTTGTAGCAGACCACCTCCTTACGCTCACACTCAGCCACTACATGACCCTCTTTACCACATCGGTAACACTTCTTCACTTCAGCTTTGCACACGTTACTCTTGTGACCAGCTTTGCCACATTTGTAACACACAATGCTAGCAGGAGCATCTCCCCCACTAGTCTTCTTGCCAACAGCAGCTTTCTGTTTACCCTTACCAGCAGGAACATCATACGGTTTACCGCGACTCTGAAATTTGCTCCTCTTCTCATTCATAATCTTGTAGTGAGCATTGTTGTCTTCCTCATAAATTCTGCAGCTGTCAATCAAGTCGGAGAAAACACGGATCTTCTGGTAACCAATCGGCTTCTTAATCTCAGGACGCAGCCCATTCTCAAACTTAATGCACTTGGAAAACTCAGCAGTAGCCTCACTGTAGTGCGGGTAAAATTTTGCCAATTCCACGAACTTAGCAGCATACTCAGTCACAGACATATTCCCCTGTTTCAGCTCCAGGAACTCAATCTCTTTCTTACCTCAGACATCCTCCGGATAATATTTTCTCATAAACTCTCTGCGAAACACAGCCCAAGTGATCTCTTCATTTGCAGTCTCCAACCTCTGCCTAGCCTCTAACCACCAGTCCTCGGCCTCCTCTGCCAGCATATGCGTACCATAACGGACCTTCTGTACCGGAGTGCAGTCCATCACACGAAAGATCCTCTCCATCTCTTTCAACCAAGCTAAAGCCTCATCGGGATCATACTTGCCCTTGAAGGTAGGCGGATTTTCTCTCTGAAAGGTAGCCAAACTCCGAGACCCAGCATTCTCACCAGCATTCTGTTGATCCCTCCACAGCCTGAGCCATAGCAGCCAACGCAGCAGCAATAGCAGCATCGTTCCTTCCAGCCATTCCAACTAATCACTACAATCATAAACAACAATTGGAACCAATTGACAATACTTGATCGTCAATGACACACTAACTCGACAACTTGGCCGGACAGACCGAAACTGCTCTGATACCACTAATGTAACACCCCTTTTCTACCCGAAATTTTTTTGACAAAAATCAGAGTTTTCAAAACGTTTTCAATACACCCACAAGGGATGCTACACTTACACCTGTTAAACATCACACGCCAATAATAAGGTTTCACCATTAAAACAGTGCGACGCCGAGCACGTCATAACATCATCAAGCAGCGGAATAAAAAAATAATGTTCAAACGAACAGTTGTAATATCACCATAAAACTTCAACAACCAAGTAATAATGATAATTAGTAAAACTAGCGTTCATCCCCCCGAGTGCTACGTATCAGAGCGACGACCGACTCAAATAGCGAAGGAAGACTTGCCTTCACTCGCAATCACCTGCACGTTACCAACGTAGGGGTAACATTCAAACAGAAGGGGTGAGATATCTAACATTATAATAGCATATATGATAGGCAATATGCTAGAGTTACGACAGCTATATCTACCACTTCACAACAACACCAATTTACAATCACCAAGTATCATCACCAATATCATGAGTAAATGAATGAAATGTAACCCACACCAACGGGTATATGCATGTGGTACCAATCATCACCAATAAATTTGCCAATACGGGCAACATCACCTATATGAGCATCACCATCATCACCTATAGCTCCAACGGCCGTAGCCTTTATCACCAAAATAATGCATATGCAATATATGCGACACCATGAACAATGCACCAGACAATTAACAACAATGGTCATCCATGTGACACACAACAACACCAATATTAATAAATGGTCATAGACCCATCACCTGTCACCTTAGCCCATAAAAATAGGCACATCACCTGTTATACCATCACCTGATATATCATCACCAGTAATCACCAATCATCACCAATACACCTACACCTATAGGACAGTCTAACAACTTGACCAACGACCACCGACACCAATGACACCAATAGATTTACAACATCTATGACAACGACAATTTTACAACACCGAGACATCGACAATTGACAACACCAAGAACAAATACCAATTTACAGCAACAGCGACAATAGCTTTTAAAACAGCACTTGAAAACAGTGACAGCAACAGTGATTTTTTTTTGGCAAAACAGCAACATGGAAACAGTGACAGCAACAGTGATTTTCCATAAAAACAGCAACATGACAACAGTGACAGCAACATCAATTCTTTTAGGAAAAACAGCAACATTTGTTTAGAAAACAGCAACAATTGTGTTACGGTGACAGCAACATTTATTTAGAAAAACAGCAACATTTTACTCACTGTGACAGCAACATTTATTTAGAAAACAGCAACATTTTACTCACTGTGACAGCAACATTATTTGGGAAAAACAGCAACATTGTTTTGTGGAAAACAGCAACATTTTACTCACTGTGACAGCAACCTTATGTTCAGAAAAACAGCAACAATTGCTCATTGTGGCAGCAACACCAATTTTCAGAAAAACAGCAACAATTGTTCATTGTGGCAGCAACATCAATTTTCAGAAAAACAGCAACAATTGTTCATTGTGGCAGCAACACCAATTTTCAGAAAAACAGCAACAATTGTTCATTGTGACAGCAACACCAATTTTCAGAAAAACAGCAACAATTGTTCATTGTGGCAGCAACACCAATTTTCAGAAAACAGCAACAATTGTTCATTGTGGCAGCAACACCAATTTTCAGAAAAACAGCAACAGCAGACTTGGCGCCCAGCAACAGGGCGCCTGAGACAGCAACAACAACATCAGGCTTGGTGCCCAGCAACAGGGCGCTTGAGACAACAACAACACTGGGCGCCTAGGGCGCCAGTTTCAGCAACAGGAACAACGCTGAGACACTACTGGGCGCCTAGGGCGCCAACTCCAGCAACCAGGACAGCATCACTGGGAGCCTAGGGCGCCACTTCCAGTAACATCAACAACCAGACAACATGACTGGGCGCCCAGGGCACCAAAATCAGCAACAGAGGCGACACTGGCTCGGCGCCCAGCAACAGGGCGCCTCCAGCAGGGAACAAACACAACACAGCCACGCACAGGACATGGCGCCCAGCAAGAGGGCGCCTTTTTCAGCAACTAAGACAACACCAAAATTGCGCCAAACACCAAACACCAAATTTCACCATGACCAATCATCAAGCACCAATTTCAAACATCATGAATATGTTCTAACATCATCAATCAACACCAAATAAGATCAAAGGAACAACATAGTTCCTATCTCCCACATAACCCCATCATATACCCCATTATAAGGATAGAACCCACCCTTACCTTAGGTTTGCCGAACGCGAGATCTCCTTGTACGTAAGCTCCAAAGAACCACCGCAACAAGACTTCTCTCCTTTCTCCTTGTGCGCGCCGCCCCCTTTCTCCTCTCCTCTCTTCGCAAGTTCTTTCTTTCTTTCTCTCCAAAAAATGCGAATGACTAAACCCTAGCCTACACTCCCCTTCATGCACCTAAGCCTTGGGCTCGTGGATCACGGGCCCCCGTCCACTAATCAGCTAATTACTAGGCACCACTCCCTAATTTGAATAAAACATCATTTTATTAATTATTAAACATAACTATACTAATAAAATACCTAAATAATTTAATTAAATAAATAATTAAATTATTTGGGCGTTACATAGTCGAATCTGCAAATAGACAGATGTAGTCGAATCTGTTGAGACAGATATAGTCGAATCAAATCTGCTGAGACAGATGTAGTCGAATCTGCAAATAGACAGATTTCGTCGAATAAAATCTGCTGAGACAGATGTAGTCGAATCTGCAGAGACAGATGTAGTCGAATATGCAGAGACAGATGTAGTCGAATATGCAAAGAGACAGAGATGCTGCGAACCAAATCTGCGAACAAAAGAAATGTTAGTAAAACAACCGGAGGCGCCTTGCGACTGCCCTGAAGAATTTATCCGCCTCTACAGCGCAAATTCCCCGAGGTACAACCGGTCTCGTCTCAGATTGCAGCAGCAACCGAGGTATCCGAACTAGCAAGAATAACACGATATGCAACATGAGATGAACCCAAGATAGTGATATTTAGAAGACTGAAATCGAATTCTATATCCTGTCTCAAGTGCTACTGGAGCACCTTTATATAGGCTTATGAGTTAGGCGCGGATTAAAAACTAGTCAATGCCCGTTACAAAACAATTGTAATAAAGCTGAGATTAATTTGGTTTAATTTGCAGTTACGAAATAAACGAGATTTAATTTTCAGTTACGAAAAGAGTTATCCGTTACAAAGTTACTTTGCAAATCATTTTGACCAAAACTGGGCATATTCGAATAGGCTGATACAAAACCGAGATTACATATATCAAAATAATATTTCATAAATTATTGTTTCACAAAATTCACTCAGAAACTTTGAAATATCACAAAATTTACAACACAATGTTATTTCAAAAATACTACTTATATCTTTCCAAGTTAATGGATATGTACTACCCATCTTGTTATAGAAATATAGTTTGTATTTGTATGATTCTAGGCCCTATGTATACCACAACATTAGCATTATTCCAAATCAAATATACTGGAATTTGGATCCTCTCATTCAACACACTCTCAATTATCCTCTACACTCTATATCTCTCTCATAAATTCTTACATTCTCTCTTATTTTTTCTCTATCTTAAATATATTATTTTAAGTATTTTAAGAGGGAGATATAGAGTGTAGAGGATGATTGAGAGTGTTGAATGAGAGGATCCAAATCCCATATACTGCTATCCACTCCAAAGTTATTTCAATAATGCTGAAACAAAAACAATATAATTTTATTTCATAAATGAATGTAGTAACATGTAGAGGGTAACATTTTCAGTTATTAGGGGCTAGCGCCAGAGGGAGTATTCAATAAAACACTATAATTCTATTATCACATCAAGTTGTTTTTTTAACACCGTTCATGTGTCGCACACTCATGTTTTTTCAAATAAAGGTTTATATATATATATATATATTTAAGGTTACTACAAATGTGATACTCAAAAATATATCCACAAATCAATTTTGTACATTGATCTTACTACATATTCATTCTCATCACAATATCTTATTAATATTAATAGAAAGAGCGTAACAATTCAAATAACTATGCTTAGAACACACTTATAACTGATAATGGCGGCCTCGCACATCTCAATGGATCACCCAACATTTTTGATAGTAATCTATCTAAAGTCTTTTTGTTACCAGTACTCTTTCTTCACCATTATTGCCTACCACAGTATCGATATCAATTAATTTCTACCTCACCTCATGCATCGTACAATTATTTCTCTATATAAGTAGATTTTGTTTATTTATTTAGTTATTAGGCAATTATATATTCCTAACAATATATATATCTCTCTATAACACATAATTGTAAATTACATTTTTTAGAACATATTAGCCAACAATATATGTCTACCACGCCCCGTGCATATCCACGGGCAATTGTCCTAGTAGTTTTAGAATGGAGGGTACTAAAAATGCAAGCAAGGTTTGTAATTCTATCGCTTTTGGAGAAGATGTCCATTATCCAAGCACATGCTATGGGTAGGGGATAAGGATAATTATAATTTATTTCACCACTGGAAATAAATTAACGCGTGTACTCGAAAGAAAATTGTCGGTTTTGGTAGATTCGTAGCTGAACCATACATCGAAATAAATGGGAAAATGTAGAAAGCTTATCAGTTAGAGGCGACCCTGAGAGATGCACACGGGCAAGGGACTCCAATACCAGTGGTATGGTTGGGGGAAAGAGGGATTGAATTAAACACATGTCAGACAAGGAAGGAAGGGACTCCAACGGAATGGGAAATGAAACATGTAAGGAAGAAATATGGTTACTTCAAATATAAATTTTGTTATCGACCCGGCTAAGAGGCTCATTCAGCAATTAGATATGGATAAGCCTAATCATTTTGATCCATGTCCATAATATACAAGCCCACTTATGACTCTCATACTTGGATGACTCAGATCCACTCTATTGATCTGACGACTCACAACTGGCACGATTTCCTATAAATACTGGCTCACATTGCCATAATTAGGTACATTCTCATTTCTAGCTAAATCACTCATCTATTCTCAATACTGACTTGAGCATCGGAGTGGCTTCGCAGGTACCCCTCCCGGGCTCATTCTAAACCTCCAAACAGACAGTAGGAGACCTACCAACTGCAGTCCACCCAGCACGGCAAGGTACATAACAAATTTGAAAGAAAAAACACTAGAATAGTGATCAACTTCATTTAGTTTGTTTTAAATATAATCGAAATAATAATTGCATTTCCTAAACTATTTCTTTTCATTTAATTTTGCAGAGTTATGCTATTCAGCCCAAATTGTGAACCAATATACAATTCTGTATACGGTAGTATGTATCACTATTAAATTGGTTAGTATATATTAATATTAATAACAATTAGTTTTATATTAAAATAATTAAAAACATTAAAACAAAACGCTCAGCTCAGCTTCTTTGGTCAAACAAAAAAAGCCTCAGCTTCTTCTTCTCGATAAACCCTTAGCCTCTTCTTCTCTCTCAGCGACAGACCCTCAGCGTGTTCTCTCTCAACCCATCGTCCCTGAGCTCCGACTAAAGCTCTCTCTGCGAAACCCTCGGCTCCGGTTACATCCAGCATTTCTATTTCTCTGTCAGCGATAAGCTCTCAGGTTAGCTTCTTCTCTGTCAACGCGATTTCCGTCAGAGGTCATCTTCTTCCCCTGTGTGTGAAACCGTCAGCTTCTTCCTCACCAACACTGTCACCAACAGCCACCGCGCTCTCTCCTCTCGACTCTCTCAGCTCGTTCCTCTGTTCCCACAGAACCGTGAGCTAGTTGTTCTGTTTCTGTCACTAGTTGCACGAATCGTACAGCCACGACGCCGTCCCATTCGCACGAATTGTACAGCCACCATGAATCAATGTTTGTTTCTTCCTTCCTTGTATCTCTGTCATTTTGTAAATATTTTCAATTTTTTTGTGTATTACGGTTTATTTTCCATTTTATTCCCCCTTTTGCATATGAAATTTGGTGTTGGGAGTTGAAGTTTTTGGTGTGTGTGTGTGTGTGTTGATTGTGGCTATACAGATTTTTTGTTTATAGAACTAACAACTTAACTAGTGTTCATATTTGAATTTTGAATTTAGTGATTGATTCGAAATGGGCACAATTAATGCATTGTTTCTTGATTCAATTAAGGCACAGTTTAGTGTAAGGAACACTATTTTTATATGATGTACATTAATGGAAGTATATTTTTCACAGTAAACGTATAGTAACGTTCCATTATGGGAAGGACAAAAGAAACCGAGGTAAGTTTATTTTCACATAGTTTCAAAGTTTTAACAATTGTCCATAAGTTAGTCATGTATCATAATTCATTCTATAATTGAGTATAACTCTGTGTTCTTCTTGTTGTGTCTTAATTGATGTATTTTTCAGATCCGAGTGAGACACAGAGTAAAAACTCAGGCACTAGTGGAGATTAATAGAAAGTTGAGTCCACTACAAAAGAAACGTCTTCTAACAACTCCCTTCCATTCGTTGATTGATCTTGTTGAAGAAATCAACATTAGTGGTGTTTTACTTCGGGAAGTTTTGAGAAGGTGGGATACACATAGTGTAGGTATTAGAGTTGCGAATAGGCAAATTTCATTTTCAAAGTTAGATGTTTGTTTTGGGTTGGGGCGTCGCATAGTTGGAGACCCCGTTTTTGATGATGATAGGGTTGACTCTAGAGTCAAACAGTTGTTTGATGGGGAAGTCATAAATGTGTCGTGTATTGTTCAAAAAATCGGAGACCTAACATCAGATGAATGTGTAGATGACTTTTGTAGGGTTTACCTTCTCCTTGCTTTTGCCACTTTTTACTTTCCCCAAACTACCCCCACAATCAATACCGTACCCTTTAGCGTATTGGAAGATTTAGATAGCCTTCATAGGTATGATTGGGGTGGTAAGGTTTATAACAAGTTAGTAGGTAGCTTAAACTGTACCGCTCCCCTCTTGAATGAACGCAAGAACATTGAATCAGTGAGTATTGCCGGGTGTGCAGCTCTACTTCAGGTACAATCGCATTATCCTTTTTAGAGTTGTTATTAAATTAAACAAAATATAAATTTGATTGTTTAATCTATTTTGTGATGTAGATTTGGATCGTTGAACACTTATTGTTGCGACCTACTCCACAAAATACACGTTTTCCACAGTTTTTAGATTGGTTTGACGTGCCGCCGGGAAAGTGTATTTGAAAGCAAAAAGGTTAGCTGCAACGCATTTAGTTTGATTCATTTAGTGTTTACTTTCCTAAATTATTGGAATTCGTTAATGCTTTGGCTGAATACAAATGAACATGATTTATGAATGCTTATTTTTTTATTTGTGAATTGATATTATATTTTTGTTATTAGTTTGTTGAGGTTGTGCCGTTAAGCGAAGGAGACCAATCAAATGAAGTCCTCAATGAAGCTATTGAGGAGATTCAAAGGCGATATTGTGAAGGGACATTAATTTACCAAAGAAAAGGAGATTAACATTACGATTTCGACCGTTGAGGATAAAATCAAAGTCTTTAAAACAAAATATTATAGAAGGGCATCATCAAGCGATGAAATTGGTGTAAGTCATAATGTCCCAGAAGCGTCCTATGCACCTACGGTCGCAAATGCCTCAACGGCGACAAGAGATCCAGAGAAATTCAATAAATTCATGTATTCTTTGTACAAATTTTGTAGCCGCCCAAGCATATCGACAACGGCGAGCGAGTACGTGTTAATTCTTTTTAGAATTTATAACTGGAAGCTACTTGAAAACATTAGATACGAATGAGTACAATTTTCGACAGCGTGCTTGTTCTAATTAATGCAGAACATTGGCTAGGTTGGATGACCACATTCTTACAAGAATGTCTCTCGAAAACCTTGCACCAAGGAAATGGGTGGACAACTTGGTACTCAAATGCACCCATTATTGAATTAGATTTGTGAATTTCATTTGTTTTTCCAATTTTGGTTATGAAGTTTAATTTTAGCGTCAAATTTTGTTTCAGCTATTCTGTTTTGTTCGCTGATGTTGATGGAAGAAGAATTGGAAAGAACCGGTTTTCTGACCCGTTTACTATTTAATTCATTCTATGCTGTGAGGAAATCTTAAATTCGTTGTTTTGAAAGGATTTGAGTTTAAAAATTATTTGGTTAATATAGTTATCATGACGATATTGATTTTATAATGTAGGCGGAAGTGATCAAAGAATTACAATCGTTGCAAGCGAGCACCCAAAAAAGATGGACTTTACGACAGCATTTCAAACATGTTTCATTAAAAGAATTGAAGTCAACCCCCATGGATGTGTTAAGGTCTTCCAATATGGTAAGTGTGTAGTTGGAGTTTACAGGTTTTTGTTGTACATATGTTTATTATGAATATTACCTAATAATTTATTTATAAATGTGTTAAATTTTTGCACCAGCTTGTTACAATGAACACTGGGTGTGCTACGTGATAGTTCAACACGAAAGGAAGATGTACGTGTTGGACTCCTTGGCACATGAAAAAAAACGAGTCTTGGTTGTTGCTTGATTATGCAATGGTAGTGTCTTATTCTAACACTTTATTATTTTTATCTTTATTTTTTTTCCCATTTTTTGCTGTCTAATTTTTCTAGTCTAGTTTGACCACCTCATTTTTGGTCTCTTTGATTTGAAGGCCTTCTACCTAATTTTGACAACCATGCTAATTGTGATCTTTTAGCGCATTCGTTTTGCAGAGTTGTTGAGTTACGTTGTTGGACGGGAATACATTAATATTTCTCTGGAGACCGTTTATGAAAACATGCCCAAACAACAGAATGGGTAAGTCATTTTACATGCGTTGTTGGGAAAGTTGTTATGTTCATAATAGATTTTCATTCTCTTTATGTTCATGTATTGAAATCCATATTCCCTTCCAATACAGTCATGATTGTGGAATGTATGTTTTGAAATACATGGATTTGTGGAACGGTGAAGGAACGATGCCGTACTACTCACTGGTAAATGATTAATATTTTTATGTTTCTAGATCTGTATTTGAAATGTTATGGGAACAATGCATATATATTGACATGCATGTCTTTTGTTTAGGATGATGTACTTAAATTTCGTCAAAACTTTGTTTTGAAATGGGTACTTCATCCAAGAAATATGTATAGGGCGGAGGTATTAGAAAAATCAAAAGTTCCACAAGATTTGAGTTTGCTAACATGATAATATTAAAAGGTAACTGAGAAATGATGTCAACAAGGTATTTCAAAATTCTGATTATGAGGTATGTCAACAAAAATGAAACGAATAGGTATGATTCAGATTTCTGATGATAAGGTAACTGAGAAAGTTGAAGAGACTTTGAGATGTTGCTTGTTGTGGTGTTAATTTGGATAATAGACTCTACCATCCTTGCATTCTGGTTAAGCCTGATATGGACATTTTGCATGATGGAGAGAAGCAGAAGATGATCAAAGGTGTGTTTATATCAGAAGTTAATGAAGGTGATCAATCAGATCATAGTAGATCAGATTTTGCACAGAAACATCTGGAGATTTTCATTCATGGTGAAAATCTTACTAAACGAGTGAGGGAGAAATTGTTCACTACAGTCGTTAAAAATGAAATGTCATGGTTTGATCAAGAGGAAAATGAGAGTGCTAGAATTGCTGCAAGACTAGCTCTTGATGCGAACAATGTAAGATCAGCCGATGGAGATCGGATTTCCGTAATTGTGCAGAACACTGCACTCATGCTTGTTGCCTGTACTGCAGGGTTTGTATTGCAGTGTTTCCTTGTCCTTGTCCTCGTAGCTGTCTTCCCGGTTGTCGTTGCAGCCACTGTATTGCAGGTTTGCTTTTTAAACTTTCTTTCAGGCAGGTTTGGGAATTCAGTTTTGTCTTCCATTTGTCTTAACTATTTATTCTTTGCATTAAATTTTGAGCAGAAAATGTTTATGACTGGTTTCAAAAGGTGACCTGGAAGGCTATAGCTAATGTAAGGACTGTTGCTGCCTTTAATTCAGAAAAGAAAATTGTTGGCCTTTTCACCTCCAACCTTGAAACTCCACTGAAGCGCTGCTTTTGGAAGGGACAAATTTTTGGAAGTGGATATGGTATAGCTCAGTTTGAACTCTATGCTTCCAATGCACTTGGTCTTTGGTATGGCTCTTGGCTTGTGAAACATGGCATCTCTGATTCACAAATAGCCAAGTCACTGGGGTGGCCTCTATTTCAAGTTCTCCAGGAAGAGCAAAAGTTGATGAAAGGGAATGCTAGTAGTAGTTATTAAAATAAAATTACCAGTAGAAGAGGAGTATATGACATACACCAATCACAATTGTTGTCTTTTTTTGTTTTGATCATAGTATAGTTTGTGTATCATCCCTCATCTCCTTCCCAAGGAGGAATACAGGAATACAGGAATCTTACCAAGGAGGAATACAGGAATGGTATTGAATTAGAAAAATAGATGTCCATCTTTATGAATTTATAAAGCCTCCTTTTTGCATCATTTTGACCTTTGCTCTAAGCATCAGTAACTGCAATTCAATATCAATAACATCAAAACCAACACATTAAATGATTGTTATTGTTCAAGGTATTTCAGCTGGAGAGAATATGTTAGAACAGGTGTTTAAAAAATTGTGGTGCAATTACTATTTATTACATGGGTTGGTTAGTTGGTCACGAAACCTATTTAATTGCTTTGCGAGGTTGGTTTGGGTTTTTAGATACTAAAATTATAGAAGAAGACCATAGGCCTCTGATATAATTAGATTCTAAGCATTGAATTTGTGTCCCACGTTAATCAAGTGATTTATCCCCAAATGTTTTTGTATTTACATGGGTTGGTTAGTTGCTCACGATACCTGGGTAATTGCTTTGCAACCTTGGTTTCGGTTAGTAGATTCCCCCATTGATAGGACAACACTATAGGTCTGGTGGATTCTGAGAATCTAAATTTGTGTTCCATGTGAATCCACAGTAATTTCGTCAAATGTTTTTTGTTACCAAGTGGCTTCAGTCTCAAGAGGGGGTGAATTGAGATTTTAAAAATTAAGTCCCTTTTAACCACTTAATTGATTTTTTGCGCAGGTTTATGGAGCGAATTAACGAGAAACGAAAACTGAAAATAAAACAGTAAATAACACAGATTTTTATACTAGTTCGGTCACCTCCAAGTGACCTACGTCCAGTCCTCACACCCTTGTGAGATTTTCCACTAAACACAACAAAGCTTACAGGTGCTTTGGAAACCTTTGCAGACTCAGGCACTCTTCTCCTAGGATACCCCACCTATGAAGAGCCCTCAAATCTATCACAACAACAGCAACAAGAGATACCCCACCCTTGTTACAATCAACAACCCTAGAGAGATACTCCACTCCCTAGTACAAACAGCAACCCTAGAGAGATACCCCACTCTCTAGTATCAAATACAGTGTAAAAACGAATTACAAATTAACAACCAAAATACCTCTTATGAAGGCAGATTACAACAACTTGAAGATCATCAACCCAACCTAACCCTTGAGAGATGTGTGAGCTAGGGTTTAGTTTTGCGTTTCAGCGTAAGCGTAAGAATGGGTTGTATTTTCCGTACAACACTTAGGTCCTTTTTATAGATTTAGGAAAAATATGACCGTTGGACAAATTATGCTGTAATAACACATAAGAATAAAATCGATTCTATGCTTGAAATAGTTTAGTGTGTGAATCGATTATTTGCTTAAAAATATGACCGTTGAAGGCTTCTAACACTAAATGAAAAATCGATTATGTGTTTAAGTGTGTAAGTAGGAAATCGATTTTTAGCTTGAAAGAAATAGGCTATGAATCGATTATTTGCTTCAAAGCAAGCAAGCAAGCCATAAATCGATTCTTCTCTTTAAAAGGAAAGCCATGAATCGATTTTTCTCTTTTAAAATAGAGAGCCTTGAATCGATTCTTAGCTTTGCAAAAATCAAGTTCATGACTAAGAAGGAAGGAAATCGATTTGTAGTTTTATGTATTTAAGGGGAAAATCGATTTGTTGCCTTTAGAAAAATGTTTAGAAATCGATTTTGGGCTTTAAGGAAGAAGGCTATGAATCGATTTCTATCTTTAAGGAAAACAAGTGCAAAATCGATTTTGTGCTTGGTGTATCTGGTGCAAAATCGATTTTGTGCTTTCAAAACTTATTTTCATGTTACGTGCCTTACCTATGTGCATGCATGCATTTTGAGAACTGTGAAGGCTATGAAACTGTGAGATGAGCTCACCCTCAGAAGCGGCTTACAATATATCCTAGGACACGACCCAAACCCTAGAGACTACCCTTACTTCTTGAGTCTTGTTTGCCTTGGATTTCCGCTTTGACATTTTCCGCTTTGAACACATCATCATCAAAACCTAACCTGCTTTTCATTTTGACTTCGAACACATCATCATCAAAACCTAACATGTAAAAGCAATATAACCACATTTTTGTATTTACACGGGTTGGTTAAGTCCTCAAAACACATGGGTTATTCACTTGCGAGATTGGTTATCGATACGACTGAGGCTATAAATACTAGGATGCTGAACGTTTTAAATCACTTGAGTAGCCAAGACAGTTTACCAATATAGACACAGAGTTACCCAGGTTTTGTAACAAACTAACCAACCCACTTTAGTCCAAAGGCATTGGAGAATATCACTATGCAATCACGTGGGTTGCCAAAGTAGGACATTATGAACCCTGATATATCATAAAGATAGATACCCCAACACTCTTCTCCTATCAATTGAGTAGCCAATACAGTTTACCAATACAGACAAAGAGTTACCCAACTTTTTTAATAAACTGACCAAACCACTTTAATCTAATGGCATTGGGGAATATCAATGTGTACTCACGAGGGATTCCAAAAGTAGTATAAATAATAAATGTCTTGTGCTATACTTGGTTTCATTTCCAATCAAGGTGAGGGCACTATTTTAACAGTAGCAAATTATTTATTTCATAAATTGGGTTCTTATTATTCTTATATCTACTTGTTGTGTAGGAATAAAAATAATAGTCATGCACTCACAGAAATGATAAATAGTCTTCATATAGCAATAGTGTTAGAACATGAAAATTTACATTTAATTTCAACAGTCCATTTCATTGTGACATTAATGGGTCTCAACCCACTTATTTGGTACCCATATGAAGTCAATGGAAAGGTTCACAAGAAAAAATGAAAATAATTAATTAATTAATATTTATAAGACGTTGGTTAAATTTAAAAAAAACATGGGTAATTGTGAAGCCTGGTTGGTGATATGGTCCAAAATAAGAATGTAGCTTTAATTTTAAAACCACATGTCAGTGTGCTTACATTGATGGGTCTCAAACCACTCCTTTAGTACCTAACTTAAGTGTAATAATCAGTTTCAAATGAAAATAGTTAATATTCCAGGTTGGTCATCCCCCGACATTTCTTGTGGGTGCATTAAGTTGTTGGATGATCTAGATTCCCTTGGGACATTTAACTGGGGACTTGCAGTCTATGATTATTTGGTTCAGAATTTGAATAAAGTCACCAGTTCATTGGAAGAATCAAATAGCCCTGGAACATTGTATGTTAGTGGGTGTGTAGTTGTGTTGCAAGTATTCTGTTTAGTTATTTTTTGTGTAGTCATTAAGTTTGTAATAATTAATTTAATTTTGTTCTCCAATTCTGATTAAGTTTCATTACTCTATAGGTCTGGGGACTTGAACATGTTTGGACACACCACAAGATAAGTCCCAAAGTTGATAAATTCTTTCCTCGTTGTTTGAAGTGGCAGGATGTTTGGGTTTTTAAGGAAAGCCTATTGGATGCATTTGAGAGAAACCAGGTAACCATGATTATATATATAACAATCATTCGGTGTGCATAATTTATCTACATGTTATAACCCTAAATGATATTTGACACACTAAACTGTTCATAATGGTTCCATGTTACTAGGTTTATCACCAGTTGACTGCAACAGAACAAGAAAGTTGCTTTTTATGAAGTGAGACAAGCCTTAACTGAGGCACCGGATGGATTCGTCTCATCGAGACAGCGATTAGCTGAAATGATTAATTTGATTGTCTACAATGAACAGCTGCAAGCCGAGCACCACGCACTTGATGAAAGAATATCGCAAGCTAAAAGGGAATTGGGTGACCTACACAACTTATCTTATGAGGAAAATGAGGCTCTTCAACAAACAATAACTGAACTTCAACGACAATTAGAAGAAGCAAATAACGCAAGAAACTTGACTCCTTCCCTTCGTAAAGAAGCAAAACAAGGATATTCCCCAGTGAGCACCCAAGGAAACATGGGTGAACCATCTGGTCCCATACTGCATGATAACCACCATCAAGAGTCAAATGTTTACACTCGTGTAGAGTTCAGAATCCAAGAATTATAAAAAGTAGTGCAGCAATCCGAACACCATATGAGACTTATGGTGTGTCAAAGCAGGAGAAAAATCAGAGGAAATGACATAGGATAGTGCTTTCAATGTGTAGAACATGTCATTTGGTGTTTTTGTCATTCAGATTGCTAATTAGGAAGTTGGAGTTTGATTTCAATGTGTATAACATGGCATAGTGCTTTTGTTAATTGTGTACTGTGCAAGTTATAACACTATTTCTATATGAAGATTATTTATCATTTCTGTGAGTGCATGACTATTATTTTTATTCCTACACAACAAGTAGATATAAGAATAATAAGAACTCAATTTATGAAATAAATAATTTGCTACTGTTAAAATAGTGCCCTTACCTTGATTGGAAATGAAATTGATTATTACACTTAAGTTAGGTACTAAAGGAGTGGTTTGAGACCCATAAAGGCAAGCACACTCACATGTGGTGTTAAAATTAAAGCTACATTTTTATTTTGGACCATATCACCAACCAGGCTTCACAATTAGCCATGTTATTTTTAAATTTAACGAACGTCTTATAAATACTAAATAATTAATTATTTTCATTTTTTTCTTCTGAACCTTTCCATTGACTTCATATGGGTACCAAATAAGTGGGTTGAGACTCATTAATGTAAGCACAATGAAACGGACTGTTGAAATTAAATGTAAATTTTCATGTTCTATCTGATAACCAAACAACCTTCACAATTACCCAGGTTTTACTTATAAGTAGCCCTCATGTCAATTTCATTAAATGAAAAAATTTCGCATTTTAACCATATTACCAACCATACCTCAGAATTACCCAAGTTTTGCTTACATTTGACCAACCTGGAATATTAACTATTTTCATTTGAAACTGATTATTACACTTAAGTCAGGTACTAAAGGAGTGGTTTGAGACCCATCAAGGTAAGCACACTGACATGTGGTGATAAAATTAAAGCTACATTTTTATTTTGGACCATATCACCACCCAGGCTTCCTAATTACCCATCTTTTTTTAAATTTAACCAACGTCTTATAAATATTAAATAATTAATTTTTTTTCATTTTTTTTCTTGTGAACCTTTCCATTGACTTCATATGGGTACCAAATAAGTGGGTTGAGACCCATTAATGTGCGCACAATGAAATGGACTATTGAAATTAAAAAAAATCATGTTCTATCTGATATCCAAACTACCTTCACAATTACTCAAGCTTTACTTATAAGTAGCTCACATGTCAATTTCATTAAATGACAAAATTTCTCATTTTAACCATATTACCAACCATACCTCAGAATTACCCATGTTTTGCAAATATTTGACCAACCTGGATTATTAACTATTTTCATTTGAAACTGATTATTACACTTAAGTTAGGTACTAAAGGAGTGGTTTGAGACCCATCAAGGTAAGCACACTGACATGTGGTTTTAAAATTAAAGCTACATTCTTATTTTGGATCATATCACCAACCAGACTTCACAATTACCCGTGTTTTTTTTAAAATTAAACCAACGTCTTATAAATATTAACTAAGTAACTACTTTCATTTATTTTCTTGTCAACCTGTCCATTGACTTCATATGGGCACCAAATAAATGGGTTGACACTGATTAATGTAAGCACAATGAAATACACTGTTGAAAATAAATGTAAATTTTCAACAATATTTCCAGCCTCCTAAGATAATTACCCAAGTTTTGTAAACACTTGACCAACCTGTAATGTAAGTTTTTCTCAAATTTGACAAACCTGCTCAATTACATAAACTGTGAGGCATTTACCCCATATACATAAACTTTAAGGCATTTACACCTATACAAATCAAAACATACATACATGTTTATTTATAACAAAAAGTTATATGGGGTAAAATGTCACGGATTTGTAGACAATTGTGACAGTCCCGGGAAGTCTATTTCCACGTTTGACAAAAGTTCCATGAATGAAATGTGACCTCCAACCTATTAAAAACCATTTGTTTAGCAACATGCAAAATAAAAATATGCACAACAAGTTGATGGACATTCAAATCACATGCCTGTGAAGAAGAAATATGAGAGTTGCCTAATCCCAAATTAGATGGTTGTGCAGCGGTTGGACATTGAGAAGCCCAACGGTTGGACATGAATTCTGACCCTCTGTAACACCCCCGATATTTTTATCGACTAGAAATGCCCGAGTGCACATTAGTAACACATCAGAGATATAAAATTCCTGCATAGATACTGAACACTGCCATACAGTTCTCGCTGAATAACTACAAAACAGTCTTAAATACAAATAAGACCAAAAAGGTTCCCTGACCATAACCTTCAGCAAACTATAGTGCCCAATATCATACAAGAAAGCGGAATAAGGTCAGAACACTAAGACATAGAGTTGTAGTACATAGACAACAAAAGGAAATGTAAACTTAAGCATAAAAGCTAAGTCATCAGCAGTTGTCCGAGCTCAACCTACTCGTGCCTCTTGGATTTCCGCTGTCCCTGTTTCTCTGTAAAACAACAACATATAAACAATGAGATACAATCTCAGTGAGTTCTACCGAGACCCCTACTAACACTCTCGGTCCAATTATGAAATCGTTTCAACTTTACACGGCACCGATTGCGCGAACGCTACATACCCGGTGAACCGCGTTATTTAACCTTTGACAGATCATCGACTGCGCGAACGCTACATACCCGATGAACCTGTTACAACCAAGTACGACACCGACTGCGCGAATGCTACATACCCGCTATTCGCACAACAAACAATTCAACACACCACCGACTGCGCGAATGCTACATACCCGGTGAACCACCTTACCAATAGTACTTTCCCTATTGCAAGAGGCTAGGGTAAGGGTGCATGACTACCCCGCCTAGTATGTCTACATGGGTCGTCACCCAACTCGATATATATATATAAATATATCTACACTCACATGAACTCATAGTTCATTCACATCACACCCATAGTTGAACATTTAGTTTCAAATAACAAAAGTTGAAGTTTGCTCTCGTACACTAATTCGATACTTTTCTAAGAAATTTATAACTTCAGAAACAGTTCATTTTACCCTTTTAATTGTATATTCAGTTAGGCCTCTAAATAAGCTTTCAAACGCATCTTAGAACACCTCAATCGGGTTCCCGGATCAAAAGTTATCGCGAAAACAAAATCAGTGTACAGTTGCTGAAAAACTGCAAAGCGTCGCGACGCGAACGGATTCCGTCGCGACGCGAACAGATTCCGTCGCGACGCGAACAGTGACAAACAAAACTGTAACTATTTCTAGAAGGGGTCGCGATGCGATGGATGCGCCTCGCGTCGCGATGGGTGCTGAGAAAGTGCAGATTGTGCGGTTTCTCGCGAAATCCGCTATTCCGCTCAATTTCGATTCTTGTTCCGATTGAAAACAGTCCAAACAACCAGAAAAACAGATTCAATCAATATCACATAATCAATCAAATCAATCAAAAACTCAATCTAAACGAATTTGATCAAAATACGACATATTTTCAAATAACGGTTTTTATCTCAAAATCTCTCGAAATCAATCAACGTAAAAATTATCGAAATACAAAAACATCCTAAGCGTAAGGAAAACTCACCCTTGAAGCGAGAGCCGACACCGAGCCGAAGTCATCGAGACTTCAAAATCTCCACATAACCACACGAACAATCCCCGCATAAATTTCCACGCTCCGACAACGCCCAAATCCGCTTCCAATCTTTCCGCTCGATCCCGAGACATCTCTTTGACCGAAATACAGAATTCCTCGAAATCCACCACTCGAACCCTAATCACCAACCAACTTCTAATTCGCGAAATTGAACTTCGTTCCACACTCAATACGCTTCGGGTTCGCTCCTAATCATCCTTGAATCATCAAACACTATTCATCATCTTCAACCTTCAGATCACTATTCACACATAACCCCAAATCTTGATTTTTCAACCCAAACTCACCTAACTAGCTTCCAATCTTCCAATCGAACTTCAATCATCGATCAATCATCCTTGGGTCCGCTCCTAAACACCTTCCTTAGCCTTCCTTTAAGCTTGAACCACAAAAACCTCCATTTTCTTCAAACTCGAAAATGGCTAAGTGAGAGAGAGTGAGTTGATCGCCATGAAATTTGTACCAAATTGAAGAGGAAGTAACGCTGAACTTTTTTTTGTGTTGGAAGGAAGTCGTTTTGATGAGCCTTTGAACTTCCTTTTTCCTCTTCTTCTCCTTCACCCATTTTTTTCTCTTCTTTTTCCTTTTCTCTCTTTTCTCTCTGTTTCTCTTCTCTCTCGCGTACACTTCCTTTTCTTTTCTTTCTATTCTTTAACTCACACACACACACACATATATTTATTTAATATATAAGTGGTAACGTGGTCCAATTACCATATTGTCCTTAATCTCTTATTTCGTTCCGAATTGTCCTTAGTCCGTATTATCCGGTTAACGATCCTATGACAACCTAATAATTAACTTTAGCACTCAATAATTTTACTAATTAAGTACTAAATCAATTCGATTAGGTTAACATCCAAATAATTCTGTTAATTATTTTGAGGATGTTACACCCTCCAACATCTGTACTGAAATATACACTCCCTGACTATATGGAGGAAATATTAAATAAGTTAAATATATCTAACTTAATTTTTACACGATTGCCAAATAAATAAATTCATTAAATGAAGAAAAATGCACAACTTAAAACCACAACGTAAGTGGAAATAGACACGATCATGTGATTAGGCCTGTTCATGGTTCAGTTCTCAAGGAGAACCGCACCGAACTGAACCGAACTGTTCAAACAGTTCGACCGAACTGAACCGAATTGTCTTAACAGTTCGACCGAACTGAACCGAACTGTCTTAACAGTTCGGTTTGGCAGTTCGAGTTCGAACTGAACTGTTTAAATTTTGAACATTTTTTTTGAATTGTTGAGCCCGAACTGTTAAGCCCGAACTACCTGAACTGTTATCCAAACTGCCAAAAAGAATTGTTTTTTTTAAAAAAATCTAAACTGCCCCAACTCCCATGTCATCAAGAAATCTAGTATCTGGTATATACACAATAATACTTATTATCCATTATGATATGCATCTGGGGCAGATCAATATTAGGATCCCATTTTAAAAAGTTATACCAATTGCAAATAAATTCTTAATTTATGATAATTTTTTAATCTTGAAAAAGCTGTAATAAACAGGGCCTACACAAATGCTTGACGTTCCTAATGCCCAGTATATTTTTTGAATTGGAAGCCTCGTAGACGTGGGAACCAGGAAAGGAACAAGTTTTATTATTGGAGGTAAATTAGACATGCTGCTTGTATATAAATGTATATTATGCTGATGCTGAAGATAAGATTGAAAAGGTAACAAGTCTGAAGTCCAGCACTTAAGTAATAGTGTAATAAGATACATATAATAGCTAGCAATTAAGGTAATGAATTAAGACCAGTTTACAACTGACTTATGAGAAGCCAATAACTTATGAACAGATCAAGCAGAAACTTTCAACAAATGGTAAGTAAGGCTTGGAGGATGGTCATTGGACAGTTCCATTTTTTGGGCAGTTTGGATAACAGTTCGGGCAATTCGGGCTTTACAGTTCGGGCTCAACTGTTCGAAAAAAAAGTTAAAAATTTAAACAGTTCGGTTCGAACTCGAACTGCCAAACTGAACTATTAAGACAGTTCAGTTCGGTTCGGTTGAGCTGTTAAGACAGTTCGGTTCAGTTCGGTCGAACTGTTTGAACAGTTCAGTTCTAAACTATCAGTAAAAGTTCAGTTAATTTTGGTTCAGTTCGGTTCAGTTTGGCAGTTCAGTTCAGTTTTTTAGTTCTGATGAACAGCCCTACATGTGATACAAAATTCTCCACAGTCTTTGCATCCAACAACTCTACGTGTTATAAAATGAGTCAATCCCATTGACTCTACTCATAAATGTACGAATTTATCATATAAAGTTACAATTTCAACTCAACAATTGTCTAAATAAATGTTTCGGGAATTCTCTGACGGATCAAATTAATCCATCTACAAATACAAAATTAGAAACTCTACACATTTAATAAAATCTTATAGTGGACACGAACCAAAGTAGTTGCATCCATCACATCTCCACCAGTCATAACCTCAACAGTTGATTCAACAGAAATGTCGCTATTGATTTGATGACCAGCCACTCCAACATTTCCCGCCTACACAATATACAAAAACATTAACATGCATGTCATAGGGTGTTTCATGGTTAATACATAAATAGTTATGAAACAACACTGACCTTCGTAATGTTTTTGTCATCAGCTCACTTGGTTCGCTTCTTCATTGACTTTTTCACAACTTTCTCAACAGTAGATATTTTTCTGTTCGTCGGAGGACGACCTTTACGTTTTACCCTCAATGGACTGTGACATATAGGAGCACTAACTGAGATTGACTCTTCATTCAAACTTGTTTTAACATTGTCCATTGAAGGATCCAAGTTTGGCAATTCAGAACTAAATTGATGCAACATCTTATGGAATCCTTTTGTGGCATACTCAGACTCCGCCGCTACTTCAGCAACCTCGTAAAAATGCTTGGACAGTTTTTCAAACCTCTCCATCTGTGGTTTCAATTCCTTCACACCATAATTTATCTTAATATAAGAATGCTTCCTTTTAACATTTTTCTTCCATTGGGACAAAACATACTTGTCTGCGACATTTGAAACCCTCTCCTTAGCGCACACACATAGTACATGGCGACACAAAATTCCTCTAAACTCAAACAACGAGCATTCACACTCGACATCATGGTTGTCAACATTGAACACAACTTTAAAGTAGCACTCTTTTGGTCTATCTCCAACCAACAACTCCTCCAACACATTATAACTAGCAATGCAACCCTTCAATGACTCCAACAAGGGGACACAATTCATTTTACCTCTAAATTCAGTTAGGATCTCCTTAAATTTAGCATGCGTGTAAGCACATTGGAACTGCATTTTGATGGACGAGGTTGACCCACAAGGAATTATTGTATCCATTGATTTAAATTCTTTTTCTGCTCTATTTCTGAGAGCATTGTCATGCCCGCCCAGAAGCTTTTCCTTAACAATGTCGGTGCCCATCTATGTCGCTCCTTATACAACCCACTTAACCAATCATTGTCTTGAAGCTCAAATTTTTCTATGAACGAACACCACTTATCTTCAAAATCAACTACAGTGTAAGTATCATAAACTGCTTCTTTCATGGCTGCCTTTATCTTCTTTTATTGAACATATCCATTGAATTTTTCTGGTATTTTTTCATGATATGCCATAAACACCACCTATGGCGAGTCGAAGGAAAGACTATCTCAATGGCATTTTTCATAGCCATGCATTGGTCAGTCACAATACCCATAGGCGCCTTTCCTAGCATGCAACGAAGCCACAATTGGAAAAGCCACACAAATGAGTCTTTGTCTTCACCGGAAACTAGGCCACACCCAAGTAATGTTGATTGCCCATGGTGATTGACACCTACAAACGCAACAAAAGGCATGTCATATTTATTGGTGAAATATGTTGAATAAAATGTGACCACACCTCCAAAATATTCATAAGCAGCTCTACTTCTTGCATCGGGCCCAAAAGACATTCTTCACATCAAAACCCTCGTCCAAATCAATATTATAGAAGAAATCTGAATTTTGTTCCCTCATTTGATAAAAGTAAATAATCAACACCTTCCCATCACCTCCTTTTCCAATTGAACGCCTTTCCTTGTTGACATAATTCCTCACGTCCTTTTCACAAAATGGTACATTTTCATGCCCTCCCGCATCTGTAACAAGAGATTGGAATGTTTTGTTAATCCTCACTCCCGCTTCATCATTGATTTGGATTGTTCTCTTTACATGCAGATTTAGTTTCTTGTTAGACGTAAATAACCTTGCCTTTGTGGGGCTCATCTCGTGACAATGGACACCTTCAAATTTTTTGACTTCTCATGTCCCATCGCATTGTAACTTGAAAGCTATCCTGGCAGGACAATTCTTCACCTTTGTCGGAAGTGTTTTCAATGAACATGGAATTTTTGACATCTTTGTTCTAGACCCCGCTCTCGAGCATGCAAGATTTATGTAGTTGATTTCCCCATCATCTCCCTTTAGTGAAGTTCTAATTTTCCATCCAAAACCTTTTCTTAACACATACTCACCATAATATGACTTCCCATTATCTAATGAAGCAAAACACATCCCGATTGCAGGCTCCCAACATGCATCGTCATCGTTGGAGTCGTCAACTATTATACCTTCACCATCGGCACTACCACCCTCCACGAATGTTGCTGCACTAGCCATCTTTTTCCAAACCTAGGTGTGACGCCAACACTGCACAGTTAAAACAAATAATACACAACATTATTTAATAACTCAATGAGTACACAAAATATTTACTATTATTATTAGTAACAGAAACTAAGCTCACAAATCAATTACCCAGGTTTGTTGACCACCTAACCAACTCGTGTAAATGCAAATACATTAGGATTTAACAACCTTCACCTTGCAGTTTGTTATGAGAAAGATCGAGATTTTTAAGAGAGTTCATTACTTTCCCAAATACATTAGGAATTGGACCTTCTAACAAGTTACCATAAAGTTAAAAAAACAGTAAAATATATTTGATGATTTCAACATGTTATAGGAGAGATCAAGGAAGACAAGAGAAGAAAAAGAGTTCACATTGGAAGATGGTGAGACAAGAAAACTACTATCCGTAAAGCTTTTACCTGAGTACAACATGTTATAAGCTTGCAGTTTGTTACATAAAGCTTTTGCAATTTGGAACTGAAGTTGAAATTACCTTGATTTCAAAAACAATTTGGGATATTTAGGGTTTCTACAATCACTCAAATAGGAAAAAACTAAGGAAAAAAATATAAATTACCTGAGTACAAGAACCTGGCGGCTGAGAACAGGTGAAAAACTGGCGAGATACGGCGGGGAAACGGCGGAGACGAAAATGGATATAGTCGGAGCTGAGCAACGCGCGACAGTTGAGAGAGAAATAACGGCTATCTTCGTCGCACTAGAACACAGTAATACGGAGGAGAACGGCGGAGAACGGCGGTGGAGAACGGTTGCGGAGGTTGGAGGTGGAGGGGGCCTGGAGATCAGTGGTATCGTGTGGAGATGGAGGGGAGTGGAGTCCTGAGAGTTTTCCTATTTTGGTTTTATTCCTTTTTATTATTTTAATATACAACTAATTGTTATTAGTATTAATATATAATAACCAATTTAATAGTGATACATCATATATAATTGTTACTGTATACAGAACCGTATATTGGTCCACAATTTGGTCCTCAATTTGGGCTGAATAGCATTTCCGAATTTTGCATGGGAACTTGTTATATCTATTCGAGATTAATTTGTGTACGCATACTGTGTATTCATCATTTACACTATTTTCCAATCAGGATTCTTTTTGGTGCCACATCATTCTAATATTTCAATTAAATTAAAAATTAAAAATAAATAAAAAGGCAATAACTACCACACACTACAATAGGAAAGGCCATTAGGGGCGCTTTTTTTTATCCATTGGGGGCGCTTTCGGGTGCCCCTAAATCTGGCACTCCTGTTGCCAACCCTTCTACAGGAGCGCACAACAAGCGCCTCTAATTATTAGGAAACAGAAGCGCCCAAAAAAAAAGTGCCCCTGTTGGTTTTAGCGCCTCTGACAATCAGGGGCGCTCGCAGCAACAAGCGCCCTTGTTGGTCTAGCGTACTTTGACAATCAGGGGCGCTTGCAGTTGGAAGCGCCCCTGTTGGTCTGACCAATAGAAGCGCTTTTTATTGCGAGTGCCCCTGATTGTCAAGTGGGGGTAAGACCAACAGGGGCGCTTCTAACTGCAAGCGCCCCTGATTCTATGTTTTCTTTTTAAAATATTTTTTTCTGTTTCTGGTATATCCAATATTTTGCAACACATCCCTACTCTCATTTTCATCAACCAATATCAACTCAACAACCAATATGAACCAAATTTCAAATCAACTAACCAATTGCAAATCAAATTCCAACTAACAAACTTATAAATCCATCTAATACACACACACACACACACACACACACACACACACACACACACACACACACATATATATATATACATATCAACAAAGTACCAACAAAAATTACATAAATCATTAACCAAATTCTGAATGTTAACATAGACAGCAAAAATGACATGACATCCATTGTGGGGAACAAAAAACCAGCTAACCAAAGTTACATGAATTTCGATTTTCATTAATCAAACGGGCAACATGATGACACCACTCTCCCTTGATCTCAGTAAGTTGGTCATCAGAAAATGGAGCTCCAACCTCATTTCTAGGAAAATACTGCAAAAATAAGCAAAAATAAAATAAAATAAACTTAGAATTAAGTGCTAAATGCTAGATATGGAATTACTTGTCAAAAAACAAACTATATAAATTACATACATTTTATGGAATTTCCATTTGATTGTGAGTGATTATGTCCTTCATAAACTTCATAACGTAATACCCGCAATCATCATTGTTTGGTTGTCTGGGACACTAGAAATCAAAATAGGCTAAAGTGTTTCCGGGGTCCCTTATCTTTATTTAAAGTAACGAATTAGTCCTTTATGTTTTTTTTGTCCCAAATAAGTCATTTATCTTTCAAATTTTTGACACATAAATCCTTTTCCGTCAACCTCCATCCAACTCTGTTAACAATGCTTATGTGGCGTGCTGACTCATTATTTGATTAGGTGGCATGTCATTTTTATTTTTGCTTAGGTGGCATATAATTTAATTTAATAAAAATAAAAGCTAAACAAAAATAAAAATGACATGCCACCTAATCAAATAATGAGTCAGCACGCCACATAAGCACTGTTAACAGAGTTGGATGGAGGTTGACGGAAAAAGATTTATGTGTCAAAAATTTGAAAGATAAAGGACTTATTTGGGACAAAAAAAACATAAAGGACTAATTCGTTACTTTAAATAAAGATAAGGGACCCCAAGAGCACTTTAGCCAATCAAAATAACAATTAATTATTAAAATGCAAACAATATTTACATGGATAAGAAATACTGATTATAAACTTACCGTTATTACTATCCATTTTGTTTTATTGTTGACATTCCCATCTCTAGCCCTCCTCTCATTCGATCCCCAATAAGTCATCATACAACTGAAACATCATACATATAAATGTATTAATTAATCGTAATACATACATAATTTAAATGATGAAATATGTGATGTAACTAAATACACACCTTTCAAATACTCCTTTCACCTTGAGGTGGTTGGTATAATGACCATGACACAAATCCAAATAGAAAATTCTATTTATTTTAGGATCAACAACCAACAATATCCAATGTGCCCTATAAAAAATTTGAATAACCAAATAAATAACAGATATTTCAAAAACACGTTATATATATATATATATATATATATTAAATTTCTTACCCTAAGTTGATGGGTGCCAAAAACAAGCTATCACGGCTTCTTTCATGTGCCAAAGCCAAGCGTCTATCGATATAGGCTTTTAGCGCTTCGTTGTTTTCTTTAATCGCTTTCTTCAAGTCTTTAACCACGGCTTTTGACATGTCTTTATCAAAGCGGACGTCGCGTAGAAAAGTACATTCGGGGCACAAGAAGATAAATCTTTGTGTTCGTTCCATGGAAATCATAATCTCATGGTACAAATACCTATAGTTAAAATGTATACAAATAAATTAACAAATAATAACAATAATAGTAATAATAATGATGATAATAATAATAATAATAATACCTGATGTATATATTAATAGTAGCCCCAGATGCCCACTTGTGATCATATACCTCTTGCAGTTCCGCATTTGAAAGGAAGATTTGGTGGATATCTCCCAAGATGTCTGCATCAATCAATGCAGTTATCAAATCTTAACCTGTCATTGTTGAGGCATGAATCTTTAGATAACTGATAAATTCCTTAGAAGGGGGGTTGGGATTGAACCTCCTTCCTTTTATCTACTTGCAGAGACACTGATTTCTTGCTAGCAATAGAAGGGGGGTTGGGATTGAATCTCATTCTCGCTAGCTTCTCACCTATACACATGCTTCTTGCGACCAATAGAAGGGGAGGGTTGGGATTTGCCAACATGCTCAGAAATCCGAGATCTTGCTTTGTTTACCTATATTAGAAATATAATTAGTTATTAATATATGACAATAAGCCAATGAATTATTAACAAATATATTAATTGCTACATACATTGATAAGATTTGCTGGCCATGCCACAAAGGTGCCAAGTGCATCATTCACAGTCAACAAAGTCATCTGTGCAGTGTCAATTGGTACCGGCAATAATGCATCATCCACAACAACAAACTCAACTCTGACTCTCACGTGATTTAGAGGCATGGGTAGATTGTGCAAGGTGGAGTCCTCATTGTTACAACAAATCCCTTTGCGACCAACGTAAGCGGGTTTGATGTATATCATTCACAATTGTTATTGTTACCCTAAATTAAATAATAACCAAATATTAATATCTACAAATGTAAAATGTAAAAAATAAAAAGACGGTCCAACAATAATTACCTCATTGGACGCAATATTGCAACTATCCCTGAAGCTATTTGGGTTAGAAGATGGTACATCATCAGTCCTTGGACCCCATTTACCTTTTAATTCATTAAGTTCTTCCTGTAGCATCAATACCATGGCTTCCAACCGTTTTCTTTCTCTACTTTCTTGTGTCTCTTGTTTTTTTTGCCTCTTTGAACCCCAAAAAGTGGTTGGAGAAATGCCAAATCACAAACCCCGTAGATGACCTGAATACTCTTCAGTTACCAATGCACAACTAAGGATGTCATTCGGACCATCACAATCAGTAATCTCTCCTTGTGATACTGATTGTGATATGGATTCCTGATTCACAAAAATTATTAGACATTATAAGTAATATAAACATTATAAAAAAAATTAATTTTATCATACTTACAATTTTTTGAGACACCTCTCTCGTTTTTGGGTTGTCAATGACACCATCCTTGTTTTGTCGGGCTTATAACCACAAAACATGTCGGTCAATAGATTCCTGAGTAGGATCTTTTCCGTCCTCCCGCAGCTATTAAAATTTACCATTTATTAGTAAATAAATCAGAAGATTAATTTAATAAATGAAAGATAAAATAAAAGATAATGTGCCTACCAATCGTTCTTCAATCTCGTGATAACCCTTAACACCAGCTCTATAAGGGTATTCAAGGACTTGCTGCTCTCTCGCGATTTTCATTGCTTAATCTCTATAAAGACAAATCATTTTACATTAATACTTTATAATTGTCAAATATAGGTATATGTATGATAAGTAATTGTACAAACCTGGAATTCCTCATCTTCGCGTGAAGATACAAATGCACTCCAATCCTCCGATGTTATAATCCCATCATATCGTGGTGGAGGACGGTTTCTGATGTTCCCCTCTTCATATCTCACCTAACTTCTTAGAGTTGATCTGAATCTTCTGTGCGCCTTTCCAGCTTTCATAAGACAATAATATTTTCGAGAGTCATCCACATCAAAGTATTTCTGCTTATATTCAACAAAATGAGTATAAATATGCTTACATATTTAATTATAAAATAACTGTATAGTCAAAATAAGACCCATACCTGTATCAAATGCCATAGCTCCTCTTTAAATTTCTCCAAAGAGGCATATTTTTTATTATTCCAACTTGTGATTGTAATTGGTATATCCTGCCTTGCTCTGGCACCAATGAAGCTTTGCAACTCTCTACCATTTTCACCAATCGGTTGGTCTTTAGCATTCCATTCGACCTGCATTATTACTTGTGTAAATTAGATAACAAACAGTTAAAAGTATATAACAAAGTTAGTTAATTAGTAAGTTTCTTACTGTAAGTTTAGGAAGCCCTTTGCTCCCTCGATTGATGATATTCTTCTTAACTGTCATTCCACGGCGACTGAACTTTTTTTGGGGCTGATGTTCACTCTCATGACCACTCTCATGAACTGTTAAATGAATCATTATGTCAAAGAAAGAAGGCGAAAAAAACATCTCAACCTCACATAAAGTGATAGTAATTGATCTTTGCAGAGTTGGCAACTTGCCGGGGTCAATCACTCTACTACAAATCGCCTTAAAGAAGAAACGAAGTTTAGTTATGGCCTGACGCACTTTGTTGGGAATAATGGATCGTATACCAATGGGTAGCAAATTCTGCATGAGAACATGACAATCATGAGACTTTAGAGACTTTAACTTGAGGTCTTTCATCGATACAAGGTTCGTAATGTTTGAAGAGTACCCCTCTGGAACTTTAACTCCATGAAGAAACTTACAAAAGACAGATTTCTCCTTTCTAGATAGAGTATGAGCTGCCGGAGGTAGATATGTACGTGTACCCTTCTTTATCGGACCCAATTCGGGTCTCAACCCCATACTAACCAAATCCAACCTTGTGTTGATGGTATCTTTAGTCTTCCCTGGCATATTGAGTAAGGTACCAATCAAGGTTTTAAAAACCGGACCGGACCGGCCGGTTCAACCGGTTGAACCGGGAACCGGACCCCTGGCCGGTTGGTTCAACCCCATTTGAACCGCAGGTCAAAGAACCGCCCCAGAACCGGATTGAACCGCCAAGAACCGCTTTGAACCGGGAAAGAACCGGGAACCGAACCGGGTTGAACCGGTTTGAACCGCCCGAAATGCAATTTTTTATTTTTAAATTTACTTTTTTTTCCAAAATTTAATATTTTTTATTTTTTATTTAATAAATTACTTATCCGGTTCAACTATGGTTGAACCAGTTGAACCGATTGAACCATGAACCGGAGGTCTCGCCGGTTCGATCTCCGGTCCGGTTTTAAAAACATTGGTACCAATGACACTTTCGAATACATTTATTTCAACATGCATCACATCAATGAAATGTCTTACGTGTAATGACTTCCAGTATGGCAACTCAAAGAAAATCGACTTTTTCTTCCATCCTCGTTTGGCAAGCTCTCCTGCAAAAGGCTTCCCAAACTTAATGTTCAAATCTTTCACCTTTTCAAATAGTTGTCCATCGGTCAAAGGCGAGGGAGCTTTACGAGTTTCTGAATTCCCATTGAATGCCTTTCTCCACACCCGATATTGATGAGTTGGAGGCAAAAATCTCTGATGGCTAAGATATATATTCTTCTTACCATGTTTCAACCGCATCCAATCTGTATTATCTTCACATATAGGACATGAACACTGACCTTTGTTACTGTACCCAGATAGATTGCCGTATGATGGAAAGTCATTAATGGTGCCAAAAATCATAGCCTTCAGAATGAAACTTTCTTCTCTGAATCCTTCATACACCTCAACCCCAATCTCCCACATTTTCTTCAAGTCTTCTATTAAAGGAGCCAAGTATACGTCAATATCATTTCTTGGTTGTTTGGGGCCAGAAATTAACAAAAACATCATATACTTGTGTTTCATACAAAGCCAAGGAGGTAAGTTATAAATCGCCAAAATCACAGGCCATGTACTGTGGGAGCTACTCTGGATACCGTGCGGGTTAAATCCATCGGCAGACAATGCAAGGCGTAGGTTTCTTGGGTCATGCCCAAAATAAGGATACTCAATATCAATCTTTTTCCACTGCGGAGAATCCGCCGGGTGTCGTAGCATGCCATCTTTAATCCTTTCATCATCATGCCAAGTCAACTGTTTTGCATCTTCCGAACTACAACACATACGCCTAAATCGAGGAATTATGGGAAAATACCACAATACCTTTTCTGGAGCAGATTCTTTCTTCTTATACCGCGATGCATTACATTTAGGGCACGACTTTAACAATGCATGTTCATTCCGAAATAAAATGCAATCATTCGGACAAGCATGTATCTTCTCATAGTTCAAACCAATGGTGCCTAACATTTGTTTAGCATCATACGTCCGAGAAGGGAGCACATTGTTTTCCGGCAACATATCTTTCAATAGTGCGAGTAATTCTGTAAAGCTCTTATCTGTCCATCTGTGGCAAGTTTTCAAGTTATACAGCTTTATCACAGCCAATAACTTTGTGAATTCAGTACTGCCCGCATACAACGGTGTCTCCGCGTCGGTTATCAACTTCTCAAACATTTGAGGACAGTCATTAAGATCGTCTTCAACCGCCTTTGCCACCTCCTCAAATTGGTGGCCATCAAATGTATGTGTTTCAGGATAATCAACCGGATCACATCTCTGATTACTATTATCCATATTTGAAGGTTCACCTCTTTCCTCACCGTGAATTGTCCAACAAGTATAACTTTTATCGATTCTGTTGGCCTTTAAATGTCTTTCCAACTCAACTGCAGTAACTCGATTGGCGTAACAACAGCTTAAACAAGGATACTTGAACTTACTAGAAGTTCCTAAACGTCGAACAACAAAGTTCACAAAATATTCCACTCCATCGGCATATTCTTTCGATAGACGATTGACAAACATTTCTATCCATATTAGACCAAAATTTATTATAAATTCCTGATAAGAGAACTTAAACATATTAAAGGTGAAAAACACACAAGTTACAATTTTTTCAAACCAAGACATTCGACCTTGGATAAGGTCTTTGCTAATACGAATACATATGTGAACTATAACTCAAACAATCCATCAATTTCAAATTAATACACCAATTATGAATACATATGTGAACTGCTCAAGTGTATAAACAATAACCACAACTGCTCAAGTGTATAAACAATAACCACAATAAAAGGACAAGAGAACAAGAAAAGTACCTAAAAATTAAGGGGAAGCAACAACGAACTCGAACTAGATGTGAACTAGATCAAGAAAGAACTTGAAGCTCCGCAAAAAGAACTCGAACTAGATAAAACAAAACAAATTAATCAACAAATTTATTAAACCACTTTTATAAAACAAAAAATTTATTCCTGCTACACCAATGAAACTAGTAATAGGCTTCATAATCAAATATATATGTAGAGGGAATCACACTCCAAACGAACACAGTAATTCTAAAGCTTAAAACTACCAAGGAAAAAAACCAGAAATAAAAAGAAAAAAAGAAGCAAACTTTGTGAAGAGTATTACCAAAAAGAAGCAAATCGTGAACTATGTCACCAGCAACCAACAATGGAAGATTTGCAGGAGGGAGGATGAAGCAGTGTCGCGTCGTTCACAGAGGGAGAAGCGTCGTCGAGCTCATGAATGAGGGAAGGCGGCTCACGGAGTCGCGAACGGAGAGAAAACTGGAAAAGACAGCTCACTGTGGGAAGAGGCCGTCGAAGGAAGAATGACGCTTGGGGGTTTGGGCGTCGTAGACAGCCGGAGAGAGGGAGGAAGAGAGGGATACGGCACAATAGGGAGGAAGAGAGGGATACAGTCCATGCAAGAGAGAGGAAGACTGTGTGTGAACGTTGAGAGAATGAGAGGGTTTTCACAAATGAGAGGGAGATAGAGGAATTAGAATTTTAGGGCATCAGGAGCGCTTTTAAAAAGCGCCTCTAAAGGCCCTCCGTAGTTTGAGCATCAGGGGAGCTTTTTAAAAAGCGCCCCTGATGCCCAAAATACGGAGGGCCTTTAGAGGCGCTTTTTAAAAAGCGCCTCTAAAGGTCCTCTGTATTTGGGCATCAGGGGCGCTTCTTAAAAAGCGCCTCTAAAGGGTGCGCCCTTTTTTAACAATTCTGTTGTAGTGACATTCTCCATCTTCCCTACGTTTTCTCCATTTTTTGGCCTTTTTATTTATTTTAAATTTTTAATTCAATTAAAATATTGGAGTGATGTGGCACAAAGATGGAACCTGATTAGAGGATATTGTAAATGATGAATACACAGTATTTGTATATAAATAAATTAATCTTTATATATTCAACTGTATTTTGAGAATAATATCATTAAGGCTCTGTTTGGCGTGTCTCATTAGCTAACGGATTGTGGATGAGACTAACATATTTGACTAGCGGGTGACAAGTACATGTGTTTGGTAAGCACTAGCGTTTAATGTTCTTTGGATAGTGTTAATTAACATTTTTTGAAACATCACTTTAAGTAGCGTTTTAGCGGATAGCATATAACGTCTCACTTTTTTGGTATGTGTACCCTTATTATTTTTCTTAAATTACTTCTCTTTTTTCATTAAACATTTTGTCATCATTAAATATCATTTTATGTCATTTTATTGTGAATAAAGTGGATGTCTAACGCAATTGTAACTCCTAGGCATTATTCCTTATTATTACTCATCATTGTATATGTTAAATTCAAATCAAAGGTTACAATACTTGAACCTATAAATAGGACTCATATGACATTGTAGAAGATACATTTGAAGAGTACAATACAATAGCTATATTATTCTCTCATATTCTATTCTTGTTCTTGCTCTATTTGAGTTTATTTTATAACACGTTATCAGCACGAAGCTCTACCAAAATGACGGCTTAATTAATAAGCTTGGAGGCTATTTGGCAAAGATATGTTTTCTTTTACTATCTTATAGTTAATCTAACTCATATTATCATGTTTTGTTTTCTTATAGTTTTTATTTTATCCGGTGAATATTATATTTCTTACATAAAATTTTATTGAGAATTTTATTTAGCTACCATGGTTATCATGTTTTCTATTTTTGATGAATTCCTGAAGAATTCAACATTCAAGCATCCCTGTTGGATTGCACAAGGACAACTATTTGTCTATTCTTGATGAATTTCAGAAGAATTCATCATCCAAGCATCCTAGAAGGATTGCACAAAGAACTTGAAGCATATCGTGTTTGTCCCATATTCATGAAGAATTCTAGAAGAATTCCCTAGTCAAACATCCCAGGAGCATTGCACAAATAACTTAATATTGAAGCATCTTGTAGGATTGCTCAAAGAGTGAGCGTTTGTAATATAGTTCTTGAAGATCTTAAAAAAAAATTGTGATATAGTTCTTGAAGAACTAAAACTAAAAAATTTTAACATTCAATCATCCCTGGAGGATTGTTCAAATAATGATGGTAAACATATAAATCCGTTGTATAGTTCTTAAAGAGCAAATTGTTAGAAAGTATGATTTTTCTTGATCATCACTAGTGAAAGATTTGTGGTCGAGTTCTTGAAGAACTAAACCTTTAGACCATGATTGTAATCTAAATGATCTATTTGATCTTAGTATAATTGAATCAAAGGAATATAAGGGAAATTTTACTTGAACATGCTCCTGGAGTAGCACAAATGAGAAAATATTTTCAAGAATATTTTGAATCAAGATTATGTGATGTAATGGAAAAAATAATCACAAACCACTCAACGAATTGAACATTATTCCTAGAAGAGAATGAATCAAATTAAAAAATTGAGTACAACAAAAGTTGTGGTTATGATCATTGATGTAGTAAAGGTTACCGTTATCCTTTATGAAAGATTTCTTTAACCACAAAAATATGAAAGATTTGAGGTCGAGTTCCTGCAGAACTAGACCTTTAGACCATGATTGAAATCTATAAGATCTATTTGATCTTAGTATACTTTAAAACAAGGAAAAGTGAGAGAAAAATAAATTATTTTTATGTATCACAATTATGCGCTTGAAGTAGCAAAATTGAGAAAATACTTTCAAGAATATTTTGAAAGTTTAGACATAAGTTGATTGAACAAAAGAATGATTCTTGATTAAAATGTGAAAGGTCACGTAGCAATTGAACTTTATTATGATTTATGATTTATGGTTATATTCTTTACTATTTTTCATAATGGTATACTAGTTTTCTTTTTATGAAAATTATGATGTAGTAACTCATATACATTATGATAAAGTTTAGTTTTTCGAAATGCATGTAACTTCTCTTCCTACTTCCTCTTGGAATTCTAGCATTTCATTTCGTGAGTGGAAACAATGTGAATATATGCCTTGACAGGAATAATCTGGTTTTGATGATTGACAAAAGAAAGTCAAAAAGGACTAGACTGCAAAAAGCGGAAAAATGTAATCAAGATCAAGTCAAGAGTGGTTCTACTGTTGTGTGTGTATTAGGACAATTTGTAAGTGAAAATAAAGCTCTCAAATATAAAATAAATCACACACTCACAAATGTTTTTCATATAAATAATTTTGCATGAAAATATTTTTAAACAAATCCCATGCATGCATAATTGAATAGGACAAGCACACATGATATGAAAATGATTTTTGGAAAGCATATAATCGAATTATAGTATTTTCTAATGGCCATAAAATCGATTTTCAAGCTCTCTCAAAAGGCCAAGAATCGATTTCTTAAATCATATGTTAAAGCATGAAATCGATTTTCAAGCTCTCTCAAAGGCTAATAATCGATTCTTTCTCCTTTTCATTCTACTTCATAATCGATTCCTTTCCTTTTCTTTTGAGGCTCACAATCGATTCTCATGGTTTAACAAAGCAAAGAATCGATTCTTTCATGATTTAACTAAGTACATAATCGATTCCTTATCCTAGATCTAATCAAGCATGAAATCGATTATCCATCTTAGGCAAATCAGGCACACAATCGATTTCTACATTTCTTCATTTCACTCAACGGTCATATTTTCTATACGCCTATAAATAGCAGCCTCACTCTTCACTTTCAATCCACGACTCACTCTTGCATCTGAGATCTATTATTCTTCTCATCACTCTCATACTACTCTTTCACTTGCATATATTTTATTTTGAGAGCTTTATATTTCACATAGTTTGATATTGTATTACTGTGCTTCAACTTGTTTTATCCACACTACTGAGTGTGCTATCAAATCTTTTTCTTCTCATTTGTTGGGGGTGTTCCCAAGTTTCTTCAAGAGAGGCGAGATCTCTTGGTTCTTGAAGGTTTTCTTTTAGGGAGGTGATATCCCGGTGTTGTAAGTTCTTTGATTGTAAAGGTTTCTAGCTGAACCTGTTTTAAAAGCTAGTGGTTAGTTGAAATCCCTTGGAGCATTCCTTGGGGACTGGACGTGGGCCTGTGGTTTGGCCGAACCAGTATAAATCTCTCTGTGTCATCTTCTATCCGTTCATCTCTTTAATTTCCTTGCAAGTTATTTTCATTGTCTTATTATTGTTATTTCAATTCAAACTCTCTTAAGCGCTTTATTTGATCAAAATCTTTTTAAGAGTTTAATTTTAAGTGCTATTTTTAAATACACAATTCACCCCCCCCCCCCCCTCTTGTGTTTGAAGTCTCTTGGTCAATAAGTGGTATCAGAGCTAGACTCTTGGTAAAGACTAACTGTCTCAAGAGGCAAGATGACTTCAAACAATGACTCCTTAAACAAACCCCCATCTTTCAATGGTGAAGGGTATGATTATTGGAAAACAAGAATGAAAATTTTTATTGAGGCTGTAGATTGTGATATTTGGGATACTGTCATAAATGGTCTGTTTGTTCCCACTCATCTTGTTAATGATGTCTAGATCTCTTTGGACCAAAGATGAAAAAGAAAAGGTTCAATACAATTTGAAAGCTAAGAACATCATTACAACTGCGTTAAGCATCGATGAGTTCTATCGCGTATCAAATTGTAAAACCACCAAGGAAATGTGGGACGCCCTTCAAGTGACCCATGAAGGTACTACCGAGGTCAAAAGGGCTAGAATGAACACATTAACTCATGAGTATGAACTATTTAAGATGAAACCGGGTGAAACCATCCAAGAACTAAACAAATGTTTCATCCACATAGTTAACCATCTCAGAGGCCTTGGAAAATCCTTCGAAAATGCGGATTTGACCAATAAAGTGCTACGATGCCTAAATAGAAATTGGCAACCCAAAGTGACAGCTATCTCGGAATCAAGAGACATATCCTCTATGGACTTAACTACTCTGTTTGGAAAATTGCAGGAACACGAGCTCGAACTGAATCGACTAACTGAAAGCGAGGAAGGTGAAAAGAAAAATAAAGGACTTGCGCTAAAAGCATGTATCAAAGAAAGTGACACAGAAGATTATGATAGCTTCAATGAAAGTGATGAAGACATGAGTAAAATGGTTCGAATGTTCAAAAAGTTCATGAGGTATAAAGGTAAACCAAATCCTCAAAGCAAAAATGAGGAAGGAACTTCCTTCAATCCAACATGTTATAAGTGTGGTAAGAAGGGGCACATAAAGTCGGACTGTCCTCAAAGTCAAAAACATAGAGATCTTCGAAAGAAATCAAAAGGAAAAAGAACGTATATCGCTTGGGATGAAAATGACATGGAACCATCCGATGAATCTGAAGAAGAGGAAGCAAAACTATGTCTCATGGCAAAGCATGAGGAAGATGAGGTAAACTCCTTTGAAACTGAACTTGATTTAACTTATGATGAGTTGCTTAGTATTTGTGAAGAACTAAATAATGAATCAACTAAACTTAGGAAATTTGTTTCAAATTCAAATAAAACTATTTCCACTCTTCAATCCAAAGTTGAGACTTTAAATAAGGAAATAGATGTTCTTAAAGAAAAACAAATCTTCGTAAGTGAAGTTTCCTCTTGCAACTCTTACGAAAATAAAAAGGAGAGTACTCTCAAATGTGAAGAGTGCAATGTTTTGAAAAACAAAGTCAATGATTTGCACAACACTCTTGCAAAATTCACCATGGGAAGAGACAATCTTAATATCATTTTGGGAAATCAAATGGGAACTTATGATAAAGCCGGTTTGGGCAATCAACCAAAGAATCATGAAAAATCTTTCAAAAAGTTTTTTAGTCCCAACATAACTTCTAGTAGCCCTTTTACAAAATGTTATTATTGTGGTAGAAAAGGTCATACATCTTCTATTTGTAATGCAAGAAAGAATATTGATATGAATGACAAATGGAAGTGGATTCCAAAGGGCACAATTCCCAAGACTAACCCAAAAGGACCCAAGATAATTTGGGTACCAAAAGCCAAAAATTGATTTTGTGTTGTAGGTGTGCTTGAAAGCCAAAAGCTAAAAGTGGTATCTAGATAGCGGCTGTTCAAAGCACATGACAGGAGACTAAGAGAAGTTCTCTCATTTAGCTCCAAAAAGAAGCGGACTTGTGTTTTATTGTGACAATACAAAAGGTAAAATTAGTGGCGTCGGCACTATTGGTAAGAAACTAAATCCTGTTTTGAAAATGCACTGTTAGTTGAAGGCTTGAAGCATAACTTGCTAGGTATTAGTCATCTGTGCAACAAAGGTAATAAGGTTATGCTTGATTCTTATACTTGTCTTATGATTGAAATTACCATGCACTCGTTATTACTCTCACTATACATGGACCTTGTTTATTTTTTCATAAAAACGACGCTTTTGATGCTTTTCGAAAATTTGATAAGATCATTGCATCTATCCGAAGTAATCACGGTGGTGAGTTCCAAAATGAGGCTTTTGAAAATTTTTGCAAATTGTTTTTCACTTATCATTGGAATATATGCCTTAACATGATTTATTTATTTTTCCCGCTTTTTGATAATGCCAAAAGGGGGAGAGTTATGTGATTTGCATGTTTCAGGGGGAGTATTCTTTAAATGTTTGCATATAGAAAGGGGGAGTATAATCTGTGCTTATCTCTGATATATACACTGTTTCAAAATATTTCTATTCTAACCCGTTCATTGAGCAAATCCCTCCTAAAGATGTTTGTCATCATCAAAAAGGGGAAGAATGTGAATATATGCCTTGACAGGAATAATCTGGTTTTGATGATTGACAAAAGAAAGTCAAAAAGGACTAGACTGCAAAAAGCGGAAAAATGTAATCAAGATCAAGTCAAGAGTGGTTCTACTGTTGTGTGTGTTAGGACAATTTATAAGTGAAAATAAAGCTCTCAAATATAAAATAAATCACACACTCACAAATGTTTTTCATATAAATAATTTTGCATGAAAATATTTTTAAACAAATCTCATGCATGCATAATTGAATAGGACAAGCACACATGATATGAAAATGATTTTTGGAAAGCATATAATCGATTTATAGTATTTTCTAATGGCCATAAAATCGATTTTCAAGCTCTCTCAAAAGGCCAAGAATCGATTTCTTAAATCATATGTTAAAGCATGATATCGATTTTCAAGCTCTCTCAAAGGCTAATAATCGATTCTTTCTCCTTTTCATTCTACTTCATAATCGATTCCTTTCCTTTTCTTTTGAGGCTCACAATCGATTCTCATGGTTTAACAAAGCAAAGAATCGATTCTTTCATGATTTAACTAAGTACATAATCGATTACTTATCCTAGATCTAATCAAGCATGAAATCGATTATCCATCTTAGGCAAATCAGGCGCACAATCGATTTCTACATTTCTTCATTTCACTCAACGGTCATATTTTCTATACGCCTATAAATAGCAGCCTCACTCTTCACTTTCAATCCACGACTCACTCTTGCATCTGAGATCTATTATTCTTCTCATCACTCTCATACTACTCTTTCACTTGCACATATTTTATTTTGAGAGCTTTATATTTCACATAGTTTGATATTGTATTACTGTGCTTCAACTTGTTTTATCCACACAACTGAGTGTGCTATCAAATCTTTTTCTTCTCATTTGTTGGGGGTGTTCCCAAGTTTCTTCAAGAGAGGCGAGATCTCTTGGTTCTTGAAGGTTTTCTTTTAGGGAGGTGATATCCCGGTGTTGTAAGTTCTTTGATTGTAAAGGTTTCTAGCCGAACCTGTTTTAAAAGCTAGTGGTTAGTTGAAATCCCTTGGAGCATTCCTTGGGGACTGGACGTAGGCCTGTGGTTTGGCCGAACCAGTATAAATCTCTCTGTGTCATCTTCTATCCCTTCATCTCTTTAATTTCCTTGCAAGTTATTTTCATTGTCTTATTATTGTTATTTCAATTCAAACTCTCTTAAGCGCTTTATTTGATCAAAATCTTTTTAAGAGTTTAATTTTAAGTGCTATTTTTAAATACACAATTCACCCCCCCTCTTGTGTTTGAAGTCTCTTGGTCAACAAACAATAGAAAAAATATGTGACATCGTCAGGTATTTCTTAAAGAGTTAGATTTTTTTATGTTCTTATTTTTTTTATCTTGTTTTGATTTCATGTTAACTTAATATTGTAAAGCATATGAGTGCAATTAAAATTATGCTATGGAAAACCAGAAGTTTGCTATGCACTTTTAAAAAAGAAAATGTTGTTTTAAACCCGAAGTTTAATAGTCTACATGATTTTACTATTTAGTATGTGTTCAATTATATTTTTCTAATATAAAGATGACGACACGTATTAATATTTTTGAAGGACCAGAAGATTCTTCAATATAATAAATTTTCTATGTCATATGTTTTAATGCATATTAACTATCAGAAAGTCATATGGTAGTGAGTGTTTTTATTATGAACTTGCAACCAGAAGTTTGCATGTATAATTGAAGGCTCAAGAAAAGCTAATGTATTGTTACAAGCTTGAGGAACAAAAAGTTTTCACAGATTGATACCACATTTATTCTCTCAAGTCTCATGGAAACTAATAAAGTTTCAACGATACCAATGTAAGAGGAGATCATGTGGAAAAATAAACTTTCTTTGAGTTTGTACTAAATGTATATTAGTACACACATGCTACCTTAAACCAGAAGTTTATGGATTATAATAAGTTTATCGTTGGCAAGACAGGTTGGGCCATCCCGGGTCTATTATGATGCGAAAAAAATAGTTAAGATTTTTATTGAGCATGTATTGAAGAGCCCGTAGATTCTTCAATCCATTAACTTTTGTGTATTACTAGTTCCTAAAGCAAGTTGAGAATTTGAAAGAATAAGTCCCTCACATTTCTAAAATGTGTATAAGGAACCTGTGGTTTGTCTTCTAAGAAAATAATTGCAACAACTATGTATGAAGATAACACTGCATGCATTGCTCAATTGAAAGAAGGGTATATTAAAGGAGATAGGACAAAACATATTTCACCAAAGTTCTTCTTCACTCATGATCTTCAAATGAGCGGTGCTATTAACATCCAACAAATTCGCTCCTGTGAGAATTTAGCAGATCTTCTGACAAAGTCATTGCCAAGCAAAACTTTTGAACAGTTAACAAGGAAGATTGGTCTTCGTCGTCTTAGAGATTATTACATGCATGAGGGGGAGAAATAAATATGTTCTGCACTCTTTTTTCCTTCACCACGGTTTTGTCCCAATGGGTTTTCCTGGTAAGGTTTTTAACGAGGCAGTCCTCAAGCAAAGGATGTTGTACTCTTTTTCCTTCACTGAGATTTTTTTCCACTGGTTTTTTTTCTCTCAGTAAGTTTTTAATGAGGCATATCCTTAATAAACATCCAAGGGGGAGTATTGTGAATAAAGTGGATGTCTAATGCAATTGTAACTCCTAGGCATTATTCCTTATTATTATTCATTACTGTATATGTTAAATGCAAATCATAGGTTACAATACTTGAGCCTATAAATAGGACTCATATGACATTGTAGAAGATACCTTTGAAGAGTACAATACAATAGCTCTATTATTCTCTCATATTCTATTCTTGTTCTTGCTCTATTTGAGTTTATTTTATAACAATTTTACATTTATCGGCTATTTTAACCACTAGTTTTACCAAACACATAATTTGCTATTAGCTAGCTTATCTGTTATCCGCTAGCTCATCTGCTATCCTCTATTCGCTATTCGTTCATCCGCTATCTGCTAACTTATTCGCTACTTTTAACCAAACAGAGCCTAAATGTGTTCAAATTAGTTACGTTTTTGTTTATATTTTATATCGCATATTTTTTTTGCTTATATTTCGGATCAAGTTAGTATATACGTTTTGTATATTTCAAAATTGTACCGATTATCAAATCAAACGAATTATATTGATTGGGTTACCCCGGGGGATTAAGAAACTTGAAAATGTTAAGAGTCCCACATTGGATGTGATATGGTCTGAAAAAGAGTTTATAAGTAGGAGGCATTTCTTATTCTAAAAGTCGGTTTTGTATGGTTGGCTTAGGCCCAACCCATTTCTAATTAAGATCTGTTGGCCACTGTCTATCGGGCCACGCTCTAGTTGTCTAGTTTGACCGTGAACGGGGTGTGTTAAGAGCCCCACATCGGATGTGATATGGCCTGAAAAAGAGTTTATAAGTGAGAGACACCACTCACTCTAAAAGCCGATTCTGTAGGATTGACTTAGGCTCAACCCAAATTCTAAGCGAAAAGCCTAAATAATTATAGTTTCTTTTTTTTTGACAATAGCAAACTCATGTCATTTCATTAAGAATGATAGTCTGAATACAAGAAGGACTACAATCAAAAACATGGGAACAAGTATTAAATCTTGATGCCCGAGCCAAAGTGTGAGCAACAAGATTAGCTTGTCTCCAGATAAAGCTAACCTGAAAGCCTGTAAATCTAGATAAAAGTTTCTACAATAAAACAAATGCACACCAAATTCAGTGTTGGATCGAAGGTCTGTCTTCACACCATTTACAACTGGTAAACAATCCAGCTCTATGGATATTGATGTCAGTCCCAAATCCCCCAGCCAAAGTAAAGCTTGCCAAAGTCTCATCGCCTCTGCTTCTTGTGGAGTTAGACTCCCGGTAAACCACATAGTTTTTCCTTTGTAGACAGCTCCCGTAGAGTTGCGAATGCACATGCCTACACCATACTTATTATCAGCAGCAAACAGAGCTGCATCAACATTACACTTGTACGAACCATCAGCTGGTTTCTGCCACCTAATCTGAAACATTCCTCACAGCTACACCTGTGCGTGAAACACTAACCAGTCCCCATTCGGGAAAAAAATCTAGCGCCTTATGAACCACTTGGACAGCCAGTTGAAACACACCCTCCCACTCCTTATCGTTCCGTCTACGCCAAAGAGCCCAAACGATCATAACAAAATGATTTCTTCTAAAGCCTGTTAGTGAGAACAGCAACTGAAAAAACATTCACAGAAATTCTCGGAATTATTCCCAGCTTCAGTGACCTCCTGCAATAAACCAGCAGCTTCCCAAACATTTTTAGCATGTGTGCAGTCGAAGAAAGCTTGCCATTCGTTCTCTGGATTACCATCACACATTGGGCACCTGTTTTCGCACATGACATGGCGCCAGAGAAGATTACTTCTGGTCGGGAGAACCCCCCTTGATGCACGCCATAAGAATAGTTTAATCTTTGGAGGAATTCATAACTTCCAAATACTCAGCCATGGTCCCTCCTCATGCATATGCAAACAATCTACAAGCTCACTCATTATTGAATAATATGCTGACCAAACAGTATAATTGCCACACTTGCTTCGCCACCAATATAAACAATCAGAATCTGATGACACAAGCCGAGGCATAGCCCTGATAAGAAGTGCTTCCTTATTGGTAAATAGATGATCTACAAGTCTCATGTTCCAATTTAGTAACAGGATCAAACAAATTCTTCACAGTATAGTGCTCTGTACCCTCCACCATTGATGATCTAACAAAACTATCCTTCCTCCCATTAAGCCACACATCCTTCCAAATCATCACTTTCTCCCCATTTCCAATTCTCCGTCGTGCACCCAAATTAACAACCACTCGAGAAGCAAGATACTACGCCACACATAACTGGGTTTATGGCCCAAGTAAGCCCCCATAAAATCACAATCCGATAAGTATTTAGCTTTGAACACTCTACCAACTATAGTATCTGCGTGTGTAACAATGTTCCACGCTTGCTTCCCTAGCATTGCCAAATTAAATCCATGGAAGTGTCTAAAACCCATTCCACCAAAACTCTTTCCTAACTGTGAGCTTATCCCAACTAAGCCAATTAATACCTTTCCTTGCACCACGATACCCTAAGGTAGCATCCTTTCTAGCTCGTCTCCTAAGGTAGTAGGAAGTAATATGAAACTCATACAATAAGTAGGAATTGATTGAGCTACAGATTTTATGATAACTTCTCTACGTGCTTTGGAAAGCTATAATTATCTTACTATGATAAGTTATAATTATTACTATAGTTTGCACAAAAAACTTGAATAATTTCGTAATATTTTTTTTATCAATTTTCAAGTTAAATAACGATACCCTAACATATCTTGTCAAAAAAAAAAAGCGATACCCTTACATATAATTAAGATGATTTGATTTTTACGAGATCCTTTTTTATGATATTCATACCTTTTGTATTTAAAAATGACACAAATGTGGGAAAAAAAGTATGAAAAGTTATAAAACGATTAATGACAACAGCAAGAGTATTTTGGTTGTTTGGTTAGAAGAATTTTAAGGTGAGGGGATGGAGCCCCGGTCTGAGAGAGGAAAGACTTCAAGTTCTTTGAACACTAATTTTGATCTACATATATACATTCTCTATTTTCTTTTATAAGTAAATAACGGCTAAACACTCATTTTAATAAAAGTTAAAAAAAGATTTATTGTTTTTAAATTACTCTTGCAGTGATAAAAGTAAAAGTAGTGCGATAAAAAAAATTGCATTAATAAACGTAAAAATAATGCAATAAATAAGAATAACAATGATATATTAAGTGAAAAAAGCTTTGACTTGTTTATATATTTATTAACATTACAAAGTGAATATTTTTGCTTATATAAATGAAAATGAAGCGAGTACATCAATTAAATAATTTAAGATTTTTGTGCAAAGCCAAAAACATAAACCATCTAACTCTCGGATGCAAATGGTTAATGCACTCCATCTTAGTTTTAATTAATGATCGCGTGCGCAGCTTCTTTTTTTTTTATAGGCAATGTTCGAGGGTGGGATAAATATTAGTTTCTAAAGTTTGAAAATTGAACTTTCTTCTTATACTCCTTCGATATTCTTTAATTCGCTAACTGAGCTACCTGCTTGGTATGGGTAGCTTCTTAAACGTGAGTGCCAAAGTAAGCCACCTGTGAGCCTAACTATTCTTTTTTTTGGTGGATAGCCTAACTATTCTTTGATTTGACAATCTCTTTACTACTCAATTTTAGCCTTCAATTCAATTAATTCCAGAACACGCACAGCCGCTCATCCTCCACCAACTAACGCCAATCTACTTTCTATTCTACAATAAATTAGTAGTACTATCCTCTTAATTATAAATAAAAAAATATTTTTAAATTTGATTGACTCAAATAATTTATTTTAAAAATACCCTTAAAAGTAATTTATTACTTTTGTGAGGAGATGACTATTATTATTACATCTAGTTTAATAAATGTATTTTCTTTTTTATAAGTTCATTAATTAATGCTTATGAAAACACACTTTTTGTCACATAAAGATTTCTGTACATTAAAACTCTGGCCAGCTATTCTGCCACTCGAGACACTTACAATGAGCGAGGGATTAATCACTGCTGTCCGTTCGTGTGGTGGATACCCGGGTTTATCAAAAAAAAATAAAGATTTCTGTGTTGCTTTCCAGAATTATTTTTATCATTTTAAATTGCTATACATTGTGTGACCTTTCAAAAAGTGAGAAGATAGTCCCGGTAACTCAGTTGGTTGGAGTTAGGATATATTGAACCCGGTATGCAGCACTCAAATTCCCAATTTCTCCTATATGTGGGTGTTGTGCTGGCCTCTTGAAAAAAAATAGTGAAAAGATATTTTCTCTACTGTAAAATGATGTCCTATGGTTGCAAGCTTTCAATTGATGGATGCTTCTGATATATGGCTTGGCGTCTAGTCTACAACAAAAATTACGAGATTTTTTGAAGTTCCATGAAATTGAAAACAATCAGACGCATTGCAGCGAGAAACTATCCATATTAGGTTAGACATTCAATCTAACAAACTATATTAATGCAATTATATTGTTTGTTGCTTTTTTTTATAAGCATATTGTTTGTTACTTGTCCAAAGTCGGCGGGTTGCTGAGATTAACAAATTGCGGTGGGAAAATTGAGGAAGTGATGCAAACTTCACAAACTTTTTAAAGAGTTATTCTTCATGCTACGTACGTATGTAAAAGAGTAAAGTGAATACCGTGGTTTTTCATTATTGTTGAATCCGTTAATACAAGTATTATATACATGGTTAGGCCCTTAACAGAATCCTAACAAGCCTATAACTGTAAAGCCACCTCAGCTAATCTGGGTGCCAAGTCAGCAGCTAGAAACTACTCAGCACACTTGGTTGACTTGTTGACTTGTTGTTTGACTAATTGGTCAGCAGCATCAGCACTTGTAGTTGGTTCTTCACTATTGTTATTTGACTTGTTGATTATCTTGGGAATGCTTTTAGTATTCCCTAACACTCCCCCTTCAAGCTGAAGGTTGGGAAGTTGCACAATCTTTTTTGGGTAAACCCGGGTTTCCACCACACGGACAGCAGTGACTAATCCCTCGCTCATTGTAGGTGCCTCGAGGGGCAAGACAGTTGGCCCAGAGTTTTAACGCTGCTCCGTACCCTTGCACAATCTTGAGCTTGCCTTTGAGTTCCAAAAACAGAGGCGCTGGCAATGGTTTGGTGAGAATGTCTGCCAGTTGATTGCAGGGTGGAACATGCAGTATTTGGAGGGATTTGGCCAGAACACGTTCACGGACAAAGTGTATATCTAACTCCACATGCTTGGTCCTTGGATGCAAAACTGGATTGTGTGCAATGGCAACTGCACTTTGATTATCACAGAGTAGAATTGGAATTTGGTTCTGGAATTTGAGCTCACGTAGAAGAGACTGGACCCAAGACAGTTCAGCAGTGGCATTAGCTAAGCCCATGTACTCTGCTTCAGCACTCGACTGGGCCACTAGTGTTTGCTTTTTAGAGCTCTAGGAGATTAAGTTAGGCCCCAAAAAGACACATGAGCCAGAAGTGGAACGTCTGTCATCCGGATCACTTCCCCAATCAGAGTCACTATATGCCTTGAGAGTGAGAGGATAAGTTGTGGATGTTGGCTGTAACAAGAAACCATGATGAGAGGTGCTGCTGAGATATCATAGAATCCTTTTGACAGCTTTCCAGTGTGTTTCAAGAGGTTCAGCCAAGAATTGACAGACTTTATTTACAGAGTAAGCTATTTCAGGTCTTGTTAGAGTTATATACTGTAAAGCTCCAACAAAGGACCTGTATTGGTGGGGTTGAGACATTTTGTCATGCCCAAACTTGCTCAATTTGGTGGTGGATGCCATAGGAGTGCTGATGCCATTACAATCAAGCATAGAGGCTTTGTGAAGTAAGTCATTGACATATTTTGCTTGAGTGAGGATGATGGAGACATTAGGTAGGTATTTTACCTCTATTCCAAGGAAATAATCAGGCCTGCCCATATTCTTGAGAGCAAAAGTGGCGTGAAGTTTACGAATTAAATCATGAATTAAGGAAGTTGTTGACCCAGTAATGAGTATATCATCCGCATAAACTAGGGCAAACAGTTGCACACCCAAGGAGGAATGAACAAATAGGGATGGATCACAGTTGCTAGGAGCAAAACCAAACTGTTGAAGAGCTTGCTTGAGTCTGTCATGCCAGGCTCTTGGTGCCTGTTTCAGTCCATAAAGGGACTTATGAAGTCTGCAGACTTGAGTATTGTCACTGCCTGTGAACCCTGGTGGCTGTACCATGTAGATTTCTTCATCAAAATTTCCATTGATGAATGCATTATTGATGTCTATCTGCTGGATGTCCCATCTGTTTGTAATTGCCAGAGATAACAAATTTCTGATTGTTGTTGGCTTGATGACTGGAGAGTAGGTTTCCCCAAAATCTTTGCAAGGAATCTGACTGTAGCCTTTGGCTACTAATCTAGCCTTATATTGGTTGATCGACCCATCAGGGTTTCTTTAATCCTATAGACCCATTTGCAGCCTATAGCCTTCCTGCATCGCTTGCTGCCAGTGAGGGACACTGAGAGCCTGTTTAACAGTCGTTGGAGTGAGTTGTGTCAAGAATATTTTAGGTTGGAGGGAACCAGTTTGAAGACGGGTTACCATATGATGTGTTTTAGTAATTGGAGTAGGTGGGGAGGGTGGTGGAGATGGGGCATCAAAGGTGGAACTAGTGGGTGAGGATAAGGTAGCTGAATGTGTTGGTGAGGGTGAGTTTGAGTTATCGGGTAAAGGAATGGGTGATGAAACAGGAACAGTTGTGTTTGTGGGTGGTTGCATGTGTAGGCATAAGGCTTGAGGAATTGGAATTAGGAAAGGATGTTTCTGCAAAAGTAGGAATAAGGAGGTCAGATGAGGCATTAGAGGTAGTTTTGGAAAGGAAATAGTTGGAAAAGAGGCGAGGGTAGGGAAAACTTTCTTCATTGAAATTGACATCTTTGGTAATGATAATCTTCCCTTCGGATGTGAGACACTTATAGCCTTTGTGTATGGGTGAGAGACCAAGATTTACACACTGAGTGCTTTTGAATTCAAACTTGTGTTTGTTGTATGGTCTAAGGTGGGGAAAACAAGCACAACCAAAGACTTTGAACTGTTTGTAGTGGGGGCAGCATGATATAAAGCTTGGAATGGGGAAATGAAGGAAGCTAGACTTTGAGTGGGTAACCTATTGATGACATGCATAGCTGAGGTAAAAGTATGATCCCAAAATGTAGGAGAGATAGAGGCATGAGACAGCAAAGTGAGTCCCATTTCAGTAATATGCCTATGCTTCCTCTCAATTGTGCCGTTTTGATGAGATGTGTAAGGGCAAGTGAACCTGTGAACAACACCCAAGTTAGCAAGATGTCTAGTGAATGGCAAGTACTCACCACCCCCATCAGACTGAACAGTTTTAATGTTCGCTGAAAACTGAGTTTGAACATATTTGTAAAATAGTGTAAATGCAGTTAATGCATCAGACTTTTGTTTTAAGAAATAAATCCAACTAAAGTTGGTGCAAGCATCTACAAAAGCAACATAATAATAGTAGCCAGTACTGGAAACTACAGGTGCAGGGCCCCAAAGGTCAGTGTATATTAATTCAAAAGATATGTGATGTTGAGTGAGTGAAGGAGAAGCATATGTACGATGTGCTTTACCTATTTGACAAGCATTGCAAAAGGTAAATGAATTTCTATTGGATGAATTCATATTACAATGCTTCATGACATGAGATACAACTTGGAAGTTTGCATGACCTAGTCTAGCATGCCACAATGAATGAGGTGTAACAAACAATGAAGCAATAATAGAACAAATAGTAGATGGAATAGTATTATTGACAGGTAAAGCAGATTTAACCAAAACAGGATTGTTCCCCTTCACTATAGGCAAGCCTTTGAAAACATATAAACCATCATTGCCTAGCTTGCCTTGAAGAATAACCTGATTAGAGCCCTGTGATTTCACCAAACAGTAAGGATCATGAAATTCAAAATAAACATTATTGTCTCGAACAAATTGTGATACTGACAGTAAGCTTTTGGTTATGTGAAGTACATGAAGTAATTTATTAAGAGCTAGATTGATGTGTGAGTGAATAGGTGAAGTAAAATATGAGGATCCAATAGCATGGATAGCAGATTTGTTGCCATTCCCCATGGTGATAGTGGATTTGCCTGTGTAAGGCTTCCATTGTTGCAAATTGTGTATGTTAGATGTGACATGGTGCGAAGCACAAGTGTCACCATGCCAATCTTCATAGCTATGGTCACTAGATATAGAGGAATTAGGGATTATACCTGCGGCATCTAAAGGTAATGCCTCACCAAGGTTAACTGTGGGAGTGGAGGAGTCATCAGTCTCATCCTTGGTAGGTTGATCAGTGGAAGTAGCATTGGTGGAATTGGTGTTGCTGTTGACAACATGTGGTGGAGGAACAAATGTCTCGTCAAATCTAAACCAGCACTCGAGCACAGAGTGACCATAGCACCCACAAAGTTGACAAGTAGGTCTGGTGCCAGATGGCGGTCCACCTCGAGCACGGCCACGACCGCATCCTTGGCGCCTGCATCCACGATTGTTGTAGCTCATTCCAGCATTTTGTCGAACACCTTGTGTGCGATCTGCGTGTTGATTGTTGTCGTGGCCAGAGTTGGCAGAGACTTGTGCTATATTTGCAGTGGCGTTCGCAATGGTAAGTTCTTGGCGAAATTTGTCCAACTGTGATTCTTGGACGAGCAAGAGAGACTCAATCTCCGAGAGCGATGGAGTTTCAGTTTTGCTAAAAATCATCATGACGAAGGAGTTGTATTCCTCCGGCAAGCCATCAAGAAGAACATCGATGAGATAGGATTCAGTGATGGTCTCACCAGCAGAGATCAACGAATCAGCCAACGAGTGAACTTTGGTGATGACCTCAGAGATTGACTTCGCTCCTTTCTTCGTGCTCCTGAGTTCACTGGGAAGTTGGCAAACCTTCGCCTTCAAGTGTGAGAAGTAGTGTTGTTGTATCTTCTCCCAGATTTGCCATGAATGGTGACAAGTGAGAACTCGTGTAAGCGCCAATTCAGAAAGAGAGGAGAGGAACCACGTAAACAGGGTTTGATCTTGAACCAGCCATTTCTCAAATTCCTTAGAGACAACGTCTACAACTCGATCTGTTTCTGACGCATACTTTGGCGGAATTACAGGATTGACAAGAAGACGATGCAATTTGTGCATCTTTACAACTCCTTCTACTTGCTGATTCCGAAATAGAAAGTTCTTGTCATTGAGGAATTTGCGGCTCCTTGGAAGATCGAAGCATTTGCCGAAGGTGATGCACCTTCGCTGGGTGGCGGTGTGGTAACCATCAACGACGAAGAGATTAGCAGTGATGCGAAGCGGAAAATAACGTGTGGCTCAGGAACGATACTGAGCGAATGATATCATGTAAAAGAGTAAAGTGAATACCGTAGTTTTTCATTATTGTTGAATAAGTTAATACAAGTATTATATACATGGTTAGGCCCTTAACAGAATCCTAACAAGCCTGTAACCCTAAAGCCACCTCAGCTAATCTGAGTGCCAAGTCAGCAACTAGAAACTACTCAGCACACTTGGTTGACTTGTTGACTTGTTGTTTGACTGATTGGTCGGCAGCATCAGCACTTGTAGTTGGTTCTTAGCACTTGTAGTTGGTTCTTCACTATTGTTATTTGACTTGCTGATTATCTTGGGAATGCTTTTAGTATTCCCTAACAACGTAAAGTGTATAAAGTTGAATTGTGACTTTTTTCTAAACATGTTTTGAAGACTAAAAAAATTCTCTCAATTATTCTTGGAAAGGAGTAAATTAATATGCATAAGTCAATTTAAAGATACTTAAGCTGAATATCTCCCAGTTATAATAATTAGAGAAAGTTTACACAATATTATAACCAAATGCCGACACCAACAAGAGTTGGTCCGAACGGTAACTAGGTTCAGATCACACCTCATACTACACACTCATAATACGATGACCAAAAATATAATCATGGGCGGACCCACTCTCGACTGAGAGTGGGTAGCTGCACACCTTGAATTGTTTTATGACACTTATTCTCTTATATAAAATTTATCTTCTCTACACTTGAGGTGTTAGTTCAGTGGTAAGAGCTAGCCTTATATCCTCAAGGTGCTGGGTTCGAATCCCCTCGGGGACCATTGTAAAATGATCATTAGTGCCACTTTGATTAATAAAATTCCCCCTTCCCTAATTTTTAAAAACAAAAAATAAATAAATTATCTTCTCTCTCAATTTAGATTTTTATACTCAAACGCTTAAAGTCTTATAGTTGCACCCAATGGCGGATCTAAGTTTTTTTGATGGTGGGGGAAAAATAATCAAATATATTTCTAGAAGAAAATGTTATAAATATTTACACAATAAAAAAAGTAGACACTCAAGCTGATACAAAAAACATAGACTTGCATAATTTGAAGAAAAAAAATGAAAAATATCAATTTGGTCGTTAAATATAGGTTGAATTAGTCCATTTTAAATAATTTTAGGGACATTTTAATCCTCAAGAAATTAGTTTGACTAGTATTTAATTTTTCTAATGGTCAAATTGGTAGTTTTTCATTTTTTTAGAGAGTAAATAGGTTTTAATTTTTTTGTAGAAGACTTTTTTAGGCCTCTACTTCTAAAATATAAATAACACAAAATACTTAGTTACTTTTTTAGGCACTTGCCTCCACTCCTCTATTCATAGATCCATCACTAGTTGCACCTTGTTTATGTTAATTCTTCTCCTAATTTAAATTAATAGATTTTGGTTAGTGTTAATTTTTCTTAGTTGGTGTTATGAATTTCGCCCAATTCCCACCCCCCCTAATTTTCTCATAAGTATTAATTATATTATAGTATTTATAAAGAGATATGATTTTAAATTTTTTGCACCCCGACCTAAGATTCTAAATCAGCCACTGATTATAACTAACTATATTAACTAAAAAGATATTAGAGTAGCATTCGGTTATACAAACTTAATTCAAGTATTATGTATATAAACTAATTCATTATACCATAATCCCAGAATGGTAGCTCACATGGTTGAGTGAAAAAAACATTCTTTGGTGGAAACATAGGCGTACGAGGTTTAAACCCCGCTCTCTTCTCCCCTCGAACAACTAACACTAATTACTAACCACTTTGCCTATAAAAAAATCAGTATATCATAAGTAGTGGGGTTGATTTTAAATGCCTACAACTATGTGGTGTAGCATGTGATAATATAGTTGAGAAGAAATAAGAAATAGCACAGAGAAGTATTGCAAATTTTGGTATCTCGGTTCAAGGTATGGACGCTTTCTGCCACAAGATGAGTCTTCCTGGCTATATAGGTTTTCTTGATTCTCTCAAGGTAAGCAGGGGATGCGTGGAAGCCTGAGGGGTATTTTTAGGGTTGTTGAAAATTATGGAGTGTTTGTGATTAGGAGGGGGAGTGTGAAGAAAATGGGCCAAGTATTATTTACATTAATCATGCGGCCCAAAAGCACCTCCACATGTAGGCTAAAACCAGCTAAGTCCATTGACCGCTAGCTCATTTATTGTTTTATGCTCTCCCAATAGCCTAACAAACTACTATGGAGTACTAAGGTAGCTCAGTTGGCGAGCTAAGAGACATGAATGAGTTGCAAGAAAGAGGTCCGGGTTCAAATCTTGGAAACTAACATCCCCCACCCCCACTAACATTTGCCTATAAAAAAACTACTATGGAGTAACCTCAGCTATATGTTTTAACTCCATAATAATATGTTGTAACTCCATAATACACTAAACTTTGCATCACCTTCACTAAATTAAGCGATAGAGTGTCATTGTAGATGTCCCCTTACTCACCTCTTGATACAACTAGAGGAACAAAGCATCGTTGTATAGGAGCATTATTCAACAGCCATCAAGCAACTACTCACCGCCATTGGAACAAATTGGTAAACGTTGTGTTTACATATCTCAGAAGTTTGTGTTTTTTTGCAGTATTTTTCCTTTTGTGCCTCGATACCCTTTGATGAAGAGAAAATAGTTATAGCCTCATTTAAAGGTATCTTAGGTGTGTTTGAGAGGGAGATTTTGGAGGGTTTTCAAATGCTGTAATTAATGATATAATCTAAACCGTTAATTTTAATCTGACGGTTATTATTTAATGTTCTAATGTTCTCACAATAAGCAAGCATTCTCACCTGATTCGTCCCTTTTATATATATATATATATAGATTCTGACATCAAAAGAAATATTACGGTGGCCACCTGCGTTGGTAACCAAGGATGCCTGCCATAACAAGAAGACAAAACAAACATGTATATGACATGTTATACGAAAATACCTTGTTCGAGTAGAAAGTAGAGACCATAGGCTTTTTTATAATTCATAATGCACTACCACAGTAGCGCACTGATCATTATTGACCTGAACCGAATCTCCAACATTCCTGGTTCTGGAATATTGTGATCTCGTTGTTGATTTTCAACTTCGTGATCTTTACCTATAATTTGTATGCTCTACTAGACTACTACCATAGCATAACTGAAAGGGGGAGGGAAAAAAAGAGGGGGTTTGGTTTCAACGATATTGTAAACACGAGAGGCCGGGATAATATCAACAAAGAGAGACAAGGCATGAGCACTTGCCCTTTATTAAAAATGAAATATGTAATATGCATTATGTAGATACAAAACCAACCAGCAGATAAGTGGAACAAGAGGAAATATGCTTCACCGGGCACGGTTGGGACGAAGGGAATGATCATAGAAAGTAACAGGAGGGAGGAGGAGGAAAGCTTTATGATTATGAACATTAAGGATAAATGTCAGATTATCAGTTCGCTCAGAAGTAGGTTTCAGTTCCACAGAAGGCAATCAGAGGCATAACTGAACAGTGAACACAGTCAATTTTCATCCCTTAAGATATCCTACTTTTTCCATCAAAGCTTCGATATCAGAACTACTACTCCCCTCAGGTGCTTCAACGATGTTGGGGCTGTCCAATGGCACGACATCTGAAAGAGGATAGCTTCTGTTATTATGGAGTTGGCTGATTGCACTGCTTCCAACTCCCTTCAATACCACACTTGTGTGTAGGCCACCAACCAGTCCTTCGTAATCTGTGTCACCGCATTCTCCAACAAACACCACCATCTTTGACAGTTCAAAACCCCATCGAACATATAGGTATCTAAAGGAAAACATATTAAGTCATCAGATGTCGCAGTAAACTTGAGCAACCAACAGTCACAACATCCAAATAGATAAAAGAAACAGTATGTGCAAGAGAATATCAGGAAAAGAAGTGCAGATATATATATATATATATATATATATATATATATATATATATATATATATATATATCTATATATATATATAGACAAACACACACACAAAAGAGTAAAGAAGATGCCAAAATATACAATAATTTCAACTTTTGGCATAATGGAAATTTCTTAAAGGTGATTCAACAATACCTGAGGGCTTGGGAACGAGATGCCAGTACTGGAATTACATTCAGTCTTGTCCCATTTTGACAATGTATTGGATGGCAACGCAGAGCTTGGATCCTCAATAGCTTACGAAGCTCCTTCAGAGGGAGAGCCTGCAAAATAATATTAGGTAAAACAAGAAAACTCGAAATGAATCTAGGAAAAAGATTTGTTATACAAAATCATAAACACTAGAATGAAATATTACCATTCCTGGCTTTCGCACTTTGAAAGCATAACAGTAGTCAGTAGAAAGCTGTTCAACAGGACTCACAAGTTGCTCATCACTCCCACCTTTTGTATTAGTGACTGAAGATGCCCAGCGCACTAAAGTCTTCCTCAACCCTTCTCCACCCCAACGGTATTCAATGTGTGAGTGATAATATAAGTCGCCTACAAATGGGCGGTCTTCAGAATTGAGGGATGGATAGTAAAGATCACTGCCACTGTTGCAAATATAAGCATCAAAATCACTGGGACTCAAGCCACCTGAGGTAAAAAATGACTGTATCTCGGATATTGTTAATGATGTTGACAATATGAACCCTACAGAGCCTTCAGCTCGCCTCTTTCCAGCAGACTCAAAGATTAACTTGGTCGTTTCAAGAAGACCTGAAATGGTATCACAGTCCACAGCAATAACAAACAGATGACTCCTTCTCCTCAATGGCGGAAACTTACCAGCATTTGAATTTTGATCTGATTTTTCAGCAGCTCCACCCCTGCGTATGTCCTTAGAAATGCCTTTTGACCATGACAAAACAGCATTCTCTATTCTTGCACTTCTATCATTCGCATTTCCATCAGGATCCAAAGAATTATCATTTCCACCACTGCCACCCTTCTCTCCATCCAATGAAAACTTCAGGTTAAGAGATAAATCCTGTATATCTCTCAAGGAATCACCAGGTGATTCTGATTCTGAGCTTTCACCACCATCCTCATTTCGCTGCCATTGTGGATGCCTTGGCTTGCAAGTGGCTATTTTAGACAGGTAAGTCTTACAATGCTCAGGCCACGAAAATAAGTGAATATTCTTCAACCCATTCTGTCTACATTTTGCCCAAAGTTGCTTATTGCTAACAAGCTTCAAAAGAGCATCTGCAATAGACTGCTGATCATGAGGATCTACAAGCAGACCATTGTCAAGTACCTATATTGATAAACCATCAGTCATGCAATTTTCCAAGGGAACCTTTACAAATCAAATAAAACCACTAATCAATAAACATACCCGGTGAATGTCAACAGGACCTCCATTTTTAGTAGCAACCATTGGCAAACCATAAGCAGCTGCCTGTTCAACAAAGACTCAAGTTGATGTTTAGAACTCCAAAAAAAGAAATCAACCAAAACCAATAATAAATAATTCAAGATTTAGAAGATCACCTCAATTAAGGTAAGACCAAATGGCTCGATGAAAGCAGGATTAATGAAAACACCCTGCATAGATATTGGACATGAATGAAATGTAAAATGATAAAATAGCCTGCATGGGAAAGAGAATTAAAGATATGAAGAAAGTATATGGATTGACCCCTATTCAGACGAAAAAGTATACAGACCGACTCTCGCAAGTGGACAGTATTCACACACACACACACACACACACACACACACACACAAGTTTATCACATCATAAGAAATAAATGCAAGAGGATATATTCACAAAGACTGTCATATCATGCAAAATATATACAGGACGGTGCATTCGCACAATCAGGCATTCGCACAAACGACGCATTTGCACAAGCCTCAGAGATTATCTAACATCTCATGAACTAAAGAGGGAAGAAAGAGAGTGGGGGTTCAATGTAGATGGGTAGGCACTCAAAGGATACTACTATACAGTTTGTTAGAATCACACAATGTCATGCAATTCTGCAAGCCGTTGATTTGTGTCAAGTGATGAACCATTGATGATTTCCAATCATGCTATTACTATATATGCATGAACCAGTGTAATCCCATATCACTGATACCAATCACATGATTCAGTGATTAATTGATTTCTCGTCTTTCGCTTTTCTTTCACCAATTCTCATCTGAGTAATTGAAAATGTCAAACAAACTTAAATTTTCAAAGGAAAAGGAACTGGGTGTGCAACTGAAATGGGTCATTTTCATTCTTCTAAAACGTGGCCTGAACAGTCAATCACTCACTCTACTGCTTGTACGGTTGTTCAATTAATTCATTTTCATTCTTTTCAACAAATTATTTACACAGCCACTCCCTCACGGAAATATAGGCTTCATGTGATCATTTATGTGCTCCTAAGACAAAGAGGAAGAATGATTTTACTTAAGAGCATTGTACTGTTCATGACAACATTTTATTTTGTGAATGTTTTAGGCAATGAATCATGTGTGTTTGTTGATATGTTTCTAAATCATACGATATTTACTGCTCATGATTCAAAATTTGAACAAATAATTCCAAATACAACTCACAGTTTGACTACTATGGACAGTGTGACTACTATGTGTAGACAGTTTTATCAATTTTCTTGTAATCCAATTTAAAGCCTAAACGCATTATCATTTATTCCAATAAATTGACAAAGTTACCTTTGTCTTTGCTGCTAGACGATATATGTTGGGAACGTCAGATTGTTTGTGGTGCTTAGGATATGCAACTTGCCCATATAGATCATACTTGTCAATCAGCTTTATTACTGAGAGCAGAACAGAAGCACTTGTGCTTGACATTTCATCAATTCCATCTCGGTTACCCATAATTAAGGTCTGAAAAGCCCAAACAGTGACATATTATTGATCAGTCAAGTAATGCAGGCCAGCTGAGCAGAAATTCAAGAACAGTGATATTCAAGAAGTGGTGACTGATAATTCACAGTTTCATACAAGGTTAGCAAGCTCTCGAAGAGGACGGCATTCTCCAAATGCTTTCACCAATGTTGTAATGTTCTTTTTCGGATCTGGTCTAGCAAGAGCAAGTATCATAGGCTTGCGAGGGTTGGTAAAAAAGCGCATTATCTGGTAATCACCGAGTTTAAACTGGCATTAATTCCACTTTTGCATTGAATTTACAATCAGGACTTGATGTCAAGTCACATATAATAAATTATAAAATTAGCGCATTAAACTGGCTAATTCTCCAGGAAATTTGCTAAAAATGAAGAAACCATGTTACGGACCTCAGACCAAATAGGTGGATCTTGGGGGGCAGGATGATCCAAATTCCCTTCTGGTTCACCTTCTATATCACCGTCTTGTGGAACAATATGATGGAACTCCATACCAGGTGGAATTACCTGCAAATGTGTTGAGATTCAAATATTCAATTTTACTTGACAATGCAACTAAATATTACGAAAAACAATATTGCATTTGGAACAGCACTCCAGAATAACTGGTGTTATCAAGAAATAGTGTGCAAACTATGAGCTGTGTTAATGATCTTAATGCATTCATAAGAAAGCAATATATTCACTGTGTCCAAGTTTGTTGTAATGCACACAAGATTAAGCTATTCCTTTCCTGGACAAATTAATAAACCATAGCAGTACGGGAAAACAGAACTCCAAGTCTCATCCCATGATAAATAAATTTATTAAAAAATAAAAGAAAATTAAATGACAACAAATGACAATAACATGTGTATTACCAAGAAATGACAATAACATGTGAAAAACGGAGAATTTACTCATAGATAATAACTATCCAGTCCAACAAAGCAGCTAGACATTTTGCTTTAAATGCTAGGTTAAGCAGAAAGGCCCAAATCAGTCACCAAGATCGAAAGATCAACTTACTACATCTCAATGCAAATTGCAAAGGTACCAACAAGATATTTTACCTCCAGCCATCTGAAATCTGTCTATGATTCAAAATCCTGACTGTCTCTAACTAAGTCCAAAAGAAAGTTCGTTTATTTGTTGCTAGAAAGTACATTTGTGATCTAAAACTTACCGCCATGCGAGGCATGTATCTACCATAACAGCTCACATTACGCCTAATCCTTGCTCGTAGTTTACGCTCCAATACTGGATCAAAACCATCATACAAGCGCCATTGTTCTTCTATTTCCTGTCTAGTGCTTGTGATGACTATTTCAGAACCATCGAGGGCTAATTCTTCAGCTTCTATCCTACGCATAATCTTGTAAGTTGTGTTTATTTCATCCCTTGATAGTCGTCCTTGCTTTAAAAGTTGTTCCAACTTATCCCGACCAAGTGAGTGGCCGGTAAAAAGCATCGGAACATTTAAGGCACCGGATATAAGAGCAGCGGAGTCACCTGCATCAGCATAATGCCCATGGACAGCAACCGGCCAGACAGCATGCCCAGAGCCAATTTGCTCTCCAAGAGCTTTAGACATCTGTATAATGTGGCCAAGCGCTCCATCAACAAATTCAGGAATGTAAGGCCAAAGATTTTCTTTTGGAATATATTTATTTCTTGGACCAAAGGGAATACGAATGATATAGGCACCGCTGCTCTCTCCCATGTCATCTCCAAATTCATCCGTGTTTCTTGGAGCCAACATTTCCGTTGGTTCCCCATAACTCCAATCCACATCTGGGGCCGAGACTTGCCTAGTCAGTAAATCAACCCGATAAACTCCCGGCATCGATCCCAAGGCTCTTGCCAGTTCCACGACATACTTAACCTATTCGGCAGATAAACAAAGACGGACAGAAAGAATTCAGTCCCACGCTACCAGGTAGTTACAACCAGCAGATTTAAAAGAGTTAAAACAGAAGAATTACCTGACCACCCGTGTCAGAATCACGCCCCAGCTCCATATTCTCACCTCGTATGAGGCCATGAATGCTGAAAATACACTCGTTAAAATCAAGAGTAGCAAAATTAAAGCGTGCACTAGAGACAAAGAGATTACACAAAAGTGCACTATGCACAATAAATATATAAAAACAAATAAACCAATCATAAGCATATCAATCACTATCAACAGAGTTTGATTCAATTTTGCATTCATTTACATCCACCAATGAATGAAACAGAATCCTACGGAATTTTAATACACAACGAAAGATAATTAGTTACGATTTGATACCTTATGAGTACAATGTAGAGCTTCTTGCCTTTCTGACTATTAGCCCACATCTCCATAGCATCAACGGAACTAATTCTCGGCAATCTAGTTCTACCACCATCACCACCATGAGCAGAAACATCACTCACCGGATCTCCTTTCTCTTTCTCTCCTTCAGACAAATCTTCAGACATATCAGCAGTCGCTTCCCTTCGCCCTCTTTCCCGTTCAAGTCGACGCTTAGTCACTCTCTGCACCGTCTCATTCTCAAGCTAACCAAATTCAACACACCATCGCGATCTCATCAGCAAGTGAACCAAATGAAAAAGAATAACAAATTGTAATAAATAATTAACTGATAATCAAACCTGCTTCTTCTGACGAGCAAGGTTCCAAATCCGCCAACACATGTTTTCCAATCTGGTGTTCCTCTCTTGAGGACTCCTCGAGGAAGAAGCCTAGCATAACAAACAAACTCACAAATTCAGTTGAATCGAAGAAAATAGAGAATCAATGGAGTGGAAGAGAAAGCCATAGAGAGAGATAGAGATAGAGAGAGTACCCGAACCCAGGAGCGGTAGAGATCGGTCTCATCGAAACCGATAACCTCTTCAACGAAGTAACGAGTAGGGCTGAACCTACCTCTTTCTCTGAGAAGCAGGGAGGATTTGGCGTCATCGAGGCCAGGGCCAACGTCAAGAATCGCTTCTAGGTAGCTGTTAAGCCAATCGTTTCCGGCCATTTTTTTGTCAATTCAGCTTCTCTAGAAGTGCTTCTACTAGTTGGCGATGATTGCGTTTTTATAGAAAGAGAGACTTGAAGAAGAAGAAGTGACCAGAATTTAACGAAAAAAGAGAATATTCTGAGAGAGAAGAGAACTCTCGAAATGAAATGAAATGAAATGTAGTGTGAGAGAGACAGAGAGAGCTGTGTTTGCGGGAGAGTTTGGCCTTTAAGCAGTTAAAAGCTTTCTTTACTTTAATTTTTCTAATCTTTGATAGTAGTCCTAAACAAGTCATAGCATCGGATTGGACTTCAGCGCTGAAGCCATCCGTTGACACCTGTCAACTAGATTGTTTTGCCGTTGCATTATTAAAAGGTTTCTACTTTTTTAATAATCAAAACATATGCGCTTGATTTACATTTTTAAATATCACCAAATTTTGACATCTGTCAGAATTTTGGGGCAAAATAGACAATTTACCACATAAAGACAAAATGCTACAGTATCACTACAGTACGCTACAGTGACGTTTCTGACGCGCTACAGTACCGCTTATGTCACTCTACAGTACGCTACAGTGACGTTTCTGGCGCGCTACAGTACCAATACAGTTTTTTTTTTTAAAATTCAATTTTTTTAAAAAAAAACTGATTTTTTTTAAAAAAAAATTTATACACTGTTTTTTTAATTTTTTTTTTAAAAAACGATTGTCAATATTTTTATAAAAACAATTAGTCACTATATATCAATTTTCACTATTTTTGTAATCTACTCAAACTACTAAAATTAATAAAATAATTACTCACTATAAATCAATTACCACTATCCATTGTCAAAAAAAGAATTGTAAAAAAACTTTAACCCCTATCAAAAATTACAAAATAACTACTAAAAGTAATCAATTTAACTACTTTTGTTAAAATAAATCAATTTAACCACTACAAAAAATTACCAAATAACTATTTTATAATTACTGAAAAAGAGTAAAATGACAACGAGATCGAATGCTAACGGGAGTTCCAACGAGAGCGACAATGGGAGTGGCAACGAGAGCGCCAACGGGAGAGGCCACAGGAGTGGCAACGATAGAGGGACAGAGAAAGTGAATGACAAAAAACTGATTGAAAACTGCAATCAGAAACTGCAACTGACGCAGCAAAAGGACAAAAAATAGCAAATTTTAAACCCAGCTCTTTTTTTAGATTTCTTTCCAATATTTTTTTCAGTTTTTCTTTCCATAAAAAATCACTTTTTTGTCAGGTTTTTTTTACTAAAAACATAATTTTTTTTAACTATTGTTATAATTTACTCAAACTACTAAAATTAATCAATTTAACTATTATCAATTTTCAAAAAAAAAAACTATACCTCTAACAATAGTTTGAAAATTATTTATTCCAAAAAAATAAATTATTAAATTAATATCACACTCAATAATTAAATAATTTAAAATTTACTATTTACTATAATCTCTCTATTAAAACTACTAAAATCAATCAATTTTTCATGTAATAAATAAAATCTATCAATTCAACCACTAACAATTGTAATATTAAATCATATAGAAAAAAGGAGAAAACATGTGGCAACAGGAGCGGCAACGAGCACTGACAACGAGAGCGGCAACGGGAGTGCCAACAAGAGAGGGAACGAGAGCGGCGGGGCTGCATATTTTACCTTTTACTCCATTATTAACATTATAAGAATATACAGATTTTGTTTTAACTTTTTGCAACACAACTATTTTAGTAAATTCACCGCTAAAAGACAAAATTTGCAACATAACTTACTTATAATTAAATGAATATGATTTAATTAATATTAAATCATATAGAATAATATGAGTTAACATGTGGCAACGGGAGCGACAACGAGAGACTGGCAACGGGAGTGGCAACGAGAGAGGTAACGAGAGCGCCAACGGGAGTGCCAACGGGAGGGTCAACGAGTATGCAAACGGGAGTGTCAACGGGGATGCATATTTTACCTCTAATGTCCAAATACATTATTATGGATCAATGTAATTCTGATTGTCAATCTCCTTTATTTTCTTCGACTCAATATAATTTTCATTTGTATCTTATATGACATAATACCTATCTCTTTCCACTTTGAATTTCAAATCATACATTTTGAATATTGTTCACAACTTATGATTATCTTTCAAATTACTATTATGACTTTATGGCAATACACCGAAGATACAGCATATTCCAATCACTTAACTTATTGGTACAAACAACTTAATAGGTTAGCTGCACTGTTCATGCAGAGGGAGACTATTGCATAGGGAATGATAATATTTTCCTATGTGTATACAAAAATTCTCACCAGGCCATGATGGATGACGATGCATGAGCAAAGGCCAACTCTCACCATGTCCGTACTTTAAACAAGCAATAAAGTGAATCCTTGGTGTAGGAGTTATATAGCCCAAAAGAAGGCCTAGCTGCAAGAAGTTTTAAGTTCTGTTTGGTAAAAATTAGTAGAAAGAGAATAAGCTAGTGATAATGACATAAAAGTTAAAGATTTCAAATTGTTTAATTTATTTAACGATGATAGATGAAAAATGTAAGAAAAATAATGAGGGTGAACATGCCAAAAGAAGTGAGTATGCTATACCCTATAAGTAGTGTTTGAGAAAACGATATTTAAAATAGCGTTTGGAAGACTCTAAACGCTACCCCAAAAATGTTAAACGTTAATATTTATCAAACACGTCTATTTGTTATCCGCTAATGAAATTTGATATCGGCTAGCAGAAGGGACTTGCCAAACAGAGTCTTAAGGTGAACATATATAAATCACTTTCACTTGACTTTAGGGTTAAATTAACACAATGAAAAATTTAATTAAAAAAATCAATACAACTAATTAGCAAAGTATTTAAAAAGTACAATTAATTCAATTAATCAAATAAATCACAAACAATTTTTAAAAAAAGTAAGAAGTCAACCCTTCAAAGCCAAATATCTCTCGTCTTCAATAAAAATACAAAAGAGAAGTTGGTTTCTTAGTAGAATCAACCTCTTAAAAAGTGGGATATTAAGGTATTTAATCGAGAAGGTTAGCCAAATATACTGGTGCAACTACTTCCATCTCATTCTATTTGTCGTTTAAAGTTGTGACACACAAATTAATAAAACTAATTAATGATCGAGAATTCATAATTATTATATTGTACTTTCCTAATATGCTCATTGTACGTTGCTCTATCTTTCTCTTTTTTTTTTTGACAGGCGCTCTATCTTTCTCTTATTAACTAAGTATTAAAAAAAGAAAACTGCATTAATACTAAAAAGGTATAATTGGGAAAAAATATTAATATTACATTGGTAGTATAACATGCGAATTAAAATGAGGCACATTCTTTTAACTAAGATGTAAAAGAATATGATTGTGAATAAAGTGGATGTCTAATGCAATTGTAACTCCTAAGCATTATTCTTTATTATTATTTATCATTGTATATGTTAAATGCAAATCATAGGTTACAATACTTGAGCCTATAAATAGGACTCATATGACATTGTAGAAGATACCTTTGAAGAGTACAATACGATAGCTCTATTATTCTCTCATATTCTATTCTTGTTCTTGCTCTATTTGAGTTTATTTCATAACACGTTATCAGCACGAAGCTCTACCAAAATGACGGCTTAATAAACTTGGAGGCTATTTGGCAAAGATATGGTTTCTTCTACTATCTTATAGTTAATCTAACTCATATTATCATGTTTTGTTTTCTTATAGTTTTTATTTTATCATGTGATTATATTATATTTTTTGTATAAAATTTTATTGAGAATTTTATTTAGCTACCATGGTTATCATGTTTTCTATTTTTGATGAATTCCTAAAGAATTCAACATTCAAGCATCCCTGTTGGATTGCACAAGGACAACTATTTGTCTATTCTTGATGATTTCCAAAAGAATTCATCATTCAAACATCCTAAAAGGATTGCACAAAGAACTTGAAGCATATCATGTTTGTCCCAAATTCATGATGAATTCTAGAAGAATTCCCTAGTCAAACTGTTAGACTATCTGATAACCTTAGAGGGGGGCGAATAAGGTTATGTGCAAAACTTGAATTCTTTTTCGGTTTTCAAAAACTTTTGCAATGCTTGTTTAAATCAAATGCGGAATCTGAGATTTAAACCTTATATGGTGCAAGCAGGCAGATTTAGGCACAATGAGATGTTATACTATTTTCAATATACACAATAAGATTATTTATAAGAAGTGTAGTAATATTGAATATAGTAGAGAGTAGATCAATTGCAGTGATATGGAAGATGATAGATAAACAGATCTGTAGTACAGTGATTGGTGTAGTGATAGTATAATTATAACCAGATTAACAGATTCAGATCAGAGTAGGGATATAGTTATACAATAAATCCACTGAGTGATATTATAAACAGATATAAACAGTAAATAAAGTAAAGAGAGAGGGATAGAGATACACCAGGAATTTTACGAGGTTCGGGATAAAAGCCCTACGTCCTCGGCCTCCGGCTTTTCAACCTTTGGACTTTGCTGATAACCACTATATGAAGAACCAATGTTTTACAAACAATCAACTTCAAATAGAAAATCTCAATTCCCCTGAATTGAGAACCCGAGCTCCCCGCTAAGGATTTCAACCGCTTCAATCTCCTAATTGAACGACCCAAGAGCACCTCCCAGGATTTCAATACCACTTCAATCTTCCCCGATTGAACGACCCAAGATCACCTCCCAGGATTTCAAACCAACTCAATCTCCTGATTGAGAGACCTAAGAAAACTTCCCAGGATTTCAAACCAACTCAATCTCCTGATTGAGAGACCCAAGAAAACTTCCCAGGATTTCAAAGTGACCCCACTTAAAATAACGAATACAACTTTGAGATCTATGATCCAATCACTTCGGACAGTATGACAATATAGTAACTTTAGAGAGATGAGTGATTTGGAAAATAGAAAATGATATGAAAGTTGAAGCTCTATTTTCTCTCTTTCTCAGATCTAGAAAATGTATGTGAGAAGCAGAGAGGAGTTGTGAATTGTGGTGTGAGGTGTGATTTGAAAATGAGAAACACACCTCCTATTTATAGGCGTGGGAAAAAATTGATTTTTGAAAACCATTTAATGCATAGGATAATCGATTAAGGCCTTTATGTTTTAACAAGCCATAATCGATTATTTGACAAACTTGGAAACATTTATTTGCTTGATAATCGATTATGTATAGAAGGCAAACAAGCATATAATCGATTGTCTTGATAAAAAAGGAAACATTACTTTGCTTGCTAGTCGATTATGTATGAAGTGCAATAGGCATGTAATCGATTATTTTGATGTAAGAGAAAACATTGAGAAGCTTGCTAATCGATTATGTGTTTTAGTTAAAATAGGAGAGTAATCGATTATGTGCTCTGAAAACATTCAGGCACCTAATCTATTACCATAATCTATTATCTTTGTAAAAGAATAGGATTTATGTTTATAAAAAAGGAAAGAAAGGCAAGCCACTAATCGATTATTTGTTTTAGTTAAAATAGGAGAGTAATCGATTATGTGCTCTGAAAACATTCAGGCACCTAATCTATTACCATAATATATTATCTTTGTAAAAGAATAGGATTTTGATTTCAAGCCTTCAACAAAACTATTTTTAGGGTTTTAATCTTTCAACAAAAAATAGTTTTAGGGTTTTTGTTGCCACCTTATGCATGCATGCAATTTTATAAAATATTTTTCAAAACTATTTTGATGCACCATGAATGTTTTGAAAAACTCATCTCTCAGCTACTAAAAGTCATAGACCTTCAGTGATAGGACCTTACACAGTGTCCTAAAGAAAGCGGATAAACAAATAGGTCTTGAACTGCTGAGGTGGCTTCTTCTCCAAGCTGCTCCATTTTAATCTTCCTGCTCTTTGCTTTATGTCCTGTACTTAATTCAACTTGAACCATTAGTAGATAAGGTGTAATTTGTTATCATACAAAACAAAGAGTGTTTGCCATTGGTTCAACAAACTCCCCCTTTTTGATGATAACAAATTACGTTATGCATAGGGGGTTTGATAGTAATGGAACTTTTTCAAAAAGCTTCCCCTAAGCATATGCATAATAAAATAAGCAGTACATCAGCAGGATTCTCTCCCACATATAACATGCATAATATTCTCTCCCCCTTTGTTTTCATCAAAAAGGAGGGGGGTGAGCACATAGCATATGAGTGATAACTCTATTTTATATAGAGTTATTCATACAATTAAACTTGAGTTATTGCTTATTTTCAAGAACATTTATATATATTTATAGCTTATTTATCAAGGAATAACATTCTAAATATTCAAATGGATAAAGGGCAATGATCTAGGAAAAATGCACAAATCTTGTTAGGTTTGATGTTTTTGTTCAGTGCAGCTACTGCAGGAGTGGCAACACTGCCAACACCAGGAGTGGAAACACTAGGAGTGGAAACACTGCCAACACCTGCTAAATTCTGCAGTTTATACCAAAACATCCAAAGACCATTTCAATGCTTCCACACTTGATTTGTGACGTCATGCCTGGTCACTCAGAGCTGAGCCACTTGCAGAAGTCGGCGATACACATAAAAATCAAGTTGCAAGACTCAAACTTATCTAAAAGACATGTGGCACTTCTCCAATGGACCTCATCTTTTGTTATGCATGCAAGCGACCACCTATGCAGCTTGCTTGATTGGTTGTCTACAACTAACCATGTTTGGTCCCCTCAGCTGATCTTTCGCGCCAAAGGAAACCCCTTGCAAGAGGAAGGCTTTCAAGCCTATAAATAGAAACCATATCTTCACTTAAAGAAAATCAATCATATATAATCTTTCACATCTTTAAATCCTTCATCTTTTCGCTTAGTTTAGGTTTAGTTTATTTTCATTTCAAGTTTCTAAGGAGAGGAAGGTGAGGAAGTGCTTGACAACCATTCCCTTCACTTCTACTTTGAAGAAATTCGTGTAAGAAATCTTTATTGTACTTCAACTTGGGAACTTAATGCAAAAGATCTTCTATTCAAGTAATCTCTACTCTTTTAAGTTCTTTTGCTTTATTATTCATTTACTTATGTTCTTTGCATATTCTTTGCTTTATAACATGAGTAACATGAGCTAAATTCCCTTAAGTTGAGATGTTCTAACCTTGTAATGAACTTTTAAATATGTTATTATGGTTTATGTAGTGTAAACACTTTAACCTTAGGGTTTGGGTGTGTCTTAGGAAAAAGTGTAAGCTCTTTCGAAGGTCAGCTCGTATCTCAAAGTCTCACACACTCACAAGTTTTTCAAAGATGCATGCATACTTACGTAAACATTCTTATCATCTTTAAAAACATAAAAATCGATTTCCTCATGCATAAACATACATCAAAATCGATTTTCAGGTCAATCAGAAAAGGAAGAATCGATTGTCAGCTCATGTAGCTTCATTGCATAAATCGATTTTCAGGCCAAACATTTTCAAACAAAGAATCGACTCACACACTTTTAAACTAAGCTGAGAATCGATTCCTACATGTCTCAGGCAAGCTGAGAATCGATTCATACAAGTTTTAACTTAGTAAAGAATCGATTCCTATCCCTCCGTGGATCTCAAGAATCGATTGTCCCTATTTTCCAAACAAAGTCAAAATCGATTCCTCACTTAAATGAATCGATTTCTAGATCAAATGTTTTCAACAAAGAATCGATTCCTACATTATTTTCAACGTAAACTTGATTTTCTCATAGCCTATAAATAGGCACCTCATTGCGTTCATTTCTTACACAACCCATTTCACGAATCAGAGAACATTTTGAGAAAAACTCTTCACGCTTTTACTTTCTGCTCGTCACGCACCGTTGGTCCGTCTGAGCTGATCTTTCGCTAAGAGTTAGTTGGGGTTGCATTCTTCAAGTTGTAATATCTGCCTTCGTTAGAGGTATCTCTGTCTTTACATTTGTTATTGCTTAATTGTTGTGATTTGTACTAGGGAGTGGGGTTCTCACTAGGGTAGCTGTTTGTACTAGGAAGTGGGGTATCTTTCTGGGGCAGCTGGTTGTAACAGGGGTAGGGGTATCTCTTGTTATTGTTGTAATAGATTTGAGGGCTCTCCATAGGTGGGGTATCCTAGGAGGAGAGTGCCTGAGTCTGTAAAGGTTTTCCAAGGCACCTGTAAGCCTTGTTGTTTTGGTTAGTGGAAAATCTCACAAGGGTGTGAGGACTGGACGTAGGTCACTAGGAGGTGACCGAACCAGGATAAATCTCTGCGTGCCTTTACTGCTTTCCTGCTTTACTATTATACCGCTTTACTGCTTTATCTTCTATTTCCTTCGCTTCCACTTAACCTGCGCGAAAATTGATCTAATTCATTGAAAGGGGGAAAAACATTTTCGAAAGATCTGAAAAGTTTTAAATCTCAATTCACCCCCCCCCCTCTTGAGACTGAAGCCACTTGGTAACAAGTGGTATCAGAGCTAGACTCTTGTATAAATGGCCTAGCAGCTTCAAGAGAAATGGCTTCAGGTTGGTCTACGCAAGAGGGTGCTTCTCTTACCCGTCCTCTGGGATTCATCGGGAAAGATTACGCATATTGGAAAGAAAGAATGAGAATCTTTATTGAAGGGGTAGACTTAGATGTTTGGGATGCTGTGGAAAAAGGACCTTTCGTCCCCACACACATAGTAGACGGTATTCTTACAATTAAAAGTAGAAATGAATGGTCTGATGATGAGAAAAGAAAAGTGCAACATAATTTACGTGCTAAAAATATCATTACTTCTGCTTTGAGTGCTGATGAATTTTTTCGAGTTTCAAACTGTAAATCTGCCCAAGAAATGTGGGATAATCTCCAAGTTACTCATGAGGGTACAAGTGAAGTGAAAAGGGCAAGAACAATACTCTTACCAGAGAGTACGAACTGTTTAGAATGAATACAGGTGAAACAATACCAGAAATGCAGAAAAGGTTCACTCACATAGTGAATCAGTTAAGCTTGTTGGGAAAGTCATTGCCTGCAGAGGATCTAATCAACAAAGTTCTGAGATGTCTGAATAGAGAATGGCAACCCAAGGTTACTGCTATAGCTGAATCAAGAAATTAGCTACTATGACTCTGGCTACTCTGTTCGGTAAACTTCAAGAGCATGAACTAGAGCTCACCCGTCTAGCTGAGCACGAAAGTACAGATAAGAAAGAGAAAAGCTTGGCTCTGAAAGCATCCAGTTCTAGTCGGCTTGATGATAGCGACGACTCAGATGATGAGGTTGATGAAAGTGAAGAGAATATATATGGCTCTTATGGTTCGGAAATTCAAAAGGTTCATGAAAAGCAACAACTATCCAAGGAAGAACTTCAAATCAAAAAGGTTCTCTAGCAAAGAAAGCTCATCCGGTCCTCCTACTTGTTATGAATGCGAGAAACCCGGGCACATGAAAATGGAATGTCCTAATCTACAGAAAAAGGATTCCAAAATTGAAAAGAAAGCATTCAGAAACAACAAAGGTAGAAAAGCTTACATCGCATGGGAAGACAATTGCATGGATTCATCAGATGAATCAGATAATGAAGAAGCTCAGATTGCATTAATGGCTGATCATGAAAGCGAAAATGAAAACGAGGTAACATCTAACTCTGACTCTTTACAAGATGCATATGATGATTTATATGAAGCTTTTATTGAATTGCATGATGACTCTGTGAAATTAACAAAAGAATTAGGTAAAGCAAAGAAAGTTATTAATCACCTTCAAAATGAAGTAATTGCATTAACTAAAGAAAGGTTAGAACTTAGAAAGGAAAACTACAGCCTAGGTTACCTTAAAGCAAATTATGTCTGTGACAAATGTACTGAGTTTGAAAAGAAAGTCCATGAACTAGAATGGACAGTAGGAAAACTATCTAGCTTACAGCAGGCACATCCTAGACACCCTAGAAACAATTACACTAAAAGGCATACGCATCATAGATCTATACCATGCATCAGTTGTAGTTATTGTGGTAAAAATGGACATAGAGCTTCTGTTTACAGGGCAAGAGGAAGACAAAATGTGAAGAAAGTATGGGTTCCCAAAGGGACCATACTAAGTACTAACCCACAAGGACCCAAAGAAATTTGGGTACCTAGAACCCTTGTTTAAATCATTGCAGGTATGCTTCAAGGTATGGGGGACAGATTGGTGCCTTGATAGCAGAATCACAAAAGCTCATGACTGGGAAGAAACAGATCCTTAAACACTCCACCCCAGGTTAAGAAGTCATGTGACTTACATCAAAAGTAACTGAGGAAAGAATCCTCAGTAAAGGTTAGTTCGCATTTATAAATCTATCGATTCAATCTCTTGACATGAAAGTGGTCTAAACTGTGCAAAAAACTTATTTCCATTCATATAAATTAAAAAAAATAAAAATAAAAGAACCATCACCTTAGAACCCATGACTCAAATTTTTGCATACATGATTAAGGTTAGTCGAGTCCTTCAAAACGGCTAGTCAAATTTTTTTGGAACCATTGCAAAAGAAACAATTTACCTTCTCTTAATTATAAGTTTCATAGAGCTTTTTACTTGGGCATTATTTCATGGCATAAATCGATTTCCAAGTCACTTCTAAAGCCTATCATTTAGCTTAAATCGATTATATATCTATAGGATCTCTCTCTAAACCTCTCAATCGATCATGATCTCACAAAATCTCCAACAAATCAATACCACCCTAAAACTTAGGAAAACTAGCGCTAAAACTCCTTATCTTTTCCAACAAGAAAGGCGCAAAATCCCTAAACTATCTCACCATATCCTCTCCTATTTTGTTGGGTGCCTATCTCTATATCTAAGCGATTATATTATCCTTTTTAGCGACCCATCTCACTATTCACTCCATTCCATAGTGCACTCATCGTAAAAAAACAACCTCTCCTTGAGCATCTCTCAATGCCTCCAAGAACCAAGAATTTGGGTGTCAAAAGGAAAAAGTTACATGATGGTGAAACTGAATGTTCTTTTCACTCCAGATATTTCAGCAGCCCTGGACAAGCTGACCTCTACAACAAAAACTTCTCACTCAGAGGATTAGGAACCACTTATGCTCTAGACTTACCCTGGTTTCAAAGTCAAAAGGGGTTTGAATTTATCAGCTGGCTGGAATATCATAAACTGCTAGACTTTGCAACCGAAACAGGTCCAGTCGCTCCAGACATGGTTAAAGCCTTCTACACCACTCTTAGCTACAACGATACAACTGAATCTATATCAGCCGAACTAAAAGGAACTAAAATCCACCTCACCCTAGCTCAGTTCAGTAATCTCACCAAGTTACCCTGTGATGGTGAGAAATTGATCCATATGAACCCTCCGGAATCTTGGTCCGAATTTGACCTTGGAGATACTTGCGTGTCCATCTGTCATGCTCTGGCCGAAGTTGGTAAACGGCCTATACTAGCAAAATCACTCGCAACCCAAAATCGGCTTCTCCACTACACCATAGCCCGAACAATCCTTCCCAAAACCTCAAACATTGCTCAGGTAACCTATGATGAAGTAATTTTACTTTGGGGAATCAAACACCAGAAAAGCACAAACTGGGCACATCTGATTGTGAGCCACATGATTAGACACACAAAGTCAAGCGACAAACCTCTTCCATACGGTGTCCTCATTACAAAAATCCTCCAGCTCTTCAACATTACATTCTTAGGGGAGAAAATCATAAAAGGAAAAGCAGCCTATCACATGATAAGCACCTCCACCTTAAACCAGATGCAATACATCCAAACTGGAGATACATGGCATCACTCCTCCATAGGCATAGCATCCTCCCATGAATATGATCCAAACAAGCCACCTGGTCCAAACACAAACTCCACCATACATGAGGATGGTCAACCAAAACCAAACCAAACTGCTGCTGTAGCAGCCCCATCCACAGCTCTCAATCACTTCTTGGCTGCACTCAACATCTTTCAAGATGAACAGCGCGAAATGCATGAAGAATTGAAACAATAAATCATCATTTCTAGAGAGACCTACAGTCGCGAAATTGCTGCTCTAAACAACCGACTAACAGAATTTGAGGCTCGTAACAATTCCTTTTCGCATTGGATGCAAAATCCTTAGATAAAGTTATGAGTCAGCACTTTATTTCTACGCTTTGTGCCCTGTTGGCGTAACTCCTTTTCTTATGGTCTATGACTAATAGCTCTTTTGTTGGTTACCAACTTTTTTTTAATGCAATGGTTAAATTATTTCTAAGTTATATAGCTGTGCTGTTAGATTCGCAATTTTTATTACATGTTGACCCTCTTTGATCATGACAAAAAGGGGGAGAAAAATAGAAGCTATAATTAGAAGTTATAATTCAGCATGCATTAGCATTCATTCATTCATTCATAGCATGCATAACTCTTGCATATAGTCAATAGAACAGGGGGAGCATCATGATAGGGGGAGTATCATATATACATCATGATAGGGGGAGTATCATATATACATTATCTGTTTGAACTAACCTCCCACCTTGAGATGAGTTAATGTTTTGTCATCATCAAAAAGGGGGAGAATGTGGATACCTTGTATTGCAGGTAAACTAATATTGCAGGATAAGTTTTGATGATGAAAAAGACAAAGGCAAAGTTGATGGCCAAAGTTAATAAAAGTGACGAAACATCAAAGTCACAATCCAAGACAAACAAGCTCAAGAATTGAAGATTCAAGTTTAAGGGTAGTCCTTAGGGAGTCCTTAGGGTTTGGGTGTGTCTTAGGAAAAAGTGTAAGCTCTTTCGAAGGTCAGCTCGTATCTCAAAGTCTCACACACTCACAAGTTTTTCAAAGATGCATGCATACTTACGTAAACATTCTTATCATCTTTAAAAACATAAAAATCGATTTCTTCATGCATAAACATACATCAAAATCGATTTTCAGGTCAATCAGAAAAGGAAGAATCGATTGTCAGGTCATGTAGCTTCATTGCATAAATCGATTTTCAGGCCAAACATTTTCAAACAAAGAATCGATTCACACACTTTTAAACTAAGCTGAGAATCGATTCCTACATGTCTCAGGCAAGCTGAGAATCGATTCATACAAGTTTTAACTTAGTAAAGAATCGATTCCTAGCCCTCCGTGGATCTCAAGAATCGATTGTCCCTATTTTCCAAACAAAGTCAAAATCGATTCCTCAATTAAATGAGTCGATTCCTAGATCAAATGTTTTCAACAAAGAATCGATTCCTACATTATTTTCAACGTAAACTTGATTTTCTCATAGCCTATAAATAGGCACCTCATTGTGTTCATTTCTTACACAACCCATTTCACGAATCAGAGAACATTTTGAGAAAAACTCTTCACGCTTTTACTTCTGCTCGTTACGCACCGTTGGTCCGTCTGAGCTGATCTTTCGCTAAGAGTTAGTTGGGGTTGCATTCTTCAAGTTGTAATATCTGCCTTCGTTAGAGGTATTTCTGTCTTTACGTTTGTTATTGTTTAATTGTTGTGATTTGTACTAGGGAGTGGGGTATCTCTCTAGGGTAGCTGTTTGTACTAGGAAATGGGGTATCTTTCTGGGGCAGCTGTTTGTAACAGGGGTGGGGTATCTCTTGTTATTGTTGTAATAGATTTGAGGGCTCTCCATAGGTGGGGCATCCTAGGAGGAGAGTGCCTGAGTCTGTAAAGGTTTTCCAAGGCACCTGTAAGCCTTGTTGTTTTGGTTAGTGGAAAATCTCACAAGGGTGTGAGGACTGGACGTAGGTCACTAGGAGGTGACCGAACCAGGATAAATCTCTGCGTGCCTTACTGCTTTCCTGCTTTACTGTCTTACTGCTTTATTGCTTTATCTTTTAATTCCTTCGCTTCCACTTAACCTGCGCGAAAATTGATCTAAGTCATTGAAAAGGGGAAAAACGTTTTCGAAAGATCTACAAAGTTTTAAATCTCAATTCACCCTCCCTCTTGAGACTGAAGCCACTTGGTAACAGTCCGAACATCTGAAGGTGTGAAGAACTCACTTGGTTAGATCCTTTATTTGTCATTGAATCAATTAGATTCACATCAAGTGGTATCAAAGCCTTTACCAAGTGTCATTATGCTCTTGAAACAAGGAAAAACAAAATTTAAAAAAATCTGTCAATGTTTGTTAGCTCTACTTTTTTTTCCGTTGTTGTTTGCGTTTGCTTTCGTTGATGTTTTGAGCCTTTGCCATATCCTGTTTGTGTTTGTTTCCATCGGATTCACGTCTCTAAGTGTGTTAGTTCTCCATCTATTTGCGTTTGTGTTTCTATCCCACTCTTTTTGATTCTCAATTTTTTTTTTGGGTTCATCGTTTGCTGGAAAATGATATTTGGAGCACCTTCCAGTTGGATATAAGTGGGTTTTTATACGAAAACGAAATGAAAATGGTGATATTGTGAGATACAAAGCTCGACTTGTTGCTCAAGGATTTTCACAAAGACCTGGCATCAATTTTGAAGAAACTTATTCACTTGTAGTGGATGCAAGTACTTTTCGATACTTAATTAGTCTAGTAGTACGTGAGGGGATAAATTTACATATGATGGAAGTCGTTACAGCAAATTTATATGGTTCACTTGATAGTGAATTTTATATAAAACTCCTTGAAGGATTTCATTTTCCTAAGACAAACAATCCAGGCTCTCGAGAAGATTATTTGATCAAGTTGAATAAGTCTCTCTATTGACTTAAACAATCTGGACGCATGTGGTATAATCATCTCAGTGAATATTTGTTAAAGGAGGGATATAAAAATGACCCCATATGTCCATGCATTTTTATGAAAAGATCTGGAGAAGAATTTGCTATAATTGCTATTTATGTGGATGACTTAAATATTATTGGAACTCCTGAAGAGCTTCCAAAAGCTATAGATTACTTAAAGAAAGATTTCGAGATGAAGGACTTAGGAAGGACAAAATTTTGTTTGTGATTACAAATTGAATATTTAAGAAATGGAATTCTTGTACATCAAGAAACTTATATAGCAAAAGTGCTAAAACGGTTTTACATGGACAAATCAAATCCACTGTGTATACCAATGGTTGTAAGATCACTAGATATGAATAAAGATCCATTTAGACCTCGAGAAAAGGATGAGGAACTACTTGGTCCTGAAGCACCATATCTTAGTGCAATTGGCGTACTAATGTACCTTGCTAATTATACATGTCCTGATATATCATTTGCTGTCAATTTATTAGCAAGATATAGTTCTTCACCTACACGATGACATTGGAATGGAGTCAAGCATGTACTTCGTTAGCTTAAAGGTACAGTGGATATGGGTTTGTTTTATTCAAATGAATCAAAGTCAGATTTAACTGGTTATGCAGATGCAGGTTATTTATCTGACCCTCATAATGGTAGATCACAAACAGGCTATCTGTTCACATGTGGTGATACAGTCATTTCATGGAGATCTGTAAAATAAACCATAACAGCCACATCATCCAACCATGCAGAAATTTTAGCACTACATGAGGCAAGTCGAGAATGCGTTTAGTTAAGGTCAGTAATTCAACACATACAAGAAACCTGTGATTTGTCTTCTGAGAAAATGATTGCAACAACTATGTATGAAGATAACACTGCATGCATTGCTCAATTGAAAGATGGGTGTATTAAAGGAGATAGGACAAAACATATTTCACCAAAGTTCTTCTTCACTCATGATCTTCAAAAGAGCAGTGCTATTAACATCCAACAAATTCGCTCCTGTGAAAATTTAGCAGATCTTCTGACAAAGTCATTGACAAGCAAAACTTTTGAACAGTTCACAAGGAAGATTGGTCTTCGTCGTGTTAGAGATTATTACATGCATGAGGGGGAGAAATAAATATGTTCTGCACTCTTTTTTCCTTCACCACGGTTTTGTCCCAATGGGTTTTTCTGGTAAGGTTTTTAACGAGGCAACCCTCAAGCAAAGGTTGTTGTACTCTTTTTCCTTCACTGAGATTTTTTCCCATTGGGTTTTTTTTCTTAGTAAGGTTTTAATAAGGCATATCCTTAATAGACATCCAAGGGGGAGTATAGTGAATAAAGTAGATGTCTAATGCAATTGTAACTCCTAGGCATTATTCCTTATTATTATTATTATTATTATTATTATTATTCATCATTGTATATGTTAAATGCAAATCATAGGTTACAATACTTGAGCCTATAAATAGGTCTCATATGACATTGTAGAAGATACATTTGAAGAGTACAATACAATAGCTCTATTATTCTCTCATCTTCTATTCTTGTTCTTGCTCTATTTGAGTTTATTTCATAACAGGGACGGGCAAGTATACTATATGAATTATGGTATTTCTTATGACATTAACACATCAAATCATTTTTGAACTATTCTTCCTTTGCGTTAAAATATAATAAATGTTTAATATATTAAATTTAAATCCTATTTTTTCATGATTGGGTGTCTAAAATAATATTTTAAAAGTGGTTGAAGAATTGATTTGTATAGATAATGAAAATAATTTATTTTTGGTTTGATTTACAATAAAAAAATTCTAACTACATTTCAAAATTATGCATCCTGAAAAAAGAATCGTAAATCGCAGCCACGGCCCACGAAACAAATATCAATATACTTTGCTGGAATTGCACCTTGAGGTGATATTCGAACCCAGTTACCGCTCAGGATCAATCTTTGTTGGCTTGTTGGAATTGTTATAACAAAAACACATAATAATTTTTAAAAAAAATCTTATATAGGTCATTGTCAAAAATAAATAAACTCTTATATAGGCCATATTTATGACTAATAAAACAAATTAATTTAATATATATTATAAATTATCTGGAATTATTAGCTACAAACTGATTTTCTTTAGTAGATAAAAAAACACACTTCATGTTTACTAGAGTATCTTCAAGAAAATAAAAGAGTCCATACATAAAAGAAAGGGGAAATATGTTTTTGATCCCTATAAATTTTGTAAATTTTGTTTTTAGTCCTTACAAAAAATTTCACTCACTTGTAGTCATCTTATTTTCCTCTTTCAATGTTTTTAGTTTTTCATGACTTTTAATAGCACTTAGAAGCTCTATAAAAGACCCCAAAAAAGTGCTGTTAAAAGTTATGAGGGACCAAAAACATTGACGGAGGAAAAAATATAGGGACTAAAAATGAGTAAAAAAATTTATAGGGACTAAAAACAAAATTTACAAATTTATAAGGACCAAAAACATATTTAATCCTTAAAAAATGACTTACTTTAAACTTAACAATAAAAAATATATAAGCTGTAATTTTTGTATTTTACTATCTATATTTTATTATGAAAATAATTGAGTCCTATTTTAATTTTTGACAATAATTTTTTTTCTATAAGTAAAAAATAATATTAAACAAACATTTAGCTCAACATCATTGACACACCTTCTGTGATGTGAAGGATTTGGGAAAACACCAAATCATGTGCTAAGAGCCTAAGACTAAATGCATCACAATACACCAAAGATTTAATACCTTAAGGCTTAATACAATTCAAGAGATACACCAAGAATTTTTTACAATAAATGGGAAGTCATGTCATGTTTGTAGTACACCCGCCACCTAGTGGCTACTCCTTGATATAATTATTAACAAGCAGAATTGCAGATGCCATGCACATTTCAGATTGCAAGAACAAAGCATCGAATAATTTAGGACGGCAAAAGATACCGCATTGTTTGGATAAGTGAATTTGTGAAGGAGAAAAAATGAGAGTTTATTTAATTTAAAGAAAGGGGAAAAAAGTACTGTTCGTACAAGTTTGGAAGGACCCTGGACTTTGGGGGGATTTTATGGTGTGGGTTGTACTATGTTTTTGGTGAATGCCAAAATATATACTATATCTCTTCATATAGTAGGCTAGAAAATCTGAACCAAAATAAAAAAGTAGGCTAGAAATTAAATACGTACGGATGAAAACAAAGTTGCTGTCACACATTCTCCTTTTCAATCCTTAAAATGTGTACGGATACTTCTTTTTGCACATTTGTTCTATAATAAAAAACCTGAAAATGGGCAGGGTATGGGGGATTTCATGCCACAATCCTTTTGGGTGACGCTATGTAATTGAAATGCTAACATAGTCAAAGAGCTGGTATTTTTTGATATATGAATGAGACAGCTTCAAGGAGGCTTTTATCTTAGGTTAGGAAGTTCTCATATGATCTAATAGCAAATCAATATTTTTCACTATTGGATCAAACATCCCACTAGATCTTATTATATTTCAGCACATCATGAAGTCTCTCTTTCAGTGGCGAATCTAAAAACTTTATGTCGCGGGAACAAAAAGTAGTTGAATATTAGCTAAATAGCACTTTTAGTCATTTATCTTTGCTCCAGATTTCACTTCGGTCCTTTATTTTTTTTTTGTCTGTTTTGGTCCTTTATCTTTCATTTTCGCTTCACTTTGGTCATTTATCTTTTTTTGGTCCTTTATGTTTCATTTTCGTTTCATTTTGGTCTCTCACGTTATTATTTAATTCAATTAAAACATTAAAACAATTAAAACAATTAATTCAATTAAAACAATTAAAAAAATAAAACATAAACCCCCCCCCCCCCCACCGTCCACCACCAACCACCACCACCCACCACCGTCAACCACCACCCACAACCGTCAACCACCACGATACACCTCAAAATCAACATTCAACCCCCAAATCTGAAAATCAACATTCAACCCCCAAATCAACAACAAATCTGAAAATCAACAACATTCAACCCCTTTTCGTCAACCCCCAACAACAAATCTGAGTCCCACATTCTGAAATCAAAAACGAAAATCAAAGACGCGTTTCTGGATTTCGAAGACGCGTTTCTGGGTTTCGATTTCGTTTTATTGTGATTTTGATTTTGTGAAGAAGAAGAAGAAGAAGAAGAAGAAGAAGAAGAAGAAGAAGAAGAAGAAGAAGAAGAAGAAGAAGAAGAAGAAGAAGAAGAAGAAGAAGAAGAAGAAGAAGAAGATGAATTTGTGAATCTGAACGAAACCCATTTCTGAATCTGAACGAAATTGTCTAGTTTGAAGAAGAAGAGAAATTTGTGAATCTAAAGAAGAAGAGGAATTTGTGTGTCTGATTGGAGAAGAAGATTGAAAAAAAATACAGATCCAGAAAATATTGAAAAAATACAAATCTGGTTGTTGTTGTTGAAAGATGGGAGCGAATGGTTGTTGTTGAATCAGACACACAAAACTGACGATGTGGAATTAATGTTGTTGTTGTTGAATCCAAACACACAAAACTGACGTTGTTGTTGTTGAATCCGGAAATTAATGTTGATGTTGTTGTTGAATCCAGAAATTAATGAATTACTACTAAATAAAATGTTGATTTTCGTTTTATGCAACATTTTCAGCACACCAATTGTTTTAAAATAATTTTGTTTTAATTGTTTTAATGTTTTAATTGAATTAATTAATAACGTGAGAGACCAAAATGAAACGAAAATGAAACATAAAGGACCAAAACGGACCAAAAAAAAGATAAAGGACCAAAGTGAAACGAAAATGAACGATAAATGACCAAAACGGACCAAAAAAAAGATAAAGGACCAAAAGTGCTATTTAGCCTTTAATATTTGTTAGCAAAAATATTATAAAATATAACTCAAACAGATGGTATGATACCAGATTGGATAATTACCACATTGCCATATTGCTATGCTGTTGGTGGAAATAGTTGTGGCATGACATCAATGTCGCAAGAGGCGAAGGTGATATTGTCTTTGAAGCGAGAGGGAAGACGAAGCGACTAAGAGAGGTGAGAGAGATGGACAACACAACACCAAGATGGTGGAGGTGAACGGAACGGCCGACAACGTAGCTTCAAGAGAAGACAGCGACAAATTTGAGTTGACAGAGGCGAATTTGAGTTTATGGAGGATTCAGATTTGGAATTGAGGACTGATATTTAGTATGAAATTTATCGTACAAAATGTCACAAATACGAAAAGGGAAAGTCGAATCAAAGGGCCTTAATAACAATACATCGTAGGTCTCGCATTTCTTATTGTTCATTCTCGTCATTCGTCTCGTACTAAAAAGTATTCATCTTTGAAATTTCATCGTAGGGAACTCTGTTAGGAACTCCATATTATTGTGTTGACTTTAGTTTCTCTTTTGCCAGGGGTTTTGGTCTAGTCCCCCTGTGTGCTCTTCTCTGTCTTCTTCCTCTTTTTCTTTTTCTTAATAAATTCTGGCATGATACCTGTTTGATTAAAAAAATAACAATACATCGCGGGTCCCACATTTGTCACTGTTCATTCTTTCTCTCTTACTAAAAAGTATTCCTTTTGGAATTTCATCCTATGGGGTTTTTTCAGTCTTGGTCAATTTAGTGAGCTTGATTATGAAATAAATATTTAAAACGTGTATTTGCTTATTCATAAATAAACTTTGGATATTACTTTTCTTCTAAAAAAAATAAACTTTGGATATTGATATATCCATGTATCTGAATTTTTTGAGCAAGATTTGGCAATAATGTTCTGATTAATAGTGATATACACTGATGTAATTGTAGTGTCAATTGAGTTGTATTTTAAATGTAATTGTAGTGGTTAAGTTTGGTCAAGTTGAATAGGTAAAGTATGTACATTTCTCACTGCAGAGATTTCAGTTACATTTCCTGATTCAATCACAACCGTGTATATATGTATCACTTTGTAACAGTTACTGAATAATGAAAAGTATCATTTCATTCTTCACTTTATCTCATTATGGTATCACTCGCTTCTTCTGATCCTGTGCCTTCATCGTAACTCCGCCGCGCTTCTCATCGTCCAACCGTCTCCCATGACGACATCTGAAACTTCACCGGCGAACAATAACTCCTCCGTCTTTCAACTCGGCTCGCAATCGACCACTCCTACGCACTTCACCAATGGACCGAAGCTGTCAATTAAGCTTGATGACAAGAACTTCCTCCTCTGGAACCAACAGGTTGAAGGCGTTGTCAAGATGCACAAGCTCCAACGGTTTCTGGTGAACCCTAAAATTCCGGCGAAGTATGCCACCGACGCCGATCGCATTGCCGATGTTGTTTCCGATGAGTTCGAGCGATGGCTCGTGCAAGATCAAACTCTATTCACCTGGCTGCTCTCCACGCTATCGGAATCTGTGCTTCCAAGAGTCCTTAGCTGTTCACACTCTTGGCAGATCTGGGAGAAACTACATCAACACTACTTCTCGCACCTTAAAGCCAAGGTTCGCCAAATCCGTAACGAGTTGAAAAACACAAAGAAAGGTTCAAAATCGATCTCTGAGTTCCTCACCAAGGTTCACACACTCGCTGGGGTAGTGGCTATCAATAATAATGACTTATTTATTTTTGATCTTCTCGGCAGCAACATGTTTGTGCTTGAGTTATGGGGTTTGATTTTCTTAAATTTTGTTATTTGCTTTAAGATTAGTGATCTGAACTTCAAAATGTTGGAAATAGATTGCTTTTCCTAACTTTTGATAACTTTTAGGCTTTTTGACGAGAGAAAAAGATGAAAAATGGAGGAAGACATGATGCGAGAGATTGATTTGAAGGGGAGAGATAGAGTCAAAGTTAGGGAAAGTTTCCTCCACTAAAGTTAGACAATCGCTGCCCTAGAATTTTGACTTTCTTCTGCCTTGAGAGGATACAAACTTTTAGTGGTCTTTTCAAACTTATTTTTCTAGAGAAGAATTTTACTCCTAGCTTTTGGATCTCAGATATATCAGACAAACAATGTCATGTTGTGGTTAGGTATCTTGAAAGAGCTAATAGCTAGACCAGACAGTTTTATGCTTTAGCTATTTGAAAATCATGACAATCCAAAAAAGCATTCTCATTATTCATACATTTGTCGAATGTAGATTTTGAATTTGTTTATATAATATAATTTTACGAGTTTCGTGAATTTGTTCAAATTATACCATATCGTAATTGTAATTAATTTACTTTTCTTTGAATTTACTTTTAAACGTGATAAACTTTCACTAATTACTAACAAGAAATAAAAGTATTGAAAATATTTTCAAACTAGCTACAACCTTTAACAAGACATGACTTATCATAAACAGTTTTATATGGGCAACCAATTTTAATTTGTTGCTATAAACCTATATTAATTCAGTTTTCTTTTAAGAAAAGTTTTTTTTTCCTATTTTCACTGCTAGCCAAAAGGATATTGCCTATTAAAAATGACTTTGTTGAATGTAGATGTTGAATTTTTAGTATGAACTGCGAGGATAAGGAAATGAGAGAAATGAAGTGAATTGTTGCGTCGTAGGTTTAAATACGCATTCTCATTGTTTTATCAGCTTCTATTGGACAATTTTAGTAACAGTTAAATTGACATGAACAAATTAACTATTTAAAAGTGTTTTGTTTCTCCTAAAAAGTATATTGTTTTTAATTTGTAAAGCGTTCGGCAACAATTTGGTTGTTCTTGATTCACTCAATTAGATAAACATGCCAAACCTGTGCAATTCTAACCTGATATATTTTATAAGGGTCCCATGGGTATATAATGTCGCATGAATTGGACTCTTTTCTGACTCATTTATGATTCATGAGTATAATTGATAATATAAATTTTTTATTCATATTAGTGATAACTCTATTTTATATAGAGTTATTTATGCATCTAAACATAAATAAATTGTTTGAAACCAAGTATAATATCTGTTAAATATAGTAGTATAAGTAAGATAACAACATTTTATGTTTCAAAGAGGATTATGTAATGATTTAAGCATTTTATATATATATATATATATATATATATATATATATTGGTATGTTTGATATGTTTGTTCAGTACACCTGCAGTTAGGTGCAAATACACCAAGGAAACAACAATGCATCTGCACTAAACTACTCTTACAGCAGTGCCACTGCACTTAGGTGCAACTGCACATAGGTGCATCTGCACCATCCTGCGCTGAAGGCAGATTTAACCCCACCTTGGAAGCACCTCAATTCATACCAATACATAAACTTTTCTATGACATCATGCTTAGTCATAAGTCACATGGAGACACATGCCAACATGCAAGAGGAGGCGCCCACAATGGAAAATCATCATGAAAGGCTACACATCTAGAACACATGGCTTTCCACAATTGGACCTCCCATTTGGACTCAATCTTCTCAATCAAAACTCTGAAAAGTAACCATGGTTAAGCCACCTTTGGTCAGCTTGATCTCCAAGCAAACCCTCACTTGAAGGAAACCTCCAAGGCTATATAAAGGCTTCCACTTCTCACTTGAAGATAATCTCATTCATAAGAAATTCACATATAATTTAGTAGTTTCCTTTCTTGTATTTTATTTTATAGTTTTAGTAGTGGTTAGTTGGCAAGAAGGTAAGGAGGGAACTGACGACTTCTTCCTTCACTTCTTCATCAAGTTAGTTAGGTGCAACGGCACCAGGAAGTCAGTGCTTCTGCACTGCTGGGCAAATTTATGCAAGAGTACTTCAATCAGTGTAATCTCTACCCTATTGATATCTCTTGTATTTTCCATTATATTAACATGTTTTATTTCATCTATCTTTGCCTTGCAATGCATATTATGAGCTAAACCTCTTTGGTTGAGATGTTCTAACTTTATAATGAGCTTTTGAGTAAGTTATTGTGCATTTAAGTGTTGCATGTATTTTGGGTCTTGTGTTATACTATATCCATCTTATTGTGAGGTTGATCGCTTAGAATAAGTAGAGTTATATTCACAGACATGGTTTATAACTATAAATCAAGACTAATAAGGGTGAGTGTTTTAATGAAGGCTTTGTTAACTTGAGTAATAAAGAAAACTTTGTTAAAACCATGTTAAGTCCTAGACATAGGATAACATAGTCCTTAGGGTTAAACCGTGGGTACTTCAAAGGTAGGAGTGAACTTATTTAGCACGCCTAGACATAGGAAGCTTATAACGAAACTCTGAAGAAAGTAGCTGAAAGGCACATACTCTTGCAGCTGCACTCAATGCATCTGCACCTTTGTGCATCTGCACCTTGGTGCATTTGCACCACGTAAAAGCACAAAACTCTCAAAAGTGAATTAATTAGTGAAGACATCTCAACTATCATTCTCAACTGATTTCCTTCATATTCTTTTACATATTTGCATTCTGCTTTCACTTGACATTAAAACCCCAAAAATTGTGAGTAGTGTAGTAGCACTAATTTATATGCTTTCTAAACATACAAAAATTTAACCAATCCATGTGGGTTCTACCTTTCTCATCACTATATATTACTTGTTTTGTGACTGTGTATACTTGCACACTTTTCCACACACCAAATTTTTGGCGCCGTTGCTGGGGATTGCCATTAATTTTTGTTGTTTAGATTTATAAATTAGTGTTTTATTATTCTGGTAGTTTGTTTCTTAGTGCAGATGCACTAGCTTGTGCACAGGGTCAGATCACCAGAATTTGCATTAGATCCTAAGATAGAGAGAAGGTTTAGAAAGTTGCTGAGGCTCAAGAAACAAAGAGTTCAAAGCTGCAGAGTCACTATGTCTCATCAAAGTGAAGAAGAGGGATCTAGACCAGGTTCAAGCGGAGGATCAGTCAGAGGTGGCCCAAGCACTCATCATGAACCTGAGAATGATCACAGAGAGCAATTCATCAACATGAGACCAATAGGTATGATTAATGATAGAAATAGACCCATGAGGGATTATGCTATGTTTAATCATCAAAATATGCAAACAAGTATAGCAAGACCTCATATTGATGCTGTGCATTTTGAATTTAAACTCATGATGTTCCAAATGCTACAAACAATAGGTCAATTTGGTGGATCCATCCATGTGGATCCCCATGAGCATTTAAAACAATTTTTAGAAGTATGTAGTAACTTTATTCTTCCTGGTGTTAGTGAAGATGCATTTAGACTTAAGCTATTTCCATATTCTTTGAAAGATAAGGCTAAATCTTGGTTGAATTCAATGGAGCCTAATTCTATTCATTCATGGAATGAAATGACTGAAAAGTTTTTAGCAAAATATTTTCCACCCATAAAAAATGCCAGGATGAGAAATGATATTACATCTTTTAGATAAAAAGAATTTGAATCATTGTTTGAAGCATGGGAAAGATGGAAAGAACTTTTAAGAAAATGTCCACATCATGGTCTACTTGTCATTATTCAAATGGAAACTTTTTATAATGGTTTAGAACCCCAAACCAGAATAATGCTTGATGCATCATCTGGGGTGCGTTATTAAACTTGTCTTATAATGAAGCATGTGAATTGATAGATAGAATTGCAACAAACATTTCTAGTTGGCCTACTGAGAGGGTGAGTACCCAAAAGAAACCATCAGGGGTACATGAAATTAGTGATGTATCAGCCCTATCTGTTCAGTTAGCCTCAACTTTAGGAATCAAAACAACTATATTAGAATTAAAGTTAGGAAGCATCCAACCTTGTTGAAAAAATTGCAGGACAACATTATAAACATCTTGAGCAACAATGTCTCAGTAATGATAAACGAAGAAACCACCAAACCCATCGAGACCAAGGGCACCGTTCCCATTAAGAGAGAAAACTGTAGTTTTAACCTCATCCATAGAGGGAAAACTGGTAAGCACAACATTGTCCCTATCTGAAACTAAAGAAGGGATAACTTCTTGAATAAGACCATTAGGACGACAGTTATTGTTAACAGAGAACAAATTTTGATAATAATTCAAAATATGGTTCTCAATAGCAATAACATTGGATAGAACATTATCCCCATCCTTCATAGTAGAAATTCTCTAAGTGGCATTTTTAATCTTAGTCATTCTATGAAAAAAGGCAGTATTTCTATCCCAAGGTTGTGTCAGTTAACTCTAGATTTCTCCTTCCAATAAGATTCTTCATAATTTAAAGGCATCTACAAATTAATTTGAGCCTCCTTCTCGAGAGAGAGTAAAGAGTCAGAACCTCCTTGATTATTAATCTGCTCCTGGATATTATCAAGCTTGGCTAAAGCTTCATTAACGTTATCGAAAACATTACCGAAAACAATAGTATTCCAGTCTTTAAGCTTAATCTTCAAGTTTTTCAACTTCTGGGATAAAACATGCATGTGACAACCAACAACCGGAGTTTGCCAAGCCTCAAAGACCCCCTTACAATTAGGGTGTTGAGCCCACATTTTCATAAACTTGAAAGAAGAGCGCTTCTGAGAAGTCTCCTTTTTCATAAGCAAGAGCAAAGGAAAATGATCAAACATACTTCTGGTAAGAGTACAACAGTCCACACTGTCCCAAAAATTGAGTCAAACCTCATTACAAATGGATCTATCAAGTCTCTTCTCAGTATAATTATTTCCAAGCCTACCAAGTCTATTCTATTTTCCTTCCATTGTGTTTTCAATAATATGAACATGACACTACAACATTTTGACCCTACGGCAACGCTTGAAAACCGTTGCGTAAAGCCAAAAAACCGTTGTCTTTGCTTTCGGCAACATGAGGTAAAACTCTCTTAGTTGGGATGCTATAATCTTTGTAATGATATTTTAATGGTTTAATGTTATATACTGGTGTTTGCATTTTAGTTCTTGTGCTAAACTTCTTTCAAACTCATTTTGGGATTAGCCAACTGAGATGGTTATAGTCATGAATACAGACATGGTTTATGATTAGAACTCAAGAACTAATGTGGGTAAGAGTTTAATAAAGGAAACTTTGTTATTCAATGCTTAAATCTAGACATAGGAAAGTATAGTCCACGGGGTGACATTGTGGGTACTTCATATACAAGGTTGAACCGATTTAGAGCTTAGACATAAGCTCTTGTAACGAAACCCTGGCGTCAGTGACTGAAAAACACACATCAATTGATACAACATCCAGTGCTACAACATCGTATATAACATTATTCTGTTTTAAGGGATTTACTTAGTAAAAAGCATTCCAACTATCTTCTCACTTGACCTTCACTACTATCTTTACTAAGCTTGTTTAATTTATGCTACTTTACATTTTTGAAATCAAAATATTTCTTACTTGGTTACTTCTCACTAGTTAAACTACTATTTTAAACTTTTGTTCTGCACCTAGTAGTATTTTGGTCGGCTGTTGTTGGTAGGTCTCTTGGTGCCCTGGCAGGAGGTCAGTGAGCGCCCGGGGGGGTACCTGCAAAGCCACTCCGACGCTCAAGTTAGTATGAGAATAAGCTAGTGAATTTTCAAGGGAAGAGTGTGTACCGTATAAATGGCTATGCGAGCCGGTATTTATAAGAAATCGATGCTCGTCTGTGGACCGTCGGATTATCAGAATCGATCTGAACCATCCAAGCGTGGTGGCTTTAGTTGGGCTTGTATGTAGTGGATATGGGTCGAATCGATTGGGCTGATCCATATCCAATTGCTAAACGCACCCCCTGGTTTTGCTAAATGGACCTCTTGGTCCAGTCCAGAACAGTTGCCCCCCAAGTCGAGATTATTCCGGAGGATGGTCTTGGCTTGAAGAATTTTCGCCGGTCTACCAGATGTGTGAAGTCGCGTGGGACACTGCCTTTGTCACGACCGTGTTTTATCATTTTCACTCTCTAGAGTAAAAAAGAAAAAAAAATTCTTTGCTGTAATGCGTTACTCTGTCTGTCTTGTCGGGTCGTACAAGATCACTTCGTTGCGACCATGACTCAGGCCTCCTATGGGGTAATCCTTGTGCCAAGCGTCAAGCTAGGGTGTCGTATCTTGATGTTGGCGCCCTCCTGGGCGCCTTGTGCCAAGTGCTACATTCTGCTGTTAGGCCCCTCCTGGGAGCCTTGCAGAATGCTTGTTCGGTGCGTGCGTACGCCGGGTGTCTCCTCGTGGAGCAGGATTTTACGAGACAAGGTTGGGTGCCCTCATGGGTGCCTTGGACGCCTCGTTGCACAGTGCTGGCTGCCCCCTTGCGAAGGACTTGCTTCCAGACGACCTCCTACCTGGTGCCTTCATGCCAGGCGCCATCAAGCCAGACGCCCTCTGCCAGTCGCCCTCATGGGCGCTGCCTGTTTCTGTATTGGCGCCCTGCCAGGAGCCCTCATGGGTGCCTTGGGTGCCTATACGCCAGGTGTCTCCTCGTGGAGCAGATTTTGCGAGACAATGTTTTGGTGCCCTCATGGGTGCCTTGGGGGCCTTGTTGCACAGTGCGGATTTATGAAGTCGAGTGGGACACTGCCTGTGTAACGACTGCTGTAACACCCCATTTCTACCCGGCAAAATAATGCAAAAATATCAGAGTTCATAAAAATCTTTTTCGACAAACAACTGAGTGCCACATTTACTTCGTGAAAACAACAACGAGTTAATTCGTTTTTGAAAACAGTTATACAACACGTTTGGATGAACCGATAAAACAACCATTTTAATCCCCAGAAATAATTCATCTTTAAAAACTACGCAGCGGATTCACAACAAGTCAAATTAAATAATCGTTGCGTCTTAACGACTCAAGACCGCTCAGAAACATCAAAATATGCAACATAACAACTTAAGGCTCCAACAACGAAATAACAAGGCAAACAATATTAAAACGCGTGATCGTTCCCCCGAGTGTTACATATCAGAGCGACGACACCGACTCGATCAAACAAAGGTGAACTGCCTTCATTCGGGATTACCTGCACGTTACCAACATTGGGGTAACATTCAAACAGAATGGGTGAGATATCGCACTATATAATCGGATACACGAAAAACAATATATATTTCAGGTCAATTCATCACTTAACAGCAGTCAAAATCATCTCATTCACATAAGCGTGCACATAATGTGAAATGTGACTCAACTCAGGGCCAGCGCCCTATAATGCATGTGGTACCATAATTCAAACCCGTAAATAGGGGCATCAACATCGCAACATCGTCGTCGTGGTTTGAGTAGAGCTCCATCGTAAAATATGATATGCATGCGACGCTATGTAAATGCACAAACAAATAACAATGGGTACATAGCAACGCAACACATCGGAAAGCAACATTGGCCGTAGGCCTACAACACATCACCTGCCAATAAATAGAGGAAAATTCGTCTTCGTACAACCTTCGTCGTCAACAATTTACAACTTAGCAATTTTCAACATTTTGGCAACATCGCAATATTTTAGCAATTTTCAACATTTTAGCAACTTTGGGCCTAATCACATATTCAACATCATTTTAAATAACAATCGTGAAATTCACATTTGGGCAGCCACACTTGGCGCCCTTGGCGCCCACTGCGCCAAGCAACACAATTGGCAGCCAAACTGGCGCCCATGGCGCCCAGCAGCACAACGGGCAGTCAAACTGGCGCCCTTGGCGCCCAGCAACGCAACACAGCACAAGGCAGCCTGATTTAGGCGCCCATGGCGCCCCTGCGCCAGACACAGCAACAGGCAGCCAGAACATTGGCAACCATGGCGCCACTGCGCCAGACACAACAAGCAACAACAGAATTTGGGCAGCCAATCTTGGCGCCCTTGGCGCCCATGCGCCAGGATAACACAGCCATCGCAACAGGGCAGCCACAACCTTGGCGCCCTTGGCGCCCATGCGCGAGAACCACACACCAAACAACAATTGGGCAGCCACAACATGGCGCCCTTGGCGTCCATGCGCCAGAACAACACCTAAAACAGCAACTGGGCAGCCACCACGTTGGCGCCCTTGGCGCCCATGCGCCAAAACAACACAGGAACATCGCAAACCGGGCAGCCAATACTTGGCGCCCATGCGCCAGGAAGCATCAACCGGCGCCCATGGCTCCCAGGAACAGCAACGACGGGCTGCCAGAATTCGGCGCCCTTGGCGCCCTATGCGCCAGGTACCTGCAAAAACAGCAACACAACACAACAGGATGGCGCCCATGGCGCCTAGCACAGTTTCAGGAACGGCGCCCATGGCACCCAGGCAACAACACACGCACAGAATTTGGCGCCCAGGAAGGCGCCCAGCCACAGCAACAGCAACATTGGCGCCCATGGCGCCCTATGGACAGAATTTTTGGTTCAAATCATTAACAAGCAAGATCAATCATCAACAAGCAAGATCAATCATCATCAATCATGTCCAATCATGCTCAATCATCATCAAATCACATTCATTCATCATCAATCAAATTCAATTCCTACAACTAGGGTTTTCTAACTTAATCACCTAGGGTTCCATTAACCTTCCTACATAGAGCCATTCATACACCCAATTATAGAGATAGAACCCCACCCTTACCTTAGCCTTTGGAGAACTCGAAGCCTTGCCCTAGCTCTCTCTCCTCTTCGCCGCGCCCCTTCCCTCTTCTCTTCTCTCCAATTCTAATTTTTTTGATCCTTCTAAATGAGCCAAACCCTAAATGCCTCTTATTTATACTTTAGTTAATTTTGTGGGCTTTTCTATAGCTTATGGGAATTGTATCATGGGCCTCCCTAACACTCCTCATTTTACTACTCCCAACCCTAACAATAGGCCCACATATACTAGCATTATTATTATTCTGTTATTTTTCTACCAATTAAATTTCCAAACAATTCAATTAAATAATTAATTAAATTTTGGGGGCGTTACAACTCTCCCCCACTTAGAATATTTTCGTCCTCGAAAATTCACTTGATTCGAACAACTCTAGACAAGACTCCCGCGTCTTGCTTTCCAGCTCCCACGTCATGCTCTCTCCGGCAGCTCCCAACCAGACTACTTTCACCAAAGCGATCTCCTTACCTCTTAGAGCCTTCACCTCATGATCCTCGATACGCACAGACATCGTCTCCACAATGAGATTATCCCGTACTCGCACATCATCCGCTTGGAATCTCAAATCCTTCCTTCGCTTATTATGATGACTCTTCTGTCTACTTTGCGAAGTTTTCCTCTGCTCCCGAATTATTTTCCGCGACTGTCTAGCAGACAACAAACCAGCTTCCTCCTCTTCAGGGGTAGAAAAACTTACAGACTTGCTATGACAATTAATATGGGCATGGTTATACTCTAACCAGTTCATACCTAAGATCACATCCACTCCGCTTAACGGCAACCAAATTAAATCAACAACAAAGTCTCTGTCGAAAATCGACAAGGGACACCCAGAACACACAAGAGAAGTAGTCACCAACCCATTAGCTGGAGTGTCGACAACCATTTCTCCATTCATAGAAGACAACGCAAGACCCAATCTTTCAACACAATCAGCAGCAATAAAACAAAGAGTAGCACCGGTATCAAGCATGTACCTCTAATAAGTCCGCCCTCCTTAGAAGTCTCTGACCCTACCAAAGCGAACACTCTTCCACCAGCTCGTTCCTTCTTCGGCTTCTGGCACTGACTACTGATGTGCCCTCCTTCGCCACAGTTGAAACAAACCACCTCCTTGTGCTCACACCCGGACGCCTCATGTCCGATCTTACCGCAACGGAAACACCTCTTCGCCTCAGCTTTGCATGCATTACTCTTATGACCACCTTCGCCACATCTGAAACACACGATACCAGCCGAAGTATCTCCCCCACTAGTCCTCTTGCCCTCAACAGCTTTCGGTTCACCTCTACCAGCAGGAGCATCATACGGCTTACCACGACTCTGAGACTTGCTCCTCTTCTCGTTAACAATCTTATAATGAGCATTGCTATCCTCCTCGTAGATCCTGCAGCAGTCAATCAAATCAGCAAAGACACAGATCTTCTGATATCCAATGGCCTTCTTGATCTCTGGTCGCAACCCGTTCTCAAACTTGATGCACTTCGAAAATTCAGCAGTTGCTTCACTGTAGTGCGAGTAAAACTTAGCCAATTCCACAAACTTAGCAGCTTACTCAGTAACCGACAGTTTTCCTTGCTTCAGCTCAAGGAACTCAATTTCCTTCTTACCCCGAACATCTTCCGGATAGTACTTCCTCGTAAATTCCCTACGGAACACAACCCAAGTGACCTCTTCACTTGCAGCTACCAACCTTTGACTAGTCTCTAACCACCAGTCATCAGCTTCTTCTGCCAACATATGAGTACCATAACGAACTTTCTGCGCTGGAGTGCAGTCCATCACACGGAAGATCCTCTCCATCTTTGACCGGCCTTTAGTTTATATTTCTGGCTTTCTTGCTTTCGAGCATGTCTTGTTTCGTTGAAGTCTCCATCCTCAGGAGAGGGGGTTGTCTACAAGTTTCTTTTTGTCTGTTTCGTGACTGCTTGTTCTGCCCCCTGCCGCGCAGGTTGTGAGATGGCGAGGACGAATGGGACAGCCTGGACGAATGGGGTGTACCCTGGTCCCATTTCTACTACCAGGCAGGCCGGATATCCTGTGGGGGGGGGGGGATCTGCAATAGGTGGTGATAACGTGCCTTTGGAGGAGGCGGGCATACCTGGCTCTATCGTTACCTCTTCCGATGATGATGATCTTCCATTTGAGTACGAAGTGGTTGAGATTGATGGTCTTAATTATGATTGGGTTGCTTGCACCGTTCGCTTTACCAGGAGTTTCTACCTTCCGGGCAAAGAGCCCCCCCGCTATATACAGGAGGCACTGGGAGATGATTGGCGTGTTGAGGTGGTTGATCCCAATGATAGATTTTCCTATGCCGCCTATGATAAGGCGATTAGCCATGTTCAGTGTTTGTATCCGGCAGCCATTCTAGAGTCGGGTATTTTTCAATTTGATCATGATGTTTGGGACGGGAGGATCGTCAAATACCACTCCAACGGGGTTGACTTCGATGTCGTTGCCCCCTGATTACTTCTTTCAGTCCAGTTTTTTGATTGTGTAATTTTTCTTTGACTTGTCGAATTTCGTTATGTGTCTTGCTTATTAGAGCCTTGCTGTCTCCGGGGCGATTTTTGTATTACATTTCACCCCAACGGGGTTGACCTCGATGTCATTGTCCGCTGATATTTATGTTACCTTTTGAAACGTCTATGTTTCTTCTTTGCCTAGCTTGTTTCTTATGTTTATAATTGGCACGCGTTGGATGGCCTCGGGCACACGTTCTTGCCTTGCGCACCTGAATATACAATTTCATTTCGCTTCATGGCAAAGGGCTATGTTTTGAAGTTGGTGCCTTCGTGGGCGCCTTGTGCCATGCCTTCTGATGCTGGTGCCCTCCTGGGCGTCTTGTGTCAAGGTGCAAAGTCCTGATGTTGGCGCCCTCTTAGGCGCCCTTCCGGACTCAGGCGCAAGTCATTGCCTTGCACATCTGTATGTATGATCTCATACCTCCTCGTGGCAGGTTTATTCTGGAGGCAGTTTGTCAGAGGGGTCTGAATCTAACTTGCCCATTAAAGGTTGCGATATGTCGCTTCGCGCCTCGTGGCAAAGTTAACTCCGAGGGCAGTTTATCAGAACTCTGTCTGAATTTAACTCGCCCATCAGAGGTTGCGACACGTTTAAAGTCGCTCTGTGACTCGTGGCAACGTTAACTCTGGGGGCAGTTTATCAGAACACGGTCTGAATATAACTCTCCCATCAGAGGTTGCGACGTGTTTAAAGTCACTTTGCACCTCGTGGGACTCTGGGGGCAGTTTATCAAAACACGGCCTGAATATAACTCGCCCATCAGAGGTTGCAACACGTTTAAATCCGCTTCGCACCTCGTGGGACTCTGGGGGCAGTTTATCAGAACACGGTCTGAATATAACTCGCTCATCAGAGGTTGCGACACGTTTAAAGTCGCTTCGTGCTTCGTGGCAAAGTTAACTCTGGGGGCAGTTTATCAGAACACGGTCTGAATATAACTCGCCCATCAGAGGTTGCGACACGTTTAAAGTCGCTTCGTGCCTCGTGGCAGAGTTTACTCTGGGGGCAGTTTATCAGAACTCGGTCTGAATATAACTCGCCCATCAGAGGTTGTGAGGCCAGTGGCCATGGTTTTCCATCTTCTGTTGATAGCGCCCTCCTGGTTGCCTTGCTGTTGATGGCGCCCCCATAGGCGCCTGGGTGCCGAGCGCCTTCTATGGTGCTGGGTTTCCATCTTCTGTTGATAGCACCCTCCTGGGTGCCTTGCTGTTGATGGCGCCCCCATAGGTGCCTGGGTGCTGGGCGCCTTCTATGGTGCCAAGCCTTATTTTCTTTTTGTGCCTTGGTGTTAGTCGCCTGGGTGCCAAGTGCTAGGCATCCTCTATGGTGCCAAGTGCTAGACATCCTCTATCGATCAGAATTTAACTCCCGTCAGAGGTTGCGACATGTTTAAAGTCGCTTCGCGCCTCGTGGCAAAGTTCGATATTGACCTGCGTCGGTCGGGGGATCTCCTCGATGGCGATCCCGGTGGTGCCTCTGGTGGATATTGACCTGGTTCCACCGTTGCCCCCCAAGTCGATATTGTCCTGGGGGATGGTCTTGACTTGACGTTGTTGTTTAGGAAGCCCTCGTAGGTTAGGTTGCCATTACGGCTCATGCCGTCGTCGGGTCTGCTAATTTTGTCAGAGGATCACAGCAATTATCCTGCTCGTCTATTGATATTTTTTTGCTGACTTGCCTTGATCGAGGTGATTGATGGTGGGCGAGCAACACCACATTTTCTTTTCCTCTTGGCCGATTACATTACACCTAGGGGGCGAGCATAGGAGAGTGTGAGGGCGAGCAGAGGAGAGTGTGAGGGCGAGCAGAATGACACCATCACTTCACGCATTAGTTTATTTCCTCTCACGCTCATGCATCATTTGATTTTCTCACGTGCTCGCACACTATGTTATTTGCTCACGTGCTCATGCACTATTTTATTTTCTCACGTGCTCGTGCGCTATGTTATTTGCTCACGTGCTCGTGCACTATGTTTTTTTGCTCACGTGCTCGTGCACTATGTTTTTTGCTCACGTGCTCGTGCACTTGCTCACGTGCTCGTACACTCACATGCTCATGCATCCTTTAATTTTCTTACGTGCCACGTATGAATTGGATTTTGAAGAATTGTAGCTCTGCTTCTTAGCTTTCCAACGCATGCTTACACGCCTCAATCGGATAAACACAGATGAAGTTATGACCTGCAGACTAGACATCACCCTTGTAGGTGGGTATCTCTGGTGTCTGTGACCTCATGGTCTCGTCATTTGCTTGACTTCTACGCCTTTCTTAGCACTTGCTACCCAAGACATCGTGGTCTCATACCTTGGATCCCCGCCGGGTGGGTGCCGTGATGTTGGCTGCTTTGCTTTAGGAAGATGAGCGCGCCATGACACCCTTGACTCCCATACTTGGAGAGATGATCTTGGCTTTAGGTTAATGTTGAGGTTGCCCCCTACGATCCAGGTAGTCCCTCCTTGCATTGTATGTTGGGTCTCAGACTTGTCTCGCTCCACTCCTGACTATGGAGTTGAACCTTTTTTCTTTCTTGATATTTTACATTTGTGCTCAAACAACAAAATTCATAACTAGGCCTTGCCTTAGGCTCGAGTCTTGATGCTTTGCTCCTTATTCGGAGTCGCGAGTTTCATCCTCTTCTTCATTCACGTATTGGGCGAGCTTCCCTTCTTCAATGTCATCCCTGGGGGTGTTGCATTTGCTGGTACTGTGCCCACAATAAGTTAGATCAGCCTTCATGCTGCCAACCTTGGTCTCCTCTTGGTAGGCCATGTTGTCTTCTTCATAGTCTATGTACTTTTGAAGCCTGCGTCGGTCGGGAGATCTCCTCGATGGCGATCCCCGGTGGTGCCTCCAGTGGGTGTCGACCCGGTTCCTTGACCTCTCTCGAGTATCAAGGGATGTGCGTGAGTAGGTCCTGGAGCGGGAGTCGTGAGACTGGTAGGTATCATCCGGAGGGGATTGAGGGGTCCCTTAGAGGTGAGCCTGATCCTCCATGAGGGGGAGAACGATGGTGCCTCGAAGTCACCGTTGTTGGAGGAAGGGTTCCCCTGCCAGGTGCCCTCATGGGCGCTGCCTGAAGTTGCCATGGCGCCCTCATGGGTGCCAGGCGCCCTCATGGGCCCTGATGCTGCCCTGGCGCCCTACCAGGCACTCTCATGGGCGCTGCCTGATGTTGCCATGGCTCCCTGCCAGGCGTCCTCATGGGTGCCAGGCGCCCTCATGGGCGCTGTCTGATGCTGTCTTAGCACTCTGCTGGTTTTCCTGATGCAGCATAGCTTGAGTGCGATTGGCCAGGAGATCTAAAAGCTGACTCACATTCGAAGGATGGGCAGGCTGACTGGTACCCTCGTCAGGTAGGGTTACGACGTTGCCTTCCGGAGTATCCCCTGGTTGGGATGCCGGCACGGCAATGCTTTGAATCCGGGGTCTGCCTCTGGGGGCCATGGAATAGCAAGAGAAAAGTTCGAGTAGTGATGATGTGAAAGATAGATATCTCCCACTGTGGTCGCCAATGTTCTGTACCTAGCAGTATTTTGGTCGGCTGCTGTTGGTAGGTCTCTTGCTGCCCTGGCAGGAGGTCAGTGAGACCCGGGGGGGTACCTGCAAAGCCACTCCGACGATTAAGTCAGTATGAGAATAAGCTAGTGAATTTGCAAGGGAAGAGTGTGTACCGTATAAATGGCTATGGGAGCCGTTATTTATAGGAAATCGATGCTCGTATGTGGATCGTCGGATTATCAGAATCGATCTGAACCATCCAAGCGTGGTGGTTTTAGTTGGGCTTTTATGTAGTGGATATGGGCCGAATCGATTGGCTGATCCATATCCAATTGCTAAACGCACCCCCTGGTTTTGCTAAATGGACCTCTTGGTCCAGTCCAGAACAACTTTGAAGTTAATATCAATCTATGTGGGTACGATCTCTACTTTTTCACTATATTACTTGTTATGATTGTGTATACTTGCAGAACACCTTTCCACACAACAAAAACCCCCTTTCATTCAATATTAAAATGTAAGTCAATGCTGCTTATGTGTCCAAGTGACACAAATCTCATTTTTTGTCCAATTTAGTCCCTCATTAAACCTTTTTGGAATGTTAAAAAATGAGACATTTTAGTCCTTGTATTTTGGGGACAAGTTAGTCCTTTTTCTCTAATATTCCAGAAAAATAGTTTCTAGAATGTGGCAAATCTATTTTGTGCAATCTAGTTTAGGTCATTTTTCGTTGTGCTATATACTTAAAAAAAACCTGTAGAATCGAACGCTCGAACCAAAACACCATGTGACCAAATATATTGGATGACTATTTTAAAACCACAAATTATTGTTTGCTTAGACCTTTTACCTTTGGAATTTTTTATTAAATTATTATATTTTCAAAGCTTGGATTAGATGAATATTTTTAAATTTGAGTTTGATTCAGTGCATTTTATACATTTTCGAACTTTTTAACTATTTAATAGTGTGAGTAAGTACGGGGCAATGGGGTTGCTCTCTTATTCACTTACCCTGTTTTTTGTGATAAAGGGTTCTCATAGGTGTTTTTTGTTAGTTATTTTGATTCTCAAATGTGTTTTTTTTGTCAAATTAGTCCCTAAAATAAAAGGACGTGTTTGTAATTTTGGCACATTCAAAAATTAAAACGCTTAAATATGTTTTTAGTCCCTGTAAATATAAGGTCATTTGATTTTAGTCCCTATAATTTATTTTTTAAATAACTCCCCCAATTTTTTTTTATTAGTCATTCTATTAAGTCTCTATTAGTGGTTTGCTGAGTTGTCTAACAGGAGATTCATTTGGCTTTACCAAATCATTACTTTTAATTTTTTTTGACCAAAAATTTTCTTTTAATTTTAAAAATGGTGACATGAATAAATTGATGAATTACCAAACTAATTAGGGTTTGTTCTGCTGCACTCTCCACTGTTTTCTCGCTCTCTGGCCGGTCTTTCACTCACCACGGTTCTCTCTCTCAAATAAAAAAAAGTAGAGAAGAACAAGAATGAAGTCCTTCACTCTTCCTCTCTCCCTTTTCTATTTTAATCTTTGAACCCCACTGTAGTTTTTTGTTTTTCACATATGTGAATCTTCCTTTTGATTCAGTCATAACCTACCCTATTTGAAAACTCTTGCTTGCAGATTTTGGTATTTTTCTTAACTTCCCAACATGTCAATGCGTGAGCGTAATAAGCTTATCAGCCTAGAACTAGAAGAAGGATTGGATGTTTTGCAGAAGGGCATCACGAAAATTCTAGAAGGCTTGCCGGAACCTCAGTTCAGTTCTAATGACTACATGATGCTGTATACGTACGTACGCACCCATCCCTTAGATGCTTTTTGGTTTTTCCGTTTCGTTTCTTGCATGGGTTCGAAATTACGATTGCGAATATACTTCAAACCTTGATATTGTGGCAAAATGCTAGGAAATAATGCGACCACAATTGCCGTTGCGATGCGATGCCGTTGGGACACCTTTAAAACCATTATATTGGGGCTGCAATTGGGGTTCTTGAGACTTTCATATATATGCTCAAATGAGTTTATTCTATATCCCTTTCGGGCACTGATTTTTCCCCTTCAATCGTAAATGCAGGACAGTATACAATATATGCATTCAAAGTCAAAGGCCTCCTTACAACGTTGCCCGACAACTGTATGACAAATATAAGGCAACATTTGATGTGTACATCACATCAACGGTGAGTAACACACTGTCATTTCGCTATCATATTCATACTGTTAAGTGTTTTTTTGATCACTTCATACTGTCAAGTGTTTAAATGAACTTTAAATTCTTTCTAATGTATTATTTGGCTATCCCTCCTTGCTTGCTATGCAAGTCACACTCACAGATGATTTGTATTACACCAAGAGAAATGAATGAAAGCATTATGAAGAAGAAAATAGATAAAAACTGAATCATATAAATGATATTACTTTTTAATTTTGAGTTGTTGACATTATTAAAATGTTAGTTGTTTGAGAGAAATTCCTTGTACAGTCAGGCTATGTTAGGAAGTTGTAGAAACATGGGATTGAATGGAAAGGGATGGAATAAATTGGAGAGGGAAGGGGTGCAATGGGAAAGAGTTGCTGTTCTTCTCATGTTTGTTTGATCAATGTAACGAGGATGGTAAAGGGTCGCAATCGGAAACCTTTAACATGATCTTACCCTTGCCTAATAGACTCGAAAAATACTTGGAAAGTAAAGAGTCACCATGCCTTGTCTTGAAGCTTGCATACTTGGTTTTCTTGTATGCCATTTTAAGTAGCCATGCAATAAAGATAATCCTACCAACCTGAGCTGAGGGAATCTTTGCTGGAAATACTGTAACCCTATGAATGGAGCATTTTTAGGTGGTAATGTAATTTTTGAGGGGAATTCAAATAAAATATTTGAATTCCCCTCAAAAATTCCCATCCAAACATACACTAAGAAAATTTGGACATATGTCAAGTTGTTGTGCATTCAATTTAGTTTAGTAATATTTAATTCAATGGCAGCCTTTATTTTTGACTTTTTGTCCTCTGTGACTAGATAAGCTTTCTGAAATTTTAACCTGCATTGTGAATCTGAATCATCTGATATGCTAAAAATTTCCCTTTCCCATGCGGCTTTATATGATTTTAAGTTTTAACCGGGGTATTTAGAACTGTTTACAAATTGTGTACAACGCGTGCGGGTAATGAAAACTCCAAGCTACTGCATGTCCAGTGTAACAAGATCTTTGATTAATATTAACTCCACACCAAGTATAATTTCTAACACTAAACCTTAGTTGTTCGCTTACTCACATCTATCAGCCATTCAGATTTTGCTAATCACAGAAGGTCGAGACACAATAGTGCAGGTATTAATTAACTTTGACATAATTAAAGTTAATATGATTTTCTTATCACTAGGTCTTGCCATCTTTGCGGGAAAAGAAAGATGAAATTTTGGTGAGAGAACTGCTCATAAGATGGTCAAATCACAAAATTATGACCAAGTGCCTCTTAAATTTTTTTCGTTTTCTTGACAAATTCAACATCCCAAGATGGGGAGTTCCTTCTCTTGAAGAAACCAGCTTCTTATCCTTCTATTACCTGGTTGGTGATGAGATTCCTTTGAGAAGTTGCACTATGATTTTTTTCTAATTTTATTTTACTTTTCCCTTCCCCCCTTCTTAACTCTGGGTTTACTTCATTTTATTTGTCCCAACTCCCAGGTATATGAAGAGATGAATAAACAAGTTTTGGATGCTATATTAGTTATGGTATTCCCTGTTTTCCATTTCTATATTTTTTTTTATAAGTAATTTATAATTTATTTCTCTGTTCATATAATTATTGATAGGAACTTGTTTGGATTGGCAAACCAAGAGATGCTTGACCTTGTCAACCATCTAATGCAGGTGTTAGACTTGCGTTGGAAAAAAAGGGTTTCACTCTTTCTGAATTTCTGTAATGATAGGTTATGTTTCTCTGATTTATCTATGTAGTTGAATCAGAATGGTTGTAATTTAAATATCTTCAAAATGCTGTTAGACACTCAATCTGAAATAGCCATTTGGTTTAATCTTGTTATTTTCATTTGAATTTTACTTTTAATGGCTCTTTTGTCTTCATTTCCTGGTATCCAGATCGATCGGAAATGTGCAGGAGAGAAGATTGATCAAACATTGGGTATTAACGCATTGGATTTCTACTTAGAGTTTGAAGAAATTACAAGAAAAAACAATGCAAAGGTGATCTCGGTAAAATCAGTTCTTATTGGTGATAAAATTTAAAATTGCATTATGTAGCATGAGTTCCTTTCGAAACATTTTTTCAAATATATATATATATATATATATATATATATTGAAATATTTGGAGTTTTCTTCCATGCATCAAATGTGTAATCCAATAAAAGAAATATCTGGAGCTTTTGGCTCAAAATTTGTTCTATTGAGAGAGACAAAAGAAATGACTGCAAAAGATTTATATGACTATTTAAGGAATTATTGTATTTTTGTCTCAATGATTAACAATGCATTGCAGGAAGTGAAAATGCATGGCAGTTCAAGCATTTCATCTAAGAAAATCAAGTTGATAAGCTCTGATGGGGATGTGTTTGAAGTTGACTTTGGTGTGGCACTTATGTCAAAAACATTCGAGGACATTGTCGAGACCATTCCTGTTGGTGATGTTGATAGCATTTCTGTCTCTATAGCGAGTAGTAAAATCTTGAAAAAGATCATTGAATACTGCAAGAAGCACAACAGCGCACAAAAGGATGTTGATCTCAGAGATTGGGATGTTCAATTTGTCGATGTTGACCTTGAAACTCTGTTTGAGCTTCAAACTTCTGCAAGTTCTTTGAAAATCGACAGTCTCAAGGAACTGGTAACAATAAAGTATTTGCTTGATGAAAGGCAAGACACTAGAGGAAATGGTTCAGGTCTTCCTAAGATGAAAACCAGAAGAACTGGCAGTACTTGACTTGATAAAAGGCAAGACACCAGCGGAAATGGTCCAGTTCTTCACAAGAAGAGGAAAACTATAATTATACCTCGAGTTTGAGATTTTCAGCTATAATTATTACCTCGAGTTTATTTCATGTTTAGTTTACTATTTCATCTTTAATGCCTTTTTGATTGTTGGAGACACTAGTAAAGATCCCCTGCAATGCACAACAATTTTCAATTTTAAGAAATTCAAAAGGATTATTTAAGGAAAATATTTAACTCTCTCTCTCTCTCTCTCTCTCTCTCTCTCTCTCTCTCTCTCTCTCTCTCTCTCTCTCTCTCTCTCTCTCTCTCTCTCTCTCTCTCTCTAAGTGTGTGTCTGTGTTTGAAGTTGACTTTCGTGTGGCACTTATGGCAAAAACATTCGAGGATAATAATTATTGTTGTAAACCAGTATAGTCGAAGTTTTGTGTTGGCTGTCGAAGTCTCGTGTTGACTGTCAAAATTCCTTTCAGTTACGTATGTTTAATTATGTGTAATTAATTGCTGACTCTTCATATGTCATGCAATTAGTATATATATATATATGTAACACTCTGAGTGACAATATCATCAATAATACAGTGTGGTGCCTATTCAGTTCCAACAAATTGGTATCAGAGCGAGTGCGAAATCCCTGGGAAACACGAGTGAAGTGTGAGTGGTGAGCAATTTGATTCTAGGGAAGGGAAACACGAGTGTTGGTGAGTGAGTGAATTGCAGAGCGTTGATTTTACGATCGTGTTCGTGATCTTAAGGCGTGGCAATGGCGAATCTGAACAACCTTTCAACGAAGATCCCAGTTCTTGATCCCAAGAACTACGATAAGTGGACTGTGCAAATGAAGGTGGTTTTCCGGTATCAAGAAGTGCTTGATGTTGTGCAAACCGGAATACCCCAATTAGCTGCAGGAGAAGCGCTTCGTGGATGGCAAAGAAAAGACAGCAAAGCTTTATTCTTGATCCATCAAGGTGTTGATGGCGAAGCATTTGAGAAGATTTCAGAATATGAAACATCGAAGGGAGCATGGGATGAACTAGCAACAGTTTATTCTGGGGATGCATCACTGAAGCAAGTGAAACTGAATTCGCTGCGTAGGGAATTTGAACTACTTCAGATGAACGAGAAAGAGACGATTGGGGAGTATTTCAATAGACTGACATTGATTACGAACCAAATGCGCACTAATGGAAAAACTGTGACTGATAGAAGAAAGATCGACAAAGTGTTGAGAACACTGACTCCACATTTCGACTATGTTGTAACTTCAATCGAACAATCCAAAGATTTGGATACGTTGAAGGTGGCTGAATTGCAAGGAATTCTGGAAGCAAGTGAAGCAAGAATTCATGCAAGATTGGTCAACAAGCAAGCTGAGAAAGAAAGTGAACAAGTGCTGTTGGCACAATCCCAGAACAAGAAAGGGAAAGGAAAGTGGAACAAAGGAGGTGAAGGGTCGAAGAAGAGCAATGATCAAAAGAGTGATTTCCAAAAGAGAAAAGAAGCGTGGAAAAAGAATAAAGGAGAAAGCAAGAATTATAGCAAGAAGGAGGTGCAATGCTATAACTGTGAGAAATTCGGCCATTACGCAGATGAATGCAGGTCGAAGAGTACTCACGAAGAAGCACAGTTGGTCAGAGGTGAATCTGATGATGAAATGATGCTGATGGCAGAAGTCAGTGAAAGTGGCACAGATGTGCAGCAACAAGTGGCCAAACTAGTAGGTGGTGGTGAACTAGTGATGATGGCAGAATCAAGGGATAGTGATGATGATCTGTGGTATCTCGACACAGGGTGTTCAAGCCACATGACAGGCAACAAAAACTGGTTCATTGATCTAGACGAATCAGTAAAGAAATCGATAAGGTTTGGTGATAATAGAGTGATAAATGCTGAAGGGTGTGGCACAGTGAGATTCAGGAGGAATGATGGGAAAACATACCTCATCACAAATGTGCTGTACGTTCCATCAATGAAATGCAATTTGATAAGTCTAGGACAACTTCTAGAGAAGGGGTGTTAAGTTCATATGGAGGATATGGAACTGAAGCTATATGATCCTAAGAAGAGGCTGATGCTGAAGGCAACATTGAACAAGAGAAGAACTTTTAAAGTTGGTATGAATATAGTCAATGATGAATGTTTGAAGGCTGTCACCAGTGATAAAGTGTGGAGATGGCATGAGAGGTATGGGCACTTGAATTTCAGAGACCTGAAGAGTCTAACTGCTCAAGGTATGGTGCATGGATTGCCTGCTTTGACGCTTCCTGTCGAAGTGTGCAAGGAATGTTGTGAGTCGAAGCAAGCCAGAAACTCCTACAACACTGAAGTGAAGATTCAATCAACCAGGAAACTTGAAGCCATTCACTCAGATGTTTGTGGGCCCTTTGAAGTGAAAACATTGGGAGGTAATAGTTATTTTGTTTCATTCATTGATGAATTTACTAGGAAAATGTGGATCTATTTACTTAGTAAGAAAAGTGAAGTGTTCGAAGTTTTCAAAAACTTCAAGTCAATGATTGAGAAGGAATCTGGATGCTGCATCAGTAGATTTAGAACTGATGGAGGTGGTGAATACACCTCCACAGAGTTCAAGAAGTTCTGCAAAGAAGAAGGAATAAGGCATGAAATCACAGCACCATACACACCACAACATAATGGTACAGCAGAGAGAAAGAACAGAACTGTACTAAATATGGTGAGGAGCATGCTGAAGAGTCGAAGCATGCCAAATCAATTCTGGGGAGAAGCAGCAACCACTGCTGTGTATATCTTAAACAGAAGCCCAACTAAGAGACTGGATAGAATGACTCCTGAACAGGCGTGGTGTGGTGAGAAACCAAGTGTCAAGCATTTGAAGGTGTTTGGGGCACTGTGTTACAGACATGTTCCAGATCAATTGAGAAAGAAATTGGATGACAAGGCTCAACCAATGGTTCTATTGGGTTATCATTCGACTGGTGCCTACAAGTTGTATGATCCAAATAGACAAAAGGTGGTGATTAGCAAGGATGTGATCTTTGAGGAATCGAAGGGATGGGAATGGAACAATTCGACAGACACAATTCGACAGAACTATAGTGTGTCGAACATCACTAACAATTCGACACAGAGTGACACTGTCGAAGCTGTGTTACTGGAACCTGTGCAAGTAGTAGACCAAGAAGAAACAGACAACAGCCACAGAGATTGAATGATTTTCAACTATTTCCTGACAATGCCATAGCAGAAAATGGAGAATTGCTGCAAGAAGCATTACTTGCTGATTGTGAACCAATAACTATCGAAGAAGCTCTCAAGCAGTCGAAATGGAAGCAAGCAATGATAGAAGAACTGAATTCAATCGAAAAAAATGATACTTGGGTATTGGTCGAATTGCCTAAACAGAAGAGGGTTGTCGAAGTCAAGTGGGTCTTCAAAACTAAGATCAAACCCAATGGTGAAATTGGGAAGTATAAAGCTAGATTGGTTGCAAGAGGATTTCTACAAAGGGCTGGATATGATTACAATGAAGTCTTTGCTCCCGTAGCAAGGATTGAGACAATAAGATTGATCATTGCAATAGCTAGTTTCAAAAACTGGCCTATGTATCAATTGGATGTGAAGTCTGCTTTCCTCAATGGTTACTTAGAGGAAGAAGTGTATGTTAACCAACCACCAGGATTTGTAATGAATGGTAAGGAGGAAAAGGTGTACAAATTGAAAAAAGCTCTATATGGTCTAAAACAAGCTCCACGAGCTTGGAACAAAAGGATAGATTCATTTCTATCCCAACTGAACTTTGTGAAGTGTGTAAATGAGCATGGCATTTATGTGAAGGGGTCCAATATAGAAGACTGGCTGATAGTTTGTCTATATGTGGATGATATGTTACTCACAGGAACCAACGAGAAGGATATGGAGGAGTTCAAGAAAAACATGATGAGTGAGTTCGAAATGTCAGATATGGGCATTCTTACTTATTTCTTAGGAATCGAAATTGTTGGTGATGGAGGTGGAACCTTGCTACATCAGAAGAAGTATGCTACTGATGTTCTAAGGAGATTCAATATGAGTGATTGCAATCCTGCTGCTACTCCTACAGACACAGCAGTGAAGCTGACAAGTGATGTCGAAGGAAAGGTTGTAGATTCGACACTGTACAAACAGATAGTGGGATCTCTCAGGTACCTGTGTCACACAAGGCCTGACATATCCTATGGTGTGGGACTCATAAGCAGGTTTATGGAGCAACCAAAGACCTCACATTTGGTTGCTGCAAAACGGATATTGAGATACATCAAGGGTACTGTAGATCTGGGTGTGTTCTATCCCAGAGGGAATGGAATAGACAACCAAGAAGTGTTTGGTTATTCTGATGCTGACTGGTGCGGTGACAAAGGAGATCGAAAGAGCACAGCAGCATATGTGTTCATGTATGGAGATGCTCCAATTTCATGGAGTTCGAAGAAGGAGAGTGTGGTGGCATTATCCTCGTGTGAATCGGAGTATATAGCTGCAGCTATGGCTGCATGCCAAGCACAATGGCTCGACATGCTGTTGTGTGAGTTAAAATTGAAGAATAATGAAGCTGTCGAACTGAAAGTCGACAACAAATCTGCCATAGATTTGTCGAAACACCCAATTGCTCATGGTCGAAGCAAGCACATAGAGACCAAATTTCATTTCCTACGTGATCAAGTCGCAAAGCAGAAACTGAAGGTAGAATATTGTCGAACAGAGGACAACATAGCTGATTTGCTGACGAAACCATTGAAGATTAGCAGATTCGAAGAATTGAGGAAGCTCATTGGATTGAAGAAGGTAACTAAACTGGTTTAGGAGGTGTATTGTTGTAAACCAGTATAGTCGAAGTTTTGTGTTGGCTGTCGAAGTCTCGTGTTGACTGTCAAAATTCCTTTCAGTTACGTATGTTTAATTATGTGTAATTAATTGCTGACTCTTCATATGTCATGCAATTAGTATATATATATATATATATATATATATATATATATATATATATATATATATATATGTAACACTCTGAGTGACAATATCATCAATAATACAGTGTGGTGCCTATTCAGTTCCAACAATAATGACCATTCTTGTTGGTGATGTTAGCATTTCTGTTTCTTTAGTGAGTAGTAAAATGTTGACAAAGATCATTGAATACTGCAAGAAGTGCAACAGTGCACAAAACAAATGTTGATCTCAGGGATGTTCAATTCATCGTGTTGAACTTGAAACTTGACTGTTATGACCAAAAAAAACTTGAAACTTGACTGCCAGAGGAAATGAAGAGGATTCCGACTAAATTTGAATAGTTTATTTCATGTTTATATCGAGTTTATTTCATGTCTTGTTTACTATTTCATCTTTAATGTGTCTTTGTTTGTTGGAGATACAAGTAAATATTACCGACAATACACAACTATTTTAAGAGTTAAAAAAGATGTTTAGAGATTAGTTTTTTTTTTGAGATTAGACGGGGTAACAAGCCCAAAAGAAGAACAATTACATCGGAACTAGGCGAGGACTCCAGCAATATCAGCATGCACCAAATGCACAACACTAGGGGGGATGATCAAAAATAGCTAAACCGTCTTTATGAATACAAGCTAAAGCGGCCAAACCATCTGCTACTTTATTAGCTTCTCGATAAGTGTGGCTAATGACAACCTCTATACCTGAACGCATCAGCTATCTGATAAGAAACAAAATAGTTCTTCCTTCTATGCTACCACTCGTAGTACCGTTGAGGCAAGTAACAACCACCTGAGAATCCATGTGAAGCTCCATCTTCGAATACCCTTTGACAATAGCTAACCGGATTCCTTCAAGCGCTCCCCAAAGCTCTGCTACATAGGCATTAGACGACCCCAGATACCTGCTAAAACCAATAAGCCATCGACCATCCATATCTCTGATAACGCCACCACAATCAACCACCAAACCGCCTTACTTAGAGGCTCCATCTGTATTAATACGAACCCATGATTGGGGAGGAGGGCACCACCTAATGTTCGTGGAGACTTTGGGAGGGCCCATAGCAGGGTATAGGAGCTCTTTCCCTTGGGCATATTGCTTCACATAATTTTCAATAAAGAGAGAGGGATAGAGATGCCTAGAAAACCCTGGCTCATGGACCTGTTTGTTACGCCAAGCCCAAAGGAAAAAAAAAGGATGTAGCCCAAACACTACTCCACTGTAAATTGCTTGGGGCAATATCCTTAGTCTTGATGTTGAACATAGCCCAATCTGTGAATGAGTATTGTTGTGCTTGGTATATATACACAAAGGTATGTGCAAGTGTACACAATCGTATCAAGTAATAAAGAAGTAAGTTGAGATCGTACCACAGGGATTTCATTAATTTCAAAGTTTAAAGTAATAGCTTTAGTGAGGAGTAACAAAATATCACAATATTAAGGAATGCAAGAATGAAAAAGACAGGAAATAAACAAACAAGTAAGTTGAATTGGGATGAAATATATGATGAAAGAATAGTTGGAATGCTTTCCACTAGTAAGTCACTTTTAACAGCATTGTGTTACATACGATGCTGAAGCATTGGATGTGTGCCTTTCGGTCACTATTGTCAGAGTTTCATTACAAGGGACAACATGTCTGCGCCCTTAAATAGGTTCACTCATGTATATGAAGTACCCACAGTATCACCCTACGGACTATGTTGCCTATGTCTAGGTTGAGCACGGAATCACAAAGCTTCCTTTGTTAAAACACTTATCCACATTAGTTCTTGAGTTCCAATTATACCCCATGTCTGAATTTATAACTTGCATTCACTTTTAACTGATCAATTCTAAAGGATGAATGTGAAAGAATTAAGCATGCAAGAACTAAAATGCAAACATCAATATATAACACAAAGCTTAGTTAAAAGATCATTATAAAGTGTATAGAATCCCAACTACAAATGTAATTAGCTCATGCTTGACATTACTGAAATAAGAATCATGTTTATATAACTAACAAATACAAAAGACAATAAATAGAGTAGAGAGTACACGATTGTCAGCTCAGTAATGCTGCAGCATTGCCTTCAGCACTCCTTGTAGTTGCTTGAGGACGAAGGAAGAAGTTGTCAGTTCCTTCCTTCTCCTTTGAAACCAGCTCCAATGATGTTTTAAATGAAATTTTCTGGTCTGCTTGTGAATGAGGAGGTGAGGAGTATTTATAGGCTTCATAAGTGAGGTTCTTTGCACTTGAAAAAGTAGGTTATTTGAACTTGTTTCCACTTGATTCAATTGGATTGATTTGATTGGCAAACCACCACCAAAGTGGTCCTATGGTGTGTGGACAAGTGTCTCTAAAACGTGCAAATTGTAGGCTCCTTGAGGAGGTGAAGTACTTAAGGGTGAAGTAGTAATTTTCCACTTGCATCACTTGTTTTTATAAAGTTGATTTGATCTTTTAACTCTAGAAAGTGGGCCTATAAGCATGGGCAAGTGTTTCTGAAAAAGGTGCAAGTTGCAAGCTATGTTTTCCATAAAGTGGTGCTTGAGATGAGCAACTTGGTCCACTTGCATAGCAACTTGACTTTGATGTCATCCATGACGTCAACAGAGTAATGCTACGACATCCATTGCTTTTGCTCCAGTGCTGTGGCATTCCGCCCTTCTATTGCTGTGGCATCCTAATGTTGTGGCACTGAACAAACGCATTAAAATACCACAAAACGTCTAAAATTCCCAAGTTGTTTATCAAAGCATTCATTTCCCCTTGTTTTATGTTTTCTTGCATATTTGGTTATTTACAAATCAATATTCTTGAGATTCAAGTAATAATTTAAGTCTTAGAAGCATAAATGACTCTATATAAAATAGAGTCATGAAGCATCCAAAGAATTTCGGCTTCATCGATACGGGGACAACGTGATTCCAAAGTCGAAGAGCTAGCGGACACACCCGAAGAACATGGTCAATTGTTTATGGAACCCCATTACAACGATGACAACTCACATCCCCATTGGTCCACTTAGCTACATTCACTACAAGAATTTTGTGCATTACCGGCGGAAAAAATCCGCTGGTAAATTTTCGGCGGATTTTTTCCGCCACTAACTTACCGGCAGATTTTTATGTGTTTCCGGCGGATATTATATTTAAGGCGTTTCCGGCGGAAATTGTTTGCGTAAAATAATTAAAAAAGTTTAAAACAAATCCGCCAGTAATTATATATTCCGGCGGATAATTTCCGTAATTAAAAAATATAATTAAAACAAAATCCGCCGGTATTGACAGTAAATCCGCCGGTAATGTTCCGGCTAATAAATCCGCCGGTAGATGTACATTTTGGCGGATTAGTTTTTGAAATTTGGAATCCAAAATCCGCCGGTAATGTATCAGCTAATAAATCCGCCAGTAAGCGTATATTTTGGCGGATAAAATTTGAAATTCGAATTTGAAAAATCCACCGGTAAGCCCGAGTATCCGCCGGTAGCCATAAATTCCGCCGGTAAATGTCATTTTAAGTATCCGCCGGTAGCCATAAATCCGAACGCTAAAGTACATCAAAATACACTGCTTAGCGACACATTTTAAGTATTTTGTCATGCATTTTTTTTACCAAACCGGTTATTGTGGAAGGGACTTTGCACGTTTGAACACTTAAAAAAATTTCTGAACTTGAAAGTACCCCAAAACGCATTGCTCGGCATCACACTTTACATATTTTGTCACAAAATTAAATTCTATTTTCATCAAATAAAGTCAGGAAGGAACTTTGCGTATTTGAACACTTAATTTTTTGTAAACTCTAAAGTACCCCAAAACACACTGCTCAGCATCACACTTTACATGTCACGAAACTAAATTCTATTTTCACCAAACCGGTTATTGAGAAAGAAACTTTGTTTGAGTTTGAAGCAAGTAATATTTAGCTATGATTTGAGTTCTTCTAACTTATTAAAGTGGGTAGATTTTAGGCAAAAAAACATTTAGCTATTGTTCTGGACTGGACCAAGAGGCCCATTCAGCACTTAGACATGGATTGGCCCAATCACTTTGATTCATATCCACAATACATAAGCCCATTCATGACTCTCATACTTGGATGGCTCAGATTCACTCAACCGATCCAACGGCCCATCACGGACACAATTCCCTATAAATACTGCACACATTGCCATAAAGAGGTAGATTCTCATTCCTAGCTAAATCACTCATCTATTCTCAATACTGACTTGAGCATCGGAGTGGCTTCGCAGGTACCCCTCCCGAGCTCGCACTAACCTCCAGCCAGACAGTAGGTGACCTACCAACTGCAGTCCACCCAAAGCTGCAAGTTACAGAACAACTGTGATTTGAGTTCTTATAACAAGCGTTCATATAGACATTGATAAACTCATATCCATCCTATAGTATCATTTTCGCTTGTTTGGAACCAAATGACAAAACAAAATTTGTTGAACTTTTAAGGGGCCTATGTATCAGAAGGAATTTGACAGGAAGCAAAATACAATTTATTTTACTTATAACTTCTACAAACTTATCTCACTCAAGAAAATTATATTATAGAAAATTTTAAAGCTAAATACAGTTAGTCCAGGTATGAGTTTGACAGAAGAACAACACAACCAGCCCCTACATGACTTCATTTCACTAACAAAAGCAAGTGAACTCCAATAACTTTAAAGCGCAACCCACCCAATCATATAACACATTTAGCTAGATTCTGAACAAAACTACTACAAAGTGAGGCCCATACTTTTCCCACATCTCTCCCTACTCACCCCACACCTCCTAACCCTGCGAAATGACTAAAAGCCTATTAATGAAACGTGTATTTTTCGTCGATTCGGTTACGGGCAACCGAAATAATTCGGTTATAGGCAACCGAAGGTGTATTTTTTGGCACACACCCCTTTATTCAATTTTTAGAGGGTTCAGGGCACCCCCACTGAACACCCCATTAACAGAAAGAGATTAGAAAAAGTTTGAAAAAAGTGTGTGAAAGAGTGAAAAAGTATGTGAGAGAGAGTGAAAAAGTTGGAAAAAATAAAAAAGTGAAAAAGTGAAATTACATAGATATCCTAAAATTGTTTAGTTGGAAAAATGGTAAGATTGATATTTTGGTAGTCGGTTAATGTATAGATAGAGGGTATACTTCCTGAACTGAATTACTCCTTTTTTTTATATCCCCTAACCAACTACAGTCATAACTCATAGCCCAGTTTATCAAGTAACCAACATATTCCCTGTCTTAATGTTCATTTCTTCAACCGTACATCTTCCAGACTTTATTTTTGTCGCATAATTGGTTAGTGAAAGTGGAGTATATTGTGATTTTAAGAAAGTTATTAAGTGGCGGCAGTAAAATGAATGGGTGAAACAACGAGCTTTCCTTCTTTGGAGCAGTGCAAAGTTGATCAATTGGTATTTTTGTTTCGAGCTCTTTCACGACTTTAATTTTTGCTGATGCGAATTCCTTCTTATTTAGTAAGCAAACTTGCAAATCAAAAAGAAACAAGATCAGTCTAAAATATTCCAAGTGTAAACACTTAGTCTAATTTTTTGACAACAATGTTTTATTTGTTGCAAAAACTAGATTAATTTTCTGTTTTTAAATTTTTTAATAATAATTATATTTTAATTTTTTTATCACTTATTTTATTTTTTTAATATTTTAATTTCAATAGATTTTTCCTTTTTAGACTATAAAAAATGACAAAATTATGTTTGTCATCAAACCATTCACTAATTTTTAAATTAATTATTAATATTTTAGTTTTTTAATCAAACTTTTTAAATATAAATATATTTTATTAGATTTATCTTTTTATATTCTAAAATATATTTTATAAGGGTAAATGAAGAAATTATTTCCTTATCCTATCTTGTTGATGTCTAATTCTAACTCGGCTCATATTGAGGAAAAGATTTTAACTATAAAGGTAGGATCAGTGGCAGAGCTTGACTGAAAATCTCGGGTGGGCCACCAATGAAAGAGACATAGAGGAACGACGACAATGAGGAACATATAGCGTGAGAGAAGTTGAGAGGTAGAAGAAAGGTTACGCGTGCATAAGAAGAGTGGTGAAGCTTAAGAAAAATACAATTAAAATAGATAAATATAAATTAACTATTATTTGTGAACAAAAATTAAATGACTAAAAAAGTAATTTTGATTTCACATAGAGACTCAATTGAAGCTTTTGTAAAAAGATAATATAAACTTTCTTATTATTGATGCAATGCAATGCATGATTATATATATATATATATATATATATATATATATATATATATATATATATATATATATATATATATATATATATATATATATAAACTTTCTTATTATTGATGCGATGCAATGCATGATTATAGCCTATTGGCAAAAGTTGGTGGAAGGTAATTCCTTTTCTTTGAGTTTGTTGACCAATAGCATCTCTATCCAACTTCTTAAAGAATCTCAGCCCTGTATGATAATGCAAATGAAATCAGTGGCTACATTCTAAGCAATCAGATTTATTAATGCAGTGGGAATAGACCCCATAAAATCCATCAGTGTCGAGTGGTCAAATTAGCAGACCACTTGCTAAACATGATTATACCAACAAAAATTCATCAACCATCACCCACCACAAACAGAGCAGAATCTCTGTAAAAAAAATCCTAAATTAGCTAGGGAGGTAAAAAATAATCGTGCCTTAATCGGGGAAGTTAAAGAAAGCCATATTAGAACGAGAGAGACTTTTCTCCATATCCTTCCCTAATCTCCTGCCAATAACTGATAGCTAGCAACAATGCAAGAATTCACAGTCACACTTAATGGAAATCTTAAGTAGGATAACTTAGAAATTAACCATTGACTTTTTAGCTTCGTTATTTCAAATACCTTGTTAGAAAGGGTTGGTTAACCCCAACCCTTCTCTTCTCAAATTTAGCACATTCATATATGTTTCAATTGCCTAGTTAAAGCCATCAAGGAAACATGATGAATATATATATATATATATATATATATATAAATGAACTTATCTCTAAATCTTACCAATTATTACAGTAGCTATGATTTTTGGTAACAGAAACAAACTTAGTTATAGGGAATCAGTGGGTTTAATTTTCTGCATTTTGACAAACGAAATTAAATTAAATAGATTCTTAAAATTGTAAGACTGATATCACAAATTCTTCTCACAGTAGAAACCAAAGATAAATACAAACCAGTGAGCTCACAAACTACCATATGTACCCAAAAAAAAGTGTTCTCAATAATCAGGAGCCATGAAACTTCAAAACTCACACAGAGGTACAATGTCTGTATATCCAACATGAAAGTCAGTCACATAACATAATAACGTTATGTGACTGTTGAGAAACATGGTATCCATGGAAGATTGAAGAAGAAAACTCTAAACGACTCTTATATTGTTAAAGGTAAAATGATACAAATGAGGAAGTTAAAAATGAAAAGATTACAACAAGCCTATTTATATAGGCAACTACTAACTAACTCACTAATTACTAAAGCTATATCTCTAATAGTGACAAATAAAGTTAACAGTGGCTATTGAAACACAACTCAAATAGATGAAAGTATGTCAATTCCAAAAGTAAAACTTTATTTGAATGGTGATCATCATATCCCTCTCCATAGCACAGCAAAAGGAACAAACCATAATTAACCTCTAGATTATTGGATTTGTACAATTATTGATGAATTTGTCATATTGTTCACATAAACAAAAGAAAAATGAAGTTCTGTTTAAAGCATCAAAGCAACATAGCACCCAACCACTTGTTCCCATGAACAAATTTGGATATTCAAAGGAAATTCTCTCACATACCAACTACACATAAGACGCGACTTAGGGAAGCCATTAGTTACCAACATAATTAGCCTCATTGGTTCACTTGGACACCAAGCAACCTAAATCAAAACTAAGAGCTAATATATATGCTTTTAAAAGATCTGCCTCTTGGAAGCAGTAGTCCTTTATGTTTGGCCCTCTAGCAGATAATAATGTCAATCTATACAGTTTTAGCTATTGAACTTGATATTATCTTAAGAGTATATTAGATTATCTTAGTTTCTTATCCTAGAATAACATAGATATAATTCATAATTATATTTCAAAATCATTTTTCTTTCTCTTCCCGTGACTATTGTAAATCATTGTTCTACCATATAATTTGCTACCTTGGTGCCCCTGTAGGACCACCTCCAGTAACTCATCAAAATTATCCAAGGCAGCAATTGTCCCAGCTGGTTGACCACAGAAATGTACTAATGAATGTCTCAGAGATTTCCAAGCTTCAGGTAATATTGGATGGGGTCGAATGAGAGTGATCTTGGATAAAAAGTAGAGTGTATCTAATATATATATATATATATATATATATATATATATATATATATATATATATATATATTTATACAAACAAACCTCTTATGAAATTATCCAAAATTATCAATTTGGATTTCTTATTAACAAGACACATATCTAATTTAAGGGTAAAAATGTCATTACCATTTCTTTCTTTCTTTCTTTCTTTCTTTCTTTCTTTCTTTATCTTCTTCCACTCTCTTTCTTCTTACATTCTCTTTCCACATTTTCACTTTTCTCTTACACTCTCTTTCTTCATTTTTTCTTTTTACTTTACTTTTACTTTTCCCACAAACAATTCTTCTCTTTCTCTTATCATTTCACTTTAGTTTTTCTAACTAAATTTCTAAATTTATACAAACACTGTTCTACAAAAATTACCTATAAAAATGTAAATAAGTCACTAAAAAAAACTATCACTTTTTTAGAAAAAGTTATCACATTAAAATTTTAACTTTTCTCTCCAAAATCTGTTTACACTCTTATTGATAATCTACTATCTATCTTTTACTATCTACTATAATCTACTAATCAACTAAAATAATTAATTGAAACTATGAGATAACTGTAATGATATATAAAAAAACACGGGATAACTGCACTGATATATAAAAAAACACGAGATTAATATTTGCCATTGATAATTAAAAATTTTGAAGACTACTATAAACCTACTATCTAAAAAACGAAAAGATTTAATGCCTATTTAAACTACTGATTAATATTTAAAACAAATATTTCTTATTGATAATCTACTATCTCTCTTTTACTATCTACTATAATCTACTAATCAACTAAAACAATCAATTGAAACTACGAGATAACTACACGGATATATAAAAAAACATGGGAGAACTGCACTAATATATAAAAAAACACGAGATTAATATTTGTCATTGATAATTAAAATTTTTGAAGACTACTACTACAACCCTACTATCTAAAAAACAAAAAAGACTTAATGACTATTTAAACTAATAATTAATATTTAAAACAAATATTTCTTATTGATAATCTACCATCTAACTTTTACTATCTACTATAATCTACTAATCAACAAAATAATCAATTGAAACTACGAGATAACTGCACTGACATATAAAAAACACGGGATAACTGCAGTGATATATAAAAAAAAACACGGGATTAATATTTGTCATTGATAATTATAATTTTTGAAGACTATTATAAACCTCCTACTATCTAAAAAACAAGAAGGTTTAATGGCTATTTATTTAAACTCATTAATATTTAAAACACACGTGACAAATATTTGTTACTAATACCTAAAAATAGATAAATAATTGTCACTGATATATAAAAAATATGGGATAAATATTTCTTATTGATAATCTATTATTTATCTTTTACTATCTACTATAATCTACTAATCAACTGATCAAATAATCAATTGAAACTATGAGATAACTGCACTGATACATAAAAAACACGAGATAACTGCACTGATATATTAAAATATATGGAGATAACCGCAATGATATATATAAAAACATGGGATAGTTGCACTGGTATATAAAAAAACACGGGATAACAACACTGATATATAAAAAACACTGCACTAAAAACACGGGATAAATGCACAGATTATTTTTAAATGATACTTTTACATTTTTAGATTTTAATATTTATCTATTTTTTACAGCACTCGTGCGTATACACGGGTATCCCACTGGTTAATAAGATAACTCATTAACTTGTTTACCTTTGTAAATGATGAGTTGTCAAATTCTTAACAATGGGTAATTGTAGTCTTAAAGCCAGATGGGAGATCAGAAATAGACTTAAAAGCCAGATGAAATAGTATAGGTGTTTCCACTAATCATATTACAAATTAGGTGGATAATTAAACAATGCAAAATGAAATGTTTAGTGAATGAAGTGTTTGGCACTTGGAAAAGGGCAACGGGAAAAAAGAACTTTTGACAGTAATGGCATGAAGGCAGGAATGTGGCAATACCAGCAAATTACACCACACAGATATGTGGCATGACCAGCAAATTACACCAAACAAATGAAGAAGTTAATTTTTGAAAATAATTTAATTTATTTAAACATGTGACAGCAAATAAACAAAAAATGGTGGCATGATGTTTCGTTGACAGCACATTAAGAGAAAGAGAACATGCAGAATTGAAGGTTAATATCGTAAGTGATGGTATAAGCGTGCGAAGGGAACATGGAATTGCAAAGGAATGGTTGCGCCAAAATGGTAAGCATGAGAGCTGCTGAAGTGTTGTATATAAAGATATACCAATTACAACAATAGCCAATACCTAACCATAGTCAGTTACAAGGTGACTGACTTACATGATTAATAACAGAAAACTAACAGTATCAAGCCAAATACAACAATTCCCCCTTTTGCTATGATTTCCTTCACAACATGAAGCTTGACAGCTATGTGCATTGTTCTTTCATGATACACTTGGTTCTTGACCAAGTGAATGACTATCACAAAACACATTGGTGACTGATTTATCTTCTCCCAAACCGATTATCATGCTTTTCATCCAAATGGCTTCTTTAATGGCTTCAATTACAGCTATGAACTCAGCTTCTGTAGTGGACGATGATACCACATGTTGAAAGTTGCTCTTCTTACCACATAACTGAAACACAAAACCAGCTAATGACCTCCTTGTGCTAAACATCCTGCATAATCAGAGTCTACAAAACTTGTCACTGCTGACATGTACTGCTCATGCCTGCAATACATCAAGCCAACTCTAGAGCTCCATTTTAGATACCTGAAAATCCATTTCAAGGTTTCCCAATGCTGTCTCCCTGGCTTTCCCATATATATGCTAACAATGCTCACTGCATAGGCTAAATCAGGCCTAGGTGCAGATCATTGCATACATGATTGATGCTTCCAACAACATTTGAGTATGGCACCATTTCCATGTACTGTAGTTCTTTTTCAGTCTTAGGTGAGCTTTCCTTGGATAGTTTAAAATGTAGAGCCAAAGGAGTGATCACTTGTTTAGACCTATCCATCTCTAGGTAACTTCTTTGAGAGATAAACAAATAACCTTTTTTTGTTATATCTCTGAGAACCTGCATGCCCAGGATTTAATTTGCTGATCCCATATATTTCATATCAAACTCTCCTTTGAGAGTCTTCTTCACCTTGACAATTTCTGCCTTGCTATTAGAACCAACTAGCATTACTACTCCACAATGGAAGCATGGCAAGGTATTATCAATACCTAATGGATGAAACAAAAATATAGATATTTGCACAATTTAGAATCATACTAAACACAAATTGAGAATTTACACCCTTTGTCCATCGTGGTTATCAAATCAGTGTTTAGATAAATTCCAGACAGTGATAGATAAGAAAGGAGAAACAAAGGTTGAGAGGAGCTACAATCAACTAATTAAATGAAAGCCAATACAAATTCTAAAATATGTATGACATAAAGGATCTAGTAAAACATAGTTCATGTCTTTCAAAACATTAAATCCTACTATGTAGAGTCTAATATAAAAGACAAACCCTACATGAACTATTACATATAAGAGCTAACCATCATCAATCAAATAAAAGTTTGCACGTCTCAGAACCCATTGGGCATGCTGATAATTTCGCTAGCATTTGGTGCTTCACATTTCCATCTAGCTTGCAATTCCTCTTAATTGTCATTGTGCACATTAGTTTTGAATTCAGCATAATGTACTCAGCAAATTGAAGCTCACACTCATAGCCTTTGTAACCACTAAGAGAGTATATTCTAAGCTGAGATGAAAGACATTCCGGAACAGCTTTGGGCTCCTCCCATTTTTTATCCCCAGGTTCATAATCAGAAGCCTATAAAACATAGACGTAAATATTCTTAGAAAATAATCAAAAAACGTGTGGAATTAGACTATACAAAAATTATCATCCTCAAGGATCAATAAAAACCTCATCAATAGTAAGACTTTGAAGCTTAGGGCAATGTTGAAGCACTTGTATCACCCACTTCCACTTCCCATCCCATGGGTAAGAGGCCTTTCGTTTGTCATAGTTAAAGATAAGCTTCATGTGGGTTAGATTATGAAATGTGGGAACTCGGTACTCATAGTTCGTAATCTGAATGTGTTGCAAATACAAAATATTAAAAGTCAACACAAATTTCTATTAACATTAGCAAGAGAGTCATGATATTCATACCAGTTCGACACACAGAAACTTGGCATTATGAAGCCAAGCAAGTGGAAAAGTCTCTTCAATTAGATAATAAAGGTTTGCTCTAACCAAATTGGGGATTCCTTTAAACTCTCCCTCCGAACAATTGTCATGGCGCATAAAAAGATAAAATTCTACATCAGTTGTATCCAACTCCTCTAGAATAGGACACCCGCGAAGAAGATTCACAAAATGCAGAAGCTTCCGGAAATAGGTGCCTTCCAAATGGAGGGATTTGAGTAAGGGAAGATGGACCAAATGGGGAACTTCATGTACTATCAAGCACCTCAACTTGAGAACCACAAGGGTATTGCAACTGAAAACCCTAAGAAGAGTAGGAACTAATTTCTTTGGATGATATAAGAGACTGTAGGACACGTCGAGCTCGAAATTTTCAATTCGCCGTTGCAAAGCTGCGTTAATAAACCGATTGAGATCGTCTGGGTCGTACCTATAATTTCGGCCGAATTTGATGCGGAAGGATTGGAGGGTTAGCGTGGGGTGTCGCGAGACAATGACTGAGTCTATGAAATGGCGAAAGGTAGCAAAGTCTGGGAAGCTTTCGGCGTCAACGTCGAGACTGAGAACTGATTTCCACAGTGGTCTCCACCTCTTGGAGAGGATGCTGGTTGCGACGGAAAGTTTGGTAGGGAGAAAGAAGAGTATGTGATATATAAGTGAGTCTGGAAGCGCGCTGATTCTGTCCGTCTTAGGAGTTCGCCGACGCCGAGAAGACATTGCAGTAGGGTAGGGGAGGAACAAGGCTCAAAGCAAAATAGAAACCCTATTTAAGTTACCGTTGATTCAAGCACAAACCAAACCACAATCCCAAACCCTACTTCTCAAATAGCAAAAAACGAAACATCAGGTATTCAAAATCGCACTGATGAAGCCAAGAATATAAACTCAAATGTTGTTGCTCCATCAAAGAACAGAAAAAAAAAAGCAACCCTATTTAAGTTGGAGTGAAGGAGGAGAAGGATACAACAGAAAAAGAAAACGGGATTTGGAAGAACAGTGATGAAAAAGGAAACGCAGCAGAAGAAATTGAAAAGTAAATTTATTACAAATTTACCATTAATGAAAACAGACACTTCTCTGTGTTTTTTGAAAAGCAAAACTCCCTTTTGCCGTTTCTGTTTTTCTCTTTTAAAAACATCAAAATAAAAAAGGATTTTCAAAACGATTTTTAAAAAGGGTTCTTTTAGGGTGAGGACCTCCACTGTTCAACTACTAAAATTGACCGTAGGATATTATGAAAATGCTATAAGTGGTTAAGATTGATTCAACTAGTATTAAATCTCAACCGTTGATGAATTTTTATACTACGATCTATGGTCATATTTAATGGTTCACTGATGAAGATTTTAATTTGCTCTCTCACCCTAGAAGCACCCTTTAAAAACAACCCCAACCAAGCAGGTAGCTCAGTTGGCGAGCTAAGGGATACCGAAGGAGTGCACCAAAGGAGTGTAAGAAGGAGGTCCCGGGTTCAAATCCCAGAAACTAACATTTGCCCCACCCCTACTAATATTGTCTATAAAAAAAACCAACCAAACTGGTTTTTACTCTTTTAAAATTTTTAAAACGGAAAACAGATTTTGGAAACCGTTTCAAAGAGGCCCAAAATCGGTGGAATTTGCATTTATCTTGGGAATGGATAAATCCTTTCCCACCATGAGAGAGTTAACAAGTTACCTACAATAGCCTATTAATAGGTTTTACATTAATTATATTTTTGTACCGAGTATGACTTATAATACTAAACAAATGTTTAGTATTTTTTACTAAATGGGTATATAAGTAATTTGCTTATTAATTAAAAAAAACTAATCAATATCAGGAGATAATGTAACCGAAAAATATGGGATTCCTTCCAAAAATCGTGCATTCATCAATTCAACACATTAAATGCCTAAAATCATGGAATTCAATCTTTTCAAATTTAAAAACTGCCAAAAATATTTTTCATCATGGAATTCAATTTTTTCAAATTAAAAAACTGCCAAAAAACATTGATTTTCATCCAAACCCTGACAACCCTGAACCGCAACAAAAAAATCAAAAACCACCACATAAGTACGGAACATTGGTTAGCTTCGTCTAACCACAGAATTACATAACTTCGGTTAGTTGACTACTAGTCATAGAATTAAAAAAATTGGTTAGTTGACTCTAACCACCTAATTACAGAACTTTGGTTATTCATACAAAATAGGCAATTGGTCTTTATACATGTTACTAAAAAATGTGGCAATAAAATGTAACACTAACCACATAATTAGTTTCATCTAACCACGGAATTACATAACTTCGGTTAGTTGACTACTAGCCATAGAATTCAACAATTTTGGTTAGTTGGCTCTAACCACCTAATTACAGAACTTTGGTTATTCATACAAAATATGCAATTGGTCGTTATACATGTTACTAAAAAATGTGGCAATAAAATGTAACACTAACCACATAATTACAGAACATTGGTTAGTTTCATCTAACCACATAATTACATAACTTCGGTTAGTTGACTACTAGCCGCAGAATTACAGAACTTCGGTTAGTGAGCTCTAACCACCTAATTACAGAACTTTGATTATTCATAAATTGAGCCTATTTCCTTGGCGTGCTTCAATGCCTTCATAAATAGAGCCTATTTCCTTAGGTGGTTAGTGAGCTCTAACCACCTAATTAAGAGTACATACATATTACAGGTGAAAAAGAAAGGACTTACGCGCAAGTAACCGTGAAAAACTGAAATTAGTCCCATGTTCATCAACTACATAACGAGACATTAATGGCGTAAAGGAAGAGCGTGCTTCAATGGCGTGGATCAATGGTGTCCGTTTTTGCAACAAATCAAGGCGTCCTATTTCTTTGCGTGAGTGCGTTTTTTAGACTTACTTTGCGTGATGTAATGGCGTTCGAATAAGAGTGTGGAACATAAAGATCATGAAGAATGAAGAAGAAGAAGACCGTGAAAGAAAAAAAAAACGTACACGAATAAAGAAGATGAACGTAAAGGAAAGAGGAATGTGAGAGAGAAAATCGTGGAAGAGAAATTAGTGGAAAAAAAACTGGTTTGTTATTGTATTTGTCCGTAAAAAATTGGCCCATTTAATGGCTAATTAAATTAAATTATTTAATGTAATTAATACAAACAAAAGAGGCTGTGACACAAATACTCTTATTCATTATTAGCCATTAGATTGAATTTCATTGAAATTATGTGGATCCAATGACTTGAGTTTATTTAGTATAATTTACTAAGCTATTGGCTTAGTATCACAAGCCGTAGCCTTTTGTACCTAAATCTAATTACATTTACTGTTTTTAGCCGAGAGGTGATTTTACAAAAATAATTCTCTACCAAACAAAACACAGTTGGTGTTCTTTGTCTCACACTCACACTAGCTTGTCATCTCTCTCCCTCCTCTCCCTCGAACATTCCTTGCTCTCTTCTCTCTCTATATCTCTCTCTCTCTTGAACTCGAACTCGCCTTGCACACAAAAAATGACGGAACTCCGGACACAGCTCCCTCCTTCGACTATCACGCCTCTTATTACTTGTTGTAAATACCCTGGACAGCTAACCAGAGTTAACTTTAATTATTGTAATTAGTTTAGCTATAGTTAATTTATCTATTCTGTTACAGCAGTAACTGTTTTAGTTAGATAGAGTTAAATAGATATAATAATTCTCTTGTACAGATTCATAATTGGTTGTCATAATGAAGATTCATCTTCTTCTTCATCTCTCTCTCTCTCTCTCTCTCTCTCTCTCTCTCTCTCGATACTGTACAATTAACATTGTATCAGATTGAAAGCGAAACCCTAACTTCTTTCTTCGATTCGCGTTTCACTTTCCCCAAATTGATTCACATTTCGCTTTGCTCTGCATCTCAATCCTTCCTCCGCTTCATCAATGGCGGTTTCCTACTCCGATTTCGCAACGAATCCATCTAATCCCTACTATATGCACCCGAACGACAATGCCTCCCTCGTTCTCATTCAACCTGCACTCGACAATCAGAACTATCAAACATGGTATACGTCAATCAAAGTTGCCCTAATTTCCAAGAACAAGGTCAAATTCGTCGATGGAAGTCTCATTCCTCCGGCTGCTTCAGATCCTCTTTATGAACCTTGAAATCGTTGCAACAATTTGGTCCTATCATGGCTTCAGCGATCCATCACCGATAGCATTGCAAAATCATTACTCTGGTGCGATCGTGCTTCTGTTGTATGGAAGAGTCTAGAAAAGCACTTCTCACAGGGCGATATCTTTCGTATTGCTGACATTCAAGAAGAATTAGCTCGATTCCAACAAGGTACTCTTGATATCTCCTCCTATTTCACTAAATTGACCACGACGCGGGAAGAAATCGAGAACTATCGTCTGATTCGTGATTGCACTTGCGCAATTCCATGTACCTGCGGTGCTGCAACCGATCTTCGCAAATTCAAATTACAAGATAAGGCGATCAAGTTCTTGAAAGTTTTGAACAACTAATTCTCTCACGTTCGCTCTCAAATCATGTTGATCTCTCCTTTACCGTCATTAGACAATGCGTTTTCCATGGTTCTTCAACAAGAACACCAATTTGGCCACAATAACACCACTGATTCCACCGTTGAGAATCAATCCTCCATGAATCATGTCTCTCAGTATCCATCTCGTGCCTCAAACACCGGTGGCAGAGGCCAAGGCCGTGGTTCCTTTCCTGGTGGCCGTGGTAACCGCCTCTGTACTCACTGTGGACGAACTAATCACACGCTTGAGACTTGTTTTCTCAAGCACAGGTATCCTCCAGGCTTCCAACACGGCAAGACCAACTCAACAATTGCTTCTACTTCAACTACTTCCGCTTCAAACACAGTACAAGAATCAAGCTCTGCTCCTTCCACCACCACTGCTTTTGTTCCCAACACAACAAGTGCATCACTCAACACCATTCAAGAGCAATACCAGCGGATTTTACAACTACTTCAACAATCCAACTTGCAAGGTGTTCAACCAGCCTCCGTGAACTCCATATATGCCACTACATCCTCTTCCCATACCTGATAAGATCTAAAGTAGATCTATAAGATTAGGATCTTGAAATTTAGTAAATCAACAATTTCTCACAAAGAAAGATGAACACAAATTAATAATCACAACAGAAAAGACATGAACACTTACATGAAAGAGGACGTAAGATCAAAGATGGAGAAGATAGAAATGGAAGTGGAGAAGGAAGTCCACCACTTCTTCCTTGGGAAGATGATACAGACAACACTATCTTTGAGCTCTCCCAGCCTCAAGGTTGTGTGCTCAAGGTTATCATCTCAAGAAACCTTGGAGAATCATGATGAACCTTCACCTACACTAGCAATGGAAACTTGCCCTCACCCTCTCTTGGTATTATGGCACTCACTCTTGCACAAGTGTATCAAATGAATTTCACTCATCAAGTTCTAGCGTTTACAAGGAAGGTAAAAGTATTTATATGTTGGGTCTAATGGATCCTAAGCCCAACATACAATTCACTAAAAGGAAAGGAAAATAAGTCCCATGGCCACATCAAAGTAAATAAAGTCCATAGCCTCCTAAATGACCAACAAGGCTAAAAACAAATGTTCATTACAATTAGAAATGAAATCCTAAATTTATTGAAAAGCAAATACAAAGAAATAGGGAACACTAGAGTTTGGGTATTCTAGAAATTCTCCAAGGTATCATTGGTCACCTTTAGTGTGTCCTTGTCAATTATCAAGGTGGACACACTAAAGTATATTCTTTTTAAGTGTTGAAACTCTTTTTGGTCTTTTGAATCTTTATCTTTGTGACCTCCATCCAAGCTCCATAATTAGGCTAGGTGTTAGGATTTCGGCAAGTGTACCGAATCGTTGCAAGTAATAGTAAAAGTGGTAAGAACCGGTCGTATCCACAGGGATTGCATGTTGTTAACAATAGCCAAGTTATCAATTCTTAGACGTGACAATTGGAATAAAATTGGAATTTTTGTAACCGTGAAATAAAACGTTTGTTTAACAAGCAAGAAAAAGTGATTAGGGATTGAATCCTCTCCCCTATCCTATCACATGAACCTTCAGTTAATTTCAAGTTATTTATCCAGTATACCAGATTCAATTCACTAATTTAGGTTAATGACAATCCCTTGCCTCAAAACCCCATTTACCCAATTGTGAAACCCTAATTCCTTAAGTGATTCAACAATAGGCAAAGCATTAAATCCTAGAACTAATGAATTCACAAACTCAATTCCATATTCCTATGATTAACAAGTATGTGACCTAAAACCCCATATCAAGCATGCAAACCCATATCCCTATGGTGATCACAAACCCTAAATCAATACAACTATCATACGTAATTGTAAGCATTAAACATAGAGGCATAGGCAAGTGATAAACTGAATAAACAACTGCATTAACCATAACAAAGTATTCATAAGATAGGTTTGGGGAGATTCATCTCTCCCTAATCTAAGAGGATTAGTTACACATCATCAAGGGAATAAAAGATAAGATTAGAGGAAGGTTACACATAGAGGAATCCATTCGAACCTTCAACCCTTGTTCCCAAGGTGTAGAAAAGTGCCCAAATTTGCCCCCAGCTGCTGCTCCAAAACCTCAGATCACATCCAAAACGAAGTCCCATTTTCAAATGCAAAACTGAACTTAAAAACCCTAAATTCGGTAAAACATCGCAACGCGACACGATCCTGTCGCGACGCGAAAAGAGTCAGTGGCTTCTTCCTGCGAAATAATTCTGCTGCGTCGCGACGCGACGCCTCCTGGTCGCGACGCGAAAAGAGTCAGTGGCTTCTCCTTCAATTTCCATTGCACCACTTAGGCAAATGTCTGGTTCGGTAGTTGATGCTACGACAACTTGAAGGTCTTCCATTGCATTTGGCACCAGGAGTGAGAAAAATAGCTTACAAAATGAATCCTAATACATCAATCTAAAACTAAGCTAATTCCCCGGCAATCAACCGAATTACAATCAAATACCCGTAGTTTTGGTTCTAAAATTGCACAACTTATTACATATGACAGAGAGTCAACACTAGGCATGCATGTGGGCTCACATCATACTCCCCCTCTTAAACTTCACTTGTCCTCGAGTGAACTCCCCCCTCTTGGAAACCTACATCAAAGATGGACAAAAATCACTTATTTTGAAAATAAAAGACAAATAAACTAATGCAAGAATTGCTTAGGCTCCACCGGGATCAAAAGGGAAGTGGGTTACTTCAAATAAAAGCCTAATCATACAAATTCCAAGCACTGGTTTCAACACAATCCAAAGCATGGTAAACTTCCAAGCAAAAGAAAAAGACCTAGAGAAAGGAATTGAGAAAAGAGGGAGAATATTATACCTTTGCAACTTAAAAACATTTAGCACATTCTCCATTACCTTGGCCTTACCATGTAATTGTGCACTTTTGGAAGTACCATCAATATTAGAGTTGTCTACCACAACTACACTTGTAAAACTCTTTTTCCTCATGTACCTCACAATTCTCATATTTAGAGGCAATATGGCGCTCTTGACCACAATCAGGCTTTTCACCTTTAAGATTATTGTGCTCTTCCAATGCTTGTAAAACATCATTCTTTGCAAATGCCTCAAGTGTAACATCATCTTCACTCACCTTCAAAGAGGAATCAACAAAACTAGAAGAAAAATTAGCATTAGTGGTCAAGCAAACAAAATCATTAGAAGATGGAAGTTTGGGTGGCTCTTCCAACATTGGTCCAAGCTCCTCGCAACTTCCAATTTTTGGAACTTCTTTAAAAGTTTCCTCCATTAGTGGCCCTTGGCCAACCATAGTTGTTACAACCTCCCCATTGATTTGGACACTCATTTCTTTTGCTTCTTCCTCTATTTTCTTGCTCAAAGCAATTTGGTCCTTAAGCATTTCATGAAGGCTAAGAGAAGTAAGATTAATTTTTAAATTGTCATGCCTAAAAGAGTACTCGTTAGCATATCCATCATAGAGTACTTTTTTATCAAGTTGCCATGGCCTACCTAAGATTAGGTGAGCGGTTTCTATAGGCACAACATCACATAAGACTATGTCTTTGTATTTATGAATGGAAAAACTAACAAACACTTTTATTCACAATAATTGCTTCTTTATCTTTATGCAACTTGACCTTATATGGTGTTGGATGGTCAAAGGTGTGAAGGTTGAGTTTTGTAACTAAACAGGGTGCTAGCCATATTACACAACTCTCACCAACCACTTGCAAACAACATACACTATCTTGAACACGACACCTTGCATGAAAGAAAGAAGAAGTAATAACAATAGGAATAGAAGTAGAGATTTTATCCTTACCATTTGGCACCATGGCCGAAGCTTTATCATCTTCAAATTTAGATCTAAGAACTTCTTCCATGTTTGTATTGGTGTCCCTCCTTCTATGTTTCCTTTCATCATTCTCAACATCTCTTTTATACCTCATTTCCTCCTCATCATACCTATCTCTTCTATACCTCCTTTGGTCCTCATCATACCTATATTTTCTATACCTCCTTACATAGTACTCATGAGGGGAGTCATGTCTCTTAGGAAAAATATACCGTCTAGGTGAAACATGCCTTCTTGGGCTTCCTTTGTACCCTTCATCCATCTTTCAAATGCAATGTGATACCTACAAGAAGAGTTAGAGAATAACAAAAATTTCCAGCCACCAATAAGTCCACACAAGTGTATTTAGCTCACCAAATACCACTCAACTCGTGTTTAGGCTTTTTAGGAAAAGACACTCTCCACTCAAGGTTTTTTTTTGGGCACACAAGTGTAAACTAGGGTCACTCAAATCACTCTATTCTCCAATGATCTCTTAGGAGTGAACCTCAAAAGCCTCTTTTCAACCTTGATGTCGATATTACTATAGATTCTCAAGGAGAGTATTGCCTAATCACCAAAGAATGCCAAAAAGGAAAGAAACTACTATGACAAACTTAGAAATTTTGAAGACCAAAATCAAAAACAAAAAATTTCAAAAATGCTAAACCAACTATAGACTATTTGAAGAAAAATTTAAACTATGAAAAGAGACTCAAATGAGTGCTAGCAATGCACCCAAGAAATTACAACAAAGTGAGCAAATAAGCCTCCAAGGGAAAAATTGTCCAAATGTCCCCAAAAAGTTTTGAGAAAATTTCTCAATGAACCAAATAATGTTTACTAACGGTGGGAATGTTTCTGGAATTTTTGAATTTTTTTGATGCTCCCGTGATAAGGTTGATGCCTTTTTTTCTTGAAAATAATACTTTTTTTTTGCTATTTTTTCTTCTATTTTTCAGTATTTTCTTTTGAGATAAACAACCTGGATTTTGAATCACTCAAAAAGGAGCTATAATGAATCCAAAAACACAATTTGAAGTTTTGAGACAACAATTTTGGATCAAAACGTTCTGGAAATGCAGAAAATGAAGAACAGTTTATCAAGAGCACTAAGAACAACAAGAATTTCTAGATTTCGCAGTTCTTCGCCAAATCAAGCAAATGAATAGTGCATTTTGTGCAAAATTTCACAAGGAACTCAAATTTATCATCAATTTGCACAAACGCGTTGAAGAGCTTGCTCAAAACGCGAAAATTCAGAGAAAACGCGTTCTAGGCATGTATGTGGGCTCACATCAATACCACTGCTTCCCCCTTCCACCTCTGGTAAGAACAATTACTTTTGGATTGTAGACACTGGCGCCACGGATCACATTACCCACACCTTTGCCAATTTCATTCACTTACAATATCACACCTAAACCCATGGCAATGCCTAATGGTGACACTGTCACTACCACAACTGCTGGTTATGTACTTCTTTTTAGTTCTCTAATTCTTCATAATGTTTACTGTTTTCCCGTATTTCATGTCAATATCATCTCTGTTACTACCCTGTTTGATTCCTTGTTGTATGGTGTGCAATTGCACCCTGACCGTTGTGAAATTTTGCAGCTCTTCCACCGAAGGATGACAGGATTTACAGTTTAGAGGATTGGCAAATTGTATGTTCTAGATACCTCCTCCCAGGTTTCCCAACTCAACACTGGTTCTTGCAACACTTTTATCTCCAATCACTTAGATTCTCACAATAATTATCCTGCCACAATTTGGCACTTTAGACTAGGACATTTGTCTACACCTACACACAAATGTATTTCCAATCAATTTCCTTTCATTTCTTTTAATTCTTGTTCCAAACCTTGTGATACTTGTCATTATGCCAAGCAAATAAATTTATAATTTTCACATAGCATTACTCATTCATCTAGCATTTTTGATTTAATTCATGCTGAATTGGGGGCCTTTTGCCACTCCCTCCATATCTGGTCATAAGTACCTTTTGACATTAGTAGATGATTTTAGTCGCTTTATTTGGAGCATTTTCATGACCAACAAAAGTGAAGCTAGAAACCATATAACCAACTTTGATGCCTTTATAGAAACTCAATTTCAAAAGAAACTCAAATGCCTTCATAGTGATAATGGGCCTAAATTTCTCATGACCAATTATTTCCTCTCTAAAGGTATTATCCACCACAGATCCTGTGTTGAAACACCACAGCAAAATGACATTGTGGAAAGAAAGCACCAGCACATTTTCAATGTTGCTCGTGCCCTTTCCTTTCAATCCCACCTCCCCTCTAACTTTTGGTACCTATCCATCCAACAAGCCACTCACATCATAAACAGACTTCCCACTCCCTTACTTAACCATAAATCTCCCTATGAGTTTCTCCATTCCACCCCCCCACTCTCCTACACCTAAGAGTCTTTGGCTGTCTTGCTTTCTCCTCCACTCTCCACAACCATAGAACCAAATTTGAGCATCGTGCCCGCAAATCAGTCTTCCTTGGCTATAGGGAAGGGACTAAAGGTTATCTACTATATGACCTAAAAGCCAATGAGTTCTATGTGTCTAGGAATGTGGTATTTCATGAAACCACATTCCCCTTCTCCACCACTACAACCAATAACCACCATAATCCCACCACTCCTACCATTACCCTAGACAACTCTGACTTATCCTATGAACCCCCTTACATCCCTCCAGTCACCCTTCCTGACATTCCTCAACTAGCCCTTATACAGCCTACCCCTTCATCTATTCCTCCACCAACTACTATTCTTCAAAACCAAACAGCCACCCATGCACTTGCACCAATTCGTCAATCAACCAGAACAAAACAAAAACCTAAGTATCTTTCAGAATATCATTGCAAGTTGCTATCTTCTCAGCTGCCAGAACCTTCCCCGGGTAATTCTAACTACCCTCTCTCCTCTGTTTTATCTTACCAACATTGTAATACCACTTACAAACAGTTTTGTTTAGCCATTACCTCTGTCACAGAACCCAAAACTTATACCCAGGCAAGCAAGTTTGATTGTTGGCAGATAGCTATGAAATCTGACTTGGATGCTCTTGCATCCACCAATACATGGTCCATTGTTGATTTGCCACAGGGAAAACAACCCATTGGATGCAAATGGGTTTACAAAATTAAACATCATGCTGATGGTTCTATAGAGAGATATAAGGCACGTTTAGTGGCCAAGGGTTACACTCAAATGGAGGGGGTAGATTACTTTGACACCTTCTCTCCTGTTGCCAAGTTAACCACCATTCGAACACTTCTCTCTATAGCTGCAATAAAAGCTGGCACTTAGAGCAGTTGGATGTTAACAATGCATTATTACATGGTGATCTCCATGAAGAGGTATACATGGAACTACCACCTGGGCTGTTACATCCAGACACTACTTCATCCACCACTAAAGTGTGCAAGCTCGACAAATCTTTGTATGGCCTCAAGCAGGCCAATAGACAGTGGTACTCTAAGCTATCCACTGCTCTCCTTTCTTTGGGATACTCTCAATCTACTGCAGACCACTCTCTCTTAACTAAGCTGACAGACAACAAGTTCACTGCCTTGTTGGTTTATGTAGACGACATTGTATTAGTTGGCAACTGTTTGGCTGAAATTAATATGGTCAAACAATTCCTTGACTCCAAATTCAAGATCAAGGACCTTGGCAACCTTCGTTTCTTCCTTGGCTTAGAGGTAGCACGATCTAAGCAGGGCATCTTCCTTAATCAAAGGAAGCATGCCTTAGAACTTCTTGAAGACAGTGGTCTTCTAGCAGTCAAGCCTAACAACACACCTTATGACTCCTCCTTGAAGATACATGACACTGATTCTCCATCTTATGTAGATGTGTCATCCTACAGAAGACTCATTGGTAGATTGTTGTACCTCACAACCACTCGCCCAGACCTTGCTTTCACTGTTCAACAGCTGAGCCAATTCATCTCCAAACCTCTGCAGGTCCATCATCTTGCTGCCATGAGGGTTTTGAAGTATCTCAAATGAGCCCCTTTATTTTACTCTGCCTCTTCTCCTCTCAAGCTCTCTGGTTTTGCAGATAGTGACTGGGCTAGTTGCCCCTCTACTTGCAGACCCGTTTTTCAGGCTACTGTGTATTCATTGGTTCTTCTTTGGTGTCATGGAAGTCTAAGAAGCAATCCACAGTGTCCAGGTCCAGTTCTGAAGCGGGGTACCGTGCATTAGCAAGCCTTACTTGTGAGCTTCAATGGTTTAAATATCGCTTCAATGGTTTAAATATCTTTTCAATGACCTGCACATCACATTTGACAGTCCCACCTCAGTATACTGTGACAACAAGAGTGCCATCCACCTTGCACACAACCCTATCTTTCATGAACATACGAAACATATTGAAATTGATTGTCATGTTGTCCGTGAGAAGATTCAGAGTGTCCTGGTGCATCTTTTACCCATACCTTCTGCTTCACAGTTAGCTGATGTGCTAACAAAACCTCTTATGTCTCCTTCATTCACTGCCATGGTGTCCAAGCTTGGCCTTATGGACATCCATAGTCTAGCTTGTGGGGGGATATTACCTGTTGTAAATACCCCTAGACAGCTAACCATAGTTAATTTAATTATTGTAATTAGTTTAGCTATAGTTAGTTTATCTATTCTGTTACAGCAGTAACTGTTTTAGTTAAATAGAGTTAGATAGATATAATAATTCTCTTGTCCAGATCATAATTGGTTATCATAATGAAGATTCATCTCTCTCTCTACTGTACAATTAACACCTCTGACGACGACGCAACCACACTCTATAAGGTAGATGTCTAGTTCTATATTGTGCTTCAAAGTCTAGTTCATATGAGGCTGCAATTGGTACTGATCAATTGTAAAGGCAGCAACAACAACAGAATAACATAAGAGAATACCCCTTCTGTTACAGACTGATTAGTTCGATCAAAATTAAAAATACACAACCAACACTTGATGCTGCATATTACCATCGTACTGATCCTTGCAGTATCTCCATCCTTACCGTGATGGACTAGTTCGATCAGAACTAAGTTCGAACTAAGTTACAGATTGAACTAGTTTCGGTTCATGGTCACTTAGTTATCAAGTCTAGTTCCATCAATAATGACACTTGCAGTAATAACACGGTATAATATATTTATTCCTTAATTATATAATAATTAAATGCAACAATTGTTACAAGCAATATAATTTTGTCAAAGAGAAATATTTACATTTTAATCTTTACTTGGTAAAATAATGTTATGTGCATTATACTATAATGCTATGTGTAAATTGTAATAGACTAACACCATAAGCTTGGATCAATAGTAACACAAAATAATATGGCCCAACTCATGGTCAATCAGCCTATAGTAAAAAAGTTACAAAAAGAAATTGTGATTGTACTTAAAAAAACGTGACAACAAAAAATTGGGTTAAAATTGAAAATATAAAGAGTAAATTGATGAAAGTAGAGGGACCTTTTAATAAATATGGTATCATATGTGAATAACTTGTGTTAAAGGTTGAAGGTAAATAATCTTAATCGATCAATATTTTTATCATTAAATCAAAGGTTATAAAGGCACTTTCTCATCATGAGAAAGTATTTCTCCATTCCCATTTTAAATGCAACTCCCAAAATAGTTTTGATCAGTATAAACAAATTAGTTTATCGTCACCGCTCATTTTTCTACAAACAAAAATGGTTTTTTTTTAAATGGAAGAAACAAAATAGTTAATGTCATGCTCATATTGAATTGTTAAATATGTTTTTGTTCCCTATAAAATTGGATTTTTTGATTTTAGCCCCCCAAAAAACCCAAATTTTATAGAGACCAAAAGTTGGTGAATTTTTTTTTTTCAATAACTTAAAACAAAAAACTCAAATTTTATAGAGACCAAAAACATATTTAAACATTCATTAATGGGGGAAGCACTTTTAACAAGTAGTCCTATTTTCTTCTTCTTTTTTTTGACAAACAACACTATTTTTGATAGCTAATCCCTTACATAACTTTTTTTTACCGCGTTATTGGTGTGCGGCTTTGTTGGTGACTATTCTACACAGACAACCTGGCTGAATTCGAACCTGATACCTTGGAGTGGGATTCGAGCCCAATTACCGTTCAGACCAACCTTGTTGGTCATCCCTGACATCCCCTTATCCTAAGATTTTTGTAATAGAAAAATAAGAGTAGTATGAGTACTCCAACCCAATACAAGAGAACAAATTACACGCTTCTCAGACACACAAGTGGCTGAGTCCACCAATCAGTGACTGTAGTTCTTATCCTCCTACCAGATTTACACATAAACCGATTAAAGAAAATACATTTAATTTTGTTGATTAGAGAGACGATATCTAAAATCGTGCCTCAAAACAAAATGTTGCGCTCCAACACTGTTGGCCTAGTGGCTTAATCTACCCTAGGACACAGGGGGTTGACCCGGTGCTCCCAGGTTCGATTCCCGCAGTGGACAAACTCGGTGTTGACCAGTGCGAAATTTGATCCTAAGCACGAGCGGAGATTAGTCTTTCGTTGAAAGCGTTGGGACACTCCGTGGGTAACCAGCGATAGTGCGAACAAAAAAAATGTTGCGCTCCAGCCAAAAGCGACAAGCCAAATGAAGTGTTTCACCTTCTTTGAGTGTTTACCCTTAACCATATTTCCATATGATATGAAATGTTCCAACCCCTGCAACTTCGTCCCTGGTTGCCATCCTAGCCAAGCATTAACTCTTTTCCAAACATTTCATGATATTTTTTGCACTGAAAAAAGAGATGCAAAATGGACTCGTTGTGTGTGAAACAAAACAGGCAACTCATGCTCTACTTGCAGAGCATCTCCTGTTGGTAATCTACCTATTAATAATCTCCAAGCAAATACATTAACCTTAAAAGGCACCACCACCCTCCACAACTCACCTAAAGTGGTACTGATATTGTGGCTAATATTATCAGCCAGCCTTTCCGAAACCAGCGCCCGGTAGCATGAAGCAAGGGAAAAAGATTTTGTTGCATTAAACCCCTAAATCCATCGATCATCTCATTGCTGGTCAGGTTAAATTTTTGCCAAGATAGATTCAAGAATAGTTCCTGATACATCTTCTACTGCATTACATTCACGTGTCTACTTAAACTTCCAGCACCTTTCATTCAGCCACATTTTCCAACTAACACCACTGCCTCGTATTTTTGACTTGAGACCAAAAACAAATCAGAAAAAGTAAATTTCGGTGATTCCGAACCCGCTCACATGGTCTTCCAAAATAAAATCTTTGTCCATTTTCCTAAGACACAACTAGTACCTGACAAAAAAAATTCTGTTTTTGGTTCTTGGTCACCCCCTAACGAGAGTAATTATAAATCTCTCCACCAAATTAAATCTTTACACCCCCTCGAACCGCCCCATCTCTACTAACTAGAGGAAGATAGAAATTCTCGTACCCGTAAATCAGCAATTCCCTCCAAATATTATTGTTCTCTGTTACGCACCTCCACTTCACTAAAAGAGCGCAATTAAAAAGTTCCATGTTCTTAACACTCAAGCCTCCTTCCTTCTTTGATTTACAAACATTCTCCCAAGTTAGCCAACAAATTTTCCTCCTTCATCGAAACCACCCCACAAAAAAATCCGTTGGACCTTGATAATTTCCTCCATCACCACTTTTGGAGCCTTATAAAAATAGAAGAAGTTTTAGGATATACATTTAAAATTGAGTTGATCAAAGTTACCCTACCTCCAATCGTTAGATGTCTTCCACGCCAAGTAGACAGTCGAGACCTCAAATAATCCAACACTGGTTTTCCACGTGCTTCTAAGCCTTGGATTAGCTCCAACCAGGATCCCCAAGAACTTGAAAGGTAATGAAATCATTCCTCAAGATAGAAAAATTAGACGCTCTCTCCATAAAATCATCCTTAAGATTGATGACAATCAAATTTCTCTAATAAAACTTCACCCTCAACGCAGAGACCAGCTCAAAGCTTCGAAAGATTGTTTTGATACTCCACAAGTTCTCCCATATCCCTTTCCTCCAGCAAATTTGTATGATCAACAAACTTTAATAATGAGATTTTTAGATTACTATCAACTTCTAATCCTTGAAAAACACCATCCCGAACTACTTTCTGCACCAAACCCGCCAACCCCTCTAGTGCTGTGAGAAACAAAAAGGAGGATAAAATATCCCCTTGTCTCAACCCCTTGTGAACAATAAAATTTTACCATTAACAAGCACGAACATAGAACTTGCACAAATACACGCTTTCATCCAATCTATCCAAAATTTAATAAACACCATGTGCTCCACCATATACCCGAGAAACCTATATGATATATAGAATCACATGCCTTTTCAAAATCAACCTTAAATAACAAACACTCATCCTTTCGACGTTTCGACAAAACCACAATCTCATTGACCACTACCACCCCATCAAAAATTTGTCTCCTAGCTAAGAACGCATATTAACAACTGGAAATTAAATTAGGTAACACCTTTTTTCAAACTTGTTGAGAGAACCTTGGCTAGAATTTTGTATAGACATCCTATTAAGTAAATAGGTTTGTACTCTCTCAAACCTTGGGGATGGTCCTTTTTGGGAATCAAAGTTAGGAAAGATGTCGTGATTGCTTTAGGGAGAATAGATGTTACCTGAAATTCCTTCATAAAGTTCATCACGTCCTTCTTCACCACCTCCCACCACTCCTTAATCAAATTCATTTATCCACGGGTAACCTCATTATTGTCGTCGCCCCGTTATCAAACACGTAATACAAATACCCATTTATTTTTATCAGCGGATACTCGTTTAACTACCCTCGTCTCGTGCCCGTTACAGATTTTAATTATCCGCGAGTATTCGGTACAAGTTTTTTTTGCTACCCTTAGCTAATTACACGAGTGCGATGATTGGGGAGTGGTGGGAGGGAGATCAAGGGAAGTCTTGTAGGAGAGAGAGAGAGAGAGAGAGAGAGAGAGAGAGAGAGAGAGAGAGAATGTGTGTGTGTGTGTGTGTGAGAGAGAGAGAGAGTTTAGGGTTTTTTTGGTCATTTTATATGGAAGGAGATGCTGAAATTAAAATGGGGAGGTGGTTTTAAAAACAAGCCCTTTGGAAGTTGGCACTTGGCACTGTACATACATTCTCAGCTCAAAAATTAAGGTCAATATCATCTTGTTTTTTTGGAACCCCACACTTTGACACTATACTCCCACATATTTTCTTAATTCCCAAAATGCCCATAGTAAAAAGTAACTAACGGATTTACCTAACACGTAGATACTTCCGTTTCTGGAAAAATAAGAAAACGGAAGTACCTAACCCATAGATACTTTCATTTCTGGGAAAAATAAGAAGACGGAAGTACCTAATTGAAACATACTTTCGTCTTTATATTTTTGAACAGCGGAAGTATGTAAGTCAGACTTACTTCCGTCTTCAAAATGTTATCACAACGGAAGTACATTTACGTTAGGTACTTCCGTTTTGATATTTTTCAAAACGGAAGTACTTAATAAATAGATAAACCTGTTTTGGGTTTTTGAACTAACGAATTTATCTATATAGTAGATACTTCCATTTTTGTTAAAATTTAACGAACACGATTTGACTGACAGTTTTGATCAACGGTGTGGATCGCAGCGACAATATCAACGATGGATAATCAGTGACGATTCCTATAAATACCCACACTCACCCTCATTTTTTTCACACCAACATTTCACTCGAAAATGGAAATTTGTTCAACTCAGTACTCAAGCGAGAATAGACTTACAGCTATTCACCATGGCTGCGAAATCACCATGAGAGAAGATGGTGGTGTCTACTTCTCATGTCCGAAGCCTATTTTATGTAGGCTCCGCGAAGACATCACCTTCGACAGTTTAAAAGATAACGTGGAGATCAAAGTTCAAGTGATTGGTGATGATCGTGAGGTTACTAGTATTACTTATCGCAAACCCGATCGTCGAGATGATGGCAACTTTTACTTCTTGTCCATGAGGATTAGGACTGATGAGGAACATCCATGACATGCTTCAGAATCGTAGGCCGTTGGAGCTGTACGTGGAGCATCAACGGAGCGTCAATGAAATTATACGCCATTGTTATAATGGAGGACCTGGAATAGTTTAGATCTATTTTTGTTGTTTTTTATGTTTTATCTTTTATGTTCTATTATGCTTTGGTTTTTTTGTTTGGTTGTCGCTGTAATCTACTTTAATGAAATTAAATTTTAATTTAACGACTATAATACTATCAGAATAATACTAAATGCAAATAGATAACTCAGAATAATACAAATATAGTCAGCAAAATAATAGTACAATCTAGAATAGTCAATCCTCTCCGGCTGGCAAATCAATCAACCTCCGGATCACACCAAACGACTGCGTTGAAGGATGAAGGTCTCCAGACTCAAGCACCATCCGCAACTGCCAGTTGATAAGAAAAACGCGTTTTTCCGGCAGATTTTTTCCGCCGGTACGGTTCCGGCGGAAATTTGGCATTTCCGGCGAATTTTTTCCGCCGTTCAATTTCCGGCGGAGTTTTTAAAAAAAAAATTATTTTTTTTTAAAAAAAAAATCTGCTGGAAATGTGCATTACCGGCGGAAAAAGTCCGCAGGAAATTACTAGCGGAAAAATCCGCCGGTAGTGCGCGTTTTCGGCGGATTTTTAAAATTATTTTTATTTTTTTTAAAAAAAAAATCTGCCGGAAATGCCCATTATCGGCGGGTTTTTCAAAAAATTATTTATTTATTTATTTTTAAAAACCCACCGGAAATGTACATTACAGGCGGATTTTTCCGCCGGAAATTTCCGACAGAAAAATCCGCCGGTAATGTACATTTTCGACGGAAAAAACCGTCGGTAAATCCGCCGGAACCGTTCGAAAATGCCTATAATTATAACTTTCTCCTACACTCTTCTCATTCTCTCATTTCACTCTTTATTTCCCTCTCATTCTTTTCTACACTTTCCCTATCTTATCTTTCTTATTCTTTCTCATACCCTCCAATCTCCATAATTTCTCTACATATCTCTCTTCTATATTTCCTCTTTCTTCTTCCTTCTCATTCATTCTCACTCATTCATTCTTATTCCTTCTTACTTCTTCATTATTATTCTCTCCTATATTATTACTTCTCATACTCTCCTTCATTCTTATTTCTTCTTACTTGTTCATTTTTATTCTCTCCAATATTATTTCTTCTCATACTCTCTTTCCTTCTTACTCATTCCTACTTCTTCATTCTCATTCATTTATTCCTTCTCACTCTGTTCTATATCATTTTTCTCATATTCTACTTCATTTTAATTTTTCTTACTTCTTATTAAATTACATATTAAATTTTAAAATTGGAAAAAAATAAAATAAAAATTATTATTTTGTTTTGAAAAATAAAAAATCCGCCGGTAATGTGCCTTTCCGGCGGATTTTTCAAAAAAAATTTATTTTTTATTTTAAAAAAATCCGCCAGAAATGTGCATTACCGGCGGAAAAAATACACTGAAAATTACCGACGGAAAAATCAGCCGGAAATTACCGGTGGAAATTCCGCCGGAAAAGATTATCTGCGAGCGTTTTACCGCGGATTTGGTGCATTTTTGGCGTATTTTTTCTGCTGGAAAAACGCGTTTTTCTTGTAGTGTCTCTCGTGCTGCTGGAAGGAGTCGGGGAACTGATACCCTAACGTACCATGGCAAGTAAGTTCGATGAACGTCACCCACTTCCCTCTCATCAGTAGTCGTGCTCAGAACCTCCTGGACACTCTCGCTCCATCTGAACAATCGCATTATCACTTCATTAAACCCTGGACGACCCTGAAGCGGCTCACGAGGGATGACCTGGACGTATCCAAACTGCCGGAGGCACCTATCCGGCATGCAGGGATACCTCTTCCCAAACCCGCATCGTGCCCCGGTGTTGATACCAGTGGTACCCCGCACACATATCCGTGGGAAGTACTCAAAGATCCATGTCTGAAATGACCAAATAAACCATATGGTTAAAAATAAAATATAAAAAATAAAAACAAACTCGTTAAAAAAACAAAATAAACTTACCATAAACAGTGTCGCATAACCTCCTAGCTGACAGCTATCCTCCAAACAAGCAAAGTTCAACTGGTCATACAAAAATGTCAAGGTTGCTGGACCCCATGCCCATCCGCTAACAGCAGTGACATCCTCAAGCAAATGTAACCATTTAGCCTCAACTCTATTTCCAGTCTTGATTGTAAACATAGTCATCTCCAAAAGAAGCATCAAGAATGCCTTGGCAGCAAGAATCGACTGGTGATGAATGTGTCGCTTGTAGACCTCTAGTAGCCACTCAAACCTGAAATATGCCCCCTACTGGCAAGAGTCTCCTCTGTAGCCTCAGCAACAGTGACCCCCAGATGATCCACTGCCAACTGAATGGCAGCATCAATAGTAACAGAGTTGGGGGGATCTATAATATCTGCCAGTCAGCGGTAGATGAAGGAGACATGACACATCTTCCAAAGTAATGGTCATTTCACCAATTGGTATGTGAAATGACGACGTCTCTGGGTGCCATCTCTCTACAAAAGCAGATAGCAACTCATGATCTACTGTGGTGAGGGCTGAAAAGACGAGGGGCCCTAAACCAGAATGCTGAATATGATGATAAAATCCACGATTCTGTCCTAGAGGGGCCAGAGTAGTCCGAATTTTGTTGCCATGTACAAATACTTTCAATTTATCCCGCAACTGAATTAAAAAAATAAAAGCCTACTTAAACAATTTATGTATAAATTTATATAATAAGACTATGTAAATAAATATATTATATTATTTTTACCTGGCCTCTCAAAATCTTAGATGCTACATGAGCATCAAATAAAGTGAGCAAAGAACCATCCATAGGTCCTGTGCGAGCATGATGATCATCAACATACATCTCATGCTCCTGGTACTGTTGCTGCTGGTACTGCTCCTGGTACAGCTGCTGGTACTCCGGCTCCTGGTACTGCTCCTGGTAATGCTGGCATTGCTCCTGGTAATGCTCCGGGTCCTGCTGGTACTGCTCCTCATGTACCTCATCCTCCGTATACTGCTGTCGTCTTTGCATGCGTCTATGTCGGTTAGACACATGTCCAGCCTCTCTAATTCGAGTGCGTGTACTCAACGGAGTTTCCTCCGGTTCACCAACACCCGGCTATGACGAAGACCCCCCCCCCCCCCCCCGGCAATATCAGTCCAGGTGAATCACGGGTTCGACCACCAACTCTGGTACGAGCCACTGCCAAAAATAAAAATAAAAATTAAAAAAAGCAATTAAAAAACAAAAACGGAAGTAAGGTACTTCCGCAGGCCAATATTATAGTGAAAACGGAAGTAGGTACTTCCGCAGAGACAAAAACAGAACTACTTACTTCTGTGCGCAGCTGTAGATGGAACTAGGTACTTCCGCAGGCAAGAAAACGGAACTATGTACTTCCGTGAGTGTGAAAACGGAAGTAGGTAATTCCGACGCGATGTAAACAGAACTATATACTTCCATGAGGGTGAAAACGCAACTATCTCTTTCTCTCCAACAGATGTAAGTGAAAAATGGTAAATATTTTAGACTTTTATAAAAAAATTAAAGGTATTTTCGTTGTTTCACGGGGTGCGTGGGGTATAAGTTGTATGTGGGGGTAAAAAAATGCATTATCGCTTGTTGACTTCTTTATCTCTCCTCATCTTATTACATTGTTTAAGCAAATGGTGCTTTTCATTTCTATAACTCCAGTTGGAATTCAACAGCCATATATCCGATACACTTTATAGTAAATCATTAAAAATATCCTTCAAGTGTCGAACAAAGACTTAGAAATTATGATTATAATGATAATTTAAATAAGACCAATGTTATTTAGCCAAAATGTTCTAACCGAAAAATAGCCAAAAACGAAGTTATAACACAAACTAATTAAGTTTTATAGGTCATTAACCAATCTGCTTTTTCACAGTTTTTAGTCAATGACTTAGAAAACTGTGAAAAAATAAGTTGGTTAATGGTTTATAAAACTTGATTAATTAGTATTGTAACTTGATTTTTGATTATTTATGACTGAAATATTTTGGCTAAATAATATTACTTTTTAAATAATCCGAGGACATCACCATCAACTTCAAGCTGAGACTACTTAACTGAACTATCATTTGATTAAGTAGTACTTCCCCCCCCACCCCATGTAATATACAAATTTTGATTTGGCTACAATTTACAAAGTCTACAAATCGAGGTTAACTTTTTTCAATCACACGTGAAAACCCTTTTCAGACTCAAAAAATACATCACATCCTAATCCACCCCACATTAGGGATTTCCAGAATGCCAAAAATGCCCCCCAGATACACTTTCCTAGCAATTCACCAAACTCCATTGGTCAACCACGGCATCTTCACATATTTACCGACAAGGGCAAAAGCAGGAAAAAAAATAACAATAATGCAATTGCAAGCCCGCCAAAGCCAAAATTTTTAGGTGTAAAGTACAACATAATATAGCAATAGAATAATAGGTAATATATGAATAATAATCAAGTACCAGTATATATCATACAAAGAATATTATAACACTATGTATGGACGACTATTGATATTGATATTGATATTGGGTGTTACGTCATAATAATATTGCTTCTTCTCTCTCTCTCTCTCTATCTCTCTTTATTCTAGAAGACTGTGCTTGATATTAATGAGATGAAATAAGTTCATTATTATCTGCAAGCAAACATAGGACAATTCAATTCTGAAGACTGAAAGAAACTGAGTTTGCTTCTTTTGATTAATATTTATTTATTTTATTTTCCACATAGCCGCCTTTTGTGCGTATCTGATTCTTTCACCTCCTATAGACTCTTCTTTTGCACACCCCAGATCCCAAAATATCAACTTTCCTAAATTATCAGCTTTTGTCTTTTATTCTCCGAATTCCTACAATTTTGAGCTCCACGGTGGTCTTGAATTCCTAGCCAGCTGTCTCCTTGTGATTCTTTTTTTTTTTTTGAGATTTCCTTGTGATTCTTTTTGTCGGATTTGGTGTTCAAGGTTTCGGAGAAATTCACTCACAAGTCACAAGGAAACCCTTCTTTTACGCTCATCTTCTGTTCTCACTGTTGGAAATTGAACTTGCCTTTTACTTTTTATGCAGAAATTCTGAGCATAATAGTTGCCCAATTTGGTAAATTGAGCTAAGTGCTTTGATTAATTGCTTTTTAGACAAGTTTAGTTTTTTCACTGTTTTGGAATTGGAACTGTGGAGTGGAACCATAAGTGATTATTTGGGTGTTAAGTTTTGGGTAATCAAGATTAGTGTTTTAGGTTAAATACATGATGCTTGATCGGGACTCTGTTGGTTCTGTTTGGTAGTTGTATACACAAGGAAATGTTCTCCTTATGTATTAGAACACATAACTACAATTGGAGTGCTCTGTTTAGTTAAGAAATGGCTTTCACTGCTTTGTTGTTGGTGCTATTGCTGCAATTGTCAACAATTTTTGGGTCTGCAATTGTCTTAAAGACTAAGGATTGTGGCAATAATTGGGTAGCAAATTCAATTTCTAGTAATGGTGATCAGGAACTATTCTATATAAATGGGAATGTGGTAAACAAAGTTGCTTTCTGTAAGGCTCTCCAATTGTATATTGCAAATGGTTGTGATGTGAAGGACTACTTTGGAAGCAACAACTGTGTTTTGGAATTGGATGGAGCCAACAACACTTTTGGTATGGTTTGCCAAAGATAGAGTATGCACATTTTTGTATATTCCAAAAGTTTTTCTTTTAACCTTTATATTTGCTTTTTTTTTTGTTTGCAGTGAATTTACCTTTAAAGACAGGAAGGAAACTTCTGCAAAAGGATTTAAACAATAATTCCACATCAGAAGGAGTTTCTAAGCCTGTGTCAACTAACAATGTCGGTATTTTTGCTGGGGGAGCTTTGTTGGCATGTTGTGCTGTTCTTTGTCCTTGTTTCTATGGCAAAAAAAGGAAAGCAACTGCTCATGCTGTTCTTGCCAAGGACCCAAATTCAAGTGAGTTCATGTTCATGTTATGTTTGTATATACTTCTTATTAATAGTATTAGTTACCACTTACCACACCTATCTTGTGCATTCATAATCTATGTTGTGAACTTGGAGGAGGGGAAGTGGTAATTCTGACATGCATAGTTTGATAAATAGCCTGTACTTTATTACCTTAATTTTCAGTTTCCATTGTTATCGTATACTTTTTTCTTTCCAATTTTTAATACTGTGCTTCTATTGTAATGTTTATTCAAGTTAAGATTTAGCTACATTTATGAGTTCTAAATATAGTCGATATTGAGACTTGAGTGGCTAATTTGGTTTGTTGTTCAAGTTTTAAAATTGTCCACTTTCTGTTTATCATACATGTTAAATACCATAGCTTTCGACTGCTAATAAAGTTAAGGTGTTAGATTTATGGTATCCAGAGAAGTAACGAATAATTTTGCTCTTGTAGTACATTCAGCTTCCTCCTTTGAGCCCTCCGTTTCTGATAAGATCCCAGCTAGTCCACTTCGGGTGCCGCCTAGTCCATCAAGATTCTCAATGTCTCCAAAACTCAATAGACTTCAATCCTTACATCTCAACCTGAGTCAGATTGTTAGAGCTACCCGTAATTTCTCAGAAACATTGCAAATAGGAGAAGGAGGATTTGGAACTGTTTATAAGGCTACTTTAGATGATGGCGTGGTCGTGGCTGTAAAACGTGCAAAAAGGGTAAGAACTAGCTCTTGATATGTACTTCAAAAACCTGAAGCTAACTTTATAATATTATACTATATTATGAACTGTTTTGGCTACTCTATAGTACTTTTTATATCTTAGTGAGGACATGACTAAATCATATAGGAGCATTTTGAGAATTTGAGAACAGAATTCAGCAATGAAGTCCAACTTCTGGCTAAAATTGATCATAGAAACCTAGTGAAGCTACTTGGTTACATTGACAAAGGAAATGAACGCCTTCTTATTACGGAGTATGTGCCGAATGGCACTCTTCGAGAACACTTGGATGGTAAGACTTATAATGTTCTTAGCCAATGTTTGTATTCCAATATGGAAACAAATATGGAATATCATTTTGATATTGCTGGTGGCAGGTTTGCATGGAAAAATCCTGGATTTCAATCAACGCCTCGCAATTGCAATTGATGTTGCTCATGGGTTGACCTATCTGCATCTGTATGCAGGTCAATAATCCCTTTATTATGCAGTTTGTATTCACATTCTACAATTACTTTGCATTCAAGCCAAATATAAGGTTAATCTACACTACATGTTAGGTAATTAGAATATAAATAGATGCTTTGCGAAGTCTTAAGTTTCAAGAAAACAATTTCAATCAAAGTTATATGCTGTGTGTTTACTGAAAGACAGTCTATTGACTGGACATAATGTTCAAGTAGTGATCATTGCTACCTTTAAAGCATTCTTCACTTTTCCCTTTTTGACTACTATAGGTTTTAAGTTTTTGATTTATTTGGCATATTCATGGAGCATAATTTCCCATTAGTGTAATATAGATCTTCCAATTGATGCCTAACTTTGTCTTATCTTAGAACAGAAAAGCAAATTATCCATCGAGATGTGAAATCGTCCAACATTCTTCTGACTGAAAGCATGCGAGCTAAAGTCGCGGATTTTGGATTTGCAAAGCTTGGTCCTGTAAACACTGACCATACACACATTTCCACCAAAGTGAAGGGAACAATTGGTTATTTGGACCCTGAGTATATGAAAACATACCATCTCACTCCCAAGAGTGATGTCTACTCTTTTGGAATTTTGCTTTTAGAAATTTTGACAGGCCGTCGTCCTGTCGAGTTGAAGAAAAGTGCTGAAGAGCGGGTAACATTAAGATGGGTAAGCTCACAATTTGTTTTTATTAAGAGTCTTTACATTTTTTTTACAACTGTCAATTGTCCATTCAACTTCTGGCATACTTTGAATAGATGATATAGCATCATAGGCTTGCTTCCAGCCAAGTGATCCAACAGTGATCTTATAACTCCTGAACAATAGAACCTTGTGTCATTATTCTCAATGGGACAATTGATATGGGTTGTAGACTAATTCAATCCAAAAGAATTTGTAACAATGGATGCAAAAAAGCAATTATGCATTGGAATGAGTAACTATAGGCCTTATCCACTGATGGTGCATCAATTTCCGCTGTTCCAAGAGTAACCTGGAGTCATTGCTGAGCTTTCTTTAGTCGACCTAGTTTCAGCATTAGAAACATTACACCCTTGTATCTTGGGCAACTTTGGTCCGTTTGGATCGGCTTATTTGAGTTTATCTACTGGCATAAGCACTTGTGAGACTGTTTGGGAGAGCTTATGGAAACAGCTTATGACATATTCATAAGCTGTTTTCAGCTAATTCCCATAAGCTCCCTAAGATAGCTTATGAAAATAGCTTATAGTTTATAGAAAAATGGTTTAACATTATTTTATCCTTTATTATAGAAACAACTTATGCATAAGCTCTTATATGATAAGCGCCTATGCCATAAGCGCTTAGTTAAGTTGTTTATCCAAACGCTGCAAAGTATTAGAGGCATTTTTTTTGCATTAGCAACATGGGCAAGATTATAGAACTGCAAAGCATTAAAAATGCGAAGTTGTCGAGTGATGAACTAGTAATCACGCGATCAATCTTTTTGCTGCTTAGCCAAGATGAGTTTTCTAGACCAGTACTAGATGAAAAGCTTGTTTGTCTTGTTCCTCTTCGTTTTTAAGCACTCAAACAATTATGTGGTTTTGATATATATTTTTTTTGCATAGGCCTTCAGGAAGTACAATGAAGGAAGTGTGGTGGAATTGATGGACCCTTCAATGCAAGAAGCTGTGAAAACAGAAGTTCTGATGAAGATGTTTGATTTGGCATTTCAATGTGCAGCACCTGTGCGAGCCGATCGACCTGACATGAAAGCAGTTGGTGAGCATTTGTGGGCTATAAGGGCGGATTACCTCAAGAGTAGTGCAACCAGAGAATAATGAATTGAAGTTTGACCATGATGATGATGATATTTAAAAACAATATTTCTTTGTCATGCCTTAACATGTTTCAGGCACTGTCTGTGAAATGTTGCTTTTCATATGGGTCTTAGTCAACCCAAAACTGAAGATGACATTCTGAAGATTGGAATGTGGAAGATTACTTTGCATTAGCAAGTAGCAACATGTTGACTCTAGTGTTTATGGCAACTCAACTTAACTCTTCAAAGTATGTGGAGGAACTTGTACTTTTTGTCAATGGAATATTTTCCTTGTAATGTTGACATCGGATTTTGTAATATATGAATTTGTTATTCAATAGCTCTGGATGGAGTAACATAGAGAAAGACTGATAGAAAATAGTATCCCCATTAACATCATGGTTGAGTGTCTTTTGTAACGTTGAGCTTTTCACCTAATTTGTGTTTTTGTAACTCATAAAATTGTCATCAATATTTTTAAAAAACAGTGTTTAGCAACTCATTAAATATCAAGCAATAAGTGTGTATAGGCCAGCCATTGTTTTTTGATAATTTTACTATAATTTTTTGAGCATTTTTTCTTGTGGGTAAATGACCGAATTTTCGAGTCTCATTTCAAAATTCGCTTTAGGCTTTAAGGTGTTGGACCAACCTTACCACCAAATAAGCCTTGAGGTCAACTTTTAGTTAGCCTTCGAAATTTTGTGACAACTAATGGAACATGAAATTGGATATATCAATAGTGATTTTATTGGTTTGGTGCTTTCAATGTATGCACATCTTGGGTGCAAATGCATATAAGAATGGAGAAGAATATGGACTACGAAAGATGGTGTAGGAAGAAGTGTGTGGGGAACAATGACAAAGATGGAAGAAAGCAAAATGTGTTTTGACAGTTGGAGGAGGAAATGTTAAAATTTTCCTTCATAATTAGGCATCCTACATGGCATCTGGCAGAACATTTAACGAAATGTGTCAACCTCTGAAACAGCACGAGGTAATCAATATGACAATTAAACGAACTTGATTTTATCAGAATATTAATAATAATAATCTTAGGTATTAACTGGCCACTGCCGTTATTGTCAAAAAAAAAACTGGCCACTGCCGTGCAAAGTTGGGAACCAAAATAGTCCATAACTTTGCAACATGTGGCAAATTAGTCTCTTTTTTTATTAGTGTTTAATTTTTTTGATTAGTTGTGGCAAATTAGTCTCTAAGATAGCGTGATATAAAACAAAACAGAATAAAATCTATTAAAATATCAACCCATAGTAGTACACATACTAGCTTGTAATTGGAAGAGGGAAAAGGTTAACTTTTATATCAAGTAAAATACATTCCTTAACGTTCACTTGCATCTCAGTTTATTTTAAACAATTCAAATCTAATATCATCATTCAATTCTATTCCACTTTATTCTGGTGCATGATCGAAGCATAGCCTTGATTGAATGCATGGACAATTATTATAAATCCAATTTGGAAGACTAAATACGAACTCATTGTGTAATAATTTAGTTTTTCTTTTTGAAACTAATAAGTAATACTCAGACCTCTGGATTCCATCAAGTTGTGATAAAACACAGCATCATCACAGATTGGTCTTTATGAATGTGTAAGCTTAACTAAGCTTAGTAGGCCTTCAGATGCCCGAAAGAATCTTTTCTATACAATGTTGCCAAAATCTTAAACTTTTCCACCTGCTTTTTACCAGAAAAGGATGCATACCCAATATATGTTCTGGCATGAAATCGTGCCGCGTCAGTATACCCACCACTGGTGATCTCTGCAGTTAGTATGCACAAAAATTAGTTGAGTCTGTCAGTAAATCACCAGAACAACAGTGAACAGCACTGACAGACACGAACACCTAACACGACACTAACACATAGAAACCGGTTTTAATTTGAAAAATGCAAGTAAGTGAAGTGTCAGTGTTGGTTTCCAATACGAAACGTGTCAGACACCGGACACATCTTCAACCTGAAGTGTCGGTGCTATAGAGAACCAAAGGAAACAATACATGCAGATACTCTAAATAAATTTAGCACCCTAATTAACCAGGTGTATTGCACTTAAATTTCTCAATCAGAATTGCAACAAGGCATGAGAAAATTACTTACACCAGGGATCTTGGGGATCACAAGCAAGTGTCTTAAACCGACCTCTCGAAAAAGTATAAGGGCCTTGGCCAGTGACATTGTTTCCACAACAGTGTAAGGTGAAGCATTGGTAAAAGGATGTAGATCAATGAACATATCCATCTCTTCCTCTGTTAACTGTATATCCTCAATCTTTTCACCTTTACTTGAACCCTTCTTTGCAAAATCATCTGCTGAGAATCGTCTCAAGACATTGTAACTCATTGCCACGGGTGCCGGCGAGAAAGCTTTCTTCTCTAACAACGTGAGAAGATGGCGGCGAAGGATTATACCAAACAAAACTGGAGTTTCAGAAAATGGAGGCTCATCAATAACAGGAAATCCATTGTGTGCTGTAGTTCTGAGGACAAACACTATGTTACGAACCTTCTCAATGCCATTAAACATCTGAAGTGGTCCTGTGACTACATCACCTACTGTTAGCTGTCTCATGTATGGTTCAGCATGAGTTTCTAAATAGGGCAAACCCTTGGCTTTCATTATAAGGTCATATATATTTGCATTGAAAATATTTGCCACGGTTTTGGACACCAAAAGCACCATCATTATTAGAGGTAGCAATAATAAGTTATTGGTAAGTTCTAGCATGATCACACACAGAGAAACTGTCGTCCGCATAGATCCACCTAGGAAAGAAGCAGCACCAAGTACAGCGAAAAGGCCATGGCTAAGATTAGATCGTTTGTCGACCAATATTCCAACCATGCGTCCATAAGATGCACCAGTCACAATCATCGGCACAAAAAGACCGGCAGGGACAACAACTCCACAGCTAAAGATAGTTAAAAAAAGGCATGTGATGAAAAATATGAATGTCGATGAAAACTCAAACTCACTGTCGTCGGTGTTCCTGCTAAATAGATTTCTGATAGCATCATCATTTGTGTTAAAAATGAGGCTGGCAAGACCATTATAGTGGTTAGGCGGGCATTGGAATTTCTTGTAGATACCGGATCGACCTATTGTAGGACAAGGCTCAACTGGATCGAGTGGACAAGGTCGGCAAGATGCTAACCATGGCAATCCAAAAAGAAGACACGATGTAAAAGTCGAGACTAAACAAGCAAGCAAAAGTTTGCAAAAGGTGCCTTTCCTGCAAGAGTAAATAATTGGAAGAATGAGCTTACTCGTTACGAATAGTTTGATTTTGTCGTACTGATTTGAATGAAAGAGAAGCTTACTCGTTGATAACGTTGTACATGCGCTGAACTTTATTCAGTAAATAATTATATAAGCTTCCAAGTAACCCTCCTATAACACCGAGAATAAACACGGGAGGAACATCTACCAAATGATATGAAATACTAGCTGAATAAGCATCAAACATTATCAGACCCCCTTTACCGAATAATCCGCATTTACCACTTAAACATACATCAATCATAGCTCGAAGGAAAATTGCAACTATTGCTGTTGTGAAGAAAGCTCTCCACAGAAGGGCAGTTCTCCACCTGTAGAACAGAAAATAAACATTTGAGACATTGAAGGGGAACAAAATTGACTTGCAGATTTTCAGATTGATGAGATAAAATAACTAGAATCATTTATGTACATAAACACCTAGAAACAAGCCTGCTGAACAATTAATCAAAGAACTTCACGATATTGACAAAAGTCATTCATATGACAAAAATATGATTTCAATCCTCGAGCAAAGCATTCTTTTGCAAGAGAGAAATGATAATGTTAAGCAAATAGACAGGAACACAAACCAAGATGCCATCTCTTCAAGAGCAAACAATACCCCACCAACAGGAGCACGAAAAGCAGCAGCAATCCCAGCTGCTGATCCACATATTATTAGATCTCGTCGATCACGGTCGTTCTTAAAAAATCGTAACCACTTCCATGTTATCCCGTATCTTCTCGACCCACCCTGACCCAACAATGATGCCACACATGCACCAGTATGTACCATAGGTCCTGCTTTCCCAACAACAAGAGATGATGACACTGCCGTAATGCTTCCAATAATCTGTCAATAGAATCAACATGAAAGTAAATCTCTTCTTCAGGAAAAGCAACACTTCCAGTCTGGTTATATCATGTTACACAAAAGTTTTCGTGGGGTACATTTTAATCAGCTTGTGTGACTTAAGAACTACTAAAGTACTCTAGAGTCATAGTACAGTCATTTGTAGCACCGACAGTGTCCGACACGTATCATGTCGGACACCAACAACGACACTTCAATTATTTATATTTTTCAAATTAAAATCGTGTATGTGTCGTGTTTGGTGTCTGTGTCGGTGCTTCATAGTACTATCACATACATAGAATGTCAGAATAAATCAATGCCATACAAAACATTTTCATCTTATGAACAAGCTCACATGGTTAATTATGGGGAAAAGATGTGTTGTATAAACAATACCTTAACGAATAGAGTTGGTAAAGTAAATATTCCAGGTGCATCTACACCATTTAGATAAGCCTTCACTTCTGATATACCTGAACCGGCAGCAGCTGGTGCTATCAAAGCCGTTATTATGGAAGCAAAAAGCGTGAGAACCAAATTGGAAGCAAAAAATATTACAAAGGCCAACAGAAACCTGCAATAAATTTGCATTCTTTGTCAGCAACTTCACAGTCACGTGAAAAATATGGACATAAAAAAATTCACTCAATATATTACAAATAAAAAATTCAAAATCTCAAAGGAAAACAAAGTCAACAAAATTTGTAGTAACTAGACTGAGTACCTTCTCTCCAACATCATATTAGATGTGATGACAAATTTGATACCAGCAAGATTCTCAACAGCAAGATTATTGCAAAACCCAACAAAACCAACGATCATACCAATTAAAAAGCATAAGAGCCACTTCATAAAAATGTACTGGAATATCTGAACGACCCCTCTGCTTCTCCAATCTTGTTTGAAGAACTCGTTCTCAAAAATCCTGCATACCCAAAACAAAAAGGAAAACAATTATTAAATGAGTAATTGAAAAGATTCAAACTTTGAAGAAAAGACGAAGACCCAGATGGAAAATTACTCGTAATCGAGACTTTCAATAGGGCAGACATTGGCACCAACGATGGCAACCTGAGAAGTGGAGTTAATAATGGATCTTTGAGAAGACAATAAGGGTTGGCGAAGTAGTGAACCGGAGTCACCATTGGATTGTATGTGGTTATTGGACATGACAGTAGTACAAGGTTTCAGGAACGTAAAGTTGACGGTTTCAGAAGGAAGAAGAGAAAAAACATGGACACATGGATATACCAAACAGTCAGCGAGAGAAGACGGGAAAAGGTAAGTGAGAGATAGCGTTTTTCTTTAGTGACGTTTACTGATCCGATCCGAAATAAAGGTCAAATAAGAAATTTGCCACAACACAACAACGTAGTACTAGATAGATGGCATGGTTGGTATGGTGGCGTGGGGACTGCTTGGTGTGGGTGTGGAATCAGGATTTGAGTTTCTGTACTCTTCCTTCCGAGCTCAACTGAAGTGCAATAAATGGTTTTTATTTTTTTTGTTTCCGGTGCAATAAATAGATTTTTTTATGAATGTAATGGAGGAAATCAAATCTCTCACACCAATGAACCATATCATAAATGAAGTATAAATATTAGGTTTAAATAGTTATTACCCCCTGTAAATATATCCATTATCCATTTACCCCCGCAAAAAAAAACATTTAAAACAAACCTCCCAAAATATAATTTGATCCAGTTACACCCTTCTGTTAGTTTTTTTGCTAACAGAGTTAACTTTGCTGACGTGGATGCTTAGTGATGCTTAATTAAATGCTGAGCTGTCCTCACTTATACACATGTATGTTACCCCCCCTCACTTTGTCACTTCATCATCTTCCCTCTTGTCACTTCATCTTCTCCCTCTGCTCCATGCTCCATCTCCCTCAGCTCCATCTCCCTCAGCTCAGCTCACTGCATCATCTCACTGTCACTGCATCATCTCATCATCTCCCCTTTCCTCACCTCCGCTCAGCTCAGATCACTCGCATCATCTCCCTCAGCTCATTGCATCATCTCACTTTGTCATTGTATCACCTCATCATCTCCCCTTCCCTCACCTCCGCTCAGCTCAGCTCACTCGCATCATTCGCGTAGATCTAGGGTTTCTGTTTAAGCTAGAAGAAAGGAAGCTCACGCACGCGAAGAGTAGCTTTGCAGAGCTCATTGAAGTAGACGTGTACAAAGTGCTCGGTTTATCGCAAAAACAGGTTTGAATAAACCCTCACTACCTTTTTTTAGTTTCTGCCTTTAATGTACGATTGTAGGGGTGGGGGGACCATGATGTAGAAAGCTTTGATTTTTGTGTTCCAGTTTGCATGAAATGTCCTTTATAGCCCTGATTCTGATTTGTACTATTTTATTTCCTTATACGGGGATGTCTATCACTGTTGTGTTCCACCATGGGGGGGAGTTTGTCAAAAATTGTACTCTAGAGTATGAAGGGGGCAGTGAGACAGCTGTGAAAGGGCAGGATGTGGATAAATGGAGCTATTTTGAAGCTGTTGGTATTGTCAATGAGTTGGGGTTTGAGGCTGGTAGTTATAGTCTTTGGTGGAAGAAAGAGGAAGAAGTGTTGTTCAACAGATTTTTGTGTGATGAGGATGCATTAAAAATAGTTGATCATGCATTGAAGTTCAAAGTCGAGGCTCATATCTACATTGAGCACATTGACCAACCTGAACCTTCAACTGAAGCCACAAATGAAGAAACTAAATTTGGTAATGGGGAAGAAAGTGATAGTGATGATGAGCTTAAGGGAGGGAGTAGTTGATGCACCAGTTCAGGAAGGAGTTCAATCTGTCAATGTTCAAGAAGTTCAATCTGCACCAGTTCAAACTGCAGCTGTTCAATCTGCACCTATGCAAACTGCACCTCTTCAAACTGCACCAGTTCAATCTGCACCAGTTCAATCTGCACCAGTTCAATCTGCACCAGTTCGATCTGCAGTTCAATCTGCACCAGTTCAATCTGCAGTTCAATCTGCACCAGTTCAATCTGCACCACTTCAATCTGCATCTGTTCAATCTGCACCTGTTCAATCAGCACTAGTTCAACAATTTGCATCAGCACCTGTTCAATCAGCACCAGTTCAACAATCTGCACCAGTTCATGTAACTGTCAATGCTTCTGCTGCTGGAAGTGACCCAGGTCTCAAGAGGACTAAACTTCCAGTTAAAAGAAGGATTAACCTTGGTCTCAAGAGGACTAGAATGAGTATAAGGATAAAGAAAACTGTACTACCTTATAGATATACTGGTCCTGGAAGTGACCCAAACAAACCACTACTGGTTGAAGATATTGAAGATGGGTGTTTAACACAAGAGAATGTGAATTGAAGAAGAAGAAGATGGAACTAATGTATTTAGGAAACTAATGTATTTTGGAACTTTATGTATTTTTGTTTTCATGTATTTTGGAACTCATGTACTGGTTGAATGAAGTCATGACCCAAACAGTTTATGTATTATCAGTTTATATATTATCAGTTCCAGTTTATGTTATCTCAGTTCCAGTTTATGTTATCTCATTTCCAGTTTATGTATTTATAAGTTGATCAGTTTAATCTGCATCAGTTAATAAGTTGTCACTGCATCAGATAATAACTTCAATCTGCAACAATGAATTGGATCAGTTTATCTATTTACCAGTTACAGCTTGGATCAGTTTACAGCTTCGAACTAATCACTAAATATAAATCCAGGGGTAGTATGACATCGGCGCTGATGTCATACTCCCGCCAAATTTTCCCCCCTCCCTCTATTTTTGGCGCCATTTCCCCTCCCCCTCTTTTTTTTTGGCGCCATTTCCCCTCCCCTTTTTTTTGTTTTATTCCCCAAAAAAATCATTCCCTTATTTTTTGTTTTATTTCTTTCCCCAAAACTCCCTCCTTCTCTTTTCCCCCTTTTTATCACTCTTTTTTTTCCATCGTATTTTTTTTAATGTAGAGTAATTTCTGATGCAACAAAAAATGTAATTGTTCAAATATGTGAAAATTTGTTTCTCTATAATCTATATTTTTATGTTTTAAGGGTATTTTATTGTTCAGTAAAAATTTTAGCTTTTCAAATAGCCGAAATCTATACCTTCATAATTAGGTTAATACATTCTTCTCTCTTTTTCCCCTTTTTATCCCTCTTTTTTTTCCTTCATATTTTTTTTAATATAGAGTAATTTATGATACAACAAAATGTTCCTCCATAATCCATATTTTTATGTTTTAAGGGTATTTTATGGTTCGGTAAAAATTTTAGTTTTTCAGATAGCCGAAGTCTATTTCTTCATAATTAGATTAATAAAACCAAAAATTAATTTTGTTACAAATTACGTAAAATGTGACATTAGACAGTGTGTTTTGTGATACTTTAAGGTCCAACAAAATTTGTAATTCTTCAAATATTCGAATGTTGTTCCTCCATTACCAATTTTGTGAAAAGAAATAATTTTGTAACAAAATATATAAAGTGTGATGAAATGCTTGTGTCTTATAATCCATCATTTGACATATTAAAATCTTTTGCGGATGGTCTAACCCCTTATAGCCCAATTATTATGTAGGGTAAAATATGTTTTTAGTCCCTACAAAATTGGGCCTTTCTAAGTTCAGTCCTTACATTATCGAAATAGGTGTTTTGGTCCCCATCTTATTTTACGGTTTTCATTATTAGTCTCTCACGTTAATTATTGCTGGTTGGGCTGACAAAAATTATGACTAGACACGCCACATGGACATTTTAATTGATGTGGCGTCCACGTGGCATGCTGACTCATATATTTTATTACTTATATTTATTTTAGTTTAAATAAATTAATTTTTAAATTAAAAATTACAAAACTAAAAAACCCCAAAAAATCATCTTTCTCCTCTCTCGCTCTCCCTCCCCCATATCTTCAATCTACAATCCCGCTCCACCATTTTCATCTTTAATTTCTGCAATCGTTCTCTATTTTTCGATTTGGATTGTGTCTCTAATTTCATTTCTAAATCGTTTCTGATTTTGTTCTTATCTTCGTTTCTGATTTCCTTTCTTTTTTTGATTTCGATTTCGTTTCTTTTCTGATTTCGTTTTGATTTTGTTTCTGATTTCGTTCCTTTCGCTTTCATCCTTTTGAATCTTTTAAACATAACTTTTAGTTGTTAAAATTTGACTATCCTTTTGAATCTTTTAAACATAACTTTTAGTTGTTAAAATTTGACTTCAATTACTATTAATCTAATTTTGGTCCTATAATACTTCCGTAGACCCTAAAGCTTTGGCCCCGTGCATCGCACGGGTCACGGCACTAGTTATAAACAAACACAATGAAACAAAGTTAAACTGAAACAGACTTCAACTTCATTGATAATTAAACTTCATTGATACAAACACAACACAATGAATTGTCACTAACATTGCACTTAATCCAACCCATTCATATTGCCTTTGATTACAATAACACAAACACTAACACAAATACTACAGCTTCAGCCTATTTTTTTACCAAATCAAATTTCTGAAATGCTACAAACACAATGACTAAAATTAGTATTGCTTGCATCCAATTCTTCTTCTTCCTCTCATCTAACAACTTCAGCTTCAGCCTTGAAACTTTGTTTGACTCCCAATCCTTGAAAATGTCACCACATTTGCATTGAGAAATTGTGTGTGTTGCTGATTCCAACTGCTTGTTTTCTTCTGTTTCAGAAACTGTCACCATCTTCACTCTACGAAAATCTAGTTCATCATCCCAAATAAACAACTTGCAGCTAATTCGCTTCTACACAGATTAACAAATACATACATCTCAGGATTTTCAGAATCTTCTTCCACAGATTAACAAATACACAGATTACTTACCCCCCAATTAATACACTTCCAAAATCTTCTTCCAGGATTTTCAGAAGTGTTTAAAATCCATAAACGCATTGGCTCGCGACATCCACAAACAGGGAGTTCCCCTTTCCCTTGCCTTGATACAGCATTTGAAGATGTGTTGCTTGTGGCCATTGCTGTGAACTAACGAAGATCGAAGAAGAGAGAACAAGATGGAGGACGAAGACTGGTTCGTGAGAGAGAGAGAGAAGAAGATGGAAGAAGAGAGAACAAAATGGAGGACGAAGACTGGTTCGTGAGAGAGAGAGAAGAAGATGGAAGAAGAGAGAACAAAATGGAGGACGAAGAGTGGTTCGTGAGAGAGAGAGAAGAAGATGGACCACGAAGATTTCTGGTTTGCTTCGTGAGAGAGAAGAAGAAACTGAAGTGACTGAGAACCCTAGAAGATGGAAGAAGGGAAGATGATGAATTGAACATACACGTGTATAAGTGAGGACAGCTCAGCATTTAATTAGGCATCACTAGGCATCCACGTCAGCAAAGTTAACTCTGTTAGCAAAAAAACTAACAGAGGGGTGTAACTGGATCAAATTATATTTTGGGAGGTTTGTTTTAAATGTTTTTTTTTGCGGGGGGGTAAATGGATAATGGGTATATTTGCAGGGGGGTAATAACTATTTAAACCTAAATATTAAGTTCAATTTTAACCACTCATAGTATTTTACACAATAATTTAGGGTCAATTTTAGTGGTTCACCGGTGAGGGATTTGATTTACTCCCTCACTCCAGAAGCACCTATTTTTTATAATATAAAAAATTATAAGCTAAAATACACTTTTAGTCTTTTATTTTTTGGTTCGTACCATCGCTAGCTACCCACGGAGTGTCTCAACGCTGTCAACGAAAGACTAATCTCCGCTCATGCTAATTAGGATCAAATTTCGCACTGGCAAACACCGTGTTTGTCCACTGCGGGAATCGAACCCAGGAGCATTGGGTCGACCCCCCCCCTCGTGTCCTTGGGTAGATTAAGCCACTGGGTCAACGGTGTTGGCTCACTTTTGGTCTTTTATGTTACCTCTTTTTTGATTTACTTCATTTATTTTTTTAAGTTAATTAAAATGCTCGTTCCGTTAATTATGGCTTACATGGACAACAATGTGGATAAATAGAGCACGCAAACCGTGTATAAACCATTAAATATTTTTAATTTCCATCTTTTATCTTTTTTAAGATATCTGTTTATGTACTTTATCTTTTTTAGAATATTTGTTTACATCATTTATCTCTTCACGGTTAATTAAAACGGTTCTTTCAGTGATTGTTAATTATGTTTCGTGTTTTTTTTGTTTTCATTTTTAATCTTTTTTAAAATGTTCATTTACTTTCTTTATCTTTTTGAAAATGTTTGTTTACATCATTTATCTTTTCACAGTTAATTAAAATCATTCAGTTAATGTGTAATGCGCCAATATAGAAATTAAAAAATAATAATTGATTAATAAACTAAAAAAACCCAAAATTAAAATATAACAAAAGTGGCAAAAGTTAAACTTGCATTGATGATTTTCGTTAATATGTAATGAGTTAGCTAAATTAGTTATTACAACGACAAAAAATTAGTCTAATATCTATTTATACAAACAAATCTCCTATGAAATTACCAATTTAGATCTCTTATTAACAAGACACATATCTAATTTAAGGGTAAAAATGTCATTACCCTCTATTTCTTTCTTTTTCTTCTTACACTCTATTTCTTCCTTTTTTTCTCTTTCTTCTTACACTCTCTTTTCTCCTTTTCACTTTTCTCTTACATTCTCTTTATTCCTTTTTTCTTTTTACTTTACTTTTACTTTTCCCATAAACAATTTTTCTCTTTCTCCTATCACTTTATTTTAGTTTTTTTTAACTAAATTTCTAATTTCTAAATCTATTTATCTATTTATACAAACAAATCTCCTATGAAATTACCAATTTAGATCTCTTATTAACAAGACACATATCTAATTTAAGGGTAAAAATGTCATTACCCTCTATTTCTTTCTTTTTTTTCTTACACTCTCTTTCTTCCTTTTTTCTCTTTCTTCTTACACTCTCTTTACTCCTTTTCATTTTTCTCTTACATTCTCTTTGTTTCTTTTTTCTTTTTACCTTACTTTTACTTTTCCCATAAACAATTTTTCTCTTTCTCCTATCACTTCATTTTAGTTTTTTTTAAACTAAATTTCTAAATTTATACAAATACTGCTCTACTAAAATTACCTATAAAAATGTAAATGAGTTACACTAAAAAAAAACTATCACCTTTTTTGAAAAGGTTATCACCTTAAAATTTTAGTTTTTCTCTCCGAAATCTATTTACACTCTTATTGATAATCTACTATCTATCTTTTACTATCTACTACTCCATCCGTCTCAATTTAATTGTCGTCTATGCCATTTTTCTTTGTCTCATTTTATTTGTCACTTTAGAATCCCAATGCAACATTTATTATTTTTTCCAACAATACCCTAAATTTTATTTGTATTTCCAAGGTATCCATTCCTCTCTCCTCATAATAATTTAGGGGTATTTTAGTCCTACCATATTTTTTGAGCATAAAAAGTAGCGTATCTAATCATTTTCTTAAGACCCGCACATAACCTTAAACGACAATTAAATTGAGAAGGAGGGAGTATAATCTACTAATCAACTAAAATAATGAATTGAAACTACGAGATAACTCTAACGACATATAACAAAACACGGGATAACTGCACTGATATATAAAAAACACACAGGATTAATATTTGTCATTGATAATTAAATTTTTTGAAGACTACTATAAACCTACTATCTAAAAAACAAGAAGATTTAATGACTATTTAAACTACTGATTAATATTTAAAACAAACATTTCTTATTGATAATCTACTATCCCTTTTTACTATCTACTATAATCTACTAACCAACTAAAATAATTAATTGAAACTACGAGATAACTGCACTGATATATAAAAAAACACGAGATTAATATTTGTCATTGATAATTAAATTTTTTGAAGACTACTACTACAAACCTACTATATATAACAAGAAGACTTAATGAATAATTAAACTACTAATTAATATTTAAAACAAATATTTCTTATTGATAATCTACTATATAATTGTTACTATCTACTATAATCTACTAATCAACTAAAATAATCAATTGAAACTACGAGATAACTGCATTGATATATAAAAAAACACGGCATAACTGTAGTGATATATAAAAAATAAGGGATTATTATTTGCCATTGATAATTATAACTTTTGAAGACTACTATAAACCAACTATCTAAAAAAACAAGAAGGCTTAATGTCTATTTAAACTAATTAATATTTAAAACACACGTGACAAATATTTGTCTCTAATACCTAAAAAATGACAAATAATTGTCATTGATATAGAAAAAAACACGGGATACATATTTCTTGTTGATAATCTACTATCTATCATTTACTATCTACTATAATCTACTAATCAACTAAAATAGTCAATTGAAACTACGAGATAACTGCAATGATATATAAAAAAACACGGGATAACTGCACTGATATATAAAAAAACACACGATTAATATTTGTGTTTGATAATTAAAGTTTTTAAAGACTACTATAAACCTACTATCTAAAAAACGAAAAGATTTAATGCCTATTTAAACTACTGAGTAATATTTAAAACAAATATTTCTTATTAATAATCTACTATCCCTCTTTTACTATCTACTATAATCTACTAATCAACTAAAATAATCAATTGAAACTACGAGATAACTGCATTGATATATAAAAAAACACGGGATAACTGCACTGATATATAAAAAAACACGAGATTAATATTTGTCATTGATAATTAAATTTTTTGAAGACTACTACTACAAACCTACTATCTATAAAACAAGAAGACTTAATCACTATTTAAACTACTAATTAATATTTAAAACAAATATTTCTTATTGATAATCTACTATATAACTTTTACTATCTACTATAATCTACTAATCAAGTAAAATAATCAATTGAAACTACGAGATAACTGCACTGATATATAAAAAAACACAGGATAACTGCAGTGATAGATAAAAAACACGAGATTAATATTTGCCATTGATAATTATAATTTTTGAAGACTAATATAAACCTACTATCTAAAAAATTAAGAAGGCTTAATGACTATTTAAACTGATTAATATTTAAAACACACGTGACAAATATTTGTCACTAATACCTAAAAAGGACAAATAATTGTCACTGATTATTTTATTGATAATCTACTGGGATAAGTATTTCTTTACCTCTAATCAGTTCCCTAGCTGACTTGAGCGTCGGAGTGTCCCCGCAGGTACCACCTGCCCTGGATCGGAAGCGGAGCTCGGTTGATCAGACCAACCCCTACCATCAACAGAAAAATGGAAAACTGTAAAATGGAAAAACGTATTATTCAGTAACGGTTCGACACCTTATATATAGCTAGTGTCGATGGTGTCGAAAGCTCATATAGCTAGTCGAACTGAATGTGTCGAAAACTTATATAACTAGTTACAATCTAAGCAATTGAATTACAAACATATTTCAATATTCCCTCTTAATTCACATTGCTAAGTGACATCATTCCAAGCATTGTCCTTAATTCTTCAAATTTTCCCTTTTGCAATGGCTTGGTCATTGCATCAGCTACTTGAAGTTCTGAGCAGCAGTATTGCAGGTTCAGCTTCTCCTTGTTGACTTGATCACGCAAGAAGTGATACCTAGTTTCTATATGTTTCGACCTTCCATGGGCAACAAGATTTTTGGCCAAATCTATTGCAGATTTGTTGTCCATCAGCAACTTCATTACTGAGTTCTTGTGTAGTCCAGTTTCAGTGAGCAACATGCTCAGCCATGATGCTTGGCAGGCTGCAAAGGAAGCAGTCACATACTCTGCCTCACAGGAGGACAGGGCTATTATGCTTTGCTTCTTGGAGCACCATGAGATGGGTGCTGTTCCAAACATAAAGACATAGCCACTTGTGCTTTTCCTGTCACATTTATCTCCACTCCAATCCGAATCTGTGTAGCCAAACACTTTGACAGTAGCAGAAGATTCAGTCTTGCTAGGGAACAGAATACCATGATTTTGTGTTCCCTTTATGTACCTAAGCACTCTTTTTGCAACCATTAGATGAGAAGTTCTTGGCTTCTCCATGAATCTGCTGATCAATCCAACACTAAACATAATTTCAGGTCGTGTGTTGCAGAGGTACCTAAGGGATCCAACAATCTGTTTGTAGAGGGTGGCAACTACTTCACTCTCTTCCCCATCCTTCGACAGCTTGTTGCTTGTGTCGATTGGAGTAGAAACTGGTTTGCAATCAGCCATCTTGAATCTATCCAGGATGTCTGCTGCATACTTATTCTGATGCAGAAATGTACCTTTGCTGGTCTTCATAAATTCCATTCCTAAGAAGTATGATAGGTGTCCCAAATCACTCATTTCGAATTCAGACATCATCACTTTCTTGAAGGAGTCAACTTCAGTCTCATTGCTGCCAGTCACTAGTAGATCATCTACATACAAGCACAGCAGCAACTGAGTTTCAGTTCCAGTCCTTTTAACATACACACCATGTTCATTGGTGCATCTAGTGAATTTTTGAGCCAAGAGGAATCCATCAATTCTCTTGTTCCATGCCCTTGGGGCTTGCTTAAGTCCATACAGGGCCTTCTCAAGCTTGAACACCTTGTCTTCTTGTCCCTTTAACTCAAATCCAGGTGGTTGGCAAACATAGACTTCCTCCTCCAAAGGTCCATTAAGAAAGGCTGATTTTACATCAAGTTGCTGTAGGGGCCAGCCTCTATGACTTGCCAAGGCCACTACTAGTCTTATGGTCTCAATTCTGGCTACATGCGTGATTCATGTTTGTGCTTGGGATTGTTGTTGATTTCGATGGTTGGTGTATAATTTTGACGATTTCAATGTGTGTCCATGATGGTTGTAATGTGTGTTGTAATTGATCAAGTAACAATTTGAAGAAAAAGATGTTTGGGCTGAAATGATGTTGAATTCTGGTGCTGGAAGTGTTCTGGGCGCCAGGCGTCCTGTGCTGGGCGCCAAGGGCGCCAGTGCGTGTTGCAGTGTGTGTGCGTGGGTGGGCGCTGGGTGCCAGCGCTGGGCGCTGAGCGCCCGTGTGTGTTGTTGTGTGTGTTGCGCTGGGCGCTGAGCGCCCGTGTGTGTGCGTGTGTGTGCGTTGCGTTTTGTTAGGCGCTGGGCGCCAGGTGCCTGGGCGCTGGGCGCCCAGGGCGCCAGTTTTCAGGATGTTCCCAAAATGTTTTCGAAAACTGTTTTCGCTATATCTTTTGACTCGGACATCCGTTTTAAACGTTTCAAAAAGTGTTGGGAAACTTTTTCAGTTGTCTATCTGTGTGTCCCATTTTTAAAAATAAGAACTTATATTTTCAGAAGGTTGCTGGGCGCCCAAGTGGCTGTCCCCTGTGGTCGTTGTTGTGGTATTTGAAAACTCGTTTGGTGTCTTTGAAAATCCTCTTTTGCGTATGACCAGTGGTTTTAACGATTTAGTGTCAAAAATGATGATTTTGACGATGATGCCCCTAGTGGCTAGTTAAATGACTGTTTTGCCCTTGGTGGCTAATATTATTTATAATGACGTGTAAATGACTATTTTGCCCTTGGTGGCTAATATTATTTATAATGATGTGTAAATGACGATGATGCCCTCAGTGGCTAGTTAAATGACTGTTTTGCCCTTAGTGGCTATTATTATTTATAATGACGTGTAAATGACGATGATGCCCTTGGTGGCTAGTAAATGACGTTTTTGCCCTCAGTGGCTATTGTTTGAGTTGATGATGTTTATGTATAAGTGACGTTTGAGGCCCGAAAGGCTGAGTGATGTTAAGGCCTAAAAGGCTAAGTTATGTTGTTGTGGGTAAATTGTGAATTGACAGGTGCTGTGCCTCTTGTGAGCAAATTGGTAAGTGACGGGTCACATAGTTGATCGTGATTGTGTGATTTGTGCGTGGTGCATGTATAGTGTCTCATGCATCCCATGTGCATAAACCCAGTGACGTTTTGAGGCCCAAAAGGCTAAGTGACGATGAGGCCATAATGGCTAAGCGACGTTTGTGAAAAGGTACCTCATGCATATACCCGCGAGTGGGTTGCATTTCATATGCCTACATGACATAGTGCTGAGTTATTGTAATGATGTGATTGATGATTGTGATGTGATTAATTTAGAGCTGTGACTTGACTTATTGTTTATCATATGATTTATTATATGAATTGAATTGGACTCACCCTTCTGTTTGAATGTTACCCCCATGCGGTAACGTGCAGGTGATTGCGAGTGAAGGACTAGGTACCTTCACTAATTCGAGTCGAGTCGTCACGCTCTGATACGTAGCACTCAGGGGGGGACGAACTTAATGTTATGAATGATTTTGGTTGTGATGTTTTGTTGACAATTCTGTTTTATTTTGTTATTCCGCTGCGTAGTTGATTTTATTGACGTTAAGTTTTATTGCGATGATAACTGTGGTTTTGAGATTCTCCTTTTTAGTGACGTGCTACGTAATACATGGTTATTATGCTTTTGAGCTGATTTATTGAGAAGTGTGGTTTTTGTTGAAGTATGTGTAACATCCTTTGCAATGAAAATAAATTTTGAAAACTCTGATTTTTATAAACAAATTAACGGGTAGAGAAAGGGGTGTTACATTCACCGTCTTCATAAGCACACCGCCTAGCTGTGCTTCTTCACCTTTACTTTTTCCCCTGCTTCTCTGTAAAAACCACAAAATATAAACAGTGAGATACAATCTCAGTGAGTTCTACCGAGACCCCTACTAACACTCTCGGTTCAATTATGAAATTCTGTTTAACTTAACACGACATCGACTGCGCGAACGCTACTCCCGATGAACCGCATTATTTTACACATAGCATTCCACCGACTGCGCGAACGCTACTCCCGGCGAACCTGCTATAATTCAGTACGACACCGACTGCGCGAACGCTACTCCCGGTGACTCGTGTCTCATGACCTTTGATACGACACCGACTGCACGAACGCTACTCCCGGTGACCCGTATCGTTTAACTTTTATTACAACACCGACTGCGCGAACGCTACTCCCAGTGAACCGCGTTATAAGACCTTTTTACGTACCACCGACTGCATGAATGCTACTCCCGGTGAACCGCGTTATTTTTCACATAGCATTCCACCGACTGCGCGAACGCTACTCCCGGCGAACCTGCTATAACTCAGTACAACACCAACTGCGCGAACGCTACTCCCGGTGAACCGTACAACAAACTTTCTAACATAACACCGACTGCGCGAACGCTACTCCCGGCGAACCCCCTTACCAATAGTACTTTCCCTAATGGCACGGAGCCTAGGGTAAGGGTGCGTGACTACCCCGCCTAGTATGTTAGAACCATGGGTCGTCACCCAAATTGGGCCGACTCCTTTAATCGATATAATTTATATATCGTGAATCATTGACTAGTTTAGACGAATAAATAATAACCATCCGCGTCAGTGTTACAATCCCACATAGAACTTATAATTCGTTTTATTATCAATAAAACATATCCGCACTCGTGTACTATTGTTCAGTTTTTCGAAATAGTTTATAACTTCAAAAACCGTCCATTATGCCATTTAATTTAAATAAATAGATAGGTCTTTGAATAAGCTTTCAAACGCCCCTGAGAACACCTCAATCGGGTTCCCGGATCAAAAGTTATCGCGAAAACAAAATCAGTGTACAATTGCTGAAAAACTGCAAAGCGTCGCAACGCGAAAAGCGACAGAAATATTTGCGTGACAAAACTGAGCCTGGTCGCAACGCGATGGCTGCGTGTCGCGATGCGACGGCTTGCTGAGAATTGCAGATTTTGCGGTTTCTCGCGAAATCCGCTTTTCCGCTCAATTCCGATTCTCGTTCCGATTGAAAACAGATTTGACAACCATAAAAACAGTCCCAAACAAAGTCACACAATCAATCAAAAACTCATTGTAAATGAATTGTATCAAAACGCGACATATTTTCAAATAACGGTTTTTATCTCAAAATCCTCGAAATCAATAAACGTAAAAATTATCGAAACAGAAAAACATCCTAAGCGTGAGTAAAACTCACCGATTGTGATGAAAATCACAAATAGCCGAGACTTTCCCCGAAATCGCTTTTCCGACATAACCACACGAACGTTCCCCGTATAAACTTTACGCTCCGACGACAATCGAATCCGCTTCCAACCTTTGAACCTACAATCAAACCCAAAACCTCCATCAAATCACTATTCATCATCTTCAAGGTTAGAATCACTATTCACACATAACCTCAAATCTTGATTTTTCAACCCAAACTCACCCAACTAGCTTCCAATCTCCCAATCGAACTTCAATACTCGAGTAATCCACCTTGAGCTCGCTCCTAAACATCATCCTGAGCTTTCCATTGAGCTACAACCATCAAAACTCCAATTTTTCCTCTCAAATTCGAAAATGTCAAAGTGAGAGAGAGTGAGTTGATGATGAAGATCTTGGTACCAAATCGAAGAGGAAGTAACGCTGAGCATTTTTCGTGTTGGAAGGAAGTCGTTTTGATGAGCCTAACTTTCCCCTTTTTCCTCTTCTTCCTCCTTACCCTTTCTTTTCTCTTCTTTCTTTTTCCTCTCTTTTCTCTCTGTTTCTCACTGCCTTCTTTCCTTCTTTTCTTTCTTTTTATTCTTTCCTTTCTCACACACACACACACATATATATATATATTTATTAATATATAAGTGGTAACGTGGTCCAATTACCATATTGATCCAAATCTCTCATTTCGATTCCAAAACTTCTTTGACCCGTATTATCCGGTTAACGATCCGATGACAACCAAGAATTAATTTTAGCACTCAATAAATTTACCAGTCAAGTACTAATAATTCTATTAATTATTTTGCGGATGTTACACAGTTTGTATGCTCCTATCGAATGATATCCAACAAGGATCATTTGTTGTGCCCTATCATCCAGCTTCTTTCTTAGTTGCTCAGGGACATGTCTGTAGCATAATGAGCCAATTATTCTGAGATGCTTGACACTTGGCTTTCTTTCTAGCCAAGCTTCTTCAGGTGTCCTCCCAATCAGTCTTTTTGTGGGGCATTTGTTCAGAATATACACTGCTGTGGCTACTAATTCTCCCCATAAACTGTGAGGTAGCTTCTTTTCCTTCATCATACTTCTCATCATGTTGAGGATGTTTCTGTTTTTCCTCTCAGCAATTCCATTATGCTGAGGTGTGTAAGGTGAAATGACTTCATGTACTATGCCTTCTTTTTCACAAAGCTTTACAAATTCATGTGAGTTGTACTCACCACCTCCATCTGTTCTAAGGGTTTTGATTTCACATTCACTTTGCTTCTCAATCATCACCTTAAAGTTCTTGAATGTTTCAAGTACTTCACTCTTCTTATTGATCAAGTACACCCATTTCATTCTAGTGTACTCATCAATGAAGGTGACAAAGTAATTGTTCCCTCCTAATGAACTGACCTCAAAGGGACCACAAACATCAAAGAATATCACCTCTAACTTCTTCTTTGCTCTACCTGGCACCTCTGATTTGAAGGAGTTTCTAGGTTGCTTTGATTTGCAGCAACTATCACATACTTCACCAGGCATTTTCACTGCTGGCAGCACATGAACCATCTTCTTCTCATGTAGTTGTCTCAAGCTCTTGAAGTTTAGGTGGCCAAATCTTCTGTGCCACTTCCAGTTTTCATCATCAACAGTGGTTGTGAGGCATTGCTCTTCAATTACTTGCAATTTGATCTTGAAAGTTCTGTTACTTTGCATTGGCACCTTCAGGATCAGCCTCTTGTTTAAATCAAACAAGCTGAGACTGTTATCATCCATTTCGACAGAGAATTTCTTCTCAATCATCTGCCCAAGACTCAGCAGATTACTCATCGTCTTTGGCACATAGAATACTTCCTAAATGTAGTACCACTTTCCATCCATCGACAGAAACTTTATGGTGCCAATTCCTTCTGCAGCGACTCTGTTGTTATCTGCAAATCTGATTCTTTTACTTATTTGCTTCAGTTCGACAAACCACTCCCTATGGAAGCACACACGGTTTAAGCATCCTGTGTCGAGATACCATTCATCAGATTTTCCTTCGATCTCATTTGTATCTGCCTTCAGCAACAACAATTCTGTGTCAGTAGCTGTCATGAAGGATAATTCTTCATCATTGTTGCTGGCCATGTTGGGGGCATCACCAGTGTCACCACTCCCCTGCCCCTCACACATTGCACAAGTATTTTGAGCATTACAAGTGTTTCCATTGTCACAAGTGTTCCCACTGTCCTGCTCATTACTTTCAGCAACTGTTACATTGAGATGAGTGTCTTCTTCAATCTCATCATCGATGACTGCCATCAGCATTAGGCCTTCTGAGTCAGAGTCAGAATCTGTGCCTCCATCGCTTGCAAATTTGGCTTCGGCATCTTTATTCCTAGGAACCTTCTTGTTCTTGCATTTGTTCCTATAATGCCTAAATTGCTGACAGTTATAGCACTGCACTTTGCTCAGATCGTATTTCTTCTTATCAGAGTTTCCTTGTTCATCTTTCTTGCTGCCAGATTCCTTTTCTTTACCCTTCCAGTTTCCCTTTTCTTTCTTGTTGCCTGCCTTCCAATTTTTCTTAGAGGAGTGTGTCAACACGGCTTGTTCAGTCTCCTTTTCTGAGCTTCTCTGCCTAATTCTCAATTCATGAGCCTCTAAGGAACCTTGAAGTTCATCTAACTTCATTTCATCTATGTTCTTGGATTCTTCAATGGCAGTTACAACATAGTCGAAAACTAGAGTTAAGGATCTAAGCACCTTTTCTACTTTACTTTTTTCAGATACAGTTTTACCATTGCCTTTCATTTGATTAGTTAAAGCTACTAACCTTGTGATGAAATCACCAATCGATTCTCCATCTTTCATCTTCAATGCCTCGTATTGCTTCCTGAGAGACTGCAGGCGTATCTTCTTCAGTCTATCCGCTCCTCCATATGCATTCTTGAGGATATCCCACAGCTTCTTTTGCTGAATCACAATCAATGATCAGGTTCAGAATGTTTGAATCAACGCTTTGGTGAATCAAGAACAACCCTCTTCCATCTTTCTTTCGCAATTCATGGTGGTTGTTCCTCTGCGCTTCAGTGGCGTTTGCTGCCAATGGTGGAACACCTTCATCAACGATTTCAAGTACATCTTGAAAACTAAACAGGACCTTCATCTGCGCACACCACCGTTCGTAATCCTTTCCCCTTTCCAGTGAAGATAGGGAGGTTCGCCGGAATCCCACCGTTGTCTCGCGTCGCCATTGGAAGAATCTTTAAGGATCTTTATAGCTCTGTTATACCAGTTTGTTGGGGATATTCTTCTTGAGAGTAGAGGAGAGAGAAGAGCGAAAATAACAGAAAAATGGAAAACTGTAAAATGGAAAAACGTATTATTCAGTAACGGTTCGACACCTTATATATAGCTAGTGTCGATGGTGTCGAAAGCTCATATAGCTAGTCGAACTGAATGTGTCGAAAACTTATATAACTAGTTACAATCTAAGCAATTGAATTACAAACATATTTTAATAAATTTGACTTTAAAAAGCATCATTTAGCATCAGGTTGTTTAAACACCCGATGCTAAATGTAGACGTGGTGGCAATTTTGCAATTAAACGGAAGATTTCAATTTTCGCGCCTATCTTTAGCATCAGGGTGTTTAAACACCCGATGCTAAATGTACTTGCATCAGACATTTAGCATCGGTTGTTTAAACACCCGATGCTAAATGTCTAATGAAAATACATTTAGCATCAGGGTGTTTAAACACCTGACGCTAAAGGTCCATTTTATTTTCTAGTTTTCCATCGCATCTCCATCTCTCACGATCTTTTCTCTCACTCTCTAAACCTTCTCTATCTCTTCTCTCACTCTCTGTACATCACATATCTCTCACTCTTTGAACATCGCTAAAGATTCCTCTTCCTCGTCAATCTCCGTGTTCCTCCCAATGTTGTCCTAAGCTCCTATCCCTCTTCCTGCCGCACTCGCAAATACCAAAACCCTAAGTTGTTCGCCGTCGTCACCGTTGTCACCGTCGTCACTGAAGAGAACACTATCTACTGTCACCGTTCTTTGCTCGCCGTAGTTGTTGTTCGCTCGTTGTCACCTAAGTTGCTCACTATGTCATTGCTTTCTCGTTGTCGCCGTTGCTTTCTCGTTGCCGCCATCGTCGTCGTCGTTGCTCTACGTTTATGAATCATTAATTGCCTTCTCGTTGTGGTGGTATGTGATCTGTAACTCTCTCTTTCTGTAGTAGAACTGTATTGTGTGTTTTTGTTATAGATTTGTAACTCTCTCCTTCTCGTTGTGGTGGTACGTTTCTGTTTTGTCTGTTGATATGAAAATGCAGATATGAGGACCACTTGTTTGATAAAAGTCCTGAAATATGTTGCACTTCTGAGTCGGTTTTGGCTTGTTCTACTACTTGGATTTGGAAACGTGGTCCAGTTTCTTATTTGTTGTATATGAAATCATTTTTTTAATTGAGATTGGGTCCTTAAAAAGATGACTCGAGTCTCCTCCATGATATCGCAAAAAGGGCACATGCTGTTAACAGTTATACCTCTATTAGCAGAAGCAAGTTACCATGATTTTCATCCCTCAACCATTGATAAGCTGATCTTGTTGAATATTTCCCAGATGCCTCAAATTGGCAAACCCACCTATCCTCAATCTCCTCCACACGTCTAGGATTTAACTCATTCACTTTGATGAACTTCCACAGGCAAGACAATGTACAATTCATTTAATTTCCAAAGACCATTTTGAAAAATATCCCTTATTAGGAGGTTAGTATAATGAATATCCACCGCCCAAACGGTGTCACAAAGTCGCGATTTAAACACCCACGGCTCAAACCAGAAACTGGTATTGCCATTACAAATCTTGTATTGTAAACCATCTTGTAGCATATTCATTGCTTTGACAATAGAATTCCAAGTTGGAGACCCCTTTCCCTTCTTAGCCTTGAGTTCATTTACTAGAATTGAGTTACTACTTGTCAAACTAACAAGAGTTCATTTATTACAGTGTTTTTGTAGTGGAGATTTGTTTTGATTATTACTCTTTTAATTTTTAAATATAGTTATGATTTGGTTTATTCTTTTGATTCACTTTTTGTAGGGGCTGCCATTTCTGCTTTGGAGCCTCAAGATTGTGTGGCACATCTTCTTCTTGTCATAGTCAATTTTTCTCAGGTACATTGAACAGTAATATGTGGGAAGATATGCATTTTTGTACTGTTTGGCTTGTTTGGCTTGTTGATTTACTAACATTTAATTTTCCAAAGTGGAACATCTTTTCCTTCTTGTTAGAACTGTGCCACACTTTTTATTTTCAAACAAGTTGCAAACAAGAACTCATATTTTTTTTTGTTGGTTTACTAACATTTATGCTTTACTATCTTGGTTTGATGTGATTGTTTGATTTTGTTTTAACAATTAATACTTGGTCGATTATATCTGAGCGTAGCCATGGATTGTAGTTGGATGCAAAGTAATCGTCTGAGTGATGAGTATGCGAAAGGAGTCGAAGAGTTTATAAATTTTGCTCAAGCAGCTCTTCGCAAAACTGATGCAAGCAAAGTTGTTATTCCCGAAACTGATGTAACTTATTCTTGCCCTTGTTGTAATTGTGTGAATCGGGCTCCACAACCACCAAGTGTAATACGGGACCATCTCTTTGTTTATGGGATCTTACCCAGTTATACCACATGGATATGGCATGGTGAATCAACCGGCAACCCAAGTGTGTCCAAAAGTGAGAAAGTCGATGAAGATATGGATGATCGAATGGAGGACATGATACGTGACATTGGTCCTGAATCTTTTAAGCAGGCGCATGAATATGATACTTTGTGCAAAGACAAAGAAGAACCTATGTATATGGGTTGCACAAAATACACACGTCTGTCTGCGACGTTAAAATTGATCAACCTGAAGGCGATAAATGAGTGGACTGATAAGGGATTCACTGAATTGCTTGAGCTATTGGTAGACATGCTTCCCATAGGTAACACATTGCCAAAACGTACGTATGATGCGAAGAAGATATTGTGTCCGATGGGTGTGGAGTATCAGAAAATACATGCATGTCCAAATGATTGCATATTGTATCAGAAAGACTTTGAGAAGTTGCACAAGTGCCCTACGTGTAATTGGTCGCGCTACAAAGTGAAGTCGGGTGAATCTAGTTGTGACGACAACAACACAAAGGGTTCCCCCGCCAAGGTTTTGTGGTATCTTTCAATAATACTCAGGTTCATACGCTTGTTTGCTAATGCAAATGACGCGAAGAGCATTAGGTGGCATGCATATGAGAGGAAATGTGACGGACAGCTTCGCCATCCGATCGATTCTTTGCAATGGAAGAAAGTTGATAATTTGTATCCGAATTTTGGCACTGAGTCAAGAAATCTTAGGCTCGCACTTGCTTCAGATAGGATGAATCCATATGGTAACTTAAGTACGAATCATAGCTCGTGGCTTGTTCTCCTTTTAATTTACAACCTATCTCCATGGTTGTGCATGAAGCACAAATATGTGATGTTATCCATGATGATTTCTGGTCCGAGACAACCAGGTAATGACATAGATGTTTACCTTAGTCCATTGATTGAAGAGTTGAGAAAAATGTGGGATGAAGGTGTGGATGTATTTGACGGGTATTGTAGTGAAACTTTCGAGCTGCGAGCCATGTTATTTTGCACGATCAATGACTTTCCAGCATGCGGAAACTTGTCAGGGTATAGTGTCAAGGGGCATAAAGGTTGTCCTATTTGTGCAGAAGGCACATGCCACCATCAACTCAAACATGGAAGGAAGACGGTCTACCTTGGGCATCGAAAATTTCTCAAACCTAATCACAAATATCGTAGGTTGAAAAAAGCTTTTAATGGGTGCCAGGAAAATGACATTGCTCCAAATGCCTTGACCGGAGAAGAAGTCTATCAAGTGGTTAAGGACATCAAAGTTGTATTCGGCAAAAAGCAGAAACAGTCCAAGGAGAAAAGCAAGTGGAAGAAGAGGTCGGTGTTCTTTGATCTTCCATATTGGTCCAATCTTGATGTAAGACATTGTATTGATGTCATGCGCGTCGAGAAAAACGTTTGTGATAGTGTCATCGGGACGCTTCTCAACATTCAAGGGACAAAGTATGGTATAAATTCTCGTCTAGATTTGTGTGAGATGGGTATAAGAGAACAGTTACATCCAGTGGAAACAGGTAAAGGGACATATTTGCCTCCAGCATGTTATACCTTGTCAAAAAAAGAGAAAACGAGTTTTTGCGGGTGTCTACGGGGAATCAAAGTGCCACATGGTTACTCTTCAAATGTAAAGCGACTGGTTTCAATAAAAGATCTCAAATTAGTTGGCTTGAAGTCGCATGACTGCCATGTCTTGATGCAACAACTACTACCTGTGGCGATTCGTGGCATCTTGCCGAAAGATGTCTGACATACCATAACTAGATTGTGCCTATTCTTCAATAGTATATGTGCTAAAATCATCGACCCTCAAAAATTGGACGAGTTGGAAAATGATGCTGCTATTATCTGGCGTCAGTTGGAGATGTTTCTTCCTCCCTCGTTCTTTGATATCATGGTTCATTTAATTGTTCATCTAGTTAGGGAGATTAGATTATGCGGCCCTGTTTATTTAAGGTTGATGTACCCAGTCGAGCGATACATGAAGATCTTGAAAGGGTATGTGAAGAACCAATATCATCCTGAAGCATCCATTGTCGAAAGGTATGTCACAGAAGAAGCTATTGAATTTTGTTCCGACTACTTGTCAGAAGCGAAATCTGTGGGACTACCAAAGTCTCGCTATGCAGGGAGATGTCAAGATAAAGGTACACATGGTATAACCACTAAGAGAATGGGTCGATCTGAAGTGCTTCAAGCACATTTGTATGTTTTGAATAACACAGATGAGGCATTACCTTACTTGTCTCTCCATAAAGAGATAGTAAAGGCCAAAAACCCTCGAATGAAAGAAATATTGTTATTGAACGAGCATAACAACACATTCATAGATTGGTTTAAATTAGAGATTAAGAAATATACGAGTGCCTCTGAGACTTTGAGATGGTTAGCACATGACCCTAGCTTTAACGTCGTGTGTTGGAGCGGGTACGACATAAATAAACACAAAATCGAAAGATGACAAAAGTACCATGCAAAATAGTGGAGTTATGGTCATGGCTTCCTCAATGCACTTCTCTAGTTCAAAGGATACTAATCCCGTACTCGCATCCATTGCTTACTTTGGTGTCATTGAAGAGATTTGGGTGCTTGATTACTGTAAATTGAAAGTGCCTCTTTTAAAATGTAAATGGGTTAACAGCAATAGTGGTGTACGTACCGACGAAATGGGATTTACACTAGTGGACCTTGACAAGGTAAGTTATAATGATGAACCATTCATCATGGCCGACAAAGCAAAACAAGTATTCTATGTCAAAGATCCTTCTAACAAAAAGTGGTCAGTGGTCCTACAAGGAAAAATAAGCAGTGATGAAAATGAAGATTCAAGTCTTGCAATTTCCGAAACACCTTGTTTGTTAACACAAGTGCCTACTTCAATTGATGACAATGAAGTTGACGATGAACATGCCACTCGCAATGATCATAATGAAATAATTTTATACGAAGGAGTTTAGATCTGTTCTTTTTTTTAACCTATGAAATTGTACTGGTGAACTTAATGACAATGATTGTTTGTTTCTATTGTATGTGACTGATTTCTTCTTTTGTATGTTTCACTGTTTTCTTTTGTATCTCCATTATTGTATAATGTAAAGGAAATATCATGTTTCAGTTTTGAATTTTATATATTAGTGTTAGTCTGAATAAATGGGATAGAATCATTTATATATTAGTGAATGATGCCTTGGTACATGTTGCTAAATCCCTATTCCGTTGTTGATTAATGAATGACTGATATATTTTGTTTCCTTTGTTTAAACAGATATCATGGATGATTCCAGTGCCGACCCTTCAAAAAAGAATACTAGACGTCCGACGTCATTACATAAGTTCACTCTAGGTGCCCAACTGGTCAAAAATATAGAGTGGATATTGATAGTAAAGGCGATCTTATTGGTCTGTATGCTAACAAATTCAATACCTATTTAGGGGTGGTCGCACGAACAAAAATAAGCATATTGCCCATGAACTAGAGTGAGGTTGATGACGAGACAAAAAGGATTGCTTGGGATGATGTAAAGCAAACATTTGATGTTCCCGGCGATAAGAAATTCGAGAAGACTTGGATGTCTCATATTAATCTTTGTTGGAGACAGTTCAAGACAACTCTCACCAGAACATATGTCTTTGGTAATGGGGATAAAAATGGTGAAAAAACTTCATGTCACAAGTATAGCAGCATATCTACTGAGACGTGGGCCGCATTTTATAACAGTCGCATTACTGAGGAGTTTGGGGTATTGTTTTAACTACGAATATTTTAGTTTCTTAAACATTAATGATCTGTTATATATGTGGTGGTGTTTTTTCTTTGTAACAGGCTAAGAGAGAAGCTGACAAGAATATTCAAAAAAATAATAAATACAACCACACAATGGGGCCTAGGCGGTTATAAAAAGTTGAAGAAGACTTTGAGAGAAGATCAAATCAAAAAAATTCAGGACGAGTCTTATGAACTATTACTCCCCTATGTCTAGGGTTAAGTACAAGCGTCATGAGCTGTGGAAGGCTGGCTGCAAAACAAATCTGGATCATATTTATCGAAGGAGTCAGCATCAGTTGGATCTAAGATTGTAAGTAAAATTTTGTGTGGATCTAAGTTGAATAAAAGTATGTTTTTTTAAGTAATTCAATTGTAACACATGAACATGTTTTTGTTGTAGGATGAACTTACGGTTATGAGTAGCCAATGATCTTTCATTCCGCAAGGAAAGAATGATATTTTGACTGCTGCCATTGGAACACCTGAGCATCCCGGGCGTGTTCGGGGAGCTGGAAAAGGTGTCGGGCTGAAGAGATACTTTGGAGGTGTAGCACGATCTGCCTCGAGGAGCTCACAAGTTGATAAAGCGGAGTTTATGAAAGAAATTATGGAGGGCGTGGAAGTGATGGTGCAAGACCGAGTTCGCAAGGCATTGGCAGAGGTATATGTTTATATTACTAGATCTGTTGTATTATTTGAATAAATTTATAAATTTAGCTTAATTTATATGTATGTTTTAATTATTCAGCACACCATTTCATGTGGAGGAGGTCAAAATGCGGCTGTTCAGGTTCCCTCTCCCATGACCGCTGTTGGATCTAAGGCTAGCTGCTCACCATCTCATGTGGAGGAGGAGGACCAAGTCAATTGGCTGAAAGAGATCCTTATGATGGGGTATGCTGATAAGAGACATGCTAGGATAAGGTTGGAGCATGAAGATCATGAGTGCTTTGTCTCCTTCAAAGAGATCATGGACATGGTTTCCGGTGAAGAGTGGCTTGAGTTAAGCCATTTGAGCATATGGTGCACTTAAGTAGTAAAGTTTATTTCATTATGTCAATTTCTCGCATTTCTACATATATTGATCAATTTGATAGTTTTTCTTACGTGCCACTAGATATCTGAATCGTCAATGTGTTGAGAGGGGTATCGATCAATTATATGGGTTTGTGTGTCCATATAAGCTTAACTTGAAGGATATGCCCATGAATACCGTTCTTCAAAATATTCATGCGAAATTGACCACCAATAAGTTCATATATATTACACCATTTTGCCATAGGTACGTGATTGCATATTTCAACGAATTGGTAATTAATTTTCCCTTGTTTGTGTGTTACTTAATTTTAAGTTTATCAATGTTGCAGCAATCATTGGCAACTGGTTGTCTTACTCCCAAATGAAAATACTGTGGTCTGGATGTGTTCCTTATGCCGCCAACCAAACAAACAAATCAAATACATGTTTAGCAAGTAAGTTTTTAAATTTTTTATCATGGTTTAGATTGTAGTATTTGAACTTTGGGTTGAAATTTTATAACTAATTTTATATTATGTTATTAGAGCTGTCAAAAGGGATTCTACATCGGCCACCAAGTGGTTGTACTCTAATTTTAATTTAGAGTGAATTCATATATGATATATATAATATTCTCTTTAATTTTGTTAATTCATTTGTGTAGATGTCAATACAACGAAATGGTTTTCATTGTGGGTATTATGTGATGAAGTTTATGCTGACCATTTTGAGTGCCGGTGTTGTTGATAATTGGGAGAAGGTATAATTTTGTTTGGATATCTGTTTGTGTGTATTACTGTTGATTGGATATAATTTGTTTGAGTAATTTTAAACTTGTAGGTATTTAATGACCCAAAAGCATACACCGAAGAGGAACTTCTGGAGATTCGTCAGCTTTGGGCAGAATTCTTTATGAAGATTCGTACAGAACAAAAGGATACCGCTCTTTTAGATTTACTAGTTTAATGTCTTTTTAGAAATATTTTGTTTTAGATACACTATTTGTTATACACACAAAGAGACTGTTTGTTATTGTCCAATATTTGTGCTGCTTCTGTTATTATGGTTTGTGTTATGGTGGTATGGGATAATTAGTTCCAATTTGTAAAATTTGTAAATTTTGGCTGTGTTGTGGTTTGTGTTAACAGGTTCTTATAAATTCTGGCTGTGTTATGGCTTCTATTTTGTGTAAATTCTGGCAGTGTTATGGCTTCTGTTGGTTTGTGTTATGGCTTCTGTTATGGTTTGTATAAAAATGAACAAAATATAACAAAAAAACTAGACATTTAGCATCGGTTGTTTCAAATAACCGATGCTAAATGTCATTTTTTTTTATCAAACATGACATTTAGCATCGGTTATTTGAAACAACCGGTGCTAAATGTCATTATTGATACATTTAACATCGGTTGCTCCATATAACCGACGCTAAATGTCATTTTTTGTATCAAAAAATGACATTTAGCAACGGTTATCTGAAACAACTGATGCTAAATGTCATTTATTGATGCATTTAGCATCGGTTGTTTGAAACAACCGATGCTAAATGTCAATTTCCAGACTACGAAAATGTGATGAAAGGGACATTTAGCATCAGTTTTTTGAAAATCCGATGCTAAAAGTGTCATTTAGCGTCGGGTAAATAACCGACGCTAAATGTCTCACTTTTAACATCGCGACATTTAACATCGGGCGATAACCAACGCTAAATGTCCAAAATAACCGACGCTAAATTTCTTTTATGCACTAGTGCAAATTCAAAAGCATCAACCTCATAATCTAAACATTTTCGATGTTGGCTACTCCATATGCTTATCTACCATTGAATCTCTCATGCTCTCCAACTGAAATTTTCTTGTACACATCTTCCGCTAATTATTCCATTATTCTCACCGTTGCAACATCTTTCGTCCATTGTATCCTCCTTTGACATATTTAATGCATCTCAAGTCCAAACACTCAGTCACACAATCAAATATACCTTTCCTTCTTATCCTAGTTTCACTATCAAAATCTCCTTTTCGCTTTTCTAACTAGTCGAATAGATGAGGGTTAACAATCTCGCGAGCTCGATGAGGGAAAATTACATGGGAAACATCTAACAACCTAACCAACTAACACTTGACTAACTAACAAGCTTCTAACTACCTAACTAACTTTATTTAAAAAAAAAAAACTATCTAACTAACTAAAATATTGGTTCATACATTACAAAATTCAAGAAAAACATGAAATTAACAACCATTACAGAGTTTACAAGCTCTTTGCCTCCAAGTCCAACCACCGCTAGAAGGTCAGGAGCTGCGGCCATGAAAAAGAGGAGTGAAAAAAAACCGATGCGAAAAAGAAAGGTTTTTGAATTGAGAGGGGAGAGAGAAATTTGTTGCCTCCAAGTCTAACCACTGCTAGAAGGTCAAGAGCTGCGGCCATGAAAGGAGGAGTGAAAAGAAACCGATGCAAAAAAGAAAGGTTTTTGAATTGAGAGGAGAGAGAGAAATTTGTTTTGGAAGAATTGGTGTGTTTGTGACTCGTGTGTTAATTAGTGAATTTTACTATTTTTTGGTTTTAAAACCTTTTATAATTTATATTTTGTCATCTAGTTAGTTTTAAAAGCTTTTATAATTTATATTTTGTCTCACGTTTGATTTTTGAGCGAGGATAAACGAGTCAAGATTCTCTCCATTGCCATAGTTTTGCCGTATTCTAGGCATTCTAGCAAAAACATGACTTAAACTACGCTTTATTGTTTATCCGATAAAAAAAATCTACGCATTCTTGTGGAGGTTAGATTAGATTCATTTGCTACTTACCCCTTCACGGTTCACTCCAATAGTAGACTGTTTCAATTTGAAATTGTGATAATATATAATATTAAGTGGGATCCAAAAGAATGCAAGAAGGAGATTCTAGGTTAATATTTGGAGGTTAGTTACTCCTTCGATGTCCCTTAGCTCGCCAACTGAGCTACCTACTTGCGATAAATGCAACAACGTGTGAATTTGGGGATAAAAACATGGATTTTGAATTAGGGAGACTAAAATTTTATTTTAGGCAAATAAGGGATCAAAATGCATTTAAACCTTTCTAATTTAGTCCTTTGTATTTTTTTCTCTTAAATTTTTCTTGACTTTTTGTTTGTGTAGGCTGTTGATATTGATTGTGGCTGCAAGTTTTTTATTTTGTACTTAGATTATGTCCCTAAACCAGATTGTACTCAATTACGCTAGCTTTATGTCCTTAATGAGGAGCCTTTATATTTTGTCCATAGTTATCCTTAAAATAACAAGTTATCTTGGATTCTTTAAATTTAGACTTAAATTAACGACGACATTCTACACGGCTTTTAATAAAAATACAATTTTGTTTATACTAGGTTTAAATATTTTTTTTGTCCCTGTAAAATTTGAGGATTTCGTTTTTAGTCCTTATAAAAATTTTTGCTCACTTTTAGTCATCCCATTTTCTTCCATCAATGCTGTTAGTCTCTTATGACTTTTAATGACGTTTTTTTGGGTCTTTTAATAGCAATTCTAAGCGCTACGTTAAAAATTATGAAGGACTAAAAGTTTTGGCGGGTGAAACTTGAAAGTGTACGAACTAAAAGTGAGTGAAATTTTTTATAACAATTGAAAACAAAATTATCAAATTTTATATGGACCAAAAACATATCTAACCTTATATACTAACTCAAAGTCGAAAGGAATGAACACGAGTCTTCCTAAAATTAATTTATGCAATAACATTTACAATTAAATTTCAATTATAATATTAAATTAATATTTCTAGTTCGGTAAATAGTCATTTGGGTTCTTGAATGTGTGAGGCATTGTCGTTATAGTCCCCGTATGTATCAAAATTGTAAATAGTTCTGAGTATCTCTTCTATTAGTAATTTTATGGACTAAGTTGACCAACAAAAAACACATTTGACAATCAAAATGACTAACAAAAGACACATATAATAACCAAAATGACTTACAAAAGCGAATATATTTGTACTTTTGATACAATCATGGATTATATTAACAACCCCTCACATAATTAAGAGCCTAAACAAATGTTTATCCATTTTAGTTAGTAGTTGTCTACCCCTAAAATTTTATGTAACACCCGCCACTATTTTTTCTTAGATAAAAAATACTTCATTAAAGGAGCATTAGGGGTGCTCAAACCCAAACAACAAAGCAATTACACATTGTTTAGGCAATGAAGTGGATTAATCCACCAAGAGGAAATAGACAAATTAGAATGACAACCACTCTATAAATAACCCAACTCCACATTAAGCTCTTGATGCGGGTGATAATCGAAACAATATTAGCTTCCTCGTATTTGAAAACCAAGTCATTCCGGGCCAACCAAATGCACTAGCAAGATGTAAGCCAAATCAAATATTTCGTTTTTTTATCCTTCCTACCTTCGCAGACTTTGCCCAGCCACCTAAAATGCTCTTCAATATTAGATGTGTCTATTTGTTGAACCCCCAACCAGTTGCAGACTTGCCTCCAAATATCACTAGCCAAGCTACATTCCATGAATAACTTAGAAGCTTCCAATGTCCAAACCCACGTGTCTTGCCCCATCCTGTCAGGTTTCACATCTAGCAGAATAGTGTGCAAACTAGCAGCTTCCTCATTGCAGATAACATCACTTAACTGCATCCACGGTTCCGACCATAACCAGGAATCACTGAACCAAATTCCGATCCCCGCCACTGTCACTTGTTATAATCACAGCCTGTATAAAGATGAGGAAAAACCAAAGATAGAGGAGCATATTGCCAATCCAATGGTCATTCCAAAAGTCAATTAATCTTCCATTCCCCAAACCTCTTCGAATACACGAACTGAAACCCTGCTGAACTGTTAGATTGATCCAAAGATAATAAATCACGCCACCATAGGGAACCAAACGAGCCTCTATTGGTTGCTTCCGGTGACCCGTGAACGAAGGCTGAAAGAGGCTCTCCATATATGGTGGTGTATGGAATGTGTATGGAAAGCTGGAAGTCTGGAACGGTATCAAACGAAAAACGTAAAACGTAACAAGGCCAACAGGTTGTAATTTTAAAGATTAAAGGACCTATGTAAAAAAATAAAAATAAAAGACGAAATCAAGATATTAAATTCAATTGGTCAAAAAAAGAGATATTAAATTCAATTGGTCAAAAAAAGAGATATTAAATTCAAATTAAGGATCCAGGAGTAAGGGTGTTTAATGATTTGGATAAATCCGAACCAATCCGTATCCCGAACCAAACCGAAGTGTTTGGTTCGGATAATTTTCGTGATCGGATCAAATTCGAACCAACCCGTTAAAATCCATACTAGTTTGGTTCAAATATCAGATTTAAAAATATAAAACCGATCCAAACCGTCAAAACATACATAATAGCACACTAGTTTACTTTCCGTTAGTCTTCTATACTTCTAATTTCTAAAGTTTTAATCTTCTTTATTTTGGTGCAAACATTTAATCTTCTTTGCAATCGTTGATTTAGTATTCAAGGCTCACACATTACATTTATTATGTTGCGCATATTTCCTATGCTACTAAGCTATCAACACCACATTCATCGCACCATCGCAATCACAAAGTCACAACGGCTCTACATTAAGTCATTTTTACTCATTCCTATTCACTTTCTTTCTTTGGTATACCTGGCATGTTCTTCCTCACTCCCAGCCTCTTCTTCCTATTTAGTTCAATCCTTCTCAATTGTGTTCCATTACTACTATTTACACTATTTTAATTTCATGCAACAATTAATTTATATTTCTCTTAAAGTTTAGTGTGTCTCTCTTTCTTAAAGTTTTATACAGTAATTAATTTATATTTCTCCTAAATTATGCATCAGTATTGTTTTGGTGCCTATTATAAAAAAACTTAGATTTTTACGTTTTAAAGATTTGACGTTAGCACACGACCCGCGAGCCCAATCCGAACCAACCAATCAACTATCGGGTTGGTTTGGCTCGGATTTTATAAAAAAGAACTCAAAATCCAAACCAACCCAAACCGACTAAATATAATTCATTCGAGCAATAAATTGAAGCAAAATCCATCCAAACCAACCCGTGAACACCCCTGCCAAGGAGCAATCCTTTAAATCCAAAAAGAAAAAAGATCACCCTTCAGAACCTAATTAGTACAGTTTTCTGGTTCGCCGCATCACATGTCATATTTGCCCCCATTGTCACATTACGCTTACTCTTTGAATTTCTTTCTCAACTTTTTCCTGTCAAAATCATTATTTATAGCCCTATAGAAATTCATGCTCACTAATGGTAAAGGAGATGTGGGGACGTGTCCATCCACATTAAATAATTTGTGAGAGTAGAGTTCAAATCAGCTCAATTTGGTTCCTACGAAACATAGAGAAAAAAAAGTTTTGTGACAGTCTACGATGTTTTAAACGTAGAACACATTAGTTCTTTATAAATTCTTACCCAAAATAATTAGGTGATGCATATATTGTTAAATACTGAGATGTATCGTTAAAAGAGTATAAGTTGGGATCTCTCTATTTCTCAAAAAAAAAAGATAGTTCATTACTTAAATCTTGAGTGTATAAATACACACTTTCCCAAAACAAAAAATATATATATATATTAATTATTTATATATTTTATGCACTCAAAACTTAGGTAATTGACCATCTATTTTTTTTAGAGAAATGGACCATCCATTTCTTCCGGTCCCCGCGAAACATAGAAATGTTTCGCCATGTAATATGATAAAAAAGGGACATTATTTTTAAGAGAGATTTAGTCTGTCCTTCAACTGTTTTGATGCATAAACTAAATTACTTTAAAAAGAATGGTCAACTAAATAGGCTCATTCACATTCATTGTTTTTGCTATGATTAAACTTCGAAGTTCAAACCTTAGGCCATGTTTTGGTAGTTTCTAAAACCAAAATTAGTTTTTGTTTTGAGTTTTAAAATTTTCAAAAACCAAAATCAAATTCAGTTTTGAGTTACGAAAATTTCAAAAACAATAATTTATTTAGCAAAATAATATATAACATTAGGTTTCAAACATAAAAATAAATATTCATTATAATCTTATCTTGATCAAAATAATATATAACATTAGGTTTCAAAAAGAATTAAAAGATTTGAATATATAATGTATTTATTTAGCAATAATTTTAATAATAGTGGTTGAAAGTAGTAGTTGTCGAATGTCGATAGACGTCTCTGAGTGGTAATTAGTTGTGGTGGTGGTGGTCGAAGTAGTAGTCAATGGTGGTGACCAGTGGTGGTCAGAGTGGTGATTTCCAGTGGTCGATGGTGGCCGAAGTAGTGATTTTTGGTGGTCGAACACTACAAAAAAAACATGAATTAGCGACGGATTTTAGCGACGGATTGGAAATCCGTCGCTAAAATCAAAATTAGCGACGGAAATGCACAATATTAGCGACGGATTGAAAATAAGGTATTTAGCGACGGAAATTGGCTAAATTAGCGACGGAATTAACATGGCGCGAAAATTGAAAAAAAAAAAATTGAATTAGCGACGGAAATCCGTCGCTAAATCCGTCGCTAATCTTTGGAAAATTGTGCCACTGACCGTTGCAGTTGATTTGACACGTGACCAGAGTTAGCGAGGGAAATCCGTCGCTAAATCCGTCGCTAACTGTTAATTTTTTTTTATAAACCCGAATTCTTTCTTTCCTCTTTCATTTCTTCCTCTTCCTCTTTCATTTCTTCCTCTTCTCCGTTTTTTCCTCTTCCTCTTTCATTTCTTCCTCTTCCTCTTTCATTTCTTCTTACCACCACCACCATCATCTTCTCCCTTCAACACCACACCACCACCACCACCACCACCACCACACCATCCTCTTTCATTTCTTTCTCTTCCTCTTTCATTTCTTTTCCTTCTCCATTTTCCTCTTCCTCTTTCATTTCTTCTTACCACCACCATCATCATATTTTCCCTTCAACACCACACCACCACCACCACCACACCACCCTCTTTCATTTCTTCCTCTTCCTCTTTCATTTCTTTTCCTTCTCCATTTTCCTCTTCCTCTTTCATTTCTTCTTACCACCACCATCATCATCTTCTCCCTTCAACACCACACCACCACCATCACCACCACACCATCCTCTTTCATTTCTTTTCATTCTCCATTTTTCTCTTCCTCTTTCATTTTTTCTTACCACCACCACCATTATCTTCTCCCTTCAATACCACACCACCACCACACCATTTTTTTCTTCCCTTATCTCCCCAACCCTTAATCTCTCCCTCTCTCTATCTGAGAATAGTTTTTTTTAAAAAAAAAAAGGTTAGCGACGGATTTTAGCGACGGAAATCCGTCGCTAACTTTGGTCAGTGTCAGTGTCAAATCAACTGCAACGGTCAGTGGCACAGTGTTTTTAGCGACGGATTTTAGCGACGGATTTTCCGTCGCTAATTTTAGCGTCGGATTTTATTCCCTCGCTAACCATTAGCGACCAGCTTTTTAGCGACGGAATTGGTCCGTCGCTAATTCCGTCGCTAACAGTCATTAGCGAGGGAAAAACAGGCATTAGCGAGGGAAAAATCCGTCGCTAATACGCTGTTTTTTGTAGTGGAAGTGGTGGTTGACGGTAGTCGAAGTGGTAGTCTATGGTGGTCAGATTAGTCATCATAAGTGGATGTAGTGGTGAGCCGCGGTCGTCAAAGTGGTCGTCGACGGTGGTCGAAGTAGAGGTTGACGGTGGTCGAAGTGGTGGTCATAATGATAGTCGGTGGTGGTCAAATTGGAGATCATAGGTGGATAAAGTGGTAATAAATATGAGATGGTCATAGTGGTGGTCTGAGTGATGGTCGGAGTGGTGGTTGGTGGTGATCGAAGCGTGGTTGACAATGGGCAGAGTGGTGGTTAGTGGTACCGAAGTGGTGCCTGACGGTGGCTGAAGTGGTGGTTGGTGGTGGTCGGAGTGGTGGTTGGTGATGGTCAGATTGATGATCATAGGTGGTCATAATAGTGGTCGGCGGTGGTCGGGCTGATGGTCGAAGTTGTGGTTGGTGGTGGTCGAAGTTGTGGCTGACGATGGTCGGTGGTGGTTGTAGTGATGGTCGAAGTGGTGGTTGGCGGTGGTCGAAGTGGTGGTTGACAATGGCCAGAGTGGTGAAAGTGGTAGTCAGATGTGGTTGAAGTGATGGTTGGTGGTGGTCAGAGTGGTAGTTGGTGGTGGTCATATTGATGATCGAAAGTGGTCATGGTGGTTGTCGGAGTGATGGTTGAAGTGGTGGTTGACGGTACCAGAAGGGCGGTCGATGGTGGTTGGAGTGGTGGTCGACCGAGGTTCAAGTGGTGGTTGGCAGTAGTCAGAGTGGTAGTTGGTGATCATTGATGGTGATGTGTTAGCGTTAAAACAAAAACAAAAATTATAAAACCTATTTTTTTGGTTCTCAGTTTTGATGAAAAATTGTTTTGAAATTAAGAAAAAAACCAACTCAACATCATTTTTACCCGAAAATGTTTTGCTTTTGAAATTGACTTTCAAAACCAAAAACCAAAAACTCATAACCACCCCGAATGACCCTTGGCCTCTGCTACGAATGACGTGTTTTGGCTTGGCGAAGTTTGCTACATACGCATCACGCTAATAGAAACCCCAAGTTGGCTACTTATTGATTGTTTAGAACAATGTTATTAAACCCTGACCGGTGATTGACTCGGTCATGACATTGGATCACCGGGTCATTGGGCGAACTCTTAGGTCAATGATCGAACCGCATTACCTGGTCTCTATTAAAATAATTAAAAATTTGTAATATATCTAAAAAAATATTTCTAACTAAGTAAAATGATAAGATATTTTAATTTAATAATAAATTAAATATGTGTAAAATCAAAAATATATTGGCCTGTAACTTTTATTAGTAAAAATATATCCTTGTAAGGGTTAAATATAAAATATTGTGGAATATAATTTACAATGTTAATTTAAAAGACTTTGCCGATAACTAATCTACGCCAGGGGAACTTGGTTGGCCACGAGTTTCCGGCTTTGCCGGCCCGTGTGAGACATAAATATAAAAAGTCGTATTAAAAAAATATATAAAATGATCTATTGGCCATCGAAACAATGTTTATCAGTGTTGAATCAAAAAAATTAATGGAAATAAATAGCACTTTTGGTCCTTTATTTTTGCTCTAGGTTTCATTTTGGTCATTTATCTTTTTTTGGTCTCTCATCTTTTATTTTCGTTTCATTTTTGTCTCTGCCGTTAGTTTTTTCTAACGGACGCCACGCTGTCAGTTAACTGATGACATGGTGTGTTAAGTGTCATGTATGATGTGTCATTCATTAAATGATGTGGCAAATAAATGTTTTATTTAATTCTATATCATTTTACACACTAGCATTTAAGTTTTTTAAATTTTAAAAAAACAAAACACAAAATTAAACTATTTTTTCTGAACTTATTATTTTTCCTTTTCAGAATTTCTTCATCTCGCTTTTTTCAGATACAATCAGTTTTTCTTCATCTTCTTTTGTTGATTGTTTTTCCAGCAACAACAACGCATAAGAATAACAATCATTATTCTTCCAAAACTCTTCTTCTCCAACAACAGATATGCATCAAGAAGTCTTCTTCTCCAAAATGCAAAAAATGCAGAAAATGCAAAAACCCGCAAAGAAAGGGAAACACAAAGAAGGGGAAACCAGAGCTAGTGAGAAGAACAATGACGCGGTTCCGATTTGGGTATTTACTGTTCCGATTTGGGGGTTAGGGTTCCAATTTGGGGATTTGTGGTGTAAACAAAAAGGAAAGGAAAGGAATGAATAAAGGTCGAAGGAGGTGTAAACAAAAAAAGGAAAAGAGCTAGAGGGTGAGAGGGTTCGATTCACATTTCTCTCCTGCAATTGTTGTTGTTGTTGTTGGAAGAAGAGCATGATGGTGAAAAATTGATGATGGTGGTGAGAATAATTGAAGATGGTGATGATGATGAGGGGGTGGGGGGTGGGAGGAAGATGATGAGGAAATGATTTTGAGACCTTGGAACATTCATTGATTGAAGATGGTGGTGATGATGATGAGGGGGTGGGTTCCAAATTTATTTTTCCGGATCTTGTTTCCATATTTGTTGGTTTAATTTTTGTATTTAGTTTCTTTTTTAATATAAAGAAACTTAAATGTTGATGTGTTAAATGATTTTGAATTAAATAAAACATTCATTTGCCACGTCATTTAATGAATGACACGTCATACATGATACTTAATACGCCACGTCAGCAGTTAACTGACAGCGTGGCGTCCGTTAACTTCAACTGATGGTAGGGACCAAAATGAAACAAAAATGAAAGATGAGGGACCAAAACGGACCAAAAAAAAGATAAATGACCAAAATAAAACCTAGAGCAAAGATAAAAGACCAAAAGTGCTTTTTAGCCTTTTTTTATAAGCAATGATAGTGGGGGCAATGTGTATACCGATTTTGAATTCGGGACCTCATTCTTTCACTTATTTGGTGCACTCTTTCAGTATTCCTTATTTAAACAATTTCACGATGTTAAAATATAAATTTTTAAAATTTTATGGACTTGTTTTGGTCTAGTGACCCCGCTCCGGTGTCCGGGGGAAAGTGGCATTGAACAATCCGTAGTTCGGCCTGACTTTTAAATTTTATGGATTAAAATCGTCTTTGAAAGAATACTTCTTTCGAATTTCGATCTCCAATAAGTATTAAATTTTTTAATTTGCCCATTTAAAACATAGATAAGTTTTAATTAATCTCACCATATTTTTAATGGTAGTTTATTCAAAATACTTTTCAATTAATTTAAATATTATTTTTTAATAAATTTTTATTCTCCTAAAGCAAGCTTTTATAAAAAGATAATTTGTGGATACATTTTTCAATTGTTTTAACATTTTTAAATAATTATTTTAATAAAATTAAATGAGATCAATAATTTTTTTAAAGTGCAAGAAGTAGTTTTTTTCTTACGTACAAAATACTCCATCCGTCTCAAGTTATAACCCAAAATAAAAGTTCACATTTATTAAGAGAATGAATTTTCTTCACTAAATGATCTCAAATTTATTAAAAAAATAATAAGGCTAAGGCCGGAACCCAATTCACCTAAATTTTTTTAAAAAAAAATGAAATAAATTTAATAAATACTAGTATAAGAGTATTTTACATAAAATTTGACAATAAAACTGAGATTTTTTAGCTTTTAGTATTTTGGAAGAGGGAATATAATAATGATAAGGCGATATTTAATTAGCAGGACGGCCGAAACAGTGAAACACGCAAGCGATGCGATAGTACTAGTAGCAAGAAATGTAAATAAAAAAATAGAAAAAGGGAAAAGGTCAATATATTTACGAAAAGGGGAAGAAAGCATTGCAATTTGCAAAGGCATCGTAGCGTGACTTCCGACACGTGAAAAAGCCGCAAAGATTCGTACTCACACTTTCTGGGTCTACTCTACTCTACTCTCCAACCTCCAAATCAACTGATTAACTTCCCTAATCACTATTCTAATTCTAAATGTAACTATTACAACTACTAATTTCACTTGGAGAGTGAGAGTCACACACAGTCTGTGACTCTGTGGTTCTTCTTCTCTGTTTCCTCCGTAAAAGGGAAAAGAGGGAATTTAGAAGGATGGGATTCATATTCGGAGTGGTGGTCGGAATTGTCGTTGGACTAGCCATCATCGTCGCCTTCGTCCGCTCTGAGAATGCGCGGTCCAGAAAACGCTCCCAACTTGCCACCGCCATCGCCGCTTTCGCCAGAATGACGGTGGACGATTCTAGAAGGATCTTGCCTTCTCAATTCTACCCTTCTTGGGTTGTATTTTCTTCCAGACAGAAGTTGAGTCCTCTTTCTCATCTTTTACTCCTCACACACTCTCTTTTATTTCAATTTCCACTAACGTTCTTATCTTCGTTTATTCAGTTAACTTGGCTTAATTCGCATCTTACTAAGATCTGGCCCTATGTTAATGAGGCAAGTTGTTCTTGTGCTTTTTCTTGTAACTTTCGCTATAGTTTAGTTAAATAATTATTCATTTATTTTTGCTGCTTCCGTTTCATTAGGCTGCTTCTGAACTCATTAAGACATCGGTGGAACCGATCCTTGAAGAATATAGGCCTATGATTTTAGCTGCTTTTAAGTTTTCCAAGTTTACTCTTGGTACTGTAGCACCACAATTTACAGGTTTGTTGTTCAATTCATTCCCAATTTGTTTCTTTTAGTTTTCTTTCTCTTTGTTTCGTTTGGACATAAGGAAAATGTGGAATCAATGTTGTTATTTATAGGTTTGTTTGGTAAACATAAATGTATAACATTAGGTGTGTACTTAAACTCATTATTATCATGTATAATGGAATCGAAGGTTGATAGCATGATAAATATTTATCTTTTATTGCTTGACTAAGTGAGCTTATATTGGAGATATCAAAATGTTAGCCTAGTTAGTTACTAGGTTGTTAGTTAGTTAGGAGCTGATGTGCACCTCTATATAAACCATAAGTGCTTTATCTTTGTAATCACTTTTCGTTCAATACAATAGATGAATATTTAGTTGTAAATTAGCTTATGCAAAATATCAACTCAAGTGGTTACTTTTGTGTGGGGAGGTTAGTTTGTCATATTTGCTAAGTTTATTAATGTTTTTTGATCTGTATTTTGTGCAACCAAGCTTGTCTGTTTGCTCATTTTACTATTTTAAGATCTCTACCTGAAGCTTTTGCTTATCGGTGGACACACTTCTTTGGAGATTCTAATTTGTTGATGTTCTTATAATCTAGGGGTGTCTATAATTGAAGATGGAACGGATGGTGTTACAATGGAGTTAGAAATGCAGTGGGATGGTAATCCGAGTATTGTGCTTGATATTAAAACTCTTCTTGGTGTTGCACTACCTGTGCAGGTAGGGTAGTTTTCTCAATTTTTTTTACGAATAGGGATGTTTTTGACTAAACTTCCTGATCACCTGACATCAGTAACTTATATTAAGTTGTCAAACATTATTCTTATTCCTCAAAAATGTATAGTTGATTTTGTGTTCTTGCACTATCCATTCTTCAGGTTAAGAATATAGGATTTACAGGCGTTTTCAGGTTGATTTTTAAGCCACTGGTTGACGAATTTCCCGGCTTTGGAGCTGTTAGCTATTCACTAAGACAGAAGGTACAGTATTCTTCTTAAAGCGATTAGTTTCACACTTACTTCAGCATACCTTGTTTATGATTCCAATGGATTTGTTCATCATTTTTGCGGTAAAATGGAGTCAAACAGCCTTTTCTCTTGACGACCACTTTTAATTGATTTGAACTTAGTGTTTTTCATTGTTTACTCAAATAACTTTCAAAGCATTTACCTATGGACAGAATCCAGTTGATTTTATTTTTGTAATAATTTTCTTGCATAGTGAGTAGCCTTTGTGCAACGCCTAAGTAGCCCTCCTTGTGACTTGGTGGCACAGTTACTAGCCACAGAAGCAGCCTCTCTACTCATTGCATCTTTCGCTTCAATGTGCTCTTAGATAATCTCATGCACACGGATCAGATGCAATACCCTCCTGTCATACATTTTTCTTGCCTAATTATATTTCTACAAAGATATTATGCTGATGCACAGATATGTATAATATATTTACCCATTTCAGAAAATTTAACTTACAGAAAAAGCTGGATTTTACACTAAAAGTCATTGGTGGTGACATATCAGCAATCCCTGGATTATTCGATGCAATCGAGGTTTGAGCTACAACTATTGTTTGTTAATGATACCCTTTTGCAGTTCTTCATGATTCCTTTAAGATATCTTAACATCTATCTAATGATGAATATGTCATTTTAATCATCATAGGCACATGATGTAATTTAACAGCCTTCCAAATATTGATGCAGAAACATGCAATTTTAAATTTATTCTCATCTTCCGAGTAGACAATCTGTTCAGGCAGGGTACATTGTTAAAAGCTGGGTTTTATTTAAAGATTGAATTATATCAGCTCAAGTGGATTTCTTGTTTCATGTTATTTTATTTTCGTGATTGCCATTCAATAAAATCTAATAGGAGATTGGTTCAGTTACACTACTCTTTTTGTTAATTAACTAATGCAAGATTTAAAATTATAAATACCATTTTGAAATTTAAAACAATATATTTTATAATTACATCCCATTCCCTTGCCATCACTTTTCCTGTCATTCCACTTTCTCCCTCTCAATTTTCAGCATACATGTAAATATTCAGTTGCTGTTATTAAGCAAGAAGATCTAGTACGGCTGACTTGTATATATGTGCAACATGTGAATTAACTTCTAGTTTATACTTGTATATTTTTTTGTTCTAATTATATTCTTACTTTCAAAGGCTCTTGAAATGAGTTTTTAAATGTCTATATATCTGATAATTTGTTAGTTGGAGGATTGCTTTATTTGTTTGATATAACTGCTAGTGCTTGGACATATAGAAAAAATAAATAAAAGTCATTGTTGTGTTCATTTTACATATTTGCTTGTAACAGTAGTCATTGTTTTCTATCAGCATGTACCTCTTCTGATGCTTTTAGTGTCTTAGATTGTGTTTGGAACCACAACGACATTCTTTAAATATACGGTGATAGCTATAGCTAGTAGTTGAAGCTTCGACCTTAACATACTGTGAAATCCAAAACCAACGCAACCGCAGAAGCAAACAAGTTATTAGTGTATATGTATCTTGTGCTGCAATGTTTTTCATTTATAGAATTTATATTTATATTACCCACAATTGTGATACTTCATTAACATAATAGTTATCTGTGCTTATTGTTCTTTCCAGCTTCCTTTCCTCCCCTTTCTCTCCTATTAGATGAATTAGTTGGGTTTCTGATTTTCCAATGTTTGATGATTATTTGGTCTAATAAATTATTACAGGGGGCAATCCGGGATGCTGTTGAAGATTCCATTACGTGGCCTGTGAGAAAAGTTGTATCCATCTTGCCTGGAGATTACGGGTAAGCAATTAAATTAGCAAAGGATCACTCAAGCAAACCTCAATTTTACCATTGTAGAAATATACTGGCCTTTAGCTTCTTGGTTTTCTGGTAGGCTTAGAAGCTTCCACTCAAGTTGAGTAGAATATGTTTTCTTAGTTTCCATTTAAAATCTGTGACTGTTTACTCGTTACTTGTTTTAGAGAAGTCAAAATCAATGGAGGACGGCATGCATTTGTTTTAGGTTGTTTTTAGGAAAATACTCACCCCCCCCCCTCAAATTTATAGAAATGGGCAGAAAAATGGCGATTATTTCCTCAAAATAAGTTAATCCAAATATGCATGTAATCTGGTAATAATGTTTAAACTATAAATATATGAGATCCCCTTACTACTATTCCAAATTATCTTCTATTAAATAGTGAGCCATATACTCAAAGATGTAAAGATGCTACACTGAGGGTGGCCTTTCGAAATACATATCTTGATATTGCTTATGCCTGGTCTGAGTGCCTCAACCTGTTGACCAGTCAAATTTTGCAGTGTGATTACATGGCTGTATCAATGACAGGATAACTTTTTGGGTTGACCTATGTGGAAATTATAGGATTTATGTATAGAGACCTAGGAAAAAGAATACTTAATAATATTACATTGATATTGGCATGAAGGGCGTCATAATAATACAAAAGACTCGAACCCTTATATAAATACAAGATTTCTATTCTGATTGAGAAAGGTTAATCATGAAATATAATGATTTTGAGATGTTTGCTACATATTCTAACTACTTGTTAATCGCTGGATTACTTTCAGTATGGTCTTGGCTGATGAAATAACAGATCTGTCATTTTGAACCTTGGATCTTGTATTTTCTTGTTCAGTGATTTTTTTTTTGAACAAATTGTTCAGTGATCTGGAGTTGAAGCCTGTGGGGACATTAGAAGTGAAGCTCGTGCAAGCAAAGGAATTGACAAACAAAGACATCATTGGAAAATCAGATCCATATGCTGTACTATATATACGACCTTTACGCAACAGAATGAAAAAAAGCAAGACAATTGTGAGTTTCTTTTTCGTTGCCGTCTGACTCCCACTCTCTTTGTTTAGGATTTTTGGTTCTCAATTCTGGAAGAAGTAACTTCAAATTTGATTTCTCTCTCCAGAACAATGATTTGAATCCAATATGGAATGAACACTTCGAATTTATAGTTGAAGATGAATCCACTCAGCACTTAACTGTTAAAGTTTATGATTCTGAGGGTTTACAGTCATCTGAATTGCTTGGATGTACTCAAGTAAGGCTTAGTGAACTTCAACCTGGTAAAGTAAAAGATGTGTGGTTGAAGCTGGTCAAGGATTTGGACATCCAAAGAGATAACAAGAACAGAGGGGAGGTAAGATATCTTATCTTACATGTATGGCTTGTGCTAGATTCAACTATAGATGGTAAGGAAGGTTCTTAGATTAGGTAAGTTTTCTGTGACTTTGGCATTGACCTTTTTAATCCCCACTATAATGAGTTAGTAAAACGCAATCAATTTAGCATTAGCAACATACCTAACGCTGGATAAATCTTAACTTCATAGACTGACTTATATATTTCCTTCTATTTCCACTGCTTTTTGAAATTTGGAATTCCAATTGAGTTTGAAATACTTGAATATCAATTAATTGTTCGCAAATACTGAAAGCCCTTTTTACTTTTATGATGTATGATGCACAAGTTAATAATTGCCTGGTTCGAAATATGCACAACAATGACTTCTCTATGATTAGAAAAAAGATGAATACTTCTATATTTAAAGTCAAAAGTAGTCTTGGGAATCGTTTTAAGATGACATGAAAAGTAAGGGGAAAAGAGCAGGTCCGACCTCGGCCATAAATTTAGACCAAGTTGTTAGACTGTTGTGTTGGTCAGCCCCATATTTGACATAGACCAACATCTCTCTTGAAGTTGAGGCGCTTAATATATTCTAAATTACTAGTCAATAAAATTTATATTATTTATTAGTTTCTAAAGTTGTCAAAAACACTTTCTGCAGTGTGTCTGACATAATAAATATATTTGGTTTTCTGTTAAAGTGTGTCATGATCGACTCATTTTGGGGCTCAAAATAAGTACTCCCCCGGTCACATTTATAAGCAAAAAATGCACTTTATTGAATAACTAATGTATCTGGCTCTGGTCTATATTTTAGACCAGATACATCAGTTATTCAATGAACCTAGAAAGTGCATTTTTTGCCTATAAGTGACACTGGAAGGAGTATATAACACAATTGTAATCTTGTCCGGAACTTTTAAAATTAAGAACAATTTCACCGAAAAGTCAAGCACAATTAGCCATGCTATAATTATTGCTCTTTCTGTTTAGGTACATTTGGAGCTTTTATACGTTCCTTATGGAATGGAGAATAGCTTTACAAACCCATTTGCTCCCAACTACTCGTTGACATCCTTGGAAAAGGTTCTTAAAAATACAGTAAATGGAACAGAGTCTAATGGCGACGAAAATGCGGCTGCACAGAAGAGAAAGGAGGTTATCATTAGAGGGGTCCTTTCTGTTACTGTGATATCTGGCGAAGACTTGCCTGCTGTGGATTTCATGGGGAAATCTGATCCTTTTGTTGTTCTTACGTTGAAGAAAGCGGGAACAAAAAACAAAACCAGAGTAAGGTTTAAAGGACCAAGAACCAAAAGTAGCATCTACTTTATAACCATCTTGAAAATCAGAGATGCTTAAAACTGTTGTTGCCTTGTTGGTGATGAACTTTATTATCTCTGTTGTTAAGATATTATTTCTTTGTTCACGGGGTTGGTTAAGGGCATTAGGGGAGGATATTTATAATATAGGCATAGTCTGTTGCTGCTTTCCAATTTTGTGGCATAATAATAAATAATGAGCGTTTAATTTCTCAGGTTGTTAACGACACCTTGAATCCTGTTTGGAATCAAACATTTGACTTTGTTGTAGAGGACGGATTACATGATATGCTAATTGTTGAAGTTTGGGACCACGACACATTTGGAAAGGTAATAATTTTAGAGTGTGTTCAATTAGTTACTAAGATTGTCATCTTTTTTTTATCTGATAAATGTCTTGACAATTTCAATTGGCACTGAACCTTGTATACAAATTTAGTAGAGTGCCAATTTCATATTAGCATTCCAGCTGAATTGAGTTTAGATATCAACTAATACTATACCCGTGCATCCGCACGGGCTGATCGCGTTACGTGATACGATTACCTCAAATAGAAACGTTAATTTGAAAACTCATTAATCTAAAATCAATTGTAAAATAAAGAGGAAGACCTGCATACGGAAAGGTGCTCTCGTGTTTTTTTTATGAATGAATTTAGACAGTATTTAAATAATTTGAACATTACCCCGTGAAAATAAAGAAAAATTTAAAGTAGATAAAAAAGAAGTTTCAAATAAAAAATTGATAAATATTAAAATTAAAAATGTAAAAGTACCATTTAAAAACAATATGTGCATTTATCCCGTATGTTTTTATATATCAGTGCAGTGTTTTTTTATATATCAGTGCAACTATCCCGTGTTTTTATATATCATTGCAGTTATCCCTGTATTTTTTTATATATCAGTGCAGTTGTCCAGTGTTTTTTTATGTATCAGTGCAGTTAGCTCATAGTTTCAATTGATTATTTGAGTTGATTAGTAGATTATTGTAGATAGTAAAAGATAGATAGTAGATTATTAATAACAAATATTTATCCCGTGTTTAAATAGCCATGACTATCTACCACTATAGCATTAATTAATGAAAACCAAAACTTATACGGGTAATGACATCGCAGATGGATTGGTTGTCAGGATTAATGGTTGTCTCCATCATGTATATCCATATGATATATCCAAATTATTGTTTTGATTTTTCTTTTTAAATTTTTTTCAAATTTCCACTTTTCACAGATGTTATACTCAAACTGTTATTAAAGCGACACATCTGATTCATACTGCAAACTAGTGGAAATGAGCTCTCCAATTTTAGTAATGGGAGCTTGTTAAAGTTGATGATTTTTGGTAACTTCTGACAGCTGTCTCTGTAATTCATGCAGGATTATATGGGCAGAGTCATATTGACTCTTACCAGGGTGATAATGGAGGGGGAATACAAAGAACGTTTTGAGCTAGATGGTGCAAAATCTGGCTATTTAAATTTGCATCTCAAGTGGATGCCACAATCAATTTACCGGGATTCTTAAGTTTTCCTTTCTACCTTCTCAGCACACTGAAGAGGATGTAGTTGTGGATATGTAGACCATATTGTCACCTACGTGCACCTTGTATGTTGTATCTTCATATATTCAGCAAGCAGTGTAAATTATGCATCAAACATGGTAAAGATGTACAATTTTCTGTATCAGATTATATTTTTCAATCTTTCTGCCCCGTAATGGGTTCTGTATTAAATGGCTCATTGATGTTGGGATGTAAAATTACAGCGCATGGTTGGATAACGATCTTTTGGCAATGAGAAATGAATTTTTTTACACAACAAAATTTGCCTTCAAAATAGATAGTTAACATAGTTTAATGTAATTGTGGTTAATAATGTTGATTTGAACACTTGAAAATTGTGATTAATTATGTCGATTGTGGTCAATGAAGTTATATTGATGATTAATGAGTTTTGATACTTTGTATATCTTTTAACCATTTACTATCCTTTGGCCATTATGCAAGGATTCTGGATATTAATTTCTCTAGGCTAATGTAACGAAAAATTTGAGTAAATATATATAACGTTGACCTCTATTTTCCTTTATTATACTGGCCAAAGTGAGACTTGTTAAAAAGATGTTTCATTTCAATCAATTCCAACATTTGAGTTATTTTATTTAGTCCCTCAATTCTAGAACACAGGAGGAGAAAAACAACCAAGGCAAACGTGTTATATTTGGTTATCAACTTTTAAATGGCAAAACTTATTTACACTGAATTGTCTTCTTTGCCATTAGTTTTTTATTTACACCGTAAAATCAATGGATAAAGGTGCATTTGGGCATTGTGAACCAATTTTAGCATTTGTGAAGCTACCATAAAGAATATCTTCGTCTCGGACATTTTTCTCCTGCTACAAGCATTTAGGTTCAATATTTAGTAGCATTGAAGATTACATGGATACACCCTGTCAAAAAATAAAATACATAGATACAAGCAAAGTACATAGAACCATTTCTGACAACTAGCATTTCGCTCACTCAGCTGCAGATACTAATCAGGAGGCACATTTTTATTCTTTTCACAACAACGTCCAATATGAAATTGCTTTGAGCTCCTATTAAATGCTGACAACTTCATCAGTAACCCTCATTAGATAATGCTTCAGTTTTCTTCTTCTCCTATTGCTTCCCCTGCATAACAAGAATTCAACCATGTTGAAATTATCCTTTTGAATGAACATAAACACTAATTCACGATTCACACAGCATTATTGATTAAAGTGAGCAATTCACTTCAGCGATAAAATAAGTAATATCAACCATTGATGAAAAAACCATCAACGGTTGATATATGAACATACAAAACAAATCAGTGTGTTAAATTTTTAACAATTGATTTCCTCATTATTTATCAATGTTTGAGATATTCTATTTTACCCTAAAATGAGAGCTCACATTGATTTATACATCTCTTAATAAATCAGCAACAGACGAAAAGGGTTTCCTGCAAAGTGCAAACAATTATTAGTTAGGCTAGTCATAAGGTTCCAGGGTTTTGTCCGTTTCATTTCTCTCATTACAATGAGACTATACTATAAAAGGTTTAGAAATCAAAGACTAGAAGATTGTAATTCACCACAGCCTGAAACACCTGCATGACCAGCAGATTTCAATACATATTTGTACATACTAAGCTGTACGTCCTTGTAGTACATAAGTAACTGACTATCTTGATCCTTTGTCAACCAAAATTTATTACGTGCAGGTTACTGCAACCTATTAGGCATTAGCAGAGCTATTTGCCATCTGCTACACTACAAGCTCCAAGTTTTAAATTTCTGGGGTTTAAGTCTTCTACTAATCTCAGAGACTTTTTAAGGGTTGAATATTGACTGTAAGTCTGTAACGATCTCAAATTCCAATCTTGTAATTCATCACATTAGCAGGACTACGACAGTTTTTTCATTGCACTATCTCCGAGCAAAGCCATGAAAATGGTGAAGTGAACCTACCAATACTGGTTATGCAATACGAAGGAATCAGTTGGCACTTTCTTGCCGTCGTCATTGCGGTTCCAGTGGTATACAGCATGGGTCCTATTTTTTATCTCCAATGTGGAGTGTCCATAGCTGGCTTCACGAAATGCAGAGTATTCTGGCTGAGGATTCATAAACCTTCACAACCAAGAGTCAAAACTTGTATTAATAAATGACGACCAGGGATATTAACCTCCAACAAGGATTAAATCATATTCACAAAGCTTTGAATAGAAACCCAGAATCATAAAATAAAATAAAATAAAACAAATATTTGGTTAGATAACCCTTTTTAAAGGACATTGACACTGACAAAAATGGTTTGTATAATTTACTTGGAAGCAAGGCCTTCTTGATTTCCTCCATCTCCGACTGTTATGTACACAGGTGCTGCTTTGTCAGCTACGGGATACCGGTTACCGCCTGTTATGTTGTAGTCTATATTGGAGAATCGATACTGAAAGCAGGACAGAAACATTCAGCAAATGAGAATACACTGTGACATCACATGACTAAAGAATCTATATTACCTAAGCTAATAACTACAAAATAACATGCAACTGTCTTGTTGTGCGAGGACAAAAAACATGAGCAGAGAGTGGAAACCATACTGATCTTTCGTAAGCATGGACATGGCCCGCAAAGATCACGTCAACCTTGTACTTGATGAACCAGCTCTCAAAAGCTGCTCGCATGCTTTCACCCTCCATATAGTGAGCTTCATTACTGTTGTAGAGTGGCACATGCATGAGAACAATGAGCCAAGGTGTCTTGTCTCTATCAACCCGTTCCAGCTCTTCTCTGAGCCATTCCCACTGTGGTGTGTACTTTACTGTTACGAAAGAACAAATTATCTAAAAAAAATTAGAAAGAAACCAGGAAACATTTTCAAAATAAGACTAAATGTCTAAATATACTTCAACAAATGATGGCAGTTAACACTTGACAAGCATTAGTTATTGGCATGGACTTTCAACTTACATAAATAGTTCTCACTAACGATTTCTAAGTTTATCAGCACCTAGAAACATCAGAATGTAGGTCTCCACCGTTCTTAAAGACAAACTAGCTACAAACTTACACTTGACAAACACTATTTGCTGCTTATATTGGTACCAGACTAACAGGACATTTTTGCTTGTGTTCAGTATTCAATAGCATACCTTTGCTGTGAAAGATAAATAGATCTTGCTTGCATAGTTTCGTCAAAGAAGAGAAACAATGATTACGGTTACTAAGTAAAATTTTAAAGGCAGTGACCACGAGCTTTTTCATGGCTATGAAATGCTAAAAATCTAAATTATATAGAAAGAATATTATTGTCAATCAACATGTAAGGAAAATTTAATAAGTAGACAAAGAGGAGATTTGTTACCAAATGGCGAATAACTGGATAGTACAATTATATGAGCAGATGCACGCCTGACTGCATACCAAAGAGGGACTGCTGCTCTTGGATGCCAGATAAGGAGTAGTATATCGGTTGAGATACGACTTGAAAGGAACAACTTCTCCCTAAGCAAGCAGATTTATTTGAGAACATTAGAACCAAGTTTTTAAGCTTTGATGCTACGATTGTTAAGCTCTAAACATGGGCTACAAGAGAAAATGGAAGTTTTTTACTTAAAGAAACATCACAAAGGTCAACCCTCAATACAATAAATCTGATAACATTTACTTCAGCATAAGGTATCGGGTGGGATTCGCCAACATAATAGGAAAGCTTTCATTTTTGTCCCTTGACATTTGGGATATCTTATGCAGTCAGCATACTAACAATATTCCAATGGAACAGAAGGGATTGTCTCCAAAACTATTGGAAAGGAATGTATATAGTCCAAAGTCCAAACTATAGTTTAAGTCTCACAGTAAGCTACGACCTATGTCGAATTTGGTAAATGGGCATGCATCAACTCAGCTTTACTATGTAACAAAGGTCATGCATAACACCGAGAATAGGAATAAACCAGTCCATCCAGATTAGTAGTTAAGACTAAAGAAGAAATGTAAATATCTCTCACCCTTTCTGATGCCAACAAAAGGAAAACTGGAACAAAGTGGTTTATTATTTTACAAGTCGAAAAGAAAAGGTTTTATTTTATAGCACACTACCATGTAAGGCATGTAGTCTATTTCGTGATTTCCTGCAGACCATATCCACGGCTGATATGCTGTACTCCTTTCAACGAATCGGCCCCATGTATCCCACCGTAAACCAACATCATTGTACTTATACCTATCAGCATAAGAAAGATCTCCAAGAAATAGAACAGTTTGTGCTCCACTCTCTATATAGTGCTCAAGAGTGGAAAGAGAATTAAACGTTTGGCCCAGATCACCTACAACGTAGATACAATAATGCATTTAGGAGAGCCACAAAATTAAATTACGAGAAAACAAAGCAAAATGAAATCCCGGTAGATGATACTATATGAAGTAGAAATAGAAAGAGTCTACTATTAAGGGAGCAAAAAATCAGCTTCCAGTAGAACAGATGTGGGGAAACAGACAACTTACCAATGATCCCAAATTTGAAGGGGGCATCTGGTTCAACTTTGGGAGGTGTTTCAAACCAAAATTCTCGGGAAGAGTCGCCACTTCCAATTCTGTAGTAGTATTTAGTATTATGCTGAAATGTAAAAAAAAATTGAATAAACACATTCAGCACAACTTCACAAGGAAATATGAGAAAAATCTGTGCGTGTAAATATTAATCAAAAAATGAAAACATATGTTATTTTCTTAGTTAGACTTCATGTTTCAATATACTTTACTTTTGACATCACAAATATATTACAGGTGAATTATAACAAATACCTCAAGGCCTTCAACAAGACAATGATGAATGTAACCAGACTTGTATTTGTAGAAAGTGTAGTTTGAAACTGTGCCTTCTGCACTAACTTGAAAATTATTATCTGACGTGCCATATTGTACACGGCTGGAACCTGGTTCATCTGGGGTCACCCATGAGATGATCACAGCTTTTCCATCATAATCACCTTGTGTAATATGCACCTACAGAGCAAATAACAAGTTTATGACACAGCAGTTATGTCTTTGTTTGAACAAAATAATGCACCATGATGGTCACGTAAGCTATCTCTATTTCAAGTATAAAATTTCTACCAACCGGAAAGATTTTGGTGTAACCATACGCATTTCTCATCATGAATCCTTCAACTAAAATGGAGTCTTGCTTATCAAAAAATACAAAAAGTTCCTTGAAGAGTTTGTGAATATCTAATTAGGCACACGATACACTGGTTCTTCAAGAATAAAAAGAAAAAAGAACCAACTAATAAGTAAAAGGGATAACTTGAGAATATAATAAAAGTGCTTCACATGTTCAATTTGGGTGCTGAGGCATAAGATCGTCATCAAATTTAATCCACCAATATGAGGGAATAGATAATAAAATCAACCGTGTTATATTTGTAAGACTTACTTGTTGAGGTGCATTATATCCCTTTGGAACTGCAAATGCTTCATGGTTAAGTGGGATGTCAAGAGAAGGCCACTCTGACCTAACAAAAGAACTAGTGATCCCTCCACTGGCTTCTCTGATAGAGCTCAAGAAGACAAATGAAGCAAGAACAACACAAACCAACAATAAAACCTTCATCCTTGTAACAAGGGACACCGTGAGTGTTTCCTTTGATCGGGCTAGAGAGTCCCAACTACCTACATCAAAGGATCCCAACGAATTTCATTATGTACTACTCTATCAAAATGCCTTATTTCAAAGGGAAACCTAAATTTGTGTGGCTAATATTCTACCACAATGTTATTTAATTTGCTTTTGGTTGGATACACCGAAGATAGGGTCGAATTGGCAATCAATTTGAACATTTCTAAATCAAAAGCAAGTCATAAAATAGGAGAAGTTATTCTTAATTCCTAATTTCAACGTCTGGAAATATACACTCTCTAATGATGATTAATCCAAAGTTAAAGGAAGCGTGTTATGAGATATTAATTATCAGGATGGGGATAAATATTCTTCTGTTAGGGGGCAAAACATCACAGAGAGAAATGGAGTGGGAAGGTTACCTTCAATTGAAGCATTTGCAGAGCGAAAGGCAAAGTAATGATGGAAGGAAAGGAAGCGTAGACTTGAAATTAAGGGAACGGAAGCGAAGAAGAGATTGGTGCGCATATCGAAATTTGCAGCGGACACGTGTTCGTATCGTAAGAAACAATTACGTGGCTTAATATTAAATGACTGGCTGGAGAAAAATAACGGCAAAATAACCCATCAATAGGGTCGTTCATTTCATTTTCGTCACAAGCCGCATTTCTCCTATTCTAATGTGGGTCTTTTTTTGATACCCCTATTTAGAGCTGTCAATTTGGGCCCGGCCCATTGGGCCGGCCCAACGGCCCGATTTTTTGGTTGGGCCTGGGCTCTAAAATTAGTAGCCCAAAATCAACGGTATCTTTTTTGGCCCGGCCCGATGGGCCCGATGATAGTATTGGGTCGGGCCGGGTCGGGCCGATGGGCTTCGGGCCGGCCCGTTACTTTTTTGTTTTAGTTTTCAAATTTTAAAATATGGTCCAATAAAAAATGGAGCAATTTTTTAAAGTAAAAAAAAAATAAAAAAGTAAATAAATTTTGTGTAAATCTCTAATATTCATCTGTTTGTGTAAATCTCTAATAAAAAAGTAAAGAAAATAGAGCAATTTTTTTAAGAAAATGAAGCAATTTTGTGTAAATCTCTAATATTTCTCTGTTTGTATTGTACCCGTCATGTCCAATGAAATAAAGGAAAAAGGTTAATTAAAGTTGGCAAGCACTAAAGTACTGCGAAATTGTAAACTACACCGTGGAAGTCATAAATTGTATCAGCTCCATATTTTAACGAGAAATTAAAACTATTTTTGTCAAAATTCTAAAAAGTCAATGATTTGTGGCCCGTTGGGTTGGCCCATTGGGCTGGCCCGTTGGCCCATGGGCTGGTGGTGAGCGGGCTCGGGCCGTAAATTTTGCAGCACATCAAAATATCGGGCCGACCCGGCCCGGCCCGGCCCGTATACGCTGTTTGACCCGATGGGCCGGAACGGGCGGGCCCAAACCCGGCCCATTGACAGCTCTACCCCTATTATATCACGATATACACTCATATAAAAGTAAAACCCGAAAATATCTCTCACTTAAAAAATTCGCTCGGATTTATCTACTAAAAGATAAATCCGATTTTGGTTTTTTCCTAAAATCGAATTTATTTTTTAGTAGGTAAATCCGATTTTCCTTAAAAAAAGAAAATCGGATTTACCCCCACCTAAGGTAAATCCGCTTTTAAAATTAACAAAAGCGGATTTACCTTAGGTGGGGATTAAATCCGCTTTTTGTATTAAAAATACCTATTTTTATTTAATTTTTTTTAAAAATGTTATAAAAATACTACTAAAAATCCGTTAAAGAGTCAAAACCAATCTAAAAATTATAAAAACACCACTATAAATCTAATAAAACCAAAATAAGGTTCTGCAAATTTTTTCAGATTTTTTGGAGATTATGAAAAATTAAAAAAATTAATAAAAAATAGTAAACGATGGAATTTGGGATTTTGAGCTCCCTGCTCTGAAGAAGTCACTTCTATTGGGTAAATCCGCTTTTGTTAATTTTAAAAGCGGATTTACCTAAAAAAGATAAATCTGATTTCCCTAAAAAAAAGAAAATCGGATTTACCCCAACATTAGGTAAATCCGCTTTTGTTAATTTTAAAAGCGGATGTACCCCCACATAAGGTAAATCCGCTTTGTTATTTAAAAGTCGGATTTACCTATTGGGTAGATAAATCTGCTTTGAAAAATAACAAAGCGGATTTACCTTGAGTGGGGGTAAATCCGAGCGAGTTTTAGTTTGGCAGTGGTATTTTCGGTTTATCAATTATGATGGGGTATATGGTCATATGATGGAGGTAAAAAAAAATGGGTAAATAGCCATTTTCGTCCCTGGAAGTGTAGCTCGCTGTCAATTTAGTCCCTCATTCGACCCAAAATGCAAAACAGTCCCTCAATGTGTATTCCATCCATCACGTTCGTCCCTCACGTTAGCTGAAGTTAATGACTCCGTGAATGAAGCTGATGTGGCACGTTAAGTGCCACATTTCAATAATTACGTGGGTTTGTTTGAATTAATTGTTGGGGACTAAAATGAAAGTAAAATTACAAACAGTATCTCCTTCTATTTACCCTTTCTTCTTCCTCAAAAATTAAATTTCAGATTCAGATTCAGCGTATCTCACCTTCTTCTTCCCCCTCTTTTGCTACTCCATTATCTCACCTCTAATCAGCTCACTCATCCTCCATCATCGCTCAATGTCGTCACAGAGGAGCAATGCATCATTATCTCAAACAAGAGCTTCACCATCAAGACAAGGTATTCTCTATTGTGGTTGTGGGAGAAGGGATGTTAGGCGTGTTGCTGGCACAGATCTTAACAGAGGAAGGCCATTCTACACTTGTTCAATTAATAAGGTATTTGTATTAAATCGTTTAGGGTTTTGTATTTCAGATTTGCTGACTTAGGGTTTTGAGGGAATACATTATGTTAATTTCAGGATGAACTTGGATATTGTGGGTACTTTATTTGGGTTGATAAATTGATTGAAGCACTTGCAGCTGATGAACTTATCTCATTTAAGTCCCTGAAACATATACACATATATCATTTTAGTCCCTAAAATATGTGACTTACTATCAGTTTAGTCCCTGAAACATATGCATTAACTCAATTTAATCCATGCATCCTTAAATTGCAAACCAGACTTCCAGACCAGAATTTTAAATACAATGTAAACCATATACAACAACTGCATAGTAATTTGTTCAAAATATATCCTACCTATTCAACAACCATATACATCCAGACCAGAATATATCCAGACCAGAATATATCCAGACCAGAATTTTACCATATACAACAACCATATTCAAAAGATATCCTACTAATACAAAAGATATCCTACTAGTAATTTGTTCAAAATATATCCTACCTATTCTATTACAACTTCAAATAGTCTTCATAAGATATCCTACTAATGCATATTACAACTAGTTCATAGTCTTCAAATAGTCTTCAATGTTGATTGTGACGACGTCCAATTGTGGAAAGCCTGGGAGTTGGAATGAATGCCATCATCACATTCTGATTAGGATTAGGCTGTATGGGACATGGAACCATAATTGGTCTTGGACAAGTTCCCCTAATAGGAGGTGGCCTAACTCCAAATGGCATAGATGCAGGAGCAAATGTTCCCTGCCCAAATCCGAATGGTGCTTGAGCAATGGCAGTAGCATTTGATGCCTGAGCAGTGGCAGTAGCATTTGATGCCTGAGCAGTGGCAGTAGCATTTGATTCTTCAACAGTTGGTGGTGGTGGAATCCAGTTTGGTGGTCTGTGTGGAACTCCTGCAGAGCAACATCCATTTGTGTTATGACCCTCATGACCACATCTCTGGCAAGTTATGATTGGGTATGATCTCTTTAACTTTGTTGTCTGTGAAGGGTTCTCAGAGTTGTCCTTCCTTCTCTTTTTCTTAGGTCTCCCTGGGCGCCTCCTAAGTGGCGCAGGTGTTGGCCTATCATATGGAGTTGGTTCCCAATATTCTTCTCCTTGTGTAGGCCTGATGAGATGCTCATATGTGGCATTGTATGATCCCAATGTCAGCCACCCATGACAAAAATCCTCAGGCTTTCTTACTTGATGTCCAAGGCATGCAATAACATGTTCACAGGGCATACCTATTAGAGCAGCAACCAGAAACGATATTAGAGCAGCACAGAATAATATTAGAGCAGCAACCATAATAATATTAGAGCAGCAACAAGAAAAATACCTGTTAGCTGCCAGAACCTACAGGTGCATGTTTGTGCCTCTAGGTCAACATTTACATGTGACTTCCAGTTGCAATATACTTCATACTTCCCATCTCCACTCCATTGTGGTGTCCATTTGTTACTTTCAATCTTCAACTTGTCCAACCTAGAGTGTTGGGCTGGACAAAGTGGACCTCGTCTCCTCAACAACTTCAGTTTGTTACTAGACATTGTCCTCATAATGTAACATCTAATCTCCTCTGCCAGTGTCAAAATGGGCTTCGCCCTATACTTTAAAATACTTGCATTAAATCCTTCACACACATTGTTGGTAATGTTGTCTGTCTTGCAATCAGTGCTGAAATATGCTTTTGTCCAAGCCTCCTTAGGCCACTTGTTTAAATAACTCCAAGCTTTCTCATTTTTCACTTTCAACCTTTCCATGACAGCATTGAATTGAGCAGGTGTTGTTGCCCTTGCTCATTGCCACACTACACCTCTCAATTCCAAATCTTTCCATTGTTTAATAAAATTCCTCCAAAGATGCATAACACAGTATCTATGAGGTGCAGTTACGAATACTTCATGCACAGCAGCTATTAGTCCCTGAAACATATCACTTACTGTCAGTTTGGTCCTTCAAAGAATATATAACAAATCATAATAGTACTTTATTTTAAACACGTACCTTTTGCATGTCACTCATAAAATTCCACCCATGCTGCCTTCAAAGAATGCTGTGAAAAACCGACAACAATGGACTTAGAAGAAGTTCATGATCAGAGTGATCAGAATGTCGACGAGGTCGAAACTGAAGAGCCAGAAGAACCCATTGCTGTCGAACCTCTCAGAAGGTTGCAAAGGGAAAGGCAGAAATCAGTAGAGCTAAATGATTTCGACACAATCCCAGATTCTGCTGTAACTGCAGAGGGAGAGTTAACTCAATTCGAACTGATGACTGAAGCAAAACCAGTGAGTCTGGAGCAAGCTCTTAGTCGAAAGGAGTGGAAGGAAGCTATGATTGATGAGTCGAAATCAATAGAGAAGAATGATACCTGGAAGCTAGTCGAACTTCCAGCGCAAAAGAAGGCAATAGATGGTGAAGTGGCCAAGGGTAAGGCAAAATTAGTAACCATTGAGAAAGAACCCTTGTATTGGGGACCAAGTATTGAAAGTTGCAGCCCGGTTCGACAGAGTGCGAAACAGCTCGAAAAGGGGCAGAACAGATCGAAAAGTTGCAGCCCAGTTCGACAGAGTTCGAAACAGTTCGACAAGGGGCAACACAGGTTCGACAGGGTGTGGGCAAGATCAGGCAACACACTTTGGGCACATGGGTGCCGAATTCCTCTCGACAGGAAAGATTCGACAGAGGAACAAGAACTCTGGCTATATGCAGAGTTGCCGCCTGGTGACTGGAGGCCAAAACTGAAGTGTCACTTAGCAATGACCAATGCATTGCAGAAAGGACAATTCGACAGAAACAATGACCAAGCCATTGCAGAAAGGAAGATTCGAAGAACTGAGGACAATGCTTGGAATGATGTCACGTAGCAATACAAATTAGGAGGGAATATTGGAATATACCTTGTAATTGTGTATTGCTTGTATTTGTAATAAGTAGCTGTCGAAAGTGTAGTTAGTAGTTGGCATATTGGGCCTAGTCGAAATATGGGCCTGGGCCTGACTTTAGGTTTTGTGTATAAATAGGGATCACTAGTTAGTGAATAATAACGCTTTTGATTACCTTTTAACCTAATTCTATCACTTTACAGTCTCACTGTTTTATTGCTCCCTTTCCTCTCTCTAGCGCCGTCGCTCTCCCTTCCCTCTCCTGTCTGCTGCGCCGTAGAATCCCCAACATTTGGGATAAGGCTTTGCAAAAATATTTTTAAGATACAAGGTAGGCCAATAAGGAATATGCCACTCTTGGACTAGATACAAGTTTGAAAAGGTTTTGAAATGTACAACCAAAATGCTCTTCACGGAGATACTACAATTTGAAAAGCTTCCAGAAGAATAAAAGAATGAAACAATTATTGGCCTAACTCTTTTGGATTTCTTGTTGGATATTCATAGTATGTGAAATTCGATCACTTATTTGGAGATGATGGCGTGAATATATATGTAGAGCTTGAAATAACGTTTATGTGCCCCAACAAGGCAACAACTATGTCAATAAAGTCGTTGTGACCCCAGTTAGGGTTTTCCACAAAATGACACACCATTAAATGCCTGAGATCACACTAAAAAGTATGTGCACAGTGTTTTTCCGTTGACACATGTACGTAGGTGATCAAATTCAAAAATGGCTTTACAAAATATATTGCTTCATTATGCTTCATTATTTTGTATTCCTGGTAACATAATTTCACCCTTTAGAGAGAGCATTTACTACGCTACTAAGTGATTAAGGCATCAGAAGGAGGGTGAGATAGATGCAGTTTTGGACCATATGGACTTTTCATCATATAGAAGCTTGAACTAGATGCATGCTTGAAATAGAGGCAGAACTAACTAGACGAAATGTACAATTAGACATGGCTTGGTGTTAAATGAACTCTTGCACTAAAAAAGAAAGGAAGAACCAGATGATGGTTACAATATGGTGACGTCATCACCGAAAGTCCTTCTGCTTCTAAGAACATGTTCTTTCAACACATGCATTTAAAATACATTCAAACTGCATTCTTCAAACTAACATTATTGCCTGAGTGACATAAATTTTAGGCTAAAGTGCTCCCGGGGTCCCTTATCTTTATTTAAAGTAACGAATTAGTCCTTTATATTTTTTTTGTCCCAAATAAGTCATTTATCTTTCAAATTTTTGACACATAAATCCTTTTCCGTTAACAGTGCTGATTTATGTGTCAAAAAAAAGGATTTATGTGTTAAAAATTTGAAACATAAAGGACTGATTTGGGACAGAAAAGGATTTATGTGTCAAAAATTTAAAACATAAAGGACTGACTTGGGACAAAAAAAAGATAAAGGACCAAATCGTTACTTTAAATAAAGATAAGGGACCCCGGGAGCACTTTAGCCCTAATTTTACCGAGTATCGAGGGTTGACTAGGTGTTCCCAAGTTTGATTTCTGCAGTGACAAATTCAGTGTTGGCGGTGTGAAATTAGCCTCTACACACGAGCAGATATTAGTCTTTCGTAGAAAGCATTGAGACAATATATATAGATAGCCACTACAAGAAATTTGACATATACCAACAGACACCAATAGTGACGGTAGATAAAACTGTAGGTATAAGTATCATACACCTACAAACTTTTAATAAACTGTGGGTATAGGTTTCCTGTACACGTGGATATCAAAATTCGTGGGTATAGGTATTAGCAACAGGTTAAATTCTGAGGGTATAGACTTATTTTAATTTCCTCGTCTAAAACATTCCCGCTTGAGTTGAAAATAATTCCCTCTCTTTTAGTCTTTTTTGCGGGTTGCCCTAATAACTTACACATATTGGCAGAGAGAAAGAACAAAAACACTGAGAAGATAGACACCGTGCGAAAACGAAAGCGGAGAAGAACACTGAACACAGCTTCTGTCGTCGCCCTGAGCCACCGCCACCACGGCCCGGACCACCTCCTTTGCTGCTCCTCTACACGTCAGTATTCTATTTGTCCCTTCTTCCCCTCTTTAATCTCAGATTTTCCCAAATATCAATTGTTCTACATATCAGATCTATGATTTTCTTGCATTTTATCAAATAGATTTGTGCTTGTTTTATCTACTTTGTTTTCCCCAAATTTCTTTGCTATCAATTTTCAGAATGGAAAAGCCTAACATTGTTTCCCCCTAAACTTTTGTTGCCCTCTGTATTCTCGGTTCTGCCCTAAGCTGATGGTGGTGGGTTGTGAGGTCTAGGCATTTTTTGCTTGCTTAGTGTTGCTTAAATAATACGTGTTTAATGGTGGTGGTCTGTAATCTTTAGTAACGTAGTGCTAACCTATTTCATTCGATTCCTTGTATAAATTTGTTTTTTTTTCCAGATTTTTCTCAATACTCTTGTCATAGGAACCTGTGAGGTCGTTAAACTTAGGCTTTCCACTTGCCGAACAAATCTCACATGTAATTTTACTGTGATCACAATTCTCTTACTTTCTGAACACAAAATCTAATTAATTAACATTTTACTCTCCTTTTTATTTAATATAAAGATTAAAATGGGTTTTAGTCATAATGGATCTATCTTTGGCATGATTTTTCTCTTCCTTGCTCAACTCGTTTGAGTAATGTGAACGGTGAGCTTTGGTAGTGTGATAATGAAGCAGATTCTGTTGTGCTTTGTCAACTAGTTTGCCATGTTTCCAGAATTAGAAACAGTCTCTGTTGTGCTTACTTGCAAGAAAACTGATGAGTGTTCTATATGAGATGAGGCTAGACAAAAGATGTAAGTATTATGTTTTATATATATATATATATATATATATATATATATATATATATATATATATATATATATATATATATATATGTATGTATGTATGTATCCTTCTACAATCATTTATACTTCATTTTTATTAGTGCTTTTAAAATAAATATGTCTTATGTTGTCTGATGGAATTCTGGTGATTATTTATTTTGTTGTTGAAGTCTAATTAATGATCTAAGAATTTGAAAGCTTAAATTTCTATCTGTAAATACCAACATGTTTGGAGCTTGTTTTATGCAGGTGATTTCTCATCAAGAGCTATTGAGTTGGTTAAGGTTGGAAATCTCCTTTCTGTTAATTCTCTGTCAGAGCTATTTATTGATTAGAATTGGATAACACAACAAGAGTAGAATAAAGTTGGATTTATTATATGTTGTTCACAAACTGAACTTTGTATTCTCCTATAGCTTGAAAATACTAAAATACTTCACCATCCTGACAGGCCAGTTGTGTAGCTATCTCCAAGAGTTCGTGATAGAGTTAAGCAGGTGGAAAACCTCATGGGAAATTGAGAAAGTACAAATTGAGAAAAGGTCTCAATTATATTTGATTAGTTTCTAATTTTTATACTTTATTTATGTAAACAAAAATGATTTATGTTTTTATGCCTTCTATATTACTTGTAGATGCAGAATCTAAATGGATGACAGACCCAACAAGAATGTTAGATGTATAGGAGATGGAAGCCGGTGATTTCATATTTGTGGGACCTTGTACATTCATAAATGAACTCGTGAGTATTGTGATATATATGAAAATTATTCTTCACTCTTAGTGCTATAAGCAACACCATATTTATGTTTTGATTTCATTTTTGCATATCTTCCCTGTTTCTATATTTTAGCACTGTCAATTAGTACTTAGATGTTTTTAAACCGAATTTGTAGTTTAAAAGATTGTTAGAAACTTGCAAGTTAATGCAGATGATGAAAGATTGATTAGTGTTAAGAAGTTTGTTAGTTAAGCCACCACGAAACAGATGGACAATGCTTGATGGTGGTCATTGAATCACTCAGATACATCACAATGAACTTATTGTGGCTACATCACCACGAAACTGAATTTTTACTGAATTTTTCTGAATTTTTCAAATATTTTACTGAATGTTTCTTGGCACATTGACTTTATGTTCCAGTTACCTTTATAGTGCTTCAATCTCTTCATTGTTGATCAATTTGATGTATCAATTACCTTTATGTTGATTGGACATTGTAAAAGGCAAACACAGGAAGATCTTTGGAACTCCTTTGGTTACTTTGCTAGATTAAAGACGATCCTAATATTAAGCTAATAACATTGAGGCATATGTACATAGAATGTTGCAACCTATAAGAAGAGCTTGTTCTTTGAGTTAGTCACACTTGGATTAGTTTAGGAAATAAGAACTAGAGTCCTGCGGGTGTGTGTTATATCAGTGGAATAACATATCCTGTTCACATTTAGGTCACTACTGTGCGAAAGCTATTACTTAAATTGTAATTAAACAGTGATGTTTGCAATGAACATGCAGTGATGTTTTCGTCATTTTGTAGATATCCTCTTTTGGCCAGTATTTATCGTGGCTGCTTTGGCAGCAATAGTTGCAAGTCAGGCTGTCATCTCTTCGACATTCTCAATTGTACAACAATGCCATGCATTTGAATGTTTCCCTCGTGTTAAGGCAATACATTCCAGAAGGTGGATCCATGGTCAGACATACATACCGGAGATAAACTGGATTCTTATGGTAATCAGCCTGGCTGTGACAGTTGTGTTTGGAGGCTCAAACCATATAGGACATGCTTATGGTAAGTTGTGCTACAATGGTATTTAAAATCTTTATTTAAGATGTGGATTGAAATGCTACAATGGTATTTAAAATCTTTATTTAATCTCCCATGCCAGGCTGGTCTATATGATCCAAGTCCAACCCTCCTGCCCAGGTTCCTATCAATCTTGAAATAGATGAAAACTGGAGAGAACAGCTGATTAGGGAAATGATGTGGATTGAAATGCTTCAGTATCATCCTGAAGCTGCTTCTACTAAGGTATGATTAGGGAAATTATGTCTAAGGTATGTCTAATGTTGTGATTATGAAAGTTATGTTGTGCAGTCACACCTCTACATCGAACAATATCTTTGTTTGCTATTATTCTGCAAGAATGTTTTTGTAGTAGTATTGCATGCTTGCTGCAAGTTACGTTGTCTTTCTACATTTACTTCAATATTTGTATACTTTTCTATCCTTTTTAAAACTTGACCATAATGTCTATCATCATTGTAATGCTGTGCTTTATTAGTGGCATTTGACCTTTCAGTTTATTGTGTATTTTATCTTATGCTGTGCTTTATTAATGGCATTTGACCTTTCAGTTAATTGTGTATTTTATCTTGTCTCCGATTGCATTCTTTGATAATGAAGAAATCGTCTAATTAGTGTTTAATTGTCTATCTGTTTCTCAGGGCTCCTGAACTTCTTTTAGGGACAAAGCAGTATTCGACAGCCATTGACATGTGGTCTCTGGGTTGTGAGCTGTTGTCCAAGGAACCATTGTTTAGTGGGAGGAGTGAAGCCGATCAACTTGACAAAGTATATTTTAATTGCCTAGATTTGTAGTGAATAAGTTATGGTTCTGGCTCCTCCGACCTTACAACTTTTGGTGTCTCTTAAAGTCGCATTGGTTGATTAAAATTATATATATGTGCAGATTTTCAGAATTCTTGGCACACCAAATGAATCAATTTGGCCTGGCTTTTCAAACCTGCCTCGAGCAAAGGTCAATTTTGTCAAGCATAAGTAAGTCTTTCTGATTTCCTTTATGTAAGACATTGACTGTTTTGTTCTACTGTTGCCATTGTTTCCGAGGCTTCCAACTCTGGGAGGTTCTAGTCATGCTATCTGACCACTCTTGGTGACTTTCTTTTCTCAACTTTTCTAAACCACTGGAATATTTTTTCAGGTATAATCTCATGCGTAAGAAGTTTCCCGCAGCATCATTTACTGGATCCCCAGTTCTTTCTGATTCTGGATTTGATTTATTGAACAAGCTTCTCACTTATGACCCTGAAATGGTAAATTTTACACGCTAATTAATTTAATTTAATTTTGTAAATATATCTTGTTTTAGTGCGTATTAAGAATACGACACTAGTGCAAAATTGACTTTAGTAACAAATATGATAAGGATTTATATACCAAGTTTTATCAAGTTTTATCACCGTTACAAATATCATATGCTGATAATCATAGTAACACTGCTTTTATGATAAGGATTTATATACCAAACTCTTCACTTGTAAATTCTGGTATTGAAGGCATGCTCAATAACAACTTCCTATCTTAAAAATATTGAGAAGGAACTTTATGTCAATAAATGATTTACTACTTGCTTAAATATAGAACTATAAAAGGATCTATATGTAGTCCCCCCCCCCCCCCCGCCCAACCCCTTCTTTTCATAAAATCTTGTTTGATGATTTGGGGAATGAAATCTTCTGAAATCCATATAATCAATGTAAATGTTTTAAAGTGCAGTACTTCTCAAGCATTAGTACTTCTGAAATCCTGTTTTTGTTGTTTTTCACTTTGGATATATATTTTCAGGTTGTTTATGATGCAAAGAAACGTTCTGGTCTAGTTGCTAAGAAGAAGGAAAGGCAGAATTGGCTTGACTACTACCAACTTAAATATTCTAGAAATCAATCCATAAGGCCATCTAAAAAGGTATGCCATTTCCAATAATCTGGTTCCTGTCAACTTCAAATTATCTTCCATTTCCCCAGTATATGCTCTTTAAAATTGTTAAAGGTATTCCATACCATTATAAAATAGGCTAAATATATATTTTGGCCCTTTATCTTTGGGGTTGTGGTCACTTTGGCCCTTTATCTTTTTTTTTTCTCATTTTAGACCCTCATGTTTTTTGTGTGTGTCATTTTGGCCCCTGCCGTTATCATTTTGGTCCCTTATGTTTTTAATTGATTTCATTTTAGTCCCTTATGTTTTTAATTGATTTCATTTTGGGCCCTTATGTTTTTAATTGATTTCATTTTCGTCCTTAAAAATTTGCCTAAAAAAACATAAACATAACGGCAGGGGCCAAAATGACACAAACAAAAAACATGAGGGTCTAAAATGAGAAAAAAAAAAGATAAAGGGCCAAAGTGACCACAACCCCAAAGATAAAGGGCCAAAATATATATTTAGCCTATAAAATATAAATAGTTGATCATGATTTCTACATAATGTAAAAATTTGTATTTATGCAGAATTCCAAAGACAGTTGGTATCTCAATTCCAATGAAAGCAACTTTCTTCATAACATACATAATGGATGTGCTGGTGAGATATTAAGGTTGAAGCCATTGATATTTTATCACTTGAAAAATCTCTTAGTGAAGACTGAAAACGATCGTGAAGAAGCAATGGATCCAGGGACTTTGGGTTTCAATCCAGGAAAACCTCAAATACAACTTTATTTCCAACAAAACTTAGAAATTACGTTTATGCAATTTGATTTTTTTTGTAAATTGAGTTTATTGTAAGACTTGATGTTAATTGTACAATATGTTGGCATCTTGTAAGACTTGAGATTATTTTTTAATATGATTTGAGTTTTATTTTCTTTTATTGTTTCATAAATATATTTATTTATTTCATATTCAAAAAAAAAATATTTATTTATTTCATATTTAGCTTTTAACTAATTATCATAAGCGTTAATGACAAGAGGAGTCACTAAAATGGTGGGTCTGGCAAATTAGAAGGCTTCACGAAAACCTATACCAACAGAATTTCAGCGTGGGTATAGAGAAATTAAGAGTGTTGTTAAAACCTATACCAACTGAAAGGTAACTGTGGGTATAGCTCTGAGGTTTTATCCAACGGTAAGCAAAACCGTCACTATATATAGGCTATAGCGACGCCATTCTGCTGTGGGTATAGCCAAATAAAGACCACGAAAAAAATGTCCGTCGGTATAGGTTTTAGGTCCTATACCTACGGTTTTTCGTCCTTTACCTACGGTTTTTAACCGTCGCTATAGGTCAATTTTCTTGTAGTGAGCGGGCAATGTTCCAAACAAAGAAAAATCACTTTCCAACACATGTTAATTATTTTTAATGGATATTAAAACATGAAATATGGAAAGTAAATAGGCCATAAAATATATTTTTAATAACAAAGACTAGAAGAGCTATAATATTTCCATCTCCCTTAATTCATTGTGCCACCTGTTAAGACTTTGGCAAGTGTACCAAATGTCACAAGTAGTAAAATTTATCGGTAAGATACCGGTCGATCCACAGGGATTGCGTTTATTGTCAATTCAGCAAACGATTTGTTTCTCAGTCGCTATGATTGGACAAAACGAGAGTTAACAGTGAAAATAGGCAACGTTTGTAAAACAATTAAAATAAAAGCGATTAGGGGTCGAATCTTCTCCCCTCACCTATCTTATGGACCTTCAGCTACTCACATATTGATTGTTTGAATTATCAGATTCAATTCACAAAAATAGGTTTAGGACAATTCCTTGCCTCAAAACCCCTATTACCCTAAGAGTTACCCTAATTCCTTAGGTGAGTCATGTCAAAGGGTAAAGCATTAAGATTAAGAAATAGAGAATTCATGAATCAGACCCCACATTCCTATGGTGATCGGAGTTTCATGATCTAAAACATCATATCAAGTATACAACTCATATCCCTATGTAATCATATACCCTAAATCATTATAATTATCCGATGTAACTATAAAGCATTAAACAATGATGTTTTAGACATATGATAAACCAAACAACCAATAGTCTTAACCATAACAAAGAATCCAATAGATAGGTTTGGGGAGAGCCATCTCTCCCTAATCAAGAGAAACTAGTTACACATCATCAAAGGATTAGAAAATAAGAGTAGAGAAGATTACACATAGAATAATCTATTAGAACCTTCAAATCCTAAAATCGCATCCCAGATGAAGTGCCGGCTATACTGCTTAATTCTCTTTTTCCCTCATTCTCGCGTACGCCGCCGCTGCTCCCCTTCCGTTACTGTGCGTCTTCTTTCTTTTTATCCCCCTCGCAATCCTTTGAATTCCAATCCTATTTGTTCCACGCCTTCCTTCTTTCCTTTTTTTTTTATTTTTTTGTTAAGTCAAGCCCACATTTCCTTGGGCCCATCAATAATTGGGTCATTATTCATTTAATTGGACTTTGCCAATTACACCCCCACTTCTACTACATAAAACTAAAACTATGCCAAATCCCTAGTTATTGGCTGAATAAAACATAAAATCTCCGGCATTATGGTTTGTAAACTGAATAAAAATATACATATGATGAGGACTCATCACAACCCCAAACTTGAACTTTTGTTTGTCCTTAAGCAATCACTCCATTCACTGTGGCAATTTGTCACTCAGCTTTTACATAATTCACAGGCCAATAGATCCTTCAGCACATCAGAAAGTATCATCCAACATAATATAGTGACAAAGCAATTGAATTGGAAAACACAGGATCATAAACAGGCAAGAAATCTCAAGTCCTCTCTTTTTCACACATCTCACTACTGTTTCGCTCTTTGAGGTGTTTTGGGTGTTCGCTCAATTCATAGTACCTGCATCATCGTTTCATAGGCTTGAATAAGTACTATACCAATCAATACACATGAATTCCACACACACTATTTGAGGACTTTTAAGGTTATAATGGGGCTTAGGTAAGGGTGGGTAAAATTTGGATAAGTAGGTTAAAACTTGGAGTTAGGCCTACCTCTCACTTTGTCAATTTTTAACATTCTCACTCACTTACCATTTTCCCAAAGCATTTCACAAGAGAAGGAATTTCATACAAAATATTTTTTTTTTATATAGCATCGCGACGCGAAGGCATGCTGTCGCGACGCGAAAATAGACAGAAACCAGAACTGAAACATTTTTTTTCTTTGTATGTTCCATTCTCTTGTATACCACCCCAAACTTAGATTGTTGCTATTCCATGAGCAACCCCAAACTTAGAATTTTTCCCCACCTTCATGCTTTTGTCTACCTAACTCCAAGTTAAGAAAACTAGGCAATGATATGTAGAAAAAAAAAATACAAAAACAACAAAAATGCTCAGAGGGGCTAGCAAAGGATAAACATTAATGGGTTGGCTTGAAAGGCTCAGGGGTGCGAATTTTTTTTTTTGCCTCAGTGTGTGTATAAATCACATGTATGACAGTTAAGTACAAGCTCAAGTTCTGCTGACTAATACAGGCAAGGAATAATCACACAATGAATATAGGAAGTGTTTGGGCTCAAACCTCACAGTTGGGATAAGAGATGAACTTTTGAGAGCTTGCCCAAAGATGATCCCGGTCTAGCTCAACCTTTGACTTGGCCACTGACATTATCTGATGAAAAAAATCTGAAATGGAAGAAATCACATGGTAGCTGCAAAAATGTTAGACTGAACAACCACCACAGTGAACTAGTTCAAAATTGTGGTGCATCATCATCAATGTAAAAGTTAGACAGCAGTACAACCAAAATGCAAAACAAACTGAAAAAGGGGAATGAAAAATAAAGACGCAAAACAGTAAATAGTGAACCAATGGGTTGCCTCCCACCAAGCGCTTCTTTAACGTCACTAGCTTGACGTTGGTCATTCCACTATCAAGGTGGCTGATATGACACAAAGAACACATCATCCTTCTTTTTTCGCTTCTGGGGCAGGAACATCATGAATTTGAAACATAGTTGTAGATGCTTCCATACCCTTTTAAGGTGAAGGGTGATGAATAAGGCATAGAGGGAGTCTAAGTATATGTCAATCTCCTCACTTCTATCCTCCTTAATACTTGGAAGAATAATAGGAACCATGATTTGTTGGGTTTTTTCTTGTTGGGTTTTCACCCCTTCCCCACATTGGGAGCTTTGATCTTCCCTCCAAACTACATGCTCCTCCATTTCAATTTTTTCTTCTTCCTCATCTTCCTTATCCTCCCCAGATTCTTCTTTTGTTGGGGTTTGTTCTTCTTGCTCCTCATTGGTAGTGCATAACCATGGGTAATTTCCTGATATAGTTACCCACTTATCCTCACAGTTGCACTCCACAAGATACTCCCCACAAGAATCGCAAAAGGTGCGTGTCACACATTTGCCATTCAAGTGGGGTTCTTCACAACGAATACAGCGAGGAGGGGGTGGCATGGACTCCATGTGATGCGATGCATCAATGTGCTCCTTGGGCTGGAAGATATTCTCAGTCATTTGCCTAAACTGGCTCAAAGCATCTTCCAACCGAGAAACTTGCTCTTTAGGCTGGAAGATACTCTCGGTCATTTTCCTAAACTGGGCCAAAGCATCTTCCAACCGAGAAGTGGATTCCATGATTTTTTTTTTCCGGGACAAACAGCAATTCTTTCGAACTTTGCCCCTGCTACACAGTTCACTGAAACACTTCAACAAACCGTTAACAAGTCCAACACAATACAAAGTATCTAAACAAATAAAACAAAAATAAAATACTGAAATAAATAAAATAAAATAAAACAACTAAGAATTAACTCAAATGCCTTGTTGACAATGAAATCAACAATCCCCGGCAACGGCGCCAAAAACTTGTTAAGACTTTGGCAAGTGTACCAAATGTCACAAGTAGTAAAATTTATCGGTAAGATACCGGTCGATCCACAGGGATTGCGTTTATTGTCAATTCAGCAAACGATTTGTTTCTCAGTCGCTATGATTGGACAAAACGAGAGTTAACAGTGAAAATAGGATAAAAGCGATTAGGGGTCGAATCTTCTCCCCTCACATATCTTATGAACAAGTAAAACGATTTGTACTGCTTAATTCTCTTTTTCCCTCATTCTCGCGTACGCCGCCGCTGCTCCCCTTCCGTTACTGTGCGTCTTCTTTCTTTTTATCCCCCTCGCAATCCTTTGAATTCCAATCCTATTTGTTCCACGCCTTCCTTCTTTCCTTTTTTTTTTATTTTTTTGTTAAGTCAAGCCCACATTTCCTTGGGCCCATCAATAATTGGGTCATTATTCATTTAATTGGACTTTGCCAATTACACCCCCACTTCTACTACATAAAACTAAAATTATGCCAAATCCCTAGTCATTGGCTGAATAAAACATAAAATCCCCTGGCAATATGGTTTGTAAACTGAATAAAAATATACATATGATGAGGACTCATCACCACCTTCCACTTAAGTGTAAAAAAAGTGAGCACCCTCACCCTAAAAATCTCAAATCTCATCATCTTCCTTTCCCCTCTACCCCCTCATGATGTTTTGAAACTCAGATCATCCATCGACTTAGTTATGCTATTAGGTTAGTGGATTAGTGCGTCACTTGTTAAATGGCAAGAACACGTCTTTGTGAAGTACTATACTATGGTAAAGTATACTTTAGTTGTAATAACATTATTAGAAAACATAAGGTATATGTTAATAAACTTGTTTCGCGACCATTGTTTGACCTAGCTAGAAACCCAATATTTGCTTTTTCTGAAAAGGGAAATTGCAATTCCCGTGTGCATCATGAAATGAGATTAGTGCACGCGAGTGGGACCGGAGTGATAAGCCGCAACATGGCGATGCGAATGTGACAGGTTCAGCATGGAATGGCGTGAATGCGACAACTGACTCTGTCGATAGTATGGAACAACTTGAGAGTATCCATGGGACATGTTTGAAATTTTAACTGAGCCAACCAAGTAAATGAATGAGTCAATCGAGTTAATGACCGAGTCACTTGAGTTGAGCCCTAGTTCAGAAGCATGACCATTGACCAATGTGATTGGCCATTCGAATCGACCACCCTACTAGTTACCAGATGAAACGATTCAACCATCGGTCCTTGCCAATATTTAAAACAACACACCTTTCCCATAATCCCCCCCATCCCAATGAGTTTCAAACTCTGACAACCCTATCCTATATCCCCAACCCTAAATTTTACATTCTCGAATGTCAATTTTTTCTTATGCATTTACCAGTAATCCATAAACTAGTTTCTGGAAACATACGAAAACAAATTTTTGGAGTTGTTAAGGTGTGCCAACTAGATTCATGTCAACCCAACTGTAAATCCGAGAACAAGTTTTCGAGAGCTTGCTGAAAATTATTTCGAGAAAATTCAAATTTCCATAACAAAATAAGGGCACGCGACCGAATAAGATGAAAGTGACGTTGAAAACGCATAAAATAAGGGATGGAAAGGGGGGGAGAGAAGGAGGGTTATTTAGTTCAAGGGAGAAGGGTGTGGTGACAAGGGAGGGAAATAGCTCTTAGGGTGAGAATAGAGGCATTAAATAGGGCCACTCGACCGAATTATCCCATCAAGCCAAATTCCAATAATGGGTTGAAGCAGACCAATCCATAATTTTATTAGGCCATGTATACTACGACCCAACTCTGCCTAAAAACATCAAATTGGGCCAGTCCAAGCCCAAAGAATGCATCAAATACAAGGGCTTAGTCCTTTTAAAAAGGTGATTGCTTTCCCCACACCCCCTCCTACTCAAAACACACCCCTTCACCCTACACATTTACCAAACTAACCCCACTTAAAATTGATTTTCCCCCTCTACCCCTCTCCCTCTTCTTCTCCTTCAACACAACACACCCCTCTAAAATCCCAAACCTCCCCCCCTCTCCACTCCAAACCCACCCATCCTCACCTTCATCATTCACTCCTATTCAACTACCCAACATTGGCAACTAGCTCAAGGTAATAACCCTACCAAACTTTTTTCATTTTGGTTCTGTTTTCAGTTTTTCACGCCATTTTTTTTTCTGTACTCGCGCTCCGTTCGAACAGGGGCGTTCGAACATGTTCGAATGATCGTGTTCGAACAAGTGTTTAATGGGGTGTGACTTTGCTTGGTTCGCATAAGGCCGTTCGAACAGGCGCATAATCCCAACTGTAGCAGATGAGATGTCAACTGACGTCGTAGAATCCCAAGATTTTACTAGTTTGTTCAAAACGGATACGGTAATAATGAATTAGTTGTTTTAATTTTAGCGAACTATTCAATTTATTTAACTGACACTTAGTAATTGAATTTCAGTTATTCCCTAGTCGTGAGGAGCTGCTGACGTGGGTGCGTGCGGTTGGAAAATCTCTTGGGATGGTGATTGTTATAGGAAGATCTGACACCGGACGACGATCAGGTAAACAATACTGCATGTTGATTTGTGATAAAGCTGGATCTTACAAGACAAATGTTGAGGAAGGCACGAACACTAGAAAATGTTGTTGTCAGTTCAGACTGAAAGGGAAATTTATTAAGAAGCTTGGAGGATGGATTTTGAGGGTTATGAATGGAACTCATAACCATGGTATGGCTACTTATCATGAAGGACGTCCGTACATTGGTAGGTTATCTTCAGAAGAGAAGGATCTAGTGGCTAGAATGACTAGGAACCATACTCGGCCAAAATTGATACTGAATGAGCTGAAATTGATGAAGCCTGATGATAACTATACAGTTGTGAAACAAATTTACAACTGTCGTCAAAGGCAAAGGTCGGCTATGCGTGAGGGTAGGACTGAGCTCCAACAACTGATGTTTTATTTGCAACGCGATAATTATGTTTACTGGACTCGACTTGCAGAGGGAACTACCGTTGTGAAGGACATCTTTTGGGCACATCCAGATTCCATTGAGCTTCTAAACACCTTCCCGGTTGTTTTGTTGATTGATTCCACCTATAAAACCAACCGGTACAGGTATCCGTTGGTTGAGATCGTTGGTGTAACATCAACAGAGAAGACTTACTCTGCTGCATTTGCTTATGTCAATTGGGAGAGGATGGATAACTTTGCATGGGTTCTTGAGAAATTGAGGGGTTTATTTAGGAGACAGGATGAAGTACCACAAGTCATACTTACGGACAGAGACACGGGTATGATGAATGCTCTGGCAGGAATATTTCCAACATCTGCAAACTTGTTGTGCCAATTTCACATTAAGAAAAATGTGAGGGCCAAAGCAAGGCTCATTGTGAAAGACCAAGCTATTGTTAATGACATTATGGGTGCATTTCAACCTGTTGTGCATGCGAAGACCACAGAAGAGTATGATTATGAGTTGGGTCTGTTTAACGACTTGGCAGGACCTTATCCCAGTTTCATAGAGTATGTCAGGACCACCTGGCTAGACCCCTTCAAGGAAAAATTCATTGATGCATGGATAAATAACCATATGCACCTTGGCAACACTACCACCAACAGAGTTGAGTCTGCACACTCTCACTTTAAGCAAATATTACGAGACAGTAGGGGAGATTTGTGTAAGTGCTGGGATGGAATGCAGACCATGCTTAGGATACAACATTCTGACCTTAAAATGCACTTCGAACATAGTCTACAAAAAAGACTTGTCTTGATGGGTTGTCACTAAATCAATGTCGCTTTTGTAGGGTTATGATGGACTGCACTCCAATTCCCTTGAGCATGATTCACCAACATTGACAGAGGTTGAATTTCAAAATACAGACAGAGGTAATGGATGATGAGTTGAGTGTAGACATTGAACTTGAAGCTATCAAAAGAAGGTTTGAGGCCTCTGATCACGCCGGTAGAGTTATGATTAAAGCAAAAGCACGTGAATTGGCATTCCCAGACACGACTTCCATGTGTCCACCTCCGGATACGATCATTACAAAGGGAGCACCAAAAAAAGATAAGAAAGGGAAAGTTGATTACTCAACAAAGCGAGACAAGTCTTTTTGGGAGCATGTAGATGACAAATTTGACTCCCCCGATGGTTCATCTAGTGGATGTTTTGCTCAGTCTCGTAAACGCCCTACTCCTCCCCAAAGTAGGAGTGGAACGCCTACAAACCCACACAGTTCGGGTTCCACTCCTACTTTGTCAACGTGTCCAGCACCTAATCCATCAGAAAGCAAAAAGAGAACTCAAGCTGACAGTGCTACTACAATCCCTACTCCTCCACTACATAAGAAACCAACACCCACACCTATTGTTACAGAAGCTGCTGCTACTACTGTTTCAACAGCTCTTATTTTGACACCAACACTTACTTTGACACCAGCTCCTCATCCAAAACCCACACCTATGGATGCTGCACACATTGATGTTTTTAATACTTACATAATAGGGATGCCAGAATACATGCGTTCCTATGTTCAAAAAATTGTTAATGTGGTAGGTGATGGAAATTGTGGCTTCCGATGTATTGCTGCATTTCTTGGTAGGGGTGAGGAGGCTTGGCAGTCAGTCAGAACTGAATTGGTGGAGGAGCTTAACCAATACAATGACTTCTACACTAGACTGTATGGTGGTATTGGTAAGGTCACATTTTTGATGAAGGCATTGTTGAGGGCACATCATGGCAATAATGTTGAAGATAATTGGATGACTACACCAGATATGGGGTATCTAATCAGTAACAAGTACAAAGTCGTCCTGACTTGTTGGTCACCTAATTGTTGTTACACAATTTTTCCATTCAATGTTGCACCATTCAGAACTGCCCGACAGTTCAACATCCTTTTGGTACCAGAACACAAACACTTTGTACAGGTAAACTGTCTTCTATTTAGATTCAATGTAGTAATTCCAAAACATTACATAACATTCTGTTTTTTGTTGTCTTTTTGAAGGTCTTTATGAAGCCTAGAAGTCCAATGCCCTTGCCGGATTTGATATGGAATACTAATAGGGCACCCATAGCAAAGGGTTGGGACTCGCTTTTTGTTGGCCGGATACAAAAGTGGAAGAATTTGCTCATACAATCACAACCCCCCCATCCCCTTCTTTGTGTAGATTTAAGTAAAGATAGTGATGGTAGTCAATGTTAAGTTAGGTTTATAATTTTGGTACACAATGTTGTATAATTTTGGTACATAATGTTAAAGTTAGGTTTATATTTTGAAATCACCAAAACTGTGTGCTGATTTATTTAGTTTCTGTTTCTGCATAACAGTGGTTCGCATGTGGCCATTCGAACGCCTGTTCGAACGCACCCATTCGAACACGTTCGAATAAAGCCATTCGAGGCAGCCAAAACACACCCTCACACCATCAGTTAACAATATTCCTTAACACGGATGATATTATTTGAACAGGTTCGAACGATGTCATGCGAACCATACAAATTCCTTAACACGCACAACGTCGTTCGAACTGGTTCGCATAACCTCGTTCGAACAGTCACTTAACCCGTGTTACACGAGCGTCTCACGCGAGGTCATTTTGGGGAAAAATAAGTTCGGGGGTGTGGGGAAAGCAATCACCTTTAAAAATGCATAGAAATAGCTTTAGTAGGCTAGTTGGACCCAGTCAAATAGCCTAATTATTTTCAAGCCTGTAATCTAAGCACAACCCAACCTGACCTATAGGTGAGAGTTAGAGTGAGAAAAAAGAGGTAGGATCGGGGAAAGTGAAGATATATGGGGAAGGAGAAGAAGGTGGATTGACTTAATAGTGATATATTCATGAAATTTCATGAGAAAAGGACGATAGAGTCTTTTGAGAAGAAGAGATGTTGCATCGGCTTCATGAATGTGTAAAAGAGTGGTTGAGAGAGACGATCCCACATACACTCGAGGGGATTCGGTTGAATCCTCTAGAAAAAAATTAATTCTGCTTACCACCCTATATAATTGTTTTTTGTAATACCTGAAAATTTTAAATTGTATTAATAGCCCAAATTTTACACCCATTTGCGCCAAAGACCCAAACTCCACTTACCCCTCTCTCTCTCTCTCTCTCGCGACCTTTGCTGAAACTCTTCACTCTCTCTCGCGACCCAACAACACACAGACACGGTGACTCTCTCGCTTCTCTCTTCTTCCTGCGCGACGGACGACCACCACCACGGCCCCACCACGGCCCCACCACCCACGCACGCCTTCAGTCGTCGGTCCTCTTCCCTCTTCTCTCTTCTTCCTGCGCGAAGTACTGAAGCACTGAAGCCACGAAGTGAAGCACTGAAGTGAAGTCCGGCTTTCTTCTTCTCCTCTTCCTGCGACTGCTGCGACCCAGCTTTCAACTTCTCCTCCTCTCTCTGGTAAGCCCTAATTCGTGTGAACTGAAATCCCTAATTTATGTGAAAGCCCTAATTTCTGTGAAATCCCCAATTTCTGATTGTTTGATTGAAATTTCTGATTAATCCCAAAATCCCAATTTGTGTGAACCGAAATTCCCAATTTCTTATTGTTTGATTGAAATTTCTGATTAATCCCTAATTTCTGTTTGATTGAAGTCTGCCATTGTTTAATTAGTATTAGTATAGAAATTGCAATTGATCTGGTATATTGTTTTGTTAGTGAAGTCTGTTTTTAATTCTAGGAATTTAGGACTTTAGCTTAAACCATGTAAATTGTATAGAACTTGATTTGGTATATATTGTTTAGAACATGATTTTGGTATGACTCCTATTAAATCAAACTCATCTAATTCCAGGAAATGGTGAAAAGTGAAAACAATTATTGAATGATTCATTTGTGTCCCCCTGTACGAACATTCCAGGAAATGGTGAAAAGTAAAAACAATTATTGAATGATTCATTTGTGTCCCCCTGTACAAACATTGAAGAAAGGAAAAAGGAAAGTGGTATTTTTGTAACAAAAAGTTAAAATTCGAAATAGAAGGTGGATGGTCTATCCTTTTTGTTTTTGTATCCTCTTCTTTGAGTAATACAGTTTGGTTTTTGTATCCACACTACAACTTATTGACAGCCGAGATTATTCAACAGGTACTACTGCATTTGATTTTGAAGGAGAGGAGCCAATGTGTGCTGCCTTTTTAGAGGATCCTTCGAATTCTAAGGTATTTCTTTATTAATGTAGAACTCAATGCATAAGGACACTGCTTCTTGTAGGATTGTTAATAGACTCAAAACTGTTGTTTGGATGAAGTATCTGGAATTGAGATTTTGAACAGGTTAACCCATTCACAAGTGTTAATAAAGTAATGGTTAAATTATACTTTTGATCCCTTGTATTTATTTTAGGTTTCAATTTGGTTCTTTATGTATTATTTGGTTTTAACTGGTCCCTTAAAAGTTACAAAAACTATACCTATGCTGTCCCCTTTTTTTGCAAAATGAGGAATGAGAAAGGGGATGGGTACTGCTGTAGAAAAATAGCCTAGAGACTATTTGTTGAAGTGGAAACTTTGCAGAATGAAATTGCAAAGACTATTAGAGAGATTGGATGAATAAAAACTATTTATGTTTTTTATTTTCTCTTTCTTCTGGGACATGTTCATGCATTTACTTCATGAAGATGAAGAAAATCTTAATTATAGAGGACAACTATAAGTTGTATAATCTATTAATTTAAATGTATTAAAGTTGTTTTTAATTATATTTTAAGCGATGTGTGCATTTAAAAAAATTGAACTCCCCGACCCCGGGTCATGGGTCTGCCACTGGTGGTAGATGAGTCCAATATAGACTAAATGGAGTCTCGACAATTTGTAATGTCACGAGCATCTCCGGAGTTGATGGTTTATTTTATAGTTTGCATTTGCAATAATCATATACGATTCCTCTAAAGTGGAGTATTAAGTTACACCTAATGTAAAGTTTTTTGCCCTGAATGAAGTGTTGCACTTTTGACAAAAAAAGAGAGTAGATAGGGAAGGGAAAGGAGGTAGATTAACTTATTAAGGGTATTTTGGTAATTTCACAAGAATGTAGATTGCAAAGTCTCCTACAAAGAAGAGATGTGGACCGTTGGATCAACTTCATTGATCAAGAGAATAAACCCCAAACATTGAAGAAATTACACAAAAGACAGCGTTGCAATCCAGGAAATCAAGTGGTAGTTTGGGAACAAGCCGATCTAACTGAAGAAATAACAATAACAAGGGTATTATTGATGCAGTGCGCTTCCTCCACTCGCACTTGCTAATTTTATTTCTCCCCCTCTCTTTCTTCAATTGTGCTGTCGCCCACTTCCAGCTTTACCAGGTACGTTCAACTTCCTTCCCTTTAAAACCCTTTTGTCTTTAATCATTTTTTGTTTCTCGGTTACTAAATTTTAGGGTTTGAATCATTCGCCCCTATGCTGCTTCTTCAAAATTGTTGAATTTACTTCTCCCTTGACTCGTAGAGAAATGAGTGTATTCCTTAATTGTCAAGTTACTAGTTATTTTTATAAAGGTTATCTTTGTTCAAGCATTTTTCACGGATATATATTTAAAAAGATATTGAAATTTTGTTTTATTTCGAAGTAGATTAGGGTTTTTGCCCAGTAAGTTTATTTGCTGTTTTTTTTTTTGGATTTCACGGTTTTGAATTTTGAACATTGACTGTTTGGTGCTGTGGCGGGTTTGTAAAAAAAAAGGGTATCTACGGTGAGATTGTTTGGTAGAGAGAAGAGTTTAAAGCGTTTGGGTTTTATTTTAATTCTTGATTTGAGGTGGTGTAGGTTTTTTAATTGTCAAGCACTTGTTGGGTCTCATTTTGATGTTGTAGTGGTATGGATTTTTTTTTTGACACTTGTAGTGGTATGAATGGTTTCTTAATTTTTCCTTATTTATATAACTTATTACTTATACTTAGAGAAATTTATCGATATAAAGTAGGCATGCCACGTCCCGAGAGCTCAACCTAGTGTTAAAACACAAGTGTTGTGTGACACAGAGCGTGGGTACGAACCCAGCGCCTCAATTCGCCCCTCCCATGCCCCATCCGTTTGTACAAATTATCTAAAAAAGCAGACATATCACAAGCCCAAGCAAGGGTTTATACCATCGGTACTTACAATTTTCCTATCAAGGGTGATTATAGGCACTTGGCAGTGAGAAATTGAGAATCAAACTAAAGCCTTGCGAGCGAAGTGTTTCGATTCTTTTAAGCTTGAGAAACCCCTGATGGTGGATGTATTCATTTTCATCCTTACACTTCTATTGATTTTGTGTACTTTGTATGTATGGTGCATGGGGTTGCTTGACCCCAAAATAAATAAAAAATAAAGTCGAGTGAAAAGGGGAGGAGGATAAGAGGAAGACAATAGCCGATTTTGATAATTCTTCTTTTCTGTAGATGTTGTCCTTGTTTTGTGTCTGATGAATCCGGGAAAACTACTTTTTATAAGATATGACAAATATCTTACCATATCTAGCACTGCTTATGGTGATATGCAAACTTTGCTGTGGGTTTCTGTTGTGTTTTGTTTTCATAAATTGAAAAACCCGATTTTTCTAATCCATTTACTGATGCATTAATTTTGTGTTTGGGAATCTGTTTGCGCTATCAACAGCTTTTTTTAAAGAGTTTTTGGTCAATGTGGAATCTAAGATTTGCAAGTTATACAAAAACTGCAGGGTCATTCTGAATGAGAGGGCTGTAAATTCGTGGGGGACTTGTGCTGTGCTATAATTGTAGCTTGATTGTCTCAGTTTGCTAGGCCATATAAATTGCTCCAAGGCTTTGAAATTTGGACTTTTAATGGATTGCAATAAAGAAGAGGCCTTAAAGGCCAAGGGTATTGCTGAAAAGAAAATGGAAAGCAAAGATTTCACAGGGGCTCGCAAATTTGCCCTTAAGGCTCAGCAGCTATATCCTGATCTGGAGAATATTGCTCAAATGCTTGTTGTTTGCGATGTGCATTGCTCTGCTGAGCAGAAATTGTTGGGTAATGTTGTGAACTGGTATAAAATTCTTCAAATTGATCTTACAGCTGATGATGCAATAATTAAGAGGCAGTACAGGAAGTTTGCTCTCCAACTGCATCCTGACAAAAACAAGTTTGCTGGCGCAGAAGCTGCATTTAAGCTGATTGTCGAAGCCCAAAAAATGCTTTTGGATAGAGAAAAACGATCTTCACTTGACACTAACTTACGTAGGTTTCCAATGAACAGAACTGCCATGCCATCTTATCATCAGCAAAACGTTCAGATGAAATTTAATCCTGCCATGCCATCTAATGTCAGGCCCAATTTCACAAACTTGAATCCTCTGCAGCAACAGCAGTCTAGGCAGCCAACTCAGCAGGGGCTTAATGGTGTCCACCCTACTTTTTGGACTGCATGCTCATTTTGTTCTGTTAGGTATGAGTATCACAGGGAAGTTTTGAATAGATCTCTTCGCTGTCAAAAATGCAGTAGCCCCTTCATTGCATATGAGGTGGGTGCACAGAGTACTACACGGGCTGCTAACTCAAGTCAGCAAACTTTTGTCCCGCAGAACATTAGTCTGAATCGCGGTGCTTCTAAGATTGGTGTTGGTTCTCAAAGTAATTTGCATACTCGCAGGTCCAGAGCGAAAAAGGGCTCTACTTCTAATGTCTCTGAAAGGCAAAATGGAAAAAGAGGGAGGAAGCGGGCAGCAGAATCCAGTGAAAGTTCTGAATCTATTGGAAGCACTGATTCTGAAGATGACACATTTTCTAACAATGATGGTTTTCCCAGTGTTTCTTCTGATAGAGAAGTGAATCCACGTAGATCTGCGCGGAAAAAACATCAGGTTTCCTATAAGGAGAATGTTAGTGACGACGACGAGGTAGTGCCTTTAAAACGAGGTAAGAGGAGTGGTGGACAAAGTAGTGATAGTGAGAACCACGGGGAGGAAGCTGAAATGAATGATCAGAATGGTATGGCTGCTGATCTGAAAGAGGTAAAGCAGGAGCAAAAATTTTGTTCCAAAGAGAGCTTAGAAAATGCAAATGTTAAAAGTAAGGAGGTGAAAGAAAAAGAAAAAGTGGGCAGCTCAAAGATAGATGAAGCATCGGAGCATTCAACCTCCAAATCAACAAATCCTCCAGATGCTTTTGTTTATCCTGATCCAGAGTTCAGTGACTTCGACAAGGACAAGCAAAAGGAGTGTTTTTCTGCAGGGCAGATTTGGGCTATATATGATTCAACAGATGGCATGCCTAGATTCTATGCTATAATCACTAAAGTTTTTTCTCCTGGATTCAAGTTGCAGATAAAATGGTTTGAGACAGCTCCAGATGACGAGGATGAACTCAATTGGGTAAATGAGGATCTTCCAAGTGCTTGTGGGAAATATAAACTTGGTAACCCTGAAATCATTGAAGATCTGCCTATGTTCTCTCATCAGATTGTTTGTGAAAAGATTAGCCGTGTTACTTACAAAGTGTATCCTAGAAAAGGGGAAACTTGGGCTCTTTTTAAAAATTGGGATATTAAATGGTATATGGACGCAGAATCTCACCGGCAGTATGACTTTGAGTTTGTTGAGCTCTTGTCAGATTATGTTGAAGGTGTGGGAGTAACTGTTGCATACTTGGCTAAGTTGAAAGGTTTTGTGAGTCTCTTCTCTCGAATTGTGAAGGGAGGTAATAGCTCATTTCAAATTCCATCAGATGAGTTATTCAGATTCTCTCACAGGGTTCCATCATTTAAAATGACTGGTCACGAAAGAGTAGGTGTTCCTGTTGGATCTTATGAGCTTGATCCTGTATCCTTGCCGATGAATCTGGAAGAGATTGCTGTTGATAATTTGGAAGTGAAGGTTGGTCGTAGTCCATCTATCAAGGTGAGCACGAGGTCTTCAGATGTGTTGAAATCCATGAAGAATTCGGAGGGAGAAGCAGCCACTGCCAGCGCACCCAGGGTAAGCACAAGGTCTTCAGATGTGTTGAAATCCATGAAGAATTCGGAGGGAGATGCAGCCACTGCCAGCGCACCCAGGGTAAGCACAAGGTCTTCAGATGGTTGAAACCGAGTTAAATGCAAAGTGATTTATGTTTGGATATATTCATGAAAAGAATAGATTTTCTCGATTCATGTTCGGATAGTTTAGATCAAAATTGCTTTTGTGTGTGTCTGTGTTTGCCACTTTAATAAATTTGAAAATTGGTTCTATGTCATTGCAAAAGCTAGAAATCTTGTATAGAATTGATTTTGGGGTTGGAATCAATTTTGTGGCTGAATGCCAAACATAACTATTTTGTGGTCAAACCTTGTTTAACCAACTCAAAAGTGATTTTGGAGTCTTGCCATGAAGCAAATATAGGCTACATCTTAAGCCATTTTGCTTAACTTAGTTTTATCATCTACGCTTGTGCTTGGTTTTGCAGTGGCGCAAATTGATTTTGATTTTGTAGAATTGATTTTGGTTGAAAGTGAATGGTGATTTATGTTTGAATATATTCACCAAAAAAATGATTTTTATTGATTCTTGTTTAGATAATTTGGATCAAAATTACTTTTTTGTGTGTTTGCTTGCAACTTTGATAAATTTGAGATTTGATTCAATGTCATCGCAAAGGCTAAAAATCTTAGCTTTTGTGTAGAATTGATTTTGGGGGTTGGAGTCGATTTTGTGATTGAAAGCCAAACATAATCTATGAGGTGATTCAAGAGTGTTTCACCGTGGAACCAAATATAGGCTACATCTTCAGTTTAAAATTTTATATGCTTAGAACAATTTTTGGATTATCGAGAATTCATCTTTCACCGCTAGTTTCTGCCGATGGAAGTTGATATTGCACTAAGCCATATCCAGGAATAAATTGGCTATTTTATTGTTGTTTGTTGCAGAATATCTTGTGTTGGAATTATCAATGATACCTTATGCCTGATAGTTTTTGATAATATGCTTAGGATTACCGGCAGTTCTAATGGGGCTGTTACTGGAGAGTCAAAATTTAGTGCACTTGGAGCTGATTCTCTTGACACGGTATCTATATATTTATCTAATTGATCTCTGAATTGTTGTGGTGGAAAATTGCAAAATTTCAGTGCTTTAATCATTAGAAAAATGTGAACTTTTTTATTGTATTTATCAGTCACTTGTTATTTTAACTATACATACCAAAGTCTTGATGTTGGTACATACACATGTCTTCATATTTGTGAGATTTTTTAATTTTTCTTGTCAGTACTGTTCTGCCATTTTTGTTGCCTCTTTCTCTCATGTTTGTTAGTGCAAGAATGCACACTCAAACAATAGAGAGCATAGGAAAAATAACAAAGGAAATTGAACAGGCAGAGGAAAAACGAAAATGTAAAACTGTATTTACTAAAATAACTTGTACAGTATTCACATTACACCACACTGGATTTTCTTAAGGACTAAGGGTGGCGAGTGTTTATTTTAAAAATGGAAGTGGTGCGTGGGTCATTTAGATGAGTGCAGTTGAGCTCAAATGTCATGCTGAATGTGGTTCAATGATGCATATCAGAAAAAGTTAAACAGTGTCTACTTTGCATTGTATGATCTCTTGTTGATTGATTATGTAGAGTTCGATTTCAAATATTGTGCAGGTTGAGATTGTGATGGGACTTGAGGAAGAATTTGGCATTAGTGTGGAAGAAGAAAGTGCCCAGAGCATCACCACCGTTCAAGAAGCTGCTGATATGATTGATAAATTTCTTGAAAACAAGTCTTAAACTAGCAAAGAGGATTGACTCACATGTCCACATTTTGGAGTTTTTTGCTATTTTGTTTATTTTGGTAGTTCAGTTTGATTGATCTTTAAGAAACTGCTAAATCTTTTATGGACCGGATTAGAATTACTATGACACCAATCTTAAGAACTCATGTTCTTTTCCTGATAAATGAAATCTGTTCTTAAAATGACATCCATCAAGCATTTGCAGTCTTTATTCTCTGGTTGTGAGGTTTTTATTCTATAAAAAGTGAAACGGGACTTTCAATGCTAAAACAATAAAGTAAACCTCAACTATTAGTTAAGGCCTTAGGGGTGGGAATAGGCAACACCGCCTAATAGGGGCCTATGGCCGAGGCTGTGTCAGGCCAGACCAGGTTTTTTTTAAAACAGACAAGGCAGGCTACAGGCCATTGAAAAATGTTTTATATTTAAGTAAAAATAAATAATATTTTTATCACTATTATTATTTTATAAAATTTTGTATTTCGTGTTAAATCATAAATTTGCTAATATTTTTTTGTTAGTTAAAACATATTGACCTACATTAATATTTGACATATTTAAAGTTATTATTATAAATAGAATTTAAATTAGATGTCATGTTTCGATCAAAAAAAATAAATTAGATGTCATGTTTTGATCAAAAATAAATAAATTAGATGTCATGTAAAATAGAATTTAATCTCACTGACTTATTAGCTTCTTACTCTATTATTTATAAAGCATACAACACTTAAAGATCGTAGGCTTTTGTAAACAAAACTACTGAAATAGGCTTTTAAACAAGCTTTCAGATCTTGTCAGGCTTTTAAAAAGGCCAGACAAAGCCTAAAAGTTGGGCCTATGACAGGTCACAAGCCAGATTCAGGCCTAACATTTTCAACACATGCCAGACCTAGGCCTTGCAAAGCCCAGTTTGACCCGGGCTATTCTCACCCCAACTTAAGAGAGACCTTAAGAGCTCTGCATTAGAGATGTTTATAGAGCTGCTCATCTTTCCAAAAAATTATAGCAACAGATTTTTTGTTTAAATTTGGCTTTCTGCTGCATCTCTTTTCTTGCATAATTTGCCAACTCTTTCTTTTATTTTAGTAATTCGCCTACACATTTTTATGCATAACTTGTTAGTGTTACACTCGGTGTTATTAAAATCGACCTGGTCATCGACCCAGTGATGGCACTGGGTCATTGGGTTAATGGTTGGACCAAAGGGTCACTTATTGAACCGCATGACCCAGTGGGCCGGGTCGGTCTGGATTGAATAACACTTACACGTTCCCAAAATTTTCACGACCCATTTTTGGCCTTGATCGGTGAACATGCTAACACAAACAAAACTAAATTTTAGCTTGCATCCTACTCAGTACCAAAAGTTCAACAGAGCCTACAACATATGAAAAATGGTAAACCCGTTACTTATACATACGAATATCCTGAATCCAGCAAGTAAACAAAGTATTAATTTACATACAACATTTCTATAAGGTCCCAAAAAAAGAATAGCAACTATACAAATTTTACATTAATTCTAGTTTACAATTCAAAAGACAATGAACTCCTTCCTATAACTACATACTTAATCATCAAAATGTTACCAAAAGATACAATAACTTCTGAGATGGATTGTAGATCTCAAAAATAATCTATGCTAACTACTAATCAGAAAGAGAAAGAGAAACGGATTGGGTGAGTAAGAAGGATAAAAATCTGCTGTCCCAGGCAGCGTCCCATCTCTTTGCTTACTCTATTCCCCCTTTCGACAATTCTAGCTGCTATAGGGTTTTTCCTTCTTCATAAATTGGTCCCTGCGATGCAAATGTTTTTTTCACATTTAGCTTTCCCTCTATTGTTAAATTAATTTAATTTAATAATCCTAGGGATTTGTCATTCAACAATCTCAGTGGAATCACTCAAAAAAAAAATTAGCAAAGGGTTATAGGTGAGTTTTTGATGATACAAAGACCTGGCGCTTGTATTACCATATGAATTCTAATCTTATTGAAAGCAAACTTGCACTGGTTTTATGCTCATTGTTTGCCTATTGATTTCTGTTCAGTACCGTGCTTCCGATCTTGAGGATCGATATTATGCAGTTGGTAGATATTTTGTCCTTGATTCTATCTTTGTCTTCAGGCTTTGAGAGGAAGGTTTTGTTCGACCTGGAGATGTTCGACCTTGAGAGGCGATGTTGAGGTGTTCGATCTTGAGACGTTCGATCTTGAGGGGCGACGTTGTACCTGCAATGATACTCCGACGCTCAAGTCAGTATTTGAGAGAATGAGTGTTTGGTTAGAAAAATGCTTACCATTAATGAGCATTGAATGGGGTATTTATAGAGTTTGGATGTGTTTGTCTTGGCGTTTTTGGGCCGTCCGATCTTGCGGGCTGATCTTGGCCATTGAAGATTGGACTCTCTTGATTATGATTGGGCTTCTCATAAATTGGGCTTTTGGAGAGGGGGTGTAAATAGAGATCAGTATAATCACCATAACAGTGGTCCCCCAAGTCTGGTCGCTATGAGGAGCGATCTTGACTTTGATGGGCGACGTAGTTTTTATATTTTTGTTTGAGTGGAGATCTTATTCGGTCTCGAGCTTATGTCGAGGCTGGGGTTCTCGAGCGATGTTAACTGTCCGTCGAGCTTTCGAGCGAGGTGGATGGTTTTTCCGAACTCAGTGCTGCTTTGGAATCAGTGCCATCTTGGAATCAGTGCCATTTTTACTGTTTCTGACAAGGTGTCTCTTCGTAGCGGCGGCGCATGATGGTGACGTTTATTCTTCAGCGTGCGGATTTTAATGGACCATGGCTTGGACGTGACGCTTCGACTCCCAGGCCCAGGCCCATTAGATTCGCCTTGCTATAAATAAAGGGTCTCACCTCCTCATTCGTTGCTTGTTGTTCATTCGTTTTTGATTTGCCGATCTTCGAGAGCTCCCGAGCTTCTTTAAAGTGAACGAGCTTGAAGAAATTTCGAAGTACTTTTAAGGTCGGTTTCTGAGGATCGACAACCGTTTATTTCCTGATATAATCAACTTGCGACATAGTTCCGAAGTTAGTCTATTTTTGTTTTTTCTTTACTTTTCTTTTCATTTGTGCCTGGACCTCCCCCGTCCCCTTTGATCTCAGAATGGGGGTCGTCAGGTCGGGTTCCGACTTGCTCGCGAACCCATTTTTCGATCTTTAATCCTGACATTTCGTCCCCCATTCCTGTAGATTCGATCTGGCGAGGACGAAACAAACTCGGAGAGACGTCACTCAGTACCGGAAAGAGTTTACGAACGCGATGGCTTCTGGTGGTGAAGTCCCTGAGGTTCGTACCGAGCCTCTTGAAGTCGCCGCCCCGGACGTGCAAGAGCATTCTGCTTCCGCCCCTATGAGTGATAAGGCGGAAGATAATTTTGAGAGCGAAAGTTCTTCTCCTGCGACCGATGCTAATGAGCCGAATGACGATACTCCCGAAGATGGGGAGGAGGATTGCTTGGTGGATGTGATGGCCATCACTTCCGAGTCTGATAAGGAAATCCCAGCGGAGGAATCCGAGGATTCCGAGGTCGATCTTGGGACAGGCTCCGAGGTCGATCTTGGGTCGAGTTCCGAGTCTGCCGATGAGTCCGATAGAGAGGGTGTTGAAAAACAAGTCGAATCTCGCCCTTCGAGTCAACCGGGTTCTAGCCGAGCTTCTGCTGCTTCTCTGGATGGGTACTCTAGTACTGGTTGTGGGGACCTTGACGTACCGGTGCGAGAGGTTTCTCAATATGATTGGGTTTCCAGAAATATTTTGGGGATCGAATCGTTGTACCAGCACGGGTTTAATTTGGAGAGGGTCGGGAAGAAAGCTTCGGGTCGCTCGAAGCGAATTTGGAGAGTTGAGGGAATGAAAAAGGGAGAGCATGTGGCTTTGTGGCCTGGAGAGCTCAAGTTCACTTTGTATCATATGCTGATAAACGAGATGAATATCCGGCCTCCTTTCACTTGGTTCGAGCAGACGGTTTTGGCGACTTTGGATGTTGCGCCTTCTCAGTTGCATCCAAACGCGTGGGCTTTTGTTCGAGCCTACGAACTAATGTGTCTTCACCTGGAGAGGCCGGTCTCGCCGTTGCTCTTTTTCCATTTGTTTGAGATCAATCGGAACAGCAGTGAAAATAAGTCCGGTCGTGAGCATGTCAGTCTTCGCTCGAGGCGAGGGGCCAAGATTTTCAAAGCCTATGCGGACTCATTGAAGGGGAATTGGAAGGAGTTATTTTACTGGGTCGAACCGGTGACCGACGAAGCGATCGAGAGAGTGGGAAAGTTTTCAGAGGATGGTCGGACTTTGGTGTCCACCAAGTTTCCCATTGGTTGGAGTCAGGCCCATTTTGAACGATCCACCAATTCCTTTTCTGTTAGTCAGAATCGATTGAACGCTGCCGATCTTCTTACCAAGAGGATCCTGATGTTTATTTCTGAGAACATTCCGTTTTCAAAACATAAGTATCGGGGTATCCCTGCGGCTAAGATAGTTCAGGCTGGGAAGCGAAGACGAGTGCAACTTGTCTTAGGTAGTTCGTTTTTCTTGCTTTTGATTTTTGCACATCTTTGACTGTAGTTTGTATGACCAATTTTTGTTTCTTTTCCAGATACCATGGCCCCAAAGAAACTCGCCGTAATGAAGGCGCTGGCGATGAGGAGTGTCGATATATCTGGAGATGCTGAGGAGGTGGGTGCTCCGCTTCCGACGTCTCCCCAGGTTGAGACTGTTGTTGGGACGGTTACTGCTGCTTCCCCGATCAACACTGTTACCCAGGAGGACCTTGCCTATGAGGCTCTGGTCGATCTTGTTTCCAGTTCTCCTCCCCCGGCTGCTCCCGACGTTGGTGCAGGGATTTCGGCGAAAAGGGTGCGCACCGAGGCAAGTGGCGAGCAAAGGCCGGAAAAAAGGAGTAAGACCTCGAGGAGACCGAAGCATAAGAACAAGGCCGTACCTTTAGAGGAGGGTTTTTTGGAGAAAAACTATGCCCAATGGCGGGAGGATCCTGTCGGGGCGTCTGTTAAATTGTTGGCGAATTTGGCCGACGTTCATAGGATCGAAAAAGAGAAATACGAGCAACGGGCTAAGGGTAAATAACATCACTTTCTTACATTCATAAAAACATCTCTTTCTTCATAAACTGATTTTTCTTATTTTCGTGCTTGCAGTTTTGTTGGAGCTCGAGAAGTCAAAAAGAGTGAAGCTTGTGGAAGATGTGGCTTCGAAATCGAAAGAGCTCGCTCGAACAAAGCAAGAACTTCAGGCTCTGAAGGAAAGCCAAGGGGAGGTTGTACGTCGGGCGGAGTTCGCGGAGCATCGCGTAAAGGAGCTGGAAGAAAAGGAAAAAGTTTTGGAGGGGCAACTGGTCGAGGCTAATGAGAAGATTAAAGGTTTGGAGTTTCGTGTAGTTGGTTTGGAAGATGATTTGAAGAAAGCATCTGAGGCAAGGGTCGGTACAAGCGGCGATGCGGAGGCTCGAATTGCAGAGCTTGAAGCAGCCCTTTAGCAGAGCAGAAAAAATGCTAAAGAGGCTACGAAGCTTGCAAACGAGGCTAGGAGGGAGGCTCCTGAAGCTGCTAACTCTGCGATTGAGCTGTATAAGGAGGGTTTTGAATGTGCCCAGGAGCAAATTGCTTTGGTCAATCCTTCTGTGAATTTGGATCGGTCGATTATTGATGCCGACCACGAGGTTGAAGGGGGTAAGATCGTTAAGATCGATGCTCAGACGGAGAGGAAAACTGTGATTTTTCCGACCTCCACTACCTGATGTTTTAACAGCGTTTCTTTTGCAGAAGTTCCTGGTGTATGCTTTTACTTATGTAGTTTTTCGTATAGATCCGGAACTTTTGGGATATGCCTATCAGGCTTTTACGAGCTTTAATGAATGCTTTTTGAATTTCGCATGTCATGTATGTCGTTTTTTGCGAGTTTTAACGAGTGCTTTTTTAATTCTGCACGTTGCGTATGATGTAAGAACGTCGGTAAACGAGGAACTCAATTTACCGGTTCGAACCTATAGGACAGTTTACTAGGACTCGGCCCAGATTTAACTCGCCCTATAGGGATATCGGCAGCTGTGGCCGATGGTCGTTCTTAGGACGTTTCGATCCTTGAAGACCCGGTCTCTTTGAGATAGTTTGCCAAGACTCGGCTCGGATTTAACTGTTTTCTCAAAGAGTTTGCGACCTTGGGTGGTCGCTTTTGGGGAGATCATTTAAGATCGGTCCCAGTTGATTCCCGGTGGGGGGAATTGGGTCCCTTCATTCTGTTTGATGAAAATCAAGAATGTGTGGAGACCTGGTAAAAACTTTTGAGAAGCATCGAAAGCGTTTGAAAGAAATGTCAAGTTTTTCTTTTTTGATTAATAACTTGTTTCGAGTTTACATAAGATCGGTGTAAATGATCTCTTTCTAAGGATAATAACTTTTCAGTTTTGTTGCGTTCCAAGTCCTCTCAATCTTTCTTCCTTGGAGGGTCTCCAATTTAAAGGCTCCCGTACCGGTTTTAGATAAAATTCGGTAGGGGCCTTCCCAGTTTGGGGCGAGCTTTCCTTGGGAGGCATTTTTCTGACCGACGTCAGCTCTTCTGAGTACCAGATCGCCAGGATCGAAATCTCTGTGAACGACCTTGGTGTTGTATCTGGTTGCAACTTTTTGTTTGATGATCGCTTCTCGGAGCGAGGCCCGAGCTCGGATTTCATCGATGAGGTCGAGTTCTTCTCTTAAGGCTTGATCGTTATTGCTTTGTGTTTTGGGATTTGCCGTTCTCCAACTAAGTTCGCCGATCTCGACGGGGATGACCGCCTCGCTGCCGTAGGAGAGCCTAAAAGGTGTTTCCCCAGTGGAGCTTTGGGGGGTCGTCCGGTATCCCCAGAGGACGTAAGGCAATTCTTCTACCCAATTTCCTTTAGCATCGTCCAAACGTCGTTTCAGCCCGTTCAGTATTACTTTGTTTGCAGCCTCTGCTTGACCGTTGGTTTGAGTGTGCTCTACTGAAGTGAAATGGTGCTTAATTTTAAGCTCGAACATTAGTTTGCGAAATCCCGTGTCTGTGAATTGCGTCCCGTTGTCCGTTACTACTACCTCGGGGATCCCGAACCTGCTCATAATGCTTTTTTTGAAGAATTTTATGCAGTTTTTTGCAGTGATGGTCGCCAGGGGTTCCGCTTCTATCCATTTGCTGAAGTAGTCTACGGCGACGATCAAGAATTTGACTTGTCCTGGTGCCTTTGCGAAAGGTCCGAGTAAGTCCATTCCCCACCATGCGAAGGGCCATGTGGAGGATAAACTTGTGAGGTCTGTGGGGGGAGCTATGTGCACATTGGCGTGGATTTGACATTTTTTGCACTTCTTCACATGATTACTAGCATCGCCGATCATGCTCGGCCAGTAGTAGCCGGCTCGAAGGGTTTTACGTGCTAAAGATCGAGCTCCCATGTGCTGGCCGCAGATTCCCTCATGAATTTCTGTTAATACATAGGCCGCTTCCTCTCCCTCGATGCATTTTATTAACGGGGAAGAGAGGCTTCTTTTATAGAGCGTTCCGTTGATGGCTGAAAAAGCCGAGGCTCTTCTCCTGATATATTTGGCGTCGTTTCTGTCTGGGGGTTCCGTTCCTGAGACGATGTACTCTAAAATTGGGGTTATCCAGCTGTCTGTTTCTTCGAGCATGCAGATGGTCGGGTTAAACAGAGGCTCGAGAGATACACTGGGTTTGTGTAGTGTTTCTTGGATGGTCATCCTCTGGTTACCTGGGGTTTTTGTGCTTGCGAGTTTGGCGAGGATATCAGCTCGTTGGTTTTCCGTTCTTGGGACATGAACTATCTCGCTTGCTTCAAATTTAGCTATTAGTGACTGTACCTGAAGTAGGTATTTTTGCAGGATCGGTTCTTTGGTCTCGTATTTGCTTCCGATCTGGGAGACCACCAAGAGAGAGTCGGTATGGAGTTTAATTTTTTGGACTTGGAGGTCAATTGCCAGGCGAAGTCCGGCGATGCAAGCCTCGTACTCTGCTTGGTTGTTCGAGGTGGGAAAACCGAATGTAAGGGAAACTTCGATGATAACCCCAGTCGGGCTTTCTAGCATAATCCCAGCGCCACTCCCTTTTGGATTCGAGGACCCATCGACGTATAGGATCCATATGTCAGATTCGGTGTTAGCAGGTGTCATCTCGGCGATGAAGTCCACCAAAACTTGCGCTTTAAGTGTAGTTCGAGCTTCATATTTGATACCGAACTCTGAGAGTTCCACGGCCCATTTGATCATTCTTCCAGCTAGATCGGGTCTGTGGAGTATCTGTCTGATTGGGTAGTTAGTTCGGACGACTACCTGGTGAGCGACAAAATAGGCTCGAAAACGTCGAGCTGCGACAATGAGAGCTAGGGCGATTTTCTCGACTTTCTGATAACGATTTTCAGCCCCGTGCAGAGCCTTGCTTGCGAAGTAGATGGGACTTTGCCCGGTTTCGAGCTCGCGTACTAGAACGGCAGCTAACGCCTCTTCCGAGACCGCTAGATATAAGTATAATGTTTCCCCTTCAGTTGTTTCAAAGCTTCGTCTTGCTCGGGCGTCCATTCGAAATCTCTTTCTTCTTTTTTGAGGACTTTGAAAAGTGGAAGAGATTTGAATGCTGCATTCGATATGAAACGAGATAGAGCAGTTATCATTCCATTGAGTTTTTGCACTTCTCTCTTGGACGTCGGAGTTCGCATTTCTGTGACGGATCGACATTTATCCGGGTTCGCCTCGATTCCTCGTTCTGTTAAGAAGAAGCCTAAGAATTTCCCGGCTCGAACTCCGAAAGTGCATTTCTCTGGGTTTAATCTCATTCTATTCTTTCGTACTTCAGAAAAAATCGCCCTTAGATCGCTTATATGGTCGTCATCACTTCTGCTTTTGGCGATCATATCGTCGAGGTAAACCTCTACGCTTTTACCGATCTGGTTTTGGAACACTTTGTTCATCATTCTTTGATAAGTTGCTCCAGCGTTTTTTAAACCAAAGGGCATAACACGGTACGCGAAGTTTCCTCGGTCAGTGATGAAGGCGGTTTTTGTTTGATCTGGGGGAAACATGGCGATTTGGTTGTATCCGGAGTATGCGTCCATGAATGATAACAACCGGAAACCGGAAGCGCTGTCGACCAAACGATCGATGCTGGGGACCGGAAAAGCGTCTTTTGGGCAAGCTTTATTAAGATCGGTGTAGTCGACACACATACGCCATTTTCCGTTAGATTTCTTCACCAGGACTGGGTTTGATAACCAAGTTGTGTATTTAACCTCAGAGATAAAGTTGGCTCGGATGAGGTCGTCTACTGCTAAGGCGGCAGCAATGGCTTTTTCTTTGCTTTGGGCCCGCTTTCTTTGGGCGATCCATTTTGCTTCTGGGTTTATTGCGAGTCGATGGCAGGCAACCTCTGGCGGGATCCCAGGCATGTCTTCGGCCGACCAAGCGAAGACGTCTTTGAAATCTTTAATACATTGGGTTAAATCGATCTTGATCTTTTCTGGAAGGTCGATCCCAATTTTGACCTTTTGGGAGGGGTCTGAACCGAGCTGTATTTCGACGAACTTTCCATCAGGCTCTGGTCTTTTGATTTTTCGTTTGAGCTCTTTGGTTAGCTCGTCGACGTCTATCTGTTTTTCGACCTTCGGATCGCAGTTGGTTTCTACGTTAGTGGCGGTGTTCACTTCAGTTGATCTTCCTTTTGGCATTTTGGGAGTCGACAGTTCTTCCGAAGGGGGAACCCCTTCATGCTCCGAAGCTTTTCGTTCGTTCTTAGTCCATAGGAAAAAACACCTGGAGGCCGACTCTAAGTCAGAGTTTAAAGTGATAACTCTGTCGCAAAGAGAGTGGAACTTCATCTTTAAGTGCGTGGTGGATGTAACCGCCCCGAGTCTGCCGAGGGTCGGTCTTCCTATAATGCCGTTGTATATGGATTCACAAGGCAAGACGAGGAATTTGGTTCTGACGGTTCGAACCATTGGTTCGGTTCCGTAGGTAACCATTAGCTCCAGATGCCCAAGGGGTTTCGTTCGAGATCCGTTAAAGCCGGACAAAGCCGTCCCTCTATAAGGGGTGAGTTCCTCTTTATCGATCCCTATTTTGCTCAGAAGATCGATAAAGATGATGTCTGATGAGCTCCCCTGATCGACCAGGATTCTACGTACCTCCTTGTTGGCTATGATCGCCGATATCAAGAGAGGTACGTGTTTGTTAGCTTTTCCGTCAATAAGGTCGTTGTCACTAAAAGATAATGGAGGTCGATTAGTCTTGACCGGGGTTGTTGACGTTGAAGCCACGCACAACAATTCCTTCCATTTTCTCTTCATGGATTTTCCCGATCCTTCATGATCGAATCCCCCAGTTATCATCATGATAACCGAGCATTTTTTATCCAGCTCTTCGCGGTCTGGGTCGATCACTTCTTTTCCTTTTGCCCTGAGATTTTCATTTCTTTCTCTTCCGACGTTGTCAGATCGTTCTCCCTCCTTTTTAACATAAGAAGATAGTTTTCCCCGTTTTATTAAATCTTCTATGTCATCCTTTAGGGCGTTGCAATGGTTTGTGTCATGGCCATTGCTTCTGTGGTATCGGCAGTATTTTTTGGCCTTCTGCCCAGGTCGGATAGGCAAGGACCTGGGAGGCTTGACGTCCCTGAATTCGACGTTCCAACATTCCCCTAGTAACTGGGCGTTGGAGACGTTGAGTTCGGTGTATACCTGGTGACGATTTTTTCTACCGATGTTCCACGAGTTTTTACGAGGGTCGATCTCGATGTGGCGTTTCGACGGTTCTGCATGTGACGACGTTTTGTCGATCTTGGAATTTTCTTCTTCGTTAATAAAGCACTGGGATAGTTCGAGGAATTCTTGAAGGGTGTTAGGTTCCCAGGTGTTGATGTGCTTTCGGAACGAGCTTCCAGGGAGCAGACCTTGGGCCATGAAGAAAATTCGAAAAGCGTCGTCTAACTGCCGAACCTGAAGAGCTTCGATGTTGAATCGCTCTATATATTCCCTCAGGGGTTCATTTACTCTCTGGACAATAGATGCTAGAACATTTTTGTTTTTGGGTTTTCTCTTGGAATGGGCAAAGTGCACCGAGAAGTGTTTTGCTAACTGGTCCCATGAGGAAATGGTATTCGACCTTAACGTCCGAAACCATTCGGAAGCCATTTTGTCTAGGGTCAAAGGGAATATTCGGCATTTCATTTCCATGGGTACATTTCGATACTGCATGGTCGTGTCAAATTGGTCTAGATGCCTGTCGGGGTCGCCCGTCCCGTCGTAAGTCTTCAATCCTCCAGGTGGTTTCTCGAGATACCGGGGGACCCGGAAGTTGTCGATCGATTTTGTGAAATGACCTTTTCGCCCAGGTCGATTTGCTCGTGACAGTGGTTAGCGTCCGTGATGGGGTTCAGGATGTCCGTATCGTCGTGTTTGATTGTTTTGAATGATGTCATGGCTTCTCGATCGTCTCCTTGACGAGGTCGAGCCTTCAATTTGGCGAGCCAGAGGAGAACGGGAACCATTCCCTCGGTGGCGGCGTGGAGGAGAATGAGGATCATCAAGATAGTCGTATTGTCGAGCTGATGGAGAACGGGAATCACTCCCTTGGTGATGGTATGGGGAAAGGTGAAGATCATTGAGACCATCATGTTGTCGAGCCAGAGGAGAACGGGAACCATTCCCTCGTTGACGGCGTGCGGGGGAGCGATGAGTGAGCTTTCTCCGAGGGGGTGATCGATGAAAAAGTCTTCTTCGAGTTGGGCGTCGTTCCTCCAGTGAGCTCTGCACGGATGATTGTTGGTCCAGGACGTTCCGACCTTGCAGTCTCGCTACTTCGGATTCGAGGTTGGCGAAACGGTTGTTTCTTTCTTCATTTATCGCTCCTTGCCGAGCCAATAGCTGAACGAGCTGTTGAACCGCGTCCGTCAAGGCCGGGAGTAATTGAGGGGGAGATGGTAAGCTCGTCTCATCTGCGCCCGATTGTGCTCGGGAAGGTCCCGTGTTGGGATGTCGGCTTCGTGTTTGCGACGAATTCGTGAGTTCCTGGACGTGGCCTTCAGGGGTTTGCTGAGGGCCGAGGTCAGGTTCGGCCATGAGACTAGTCGGTATTGAGCGGTGTGTTGGTGCCATTCAATAAGTTCAAGGAGATGGTGAGAAAAATCGGGTATTGGTTTCTCCCACTGTGGTCGCCAATGTTCAGTACCGTGCTTCCGATCTTGAGGATCGATATTATGCAGTTGGTAGATATTTTGTCCTTGATTCTATCTTTGTCTTCAGGCTTTGAGAGGAAGGTTTTGTTCGACCTGGAGATGTTCGACCTTGAGAGGCGATGTTGAGGTGTTCGATCTTGAGACGTTCGATCTTGAGGGGCGACGTTGTACCTGCAATGATACTCCGACGCTCAAGTCAGTATTTGAGAGAATGAGTGTTTGGTTAGAAAAATGCTTACCATTAATGAGCATTGAATGCGGTATTTATAGAGTTTGGATGTGTTTGTGTTGGCGTTTTTGGGTCGTCCGATCTTGCGGGCTGATCTTGGCCATTGAAGATTGGACTCTCTTGATTATGATTGGGCTTCTCATAAATTGGGCTTTTGGAGAGGGGGTGTAAATAGAGATCAGTATAATCACCATAACAATTTCAAACAGGATTGTCTCACTGTTCGGTGTTTCCACTTCTAGGCATCTCATTGCATTTGAGAGAAGGTTTATTTTTGTAGAGGTTGTATATTTTGCATTCAACCACTAAGCAATAAAATTGGTAATTTTACCCAAGAGTTGGTTAACTAGAAAGTTTTGACCTTTTTTGCAGGATCAGTTGTTTCATACGACAGCAATTGCCAAAATTGGAACATATGTATGGTGCATATATCATCATGTGAAAAAATACTTCAGCAATCAACATTTACTGATACCGAAGGCTAATTTAGACAACACCATATTGATACATTTCATTCTTACTCTCTTAGTGGCAGATAACAACTGCCTCCTTCTCTTAACCATACTAATATTGCTCTCATCCCAAAGAAGGATAATTCAGAGTCTATGATGGATTGGAGGCCTATTTCCCTATTCTAGCGGGTGACAAATACATGTTTTTGGTAAGCGCTAGCATTAGCGTTTTTTAGGTAGCGTTTATCGTTTTTTGAAACGCTATTTCAAGTAGCATATTAGGGAATAGCGTATAACATCACACTTTTTTGTCATTTTTATCCTTATTATTTTTAAATTACTTCTCTTTCCTCATTAAACATTTTGTCATCATTAAATAATTTAATCATTAATTAAATATTATTTTATGTCATTTTACATCTATCTGCTATTTTAACCACTAGCTCATCCGCTATCCACTAGTTTATCTGCTATATGCTATTTTTTACCAAACAGAGTCTTAAGGTAATACTACCTCTTATTGTTACTAGCGAAAAGACGGACACTCCCGTGCCCGTCTTTCCGCTTTTTTTATTACGCTACCGTAGATACTTACTTAGTAATAGCTTATTTTGTGTTCCGGACTGGGTTAGCGCAGTCCAAATGAGCTCCACTCCAAAGGCCCAATAAGTACATCGTCGCAAACCGCTACACACACCCTCTTGATCTAACGGTCAAGCTAGGCGAGGTCAAAGGTCAAAATCATACCTCATCTCTTCACATGCACTACCATGCGCCTTGGCCGTTATTGGCGAGTGACACGGAGACCGGACAAAAACTCGAATTCCAGTCTCTCACAAAACCACAATACAACTTTCCGTCCCACGGTACAAATTTTTTGTCCGGCCAAAAAAACCAAAATACTATTTTTATTTCCTACATAATAATCTCTCTCTCTCTCCCCCTCTCTCTCTGCCTCGTTCTCCTCTATTCTTTCTTCATCCCTCTCTTATCTCATTCTTCTCTCTCTCTCTCTCTACATATCTTCTTTCATCTCTTTTCTATATTCTCATCTCATGACATCTCTCACTCATATCTCTCTCTCTCTCTCTCTCCCCCCTTCTTCTTCTCTCTCACACATTTTCTATATAATTTTCTAATTACATTATAATATATATTATATAAAATCATTATAAACATCATAAAAAAAATTAAAAAGGATGTTTGGTAAGCTACGAATTTCAATGAAGATACACATCATCTTTCTTTTTGTTTTGACAAATCACATACATGGTCTTTTGATTTCTATTAAAAAAATATATATTAATTACTACCGCTAGATTTGTTAGTGATTCTTACAATTTGTTTTGTACCAGGAAACAGAACTCAAAGAAAATTATAGCAAATTTTATATTTTTTATTGTGTTGTTCATTGTTCACTAAACAGTGTATGACGAAAAATATTGTTCGCTACTGTTTTATCCAATACTGTATTGTCCAGTTCAGTATTTACCAGGAAATAAAACCAACCCTAATTTTTTTCCCCTTAGAACTTATTTAAGCTAAATGACTAAAATAAATAGGCTTAATTGCACTTTTGGTCCCCCTATTATGACCATTTTTCGATTTTGGTCCCTGAACTTTTAATTTGACGATTTTGGTCCCCCTATTTTCCCAATTTGAAAAATCAAGGTCCCCCACCCCAATTTTGACTCAGTTTGACTGACTGATCCTACGTGGCAGCCCACGTGGACTGCCACGTAGGCACACCCCCCCACCCCCACCCCTTCTTCTTCCTCGTGAACCCCCCTCCCCCCCCACCATCGACCCCACCCCACCCCACCCCCCCCCCCCCACCACCGACCCCTCCCCTTCGCCTCTCCTCCCTCCCCTTCGCCCCCCTCCCCTTCGCCTCTCCTCCCCTCCACTGTTCCCCTCCCCTTCGCCCCCCTCCCCTTCGCCTCTCCTCCCTCCCCTTCGCCCCCCCTCCCCTTCGCCCCCCCTCCACTGTTCCCCTCCCCTTCGCACCTCCCCCCTCCACTGTTCCCCTCCCCTTCGCCCCCCTCCCCTTCGCACCCCCTCCCCTTCGCACCCCCTCCCCTTCGCCTTTCCTCCCCTTCGCCCCTCCTCCCCTTCGCATCGCACCTCCTCTCCCTCTCGCTCTCGCTCTCGCTCTCGCTCTCGTCGCAGATCGTTCTCGCTCTCGCTCTCGTCGCTCTCGTTCTCCGCTCTCCCTCCCCCTCCTTCGTCGCCTCCCTTCTCCGTTCTCCCTCCCCTTCGCAGATCTCTCCCTCCTCTCTCTCTCTCTCTCTCTCTCCCCCTCTCTCTGTGCGAAGATCTCTCGGTGGTGGGTTGGGGTGGGGTGGGGTCGGTGGTGGGGGGGGTGGGGTGGGGTGGGCGTGGGGGTGGGGTCGGTGGTGGGGGGGTGGGGTGGGGTGGGGTTGGGTGGGGTGGGGGTGGGGTGGGGGGTGGGGTGGGGTGGGGGTGGGGTGGGGGGGGTGGGTGGGGGTGGGGGGTGTGCCTACGTGGCAGTCCACGTGGGCTGCCACGTAGGATAAGTCAGTCAAATTGAGTCAAAATTGGGGTGGGGGACCTTGATTTTTCAAATTGGGAAAATAGGGGGACCAAAATCGTCAAATTAAAACTTTAGGGACCAAAATCGTGAGTTGGTCATAATATGGGGACCAAAACTGCAATTAAGCCAAATAAATAAGAAGTAACACGTGGTTTCTGAGAACTATCCTTTGTGGGCGTGTATTCAGTGGAAGCATAGATAAATAAATAGGCCTATTTTGGAGCGAAAACTGCATTGCACTGCGCAGTTATTATCAATACAATATCTATGGAAGATCCGTGGAAACAAGACTCAATTCAAATTCCGATCCCGCAAGTTGTGCAGGTACTCGAAGCTCTGAAACAAGCTTCACAAAACATACAACAACACTATCACAATCACCATTCCCATTCACCCGCCATTAAAGCTCTCCTCCAACTCCACACTACAATCCTCTCCAACCACCACCACCCTAATCTCTCCCAACACCTCCACCACCTCAAATCCCTCGTTGACTCAAACTCAAACCCTAGTCTCCGATCCTTCATCACTCGTCCTCTCTCAACTCACTCCATCACCAAAGTCGCCGCTTCCATCGAATCCGAACTCCAAACCTGGATCGACCGTGAAACCACTCAATCCCTCTCACTTTCCCTAAACGACCCCGTTTCAAACGAAAACGAGTTACTCCCTCTCCTCACTCACTTCACTCACCGACTCACCAAAGGCTTCAACCGCGACTTACAACACTTAATACTCAACTACAAGCTTTTATCTTCCTTAGAATCGATTCTCTGCGACGCTAAGTGTTCTCAACGGATTCGTGAACACGCTGCTCTCGCCGTAGCCGCGTTGATTCGTTTCAATAAAGACGTGTTCGTTGGTCAAGTTTTAATGGGTCCCACTATTCGAGCCTTGGTATCTATTGCTTCTGTTCCCGCCGTTGATGTTTTATGCTCTCTCGTTAGGTTAATTAGGTCACCTATTGTTGATGAGATTGAATCCAACGGTGAAATAGGTAACATCATAGCGTTGTTGAGTTCGGTGGATTTGAAATTGAGGGTTTTGGTCATGGAGTGTGTGCTTGAAATTGGGTATTTTGGGCGTAAGGAAGCTGTTGAGGGTATGCTTAAAGAAGGTCTTGTGGAGAAGCTTATGGAGCTGCAGAGGGAAAAGAAAGAAGGGTTGGAGATGGAGAGAGATCCTTTTGCAAGCTGTGTGGCGAGATTTGCAGTGCAGTTGGAGGTTGGGGAAGGGTTGAGACAGAGGGAGAAAAGGGCTTTTAAGGGTGAGATTTTGGTTAGAGTTAGAGAGGCTTCTGTTTCTGATGCTGAAGCTGCTACTGTTGTTTCTGAGGTTTTGTGGGGTACTTCAATCTAAACCAAACTTGTTATTATTAGATTAGATTATAGATTATTATAGGAACAGGAGGGAGTTGAATTGTTTAATTGTGATACTGGTGTAATTAATACTAGTTAGTATTTCACTTACATTTGTAAGTGTTGTAATTTGGGTAGTGAGAATCTTGTAGAAATTGTTGGACAGGTTTCATGTTTGTAATAAAGCATTATTGCTCTTAGCTTCATCTGAGTTTTCTGTTTTCGTTTGTTCTACATGGGTTGAAAACTGTTTTTTAAAATTCGAATTAACCAAATCGATCAACTGGTTAAACCATGAACTGAGTTTTCTTTGCTTCAACCACAACTTCTTTTTGATTCGAGTGATTCGAGCGGTTTAAAACAATTGAATCATAATTCAGATGTCTAACTTGTTCGATGATCGGTCCGCTATGAAGCCTGGATACCGGATACGATACGGGATACGACACGATACGGATACGGGGATACGGAAATTTTTTGAAAATCAAGATACGACACGGCTGGGATACTTTAATAAAAAATTAAATTAAAACTTAAATATATAAAAACATAACAAAAAATAAAATAGAATAGAAACACAAATAGAAAAAAACAAAGATGAAAAACTGAAATATTGCATTTTATAGATATGAAAAAAAACTGCCCAAATAGAGAAAAAAAATCACACAGAAAATATATGGATGAACGGAAGAGGACAACCGACACACCTATGTATGAGTGACTAGTCATAAAAAGTAATGGTGGACAAGTAACTGAGACCACTCGAAATCGTATAATACGAATAGTCAGTGGCAGAAATAGATGACTTTTTATAGACTAAGATATTCATATTAGTACGTAATTGGTCAATAAAACATAAGCATATCATTAGTCAATATATATTCATCACATTGTAGAAATAAATACTTGTGATCTTATCAAGTAGAGATAGTTACGTATATTTATCCCACTCATATCACAATGTATTATTTCTTCTATTATTGTATTACGAAAAAACATATAATTTTGTCTTTTAGTTATTGAGGTATTAAAGTGTATCATATATGAGTGACAATCATGTGCTTAGTTGGTAAGATGTATCAAAAAAGTATATGAGAAGTATCCTTAGTTGGTAAGAAGTATCAAAGATGTATCTGAAAAGTATCGAGTCAAATATTTTTTAAAAAGAATTAAAAAATTATTAGATACTCTTTGGGTACGTATCGGGAAGTATCGGGTGCGTATCGGTATCGGATACGTATCCGACACGGGTACGTCTCCATTTTTGAAGTATCGGGGCTTCATAGTCGGTCCGGTTTACAAAATTTTGGTAAAATTTGGTAGCAAATTAAAAAGGTTTTTGTTAAGATGTGAACCAAAACCAAATCAAATTATTGGATAGGGAATATGCTGGGGTGGACAAGTCAACTGAGCTGAGCGTGGCTTGAGTGCTTGACTTGGCTCCCAAGCAATGGGGAATTTGGAAGGAATCGTCAATGGCATATGCCATTCGTGTGGTGGAATGGAGAGGTGGGGAATTGGAAAAACATAAACAAATCAAATCAGCTTAATCTTCCTTCTTTGACTCCTCATTCTTCACGTCTCCCTTCATGTCTATTTCTCTGATTCTTCTTTTATTATATCATTCATCATTTTCTACGGCCAAGGTGGTTAGCCAAAATTTTCCCAAACAATGGTAATTCAAAAAATTGTTATTTTTGGTCTTTTATTTTTTTCTCAAACAACAATAATTCTTAAAATTCTATGTACAACTCATCAATTTTTTTTAAATATACTTTCTATATTTATTGAGTCTTCTAAATATACACTTTATATTTTTGGTAAAAACCAAAAGTACCAACGTTTTGGAACAAGAGGAGTAATTAGTTTGAGAGGGAGGGAGGTTAAACGTTAGTTTCCAAGATTTGAACCGTAAACATTCTTCTTCAAACTCTTTTATGTTTCTTAGTCCTTAGGTCACCAATAGAGCTACCTTATTTGGACATTCATAATTTTTCTTCATTTGATCTATCGGGTGCATCTTACTCTTAGCTTGAGGTTGCAACTTTTTAAAATTTAAAATTTTCACATTTATTTTAATAAATTTGTATCCTCTGATTATATAATTTTACACCATCTGCCTTACACTCTCTATAACTCAAGCACTTAGCACATGACGGGTAGTTGTGTTTTTCTATTCTCTCTAAAAAAAGAAACAATGATGCATAGGCTATCTTTTTTTATCAGAAGATGCATAAGATATCTCACTACTCTCAGTGACGTTATAATTAAAATTATTTGATTAGTTTTACACTCGAACTTAAATGTGAATTAACGATTTGTTGTAAACTCAAGTTCTTAATATTTGACCAATACACTTTGAGTATACACACCAACCATTATCTGATTTTCATTAACATATTCTCTCTTTTTAATTTGACGCGCGTACATGCTAGTTTAAAATCAATTTATATCGGCTCATTGTTATACTGACATTTTTTCTTCCCCTTTTTAATATAACATGTTTTATCTTCAAAAACTACGTCATTTTAACTTGATTCAGACAACATTCAACATGTTTTTTTCATTTTTCCTTCCTTTGCAAGTTTAATGAAAAGTCGTCCAAAACTAGATTGAAACTAAATGTTAAGAAAGTAAACAAAGAAATATGTTCCCTCGTGTTTGAGTTATGTTCATTGGACATAGTTCATAATTAAATTTGGTTTTTTTGTCTTGTGTGAGGGAAAAAAAAAGGGTTATAAAGTATTTGTGAAAAATAAAAATAAACAGTAGAATTAGTTTATAATTTATTGTGTGTAAAAAAACAATTATAAATATGTATGTAATTTATTTGATTAAATATATTAAATTTTTTATGAGTTTAACGTTTATGTATTTATTTTTATATATTACAAAATTAAATAGTTAGTTTGAAAGTCCTCGATACCCCACTCTATGCGATATATGTCAAACTATCATTTTCAGTTCTCAGAACCAAAAAAATGAAAGAAGAAAAGTAGCTAAGTGTTGGCTTGTAAGCATACCCCAATTGTTAAAATAAAATAGTTTAAATAAATTAATTTAACAACTTTTATTTATGTATGTTGTATAAGTAGGGGGAGGATAGCATGTTCATGGTGCAATATCTAATTTAATGACTAAAGTAATCTTGGGGTCCCTTATCTTTATTTAAAGTAACGAATTAGTCTTTTATGTTTTTTTTGTCCCAAATAAATTCTTTATCTTTCAAATTTTTGACACATAAATCATTTTCCGTTAACAGTGCTGATTTATGTGTCAAAAAATGGATTTATGTGTTAAAAATTTGAAACATAAATGACTGATTTGGGACAAAAGGATTTATGTGTCAAAAATTTAAAACATAAATGACTGATTTGGGACAAAAAAAAGATAAAGAACCAAATCGTTACTTTAAATAAAGATAAGGGACCCCGGGAGCATTTAGCCTAATTTAATCACATGATACATTATTAGTTTTTTTTTAGATAGGAGGCCAAATGGGGATTAAACAACTAAATGACGTGAAAAACAAATTCCAAAGGATGGGGATCTAACTTGTGGGAAGAGCCTGCATCAAGTGATACTCAATCAGAATATAAAGTTTTTTTATAGGCAAATCTCAGTTATTAGTAGTTTTGGAGAGGGGGAAATGTTAACCACAATATATGCCACCTCGCCCCTCCATCATGGTGCTGCAGTAACCCTGCTTCATGGCCATCTAGAGAGAGAAATCAACATTGAGCAACTACCTAAGTTGGGAGTAAAATCACATATCCATTGCACACCTAAAAAATCAGATAGCCAATTTTCTTTCAGCTGAATTTCTGATGACACCCTCATATGCAGTAGCCCAATCTTAGTGTATGTAGTGAACCATCTAAATTAAGTTTGAGTACTGACACATAATACGAAATTGTTTCGAAGAAATGTAAGAATACCACTAACATGCTTTTAACTTAAAAGCAGATAAGACTGATTTCGATAACAATACACAGAGGGCAACCATTTCTTGTCTTTCGTATCGTACCATCAAGTAGTTTTCATTAAGTTTTAACCACTGTTTAGTGGGGGAAATTCTAACCCAAGGCATCAACTCTGCGTATCTAGCTATATCATTATGCGGAGGCTTTATTTCAGTGCATCCAAATGCGTCGAACAAAAATCAAAGACCACTCTACATTATTGGCCTCATACGATGAAGTAAGGTTTAGGCAATAGTCAATAGTGTTCTCGAATATGCTTTCCAATAGTCAATTTGATCTAACTTCTAAGACACGCTCGAAGAAAAAGGCTACTAATCAGAAGACAAATGGAACAGCTAAATGGCCAACACAATCCTCACTGAAGAAAAAGAAAGTAGAAGATTTAGGCAAAAATAAAAAAAGCTCTTGAAGTCATGTTGCTAGCAGCTGAGTCTCTTGATCCAAAAAATCCACAAAAATTACTCTGATGATAGGCACCAAACAATGAATTCAAACTTCAAAGCCAGCATTTTGTAACATAAATGCAAACCTCAGATTAAAACATGGTCAGCAACTATTTGTATTTTCATTTACGATACAGCCTGAGATCCATCAACACTTTCCACATTGCAGTAACTCCCGATGAACAACCGTGGCCGATCATATACCAACTTATTTGAACAAATCTCGGGGAAAAAAGCCAGAATTTCTGTGCTTAACTGTACAGTTATGAATTATGACTTTATTTTACTACAGATGAAGCACCGTTTACTGATTACTGAAGAAAAAACCACAAACAGAAGTGGGTTCAAAATGCCAGCCTTACCTAAAGAGCCTTCCAAAAACAGGCATCTGAAGTATCATGAAAAATAAACTAATTCAACTCTTCAAAAAATTCATATCTATGCTTGGCCTGTAGAATGCTTCAGTGCTTCACCGCTTTCACTTTTTCCCTGAACAATATAGATGAGTAGCAGTAAGCAAACAGAAGTTGATCTCTGTCAACTACTTCCTTCTCCCTGAACAATATATCTTTCTAAGTTTCCTTTCTACGTGATAGAGCCTTCAAAACTGAGAAAACTGCAACCAAGGCAATTTGTAAATGCTCAGAGCTACTCGTCTTTATACATATTTGACCCATTTTGCGACTATTTAGATTAGCACTAACAGACGCTCTCAGGTTTCGACTTAACTTGAACTCGGATTGTAAACCTCCACTCAACACCATCTCTTTATTGAATGAGAGGACTGTCATTGTCAGACTTAAATTGTCATTTCTTACAGGATAGTCTTCTCCTCGTAAACAAGCTTCAAAACTCCCACCATATGCTACTTTTTCCATGACCTTCCATGCGGCCACCATTCATGACAAATTTTAATCTCTTCCCAACTAGCAAGGTATCCTCTAGTTTTGCACCCACATAGTACTTGTTTCCAAAAGATGTCAAAGAAACACCACAGTCAGCAATATTATGTTTTATGTTTTTCAATTTTGTGTTGCTATGAACAGTACAAACCAGATCTTTACCAGAAGATTGAACATCAACACCGATAGAATACGTAGGACCCCTCGGATTAACATAAGCTGCAGCACACTCGGATTGAATATTGAAATCATGCTTATTCTTCTGCATTTGTCCCACAATCGAGGCATAAACATCCTTCTTTATTTCGGTAGCTGTCTCCAAGTTTATACCGTCAAAACCCACATCATGATCCCATCCTTGGGGATCAAGAACGGGTCTCACAAGCCATTGGTCATTAGCAACAAGGCATCGATATCTATGTATAGAGCAATCTGAGTCAAAACTTAGAGGAACAGCCATATCCGGTAACAGAACGGGTTCTGGAGGAGCCTGTTGATCATCAGATTCGTCACTATTAGAAAACTCTTGCTCTTTTAAGAGTGAATTTTCCTTACGCTTACGATAATCTTCTTTCAATTGTTTCTTTAAGTAAAGGGTCTCCCTGTATTCTAATTCATCCAAATAATCTTCTTTCTGTGGCTTGGATAACTTTTCAAACTGGGATTTTGTCAAGATTCGTATGGATGGAAGTTGATCATATTCATCTTCTCCTTCCTCTCCGGAAAATAAAATTTTCTCAATTTCATCATCAATTCCATTTTGATTGGATACAGGGTGATGGCGTAACATAGATGAAAGGAGATGGGGCAGAGAAGGAATTCGGGCACTATTTGCTGGTCCCAATTCTACACTGTTCTGAAACTTAAGGAGGGAACTTACATCACCCAGGACTTTGGTACAAATACAAAATAACAAGAGTTGAGATCTCCAAACCTGCCCATTCGGAAGAATTTTCTCCCCCATAAAATTTTTAGGGCACTGAGGATGGTTCTCAACCAAAAGTACAGGGTTTTCAAGCCTCGAATCTAGCACTGCCTGATGTATATACTGTTGTATTAAGTCAGTGCGCTGAGAAGTGTATGAATCATAGTTAACAATATACCCATCAGGTCCTTCTGGAATAACTGAGGAAGAATGTGTCATGACTAGGATAGTGTTGAACCAGATTGCTGCACCAAATACTTCGGTTATATGTTTCAAAAGTGGAAAGTCACTATAACCAGCATTGATAAGATCAAGCCGTTCAAAGTACAAAACAATGTCAGGAGGGGACTTTCTAATGAATCTCTTCACAGAACGCATGATCCTCTTATTCCTCTTTACATTATTGGTAGAGGAAGGCAGGAAACCAGGGGTATCAATAAATGTTATGTTAAGCCCATTGACAGTTCCCACAATTTCTTGGATGCAATTGGTAGCAGGTTGAAAAGCATTAGTGATGGCTTTTGTATGACCAAATATAGAGTTTATGGTAGCACTTTTACCAACTCCTGTTTTACCAAGGACAAGTATTCTGCAGGAGAAATCCAATTGGGGTATACCAGTTGCCTCTTGCTGGCTTGCTATTGCTCGGGCTCTACTGCTACTAAGGTTAACTCTTTTCAGATCTGATTCCTCGGCACGGATCAAAGTTGCGAGGTGCATCCGATAAAGAACCTTTGTGACCAAAAGATTTTCTCGTGACTGGCCGAGGCGCTGGAGTAGGCGGAAGAATTTAACTTGGAGATCCTCAATTTTTGCCAAAGAATCTTTTGGTTTTCGTTCGGCATTACGTTGAGATTGAAAAATTTCTGCATCTGAAGCTTGCTGCAAGGTGGAATTATGCTGATTATTCTGATTACCCAAAGAGTTTGATGTGTCGGAAGGAATTGGCAATGCTACTGAACTTGCTGGGGGAGCTGAACCTAACAAAAAGCACATGTATGAGTTCTATCCAAGTTGTACTGATGAGAGACATCTTGGTCACACAAATCACATTAAAGCAGACATTGATTCAGAACTGATCTTTGGCGTGAAAATTAGCACCACTTGCTTTAGCCATTTATAAATTGAAGTGTGAGAAGGAAAAAACTTAGATCAATATCAGAACACCTCTATACTTTGGAGAAGTTTGTCTTAAGGTATAAGATTACAATTAAAATTATATTTAAAATTTATTTAGTTCAAAAATAAAAAATTCAAAATATATATCGCAGAATGAGTTGGAAGTTAGAAGTTATAGTTGGTTGAGTTTTAAAGCAACTTCTATTCCTGGGAATATAGAGATCCCACCCTTTATTATGGGAGTAAAAACTAGGGAAGACATGGGTTCCTTCCTTACAATCCTAAGAACCTGTAATTCCCACAAATATCTTTTCAACGTGGGAATGTACACTCCCAAGCTCATTTTTATGGGAATATTTAAAACCAGGTCTAAGCATTGCTATACCTACCGACTACTAGCCTCTAATGCTGGCCTTTGAAGAAGCATATATATATATGCATCATATAATTTGAAGGTTTTACTTTTTACTAAATCACTATCTGCAGGGCTCAATATGCATTAAACAATAGGGAAAAAAGGGATCCCCTAGTCTAGTAGTATCAAATTCACTGCCCACCATTTTAGGGAGGAGAAGATATCAAAGTGTGTTTTCAGTAATTTTACACAAACAGTAAAATCAGGGTTGTACCTTGCTCATTAAAATCTTCAGACTGACTCCCTTCATTATAGAAACTATTACTGCCTGATAATGGTGTGGATGAGACCAATGAATTGGACAATATCTGGGAGAAAACCCAGTCTCTAATACCTTTCATCCTACTGCAATATATAAAAGGAAAAGTCCGTAACTCCATATAACTCAAACATTGAGCCAAATTGACATTTTTAGTTTTCCTTAGGAGTGAAAATAACACCCTCAAAACATACTATAGCCAAAAAAAACAAGATTTTTATTAAGGGATGCTCAATTGAATTTCCATTTTCGAAAGGACTAAGTAAACCTATGAAACAGAGATAATCACAAAGCAAATTACAGCAATTATTCTAATTCAACTAAGAATATTAAAAAAAAAACGCAATTAAAAACGAGGAAGGAGTTCAGCAAATATATGAAATTGTTAGAGGCGCTCACTTTGAGAATTAGGCATCAAGTTCAAGGAAGGCAGCGGAACAAGTTTGGGAAACTCAAATCAAATCCCAAGAAGCATTTTGGGGTCTACTCAACCGACAAGGATAGATGATTACGGAAACCAGATTCTCGAGAATGAGTGAAGGAAGGTGCGTGCCAAAGAACCCTAATCTTGAGAAAAGGAACAAGTAGCGAAGTCAAAACACGATGAATGGGAAACAGCGGAGAAAAGAGGAACCGAAGGTGAATGTGAAGGGGGAAAGAGTATGAGAGGATGCGGTGAAGAAGAAAAATGGTATTGGTAGATAGAGATTACTTTCGAGATAAGACAGAAAGAGACGATGACAACGACGACGCGGGTGTTGTAGTCTCACGGGTCAATATTAACAACTACAGCAGGACCGTGTGATAGCGGGTCCGTGTCATGCGCGAGTTGAAAGCTTTATAATTGTTGAGATATTAAAATTTGATGCACACAAATTAACGAAAATTTATAATTCAAAAATAATTAATAGTCCATGAAAAATAATGTAGCATAGTAAATTATAATTCAAACATAAGTAATTCAAACAGTTAATTTTTTTTTAAAAATCAGCACACAAATGAAATTGATCCATTAAAATATAGACAACAAATGATAATCAAATAACTTTAGTTTAACGCATTATCATATTACATAAGATCTCAGACAACAACACTCTACATAACATATTTGAATAGATGAATATTTTTTACGAACACTAAATTATAAAAAAACACACTACTTAGTATCGAAGTTTACATATTTTGTCTTGATTTTTTTTTTCACCAATACAAATTTTGCGCATTCAGACGGATAATTTTTTTTCTTTCGATATTGAGCACTGAACGTTGAGCATTTTAACGGTTACTTTTTTTTACGAAAACATATTTGAATAGATGAATATTTTTTACGAACAATAAATTATAAAAAAAAACACACTACTTAGCATCGAATGGGGGGTGGGGGGTAGGGGGGTAGGGTTTAGGGTTTAGGCGCCAAAGGGGGTAGGGTTAGGGGGTAAGTTGGAGCCAAAATAGGGGGAGAGCCCACCTCATTGATGATGTCACACACCCTTAGGATGTATATTTTAAGATGAATGAACGGAGATTAACTTATTTTGCTTTTATGTACCGCGCAGGTTCTTCCACCAAACCATATACTAGAAGAAAAAATAGTATATTTAATGTCTAGCTAAATGGTGAAAATGTTGAGATATTATTTGTCTCGGATTGAGACTTCACAGTTGTGTGTGTGAGTTTCAAGTGACAGTTGCTATTACATCCACAGAAAAGAAAACAATAAGATGAATTAAAGTTGAACTTCACTTATCAACCTGACCAAACTCCAAATTAATTCGGATCTCTTTCCTCTAAATATTGAAGCAGCGTGAAAGACCTCTTACCAAGGCATTTATTTGAAAGAAGATTAACAACAATAAATATTATAAAATCCCATGTCATTTTAAGAGTAAAGTAACTCTAAATGATCCTAAAGTCAGGATTAGATATAATTTAAAGAGATGAACTTGACTATTACTTATTTCTCGATCGAACTACAAATTAGTCAGGGCCCCTTTCCTCACAATACCGGAGCAGGGTCGAAGACATCTAGACAAAAAAAAATTAATAAGTATTCTCTCTGTTGCACAATTCATGTCAGTTTTTAATAATATTTGTTTCATTTTACTTGTCGATTTCAAAGTCCAATGCAATACTAACTCTTGTTTTGTCAATAATACCCTTAACTATTTATCGCATAGAGAGAAATATTTAGAATGAAATAATAAATAATTAAGGATATTATAGAAAACAGATAAATAATTTTATAAAAAGTAACAAAATTTATTAGTTTTATTTTTATGTACAAATAATCTTAAAATGACATTGTGAAAAGGATAGAGGAAGTGGTACAATGTTAAACTATTTTAAGCTAAAATACAATTTGCTCGATAAGATAACTTTACATCATTCAATCTTAAATATAAAAAATACCAAATATGTTGGTTTTGTCCTATACATAAGAAACAAAGTCTTATTTTATTTCTATATTTACTCTTATTTATTATGAAGTCCTTTTTTAACCACTTACCAATAGTTAGAAGAACTCATGGGAAATTGTTTATCCGGAGGTCTGTGTGTGGGAATGGAACAACGACAATGTCAGAGACTTGAAACAGAGGTGCAATGGCGCTATTTTGGCAACAATGCACTAATTCGATTCAAATAGAGCGACTAATTAGGGCTTTGAGACGATAAGCTCAAACTAGCGATTGTGGGCATTGTGCCTGCGAGCTCTATGCCATAAGAAATATATGAGAACGAGATGGCATTTCACGCTTGAGTAGTGATTGTAAGTGGTTAAGAGGCTTGGCTGTGAGACGGGGTTTACCGTCGAGCTCCTATGGCCGCGAGACAGAGAAGAGAAGTTTACGTGGGTGGGGTAACTTACTGAGGGACAAAGGGTAGGGGATGAATCTGCAAAGTCTAACGATCACCTCGATAGTTTGTCGAGAGTGCAAACCCAATGTGTTAGGCCACATGGTTGGGCAACAACACACTCGGGTCTATGATGCACGAATACGATATGAGTATCGGATACGATGCAAATTCGATACGGCGATACGAACTTCCTTGAGAAACATAGGATACGATACGTCTAGGATTCGTTGATAAAAAACCAAGTTATTCACAAAATAAAAAAAATACATAGCACATAGACCCAAAGAAACATAGGCTAGCACAATAAAATAGAGAGACACATAGAAACTAGCGAGTTGCACTTGTAAAACAAAGGCTAGGGATAGTTGTTTTCTCTTTTGTGTCTGTATGACTCATGTTACCTTTGTTCTTGTGCTTATAAGGCATACTAAGGTGTCCTTACAACGTATAGGGACTTTTATTTTTAAAGAAAATAAGAAAAATATTTTCATACCACTTTGACATATACTCATGACATATCGGGGAATTATCGAAAAGTAACAGATACGGAGACGAGAACATGAGACACGCACGCACAAAAACAGTTATGTTTATTTTTGAAGAAACAACCCTCATTAGGTGTCGTCTCATATATTAATAAATTTTCATAGTCTTTTTATCCCTGAATTATCGGAAAGTATCAGATGTATATTGTATATTGTACTTGTGGTTGAATTGAACCAACTCGAGACAACTAATAAAATATATGAGCTTCTGACGGCCAAATATTTAATCCTTAGAAAGATTGTGAATTCTCTATCCTATTTGGCCTTTAACCATGTGTGGCAGTTATTTTTTTGGTTGATAAGATTAGATGATTAGGATATGAGCTTACGGAAAATTAATTTCCACTCGTGCTTAGAATCAAATTTCACACTGGCCAACAGTGAGTTTGTCCATTGCGAGAATCAAACCCGAAAGCACTAGATCAACCCCCTATGTCTCAAAATAGATTAAGCCATTGGACCAACAGTGTTGGTTTATGATCATTAACCGTCAATAATTTGAATATTCTAATTATTACTAGGATCACTATATTATGTGGCAGAGGAATTCCCCAACACTGGTTACTCGTTTCAGATGTAAATGTTCTGGTTTCTATTAAATGGATGAACAACTTTACTGTCAAAAAGTGAGTAATCTAATCATTATTGAGAAAATCAAAAATTGGTTTGTTTTGCATGCATGTAATATCTACCCTTGATATTTTCATCAACGATTTAAATTCTTTATTTTGCTCTCTAAATTCATATTTTGTGGTTGTAGTTCATATAGTTGCGATCATATCAAGGTGATATTAATACCTTGAGACCTTTAATATCCATGTCTCAACGTATTTGTCATGAAGATGATATATCAACTTTCAAATTTCTCGTATTATTATAATTATTGTTTGATCAGCATGTCATCATATCATACTGGTTTCCCAACAAAAGAGGGGCAACAGGAATATAACAGATCTGCAAAATTTTCGAAGAATCAAAAAGGGGGGGGGGGGGGGGGTTGGAACCCCGCAAGAAGACAAGGAGCTGAAGGAAAAATCACAGCTTTTAAGGATTCCATACCCTCAAGTTTCCAGAAAATGGAGTGCCTAAAAAATTTGGCTCGTTTCTACCCCCAACTTGAAAGTATAATCTCTCAACTTAAAAAATGATACAGAATGGATAACTTTGATGGGAATAAATTATATTTTTCCTTTTGTTTTTTTCTTCTGTATAAATGGAAAAGTCATGGCATATCAGTCGAGTGAAAATTGATACTGACCATGAAATACAAATGATTTGGACCATCTCCTGCCCCAATCATGAGACGGCCTGTTTATCAGTTGCTTTATAGTAAAGCATCTTCTGTACATAGAACATCATGTAACCCTGAGCAGCCCTCACAATGTGTTCATCAACTTGAGTAACCCAAGCATCATCGCACTTGTACCATTGATTGCTTAATCGCAAATAAGTAACATAATGGCCAGCATCTAGCTTACCAGAGTGAGTGACGACTGCAAACAATTCAAACTCTGAACATAGCTCATTTGAAGCATCAGGATCATCACCATCGAAAGGAAAGATTCTGTTCCCAAACCGACTCCTTAAGATTGATGATGAGAGATAAGGTGACATGTCCAGCGAAAATGGGAACTGCAGATACCGGTCTACCTTTCTTGACATCTTTCTTGTTGAAGAGTGTTCAAATCTTTTTATATGGAAACAAGAAACAAGGGGAAGCTTCCTTATGGACATCTGCTTGAGAGTTTCCTGCCTCACCTGACATTGCTGACAGAAAAACTTTTGGTCTGACCCCAATTTCTCAGCTCTTGTAAATCTGTCCAAGCACCCCATCAGTGTGGACATCCCGGAGTTTTGGTTTGAAATGAAATCAGCTTTACCACTGAAAGAATGATTGGATGCTGCTGCAGCCACCTTAGTAGAACCCCCTTGATTTGGTTCCAAGTCAAGTGAGATGTCTATGCATGGGTCATAGGTTGTTGATGTGAAACCACATGCCATACACATAACATCTGATCGCAAAATACCAGAAAAAACCCTATGTGCAATACAACAGTCCCCATTGCCTGCACAGTCAATGAAATGTCGTCACACAAAATGTTACTTTAATGAAGCACAAGTTCACGGGCAGACATAATAACATAACGATAACATTAGATTGAAGATCTTTTAAATAACTGGGAAATCAAGTACCCCCAGAAAACCAAGAAGTTGGTTTGGTATTCTTTTCTTAATATTTTTGGAAATAGAGAAAATTAAAGGTAGAATAGTTGAGGCACCATATACAGGACCAACAGTGCAGGTTGACAATCTCAACATTTTGAGACTAATATTTCACTACAGGCAAGTTCACTATATCTAAATGTTCCATTGGTCCAAAGAAAATTCACATCTTATAGCCTATAGAACTTTGTATGGAAGAATTTTGGGTCTCACAATCAAGGATTGAATTTTTTTAGTATTATCCCTAAGCACTCATCAATATGCAGCAGTCCAACACAACAATATTCTTGAGCTGCGAACTGATTCTTGGAATAATCAAACTTCTAAATCTACACTTTTAATTGAGAATAAGGCAACCTTCTCTCCAGGATAGACAACAAGCCTTCTTTAATTAATTACAGCCTATACATGGAAAAAGGTGGAGTTAACATTAGTATCATTTGATCTAGAATCTCCTATTTGATGAAATGAATAGGCTGAGGAGAAATTGACTTACTGAGACTCACTGGAGTGTGGCGGCTAACACCATGACAGCAGGTTGTGATTGAGAATTAGTCCTAATTGTTAGAGCAATTGTCAACTCCTAGTGCATCAAGCAAGAGACCTAACCCCTCACCCTGCAGTTAGATATTATGGTAACTACGTTATCTTAATCAGTACTTTGAATCATTTTGAAAGCAAACAAAAAAAAAGTCGAACTGAAGACAGTAAGATAGTGGCGCTCCATTGATCATCTTCCATAATCAGCATGGTGGCAACTAAATTATGTTGAGCTAATATTTGGCTTCTCACTTGTTGTTTACCTCGTCCACCATCTAAAAGATTTGTGTTCTTGACAATCCAATGCAATTGCTCAATAGCAGTGATCAGCATTCGATTACTCATTAGGTTTTAAACTCTCTCATAACTATTAAAAGATACATTGGGTTTTTCCTATGAAACATGGGATTGAGGCAGGCCATATAGATTTCGGTTATTGTAGAAGTTTTCTTGACATAGCAGTAATCCCTATATAGACTTTTTCATGACACCCTAACCCTATCAAACTGAAACAAACATATCCCAATGATATGAAGAAAAACACCAAAGAAACAGAGCTTCCACAAAAGGTTAGGAAAAAACTACAACCCAACATTGAGCAAAACAAGACTAGCAGATTTGATATTATCTAGAAAATAATTTGTATTTTGTTGTATGAACCAAAAGAAGCCACCTAACAGGTTCTGGTAGAGCAAGTTTAGAAATTTCAAATATACCTCACATGGAGGAAGTAATAAGCACTTTCAAAGAAGGTGAAAAGAATATACTGGTGTGTGACAGGTCGGAATGCATTACCTTCAGTGTGTGGCTTACGCCGATCCTTGTCCACCTTTTCATGGATGCCATCAAGCATGGAAATGAAAAATTCATGTGCATCCTGTTGTTCATAACTGGCAAGGTTGGCGGCATGTTGCCACCAACTGAAACACAACAAGCCAAAGAGATAAACTTTATACACCATAAAATGACCTTAATGAAACTGAAAACACATATTTGGACAATAATTACATGTACATATATTATCTATTAAATTACAACTAACACCTCACCAATCCATCTACAACCCCAATAAATTAAACAAAAAAAAACATATTTACAAGATAGAGAAACCCCCCACAAACCTAAACCCCACGGTATACGCACCTGTAGAGGAACCTTGCTGGGCTATAGGGTACACGATCACCAGAAAACACAGCGGAGAACATAGCATCCATATCGCAAGCTAAGCATATTCGCGCGTTCTTGTTCACATTGTTACCGCCATTTCTCTTCCTTGTAGTTGTTGCTACGACAGAATCATCACCGTCGGCATTGCTCCTTTTCTGGCAAATATAGCGGTTATGCTTATCGCTCAAAAAGTAATTCCTCAGCGGTGGTGTGTGAAGCAAAGCCTGCAACACCGAATTCATGAAGCAAGTGTTTCCCAAATTGTTTAGCCCGCGCAATCCCCGCGGAAATTCTGGAGAGGAGCATGTGCCGTCGATCGGACCAGAACAGCTTCCGATCAAAGCGCGCTCGCGCAGATCCGGTAACCAAGGCCGATAATCTACTCTGCGGCGCTTCCGGAGATTCTCCGGATGCAGTGTGGGGATCGCAGGTGATTCTCCGCCGCCTTGGGTGGATGTGACGGTCTGTGCGATAACCACGGCGGCGTCAAAGTCGCGATCGTAGATCTGTTCTCGGCAGGCACAACAGAATAGCTCAGCGCGTTCGACGTCGACGGCGATCTGGTGACCGTGTGGCATTGATGCTGCGTGAGCGGCAGCGTGGGAGGAGTCCCCGGAGGTGGAGGAGTGACATGAGATGGCAGCGCAGGAGATGCAGGCGTATAGGCGGGAAGGGGTGGATAGACCGCAGGTGCTGCAGCGAGGGATTTCGTGGGGATCGCGGCGAAGGGAGGCGCGGCCACCGGGAGGCTTGATGCGGAGGCAGTTGTGGAGAGCGAGGAATGGCTTGGTGGAGGTGCGGCGGAACTCGGTCAGGTGGGGGCAGGGCTGGGGGGAAATCTGACCGTTGATCTTGGAGGACATGGCGGTGACTTGATATGATAACCCTAGGTTTCAAGCGCATGAGGCTCTTGGATCGAAGGATCAACGGCTGAGATTTGAGGAATGGGAGTGGGAGCGCATGGAGATTGATTTCTGAGGGCTGAGACTTCACTGGGTGTTGGTGTTCAGCTGCTGCTCGCTCCTATTCTCTATTCTGACACCTTCTTCAACACCATATTCTTATTTTTCATTTATGAGGAAATTCAATATTTATATTTATACAAAACTACTATTATTATTATTACTAGGACATGGACATACCCCCGTGCTATGCACGGGGTGGTAACAATGACGCGGCTAAGTGAATTCACAAAAAAATGGCTCTGTACTATTGGTGTTACAACATAGAATAAGAAAGGAGGAAGAAGAATTGGCACAAAATGATATTTTGAGTATTTGACCGGTTAATTTTTTTTCGAACACCGAAGTGTCTCAAAACACGCAAGGAAAGTTCAAAAAATTTGCTTTCGGAATTATCTTCTTTTGAGGTAATTCCGGAAATTTTTAAAAAAAATCAGTTTACTTTGGTTTCGATAGGATTAGATTTCGGTTTTTTGTTCTCTAAAATTACTTGCGATGCAAAATAAAAAATAAAGCTCTTTCATAATATCAAATATCATACATCCTCAAAGAAATTGTACTTTACTCATTTCGTTATGATTTTTTTTCACTAAACAGGTTACTGAGGAACAAACTTTACATAATTTATCACGAAATTTATTTTCATTTTCCACCTGTTCGATTATCGAGGAACAAACCTAATATATTTATAGATCAAATTTTAACGTTTGGCCAGAATCACACAACACCAGTCAGGCTTGTCATTTAAAGTTTATGCATTTCATCTTCGTACTTCTAAGTATTATCCTTAAGAAAACAACGCTACTCTTTGGTACGATACAAATCTTATGAAAGTTACTTTATTAACGTTGGGCCTGAATCACACAACACCAGTCGGGCTTGTCATTTAATGTTTCTACATTTCATCATTTTAACGTTGGGCCAGAATCACACAACACCAGTCAGGCTTGTCATTTAAAGTTTACGCATTTCATCTTCGTACTTCTAAGCATTATCCTTAAGAAAACAACGCTACTCTTTGGTACGATACAAATCTTATGAAAGTTACTTTATTAACGTCGGGCCTGAATCACACAACACCAGTCGGGCTTGTCATTTAATGTTTCTACATTTCGTCTTCATACTTTTAAGTATTATCCTTAAGAAAACAACGCAACTATTTGGTACAATACGAATTGTACGAAAGTTACTTTGTTAACCTCGGGTTTGAATCACACAACACCAGTCGGGCCTGTCATTTAACGTTCGTGACATTTTGTCTTCGCACTTTTAAGTATTATCCTTAAGCAAAAGAGCTACTACTTGCTATGATAAGAATCTAGCGAAATTTAATTTATTAACGTTGGGCCTGAAAAAAATAAAGCTCTTTCATAATATCAAAATATCATACATTCTCAAATAAATTGTACTTTACTCATTTCGTTATGATTTTTTTTCACCAAACAGGTTACTGAGGAACAAACCTTACATAATTTATCACGAAATTTATTTTCATTTTCCACCTATTCGATTATCGAGGAACAAACCTAATATATTTATAGATCAAATTTTTTCCTAAATTTTTATGTATTCCAAAAAAAAATGAAAAAAAGAAGAAGAGGGGGGTAGGGGAGGGGGGGTAAGGGGGGAGGGGGGTAACAATGACGCGGCTAAGTGAATTCACCAAAAAATGGTTGTGTAGTATTGGTGTTACAACATAGAATAAGAAAGGAGGAAGAAGAATTGGCACAAAATGATATTTTGAGTATTTGACCGGTTACTTTTTTTTCGAACACCGAAGTGTCTCAAAACACGCAACTTTCCGAAATCACCTCGAAAGAGGTCTTTTCGGAAGTCAAAATTGGCTTCCGGAAATACCTCATTTGAGGTGATTCCGGAAAGTTCAAAAAATTGGCTTTCAGAATTATCTTCTTTTGAGGTAATTCCGGGAATTTTTAAAAAAAACAGTTTACTTTGGTTTCGATTGGATTAGATTTCGGTTTTTTGTTCTCTAAAATTACTTACGATGCAAAATAAAAAATAAAGCTCTTTCATAATATCAAAATATCATACATCCTCAAAGAGATTGTACTTTACTCATTTCGTTATGATTTTTTTTCACCAAACAGGTTACTGAGGAACAAACTTTACATAATTTATCACGAAATTTATTTTCATTTTCCACCTATTCAATTATACTTTACTCATTTTGTAGTAAAATTTTTTTTCTAAATTTTTATGTATTAAAAAAAATGAAAAAAGAAGAAGAGGGGGGGTAGGGGGGGGGAGGGGGGTGGGGGGGTAGGGGAGGGGGGTTGGGGGATGGGGGGTAGGGGCGATTTGGCGCTAAAAATGGGAAAAGTAGATGTTGGATTAATATAAGGGGATTATAAGAATTAAATATGGATATTTATTTATTATTATTATGAATAATTGATTTTTTTAGTCTTTTGAGTTAATAATATTAAATTGTACTAACTTTTTTTTTAATTTATACTTTTATATTTCGGTCGGTCAAAAGAGAGATTACTTATTTAATCTCAAGGGAGAACCCAACTCTTGATAGCTATACTGAGTAATTCCAGACCTTGGTTTTGGGCTCATGACTTCCCTCCACCAAGTGTGCTATTAAACCTCTTGGAATCGTCATCTCCCCGTATATTATGAATTAAATTAACCTTTTTGTTTATACTCACACGATCAACATATGTTTCAACAATATATATAAACTATAAACCAAACTTCGATACATGTCATCAAACATTCATCAAGTCATCTCCTAGTGTCTTAAACATAGCCTTAGTTGTTTTTTCACTCGGGAATTCGTTTAAGAAATATCGTCTGACTTAAACATTTATCGCACAAGCAAAACTTCGATATTTTATATCAATCATGCATAAAATGAGTTCAAATATGGTTAGCATAACTTAGGTTGAATTAGGGAAAGGATTGGGGATGAATTCGCGTCGAAAGGAAAACGACATCAAAAAGTTTGAAAAGGGGTGGCAGAAACCAAGGTTTTAGAAACCGGACCGGACCGACCGGTTCAACCTGTTGAACCGGGAATCGGACCCCTGGCCGGTTGGTTCAACCCCATTTGAACCGCAGGCCAAAGAACCGCCCCAGAACCGGATTGAACCGCCAAGAACCGCTTTGAACCGGGAAAGAACCGGGAACCGAACCGGGTTGAACCGGTTTGAACCGCCCAAAATGCAATTTTTTATTTTTAAATTTACTTTTTTCTTCAAAATTTAATATTTTTTATTTTTTATTTAATAAATTACTTATCCGGTTCAACCATGGTTGAACCGGTTGAACCGATTGAACCACGATTGAACCATGAACTGGAGGTCTCGCCGGTTCGATCTCCGGTCCAGTTTTAAAAACATTGGCAGAAACTTCTGCACGGACAGGGCCTCTAGGGCGCACGGACAGGGCCTGGGCGCATGGACCGGGCATCTAGGGCGCCGGACAGTGCCCAATCTGCAGTTTCACAAAAACTCTTTTTTCTCAAAATCTGCTAATCTGTTCCATCCGATTTCTTTCCCAATCAATCTTTAACTCGAAATATGCCAACAACAGCATTACAAACAACCAATACCATATTCCAATCATCAATATACTCGGTTAATGCTAACTTTCCAGGTGATTTAATGAGAAATGTTCAAATCAAAGACCAACAAATCATCAAGCATAGTGTTCTAAGCCATTTTAGCACACATATATTTTCCTAACTTCATGCTTCTAACACCAAATGCACATGCATTGAACCCATTTCAGAACAAGCATCACACAAATCATAGGATGATCAAAAGAAAACTAAATGTGGTCAAAGAACTTATAGGACCATCATGACAAGGCAAGACAAAGCTGCACAACTTGGTCAAATAAGTTACCTTATTCTTAGGCTAACTTAGAGTAACAAATCAATCGGTATTAGTTGTCATTTGTTGTAAATTCGTTGACTTTGATTTGTTGTAAATTACCATTAATATTTGCATTTCTTTTCCATTTATTACATTTGTATCAGTGAAGAGAATATCACTCTATATATGTACAGCATCATCTATCAATGAAATCATCACAGCAATTCTGTGTAAAATTGTGTTTGTTTATGGTATCAGATGCAAAAAGCTTAAAAGCATCGATCCATACCTGAATCCTCATCATGCCTTCAGTTCATACTATCAAAATCAGTGAAACTACATCAATAGTAGTTCTCAATGCTCAAACATCAATCAAACTCACCCGCTCCAACTACCTTGCGTGGAAGGTCCAATTCAATGCTCTCATGGTTGGATATGACCTTCTAGGCTTTGTTGATGGCACCAAAAACTGTCCTGCAGTAACTCATGCTGACTACACATACTGGCAGCGCCAGGATCAGCTGATACTACATGCCATCATATCCTCGGTAGATCCGAGTATCATCATCATGCTTGGCAATGTGAAAACTTCCAAACAAGCATGGGACATTCTCAACAAGATGTTTGCAAGTAAAACTCGCTCTCGCATCATGCATCTCAAAGAACGATTATCTCGTTTCACCAAAGGTACACAATCTGTCCCAGAATACTTGCAAGCAATCAAATCCATGTCTGATGAACTAGCTGTCATCAACTCTCTACTGGATGATGTTGATCTAGTCATTCATACACTGAATGGACTTGGATCAATTCAAAGAAATTTCTGCTGCTCTTCGTGCTCGTGAGAATCCAATAGAATTCGATGCACTCCAAGACTTGCTGATCGATTATGAAAGTCACCTCAAAAGAGATGAAGATACCTCTCCTATAGCTTCTGTCCATGCAGCATTCAAAGGAAAACCATACTATCTAAAACGTGGCCACACTCCTAATTACAACAACTCATTTCAACAAAGAAGATCTACTTCTCCTGGATCTTCCAAGAGAATCACTTGTCAATACTGTGACAAGTCTGGACACACAGCAAAAGTGTGTTACAAACTTCATGGCTACCCACCGAAGTACAATATTGGCCCATCAGCTCATTATACTCGAGCACATTCATCTAGAAATACACCAGATTGGATCATGGATTCGGGAGCTACTCACGATATCACCAATCAACTTGATAATCTTCATCTGCAAAGTCCCTACACTGGAACAGATCAAATCATCATTGGTGATGGATCCACCATTCCAATAGCCAACACAGGTAAGGTTATTATTCCTACAAAAAAATATAACTTGCACCTTCCAAAAGTTCTTCATGTTCCACATATTTCACAAAATTTATTATCTGTTTCATCTCTATGTCGAAATAATCCAATTTCGGTTGAATTTTCACTAATCATTTTTTTGTGAAGGATCTGAAAACAAAAGAACCGCTTCTCAAAGGATTGCATAAAGATGGACTCTACCACATGCCACCCTTCACTACTTCTCCCACGGCCTTCATCACCACCATCTCTTCATCCCTACCATGGCATCATATCTTTGGTTACCCAAATGAAAGAACATTGAGACATCTCTTATCCATGAATAAAATAAAGACAAGCACACCTTTACCATGCATCTCATGCAGTAGTTCCAAGAGCCACAAGCTGCCATTTACTACTTCTAGTATAGTCAGCAAAAGGCCACTTGAAATTATTTATGCAGATGTATGGGGGCCTGCACCTATTAAGTCTTTAGATGGTTATTTATATTACCTTCTTTTTGTTGATCACTTTACCAAATATATTTGGTTGTACCCACTCAAAAATAAATCTGATGTCTCAATTATCTTTCCTCAATTCAAAACTATAGTTGTAAAGTTTTTTAATTTACCTATTCTTGTGTTATACTCAGATAATGGAGGAGAGTTATAAAACTAAAAACATTTTTATCCTCCAATGGAATATCACATTACACCACTCCACCACATACACCTGAACTCAATGCTACTGCAGAACGAAGGCATTGACATATAGTAGAAACAACATGTGCACTTTTGCATCATGCTAAGCTACCAACTACATTATGGTCCTTTGCTTTCCGTACTGCAACATACTTAATAAATAGATTACCCACCCCAAATCTCAATATGGATACTCCATATCAACTACTCCACCATACCACACACGACCCTCACCACCTCCACTCATTCGGATGCCTTTGTTTCCCTTGGCTACGCCCCTATACCAGCAACAAACTCCGACTAAGATCTGCACCTTGTATATTCATCGGTTATTCACCTTCACAATATGCCTATCAATGCCTTGATCCTATCACAAATCGGATCTATACCTCTAGACATGTCGCCTTCTATGACAACCATTTCCCATATAACTCCCTAATCAAACTAGCACTAACTCCTATAAATCCTCCAACCATAAACCAAACTCCTCCACACTAAATATTACCCATCCCACCTACAGACAATACCAATCCAAGTCCACCACAACCGCAACCACCTGCAATCCTTCAAGAGGCTTCCTTGAGTTCAGATACTTCATCAGGAAATGATGTCCAAACTCAACATTCTCCTCCTAATAGCAATTGTGTCGCTAACCAAAGTTCAGCAGCTACTAGTGAGTATCATGTGGTAACTAGATCCAAAAACAATATCTTCAAGCCAAAACGTGTGTTCAATGTTACCAGCTATCCTTTACCAGAGAATCTTGAGCCATCCAATGTGAGGCAAGCCATGCAACAACCACATTGGAGACAAGCAATATCTGAAGAGTTTGATGCATTAATGCGCAATGACACTTGGTCACTAGTTCCACCACCAAAAGGCCACAACATAGTTGATTGTAAATGGTTGTTTCACATTAAAAGAAATCCAGATAGTTCTATCTCAAGATATAAGGCTAGACTAGTTGCAAAGGGGTTCACACAATGCCCCGGATTTGATTTCAAAGAAAGATTTGCATCAGTGGTGAGACCTCAAACAGTTAAACTCATCCTCACTATTGCACTAGGTAATGCTTGGCCCATGCACCAACTTGATGTCAACAATGCCTTTCTCTAAGGAGCTCTCAAAGAAGAAGTGTTTATGGCTCAACCACCTGGTATGAAAGATCAACTACACCCTCAACATGTGTGCAAACTTCACAAGGCAATTTATGGCTTGAGACAAGCACCAAGAGCATGGCATGATGCACTCAAATATTTCACCATCTCACATGGTTTTCAAATGAATCAAAATGATCCTTCATTGTTCATTTATGCTTCAGGATCAATTCTAGCTTATTTCCTTGTGTATGTTGATGATCTACTACTTACAGGTAATAATGCTAAATTCCTTCAAGGTTTCATTACGTCTCTCTCAAACCGGTTCTCACTTAAGAACATGGGAACACCCCAAACTCGTCTTACATAAAGAAACTTCAATGTAAATAATAAAACTCCCTTAATGTGTTTCCCAGTGGAACTACTCTTCCCCTAATCACTTAGGGAAATTTGAATATTAACTTCCCCCCACCTCTCTTTCACTTCAGTTGGGTTGTTATGCAGAAAATACTCCACGTGGGACATGGTAAGGAAACCACGCCCTAAGAAACGAAAAACTTGTTTAGTGACTTGGTTATCTCTTAAAAAGGTAATCAGACCATTAAGAAAAATATAAAAAAGAAATAAAGCTTAAACTTCTTAGAAAGCCGCACAAAAAGCAATACCTTGTGACTAAAGCATAGAAATTATAGAGAAGACAATATTTACTTTATAGTAGTGACAAATGTTGAATCAAGGACAAAACACATAGGGTTCAACCATTATGCAAAAAAAAAATTATTATTGAGTGAATCATTCACAAAATCGTAACAAAGTGCTCTAAGAAAAGTAACAAAAAAATCTTGTAGAAAACATCCCGTTTACAAAATCTATAACCTTTGAGACAAATGCTACACAACTGATAAGACAATAGAAATGTTAAGTAAACAAAAATTACCCAACCGATAAGACAAATTATGCAAACTAGAATCAAAAACAGTCTAGAAACATTATTAACGAATTGGTTAAGGAAACAAAATTCTTCATTGAGTTTGCACAATCAATGAAGAGGATGGGGGCTATTGAGATACTGTGACGGGTTATAGTAGGTCAAGAGCATTTCACTTGCATTTTGCCATTTACTTTACTAATTACTGCATAGTAGTACTAGCTATTGTACTACACACTCTCTATTGTACTTGCATTCTAGAAGGTATGAGTTGGTACTCTTGTGTACTAGCCATTTAGGAAATATCTCTTATGATTAATTATACTACCTCACTATATAGTCCTCATCATTGAATGAATGAAATCAACCATTTGCAATGAAACAAACTTATTCCTCTCTCTCTCAATACTCTCTTGCAGAAATGCATTTTATCTTCTTCCTCATAGCAATCCGAGTTTCATTCTCTCATTGAGACTCCATTGTTACGGGGTGGTTTGCTTCGGAGTTCAATCTTCCCTAGTAAACCAAATTTCCTGTTACAAGTGGTATCAAAGCAACCATCCTGTTGCTTGCTTCCATGGCGGCCAACAAAATATGGAGCTACTTAGAAGTGTATGAGAAGATGGAAATGGGTGTATGTCTTATTTGTGATAAGCTAATTACCGAAGAGAACCGCTACCAATCAGCTCACAAAAAGGTGCACTTCTTTTGGTTCGAAAATGAAAAAGAAGAGCCCGAACCTGAAAATGCAGACATCGTGAATATAGCTTTGGAAGATGAAATCGTTGCTGATATAGATCATGAGCTAGCGTCGTTGATGACCAGCGATGAAGTAGAAGAGGGCGACACGGAGAAGACACAAATGCTCCCAAGTATTTCTGATTCAGTTCCTCCTCTCATGGATCCGCAAATAATCAGAAATGACATCACAGAGAAGGCACCAATCGAAGAAACAGTTGCAAGTTCCAAGCCTCTGCCCATGTGTATCCAGCAACAAACTCCAAAATCGATCTCTCTCCATCAGATCTGCATCGCACCACCACATTCGCATTTCTTACCATCAGACCTACATAGCATGGGAAGCCTCAGATGTTTCGATCCCGGTGGTCCATTGTCGCTCTCATTTCTGCCGCTACATTCCGTTTTGAATTCAGGTCTGTTTCCATTCGATCTCACCTTCATCGCTAGTTCCCTCCATCATCCCAGTCAACATTGTCGTAACCAGTTGCGTCACTTTCGTCTAAGTGAAGCGGTCAGATTCTTCACCGCGGATGTGTCGCGCATCATCTGACATCTCCATCCCCTACGATCCAGGTCCACTAGTGACTAAGGAAACTGACAATGGTACTGAGGTATGCCTAAATTTTATATATAGGATGATTTGCCAAAAACTTCATATTGTTATCATGATTTACACCCTTGAAGGTCCCTGTGAGAATTGGATTAAGCTTGCTGCAATGGAAATTTTTAGGTTTTTTGATGATTTTGAAACTCTTGAGGTCCTTGTTGATGATGCTTCCTTTACTAACAATCAAAATGAATCAAGACATAGCCTTCTGAGAGCAGAAATATTTATTTCTATTGATAATTTTGAAACTCACATAGAAGAAGCTTGGCAACAGTTATTTTATAGGGAAATGTTAAGTGAGAAATTGATCTTGTGGTCTTACGGTAGAATGATAACCAATAAGCTACTGCCTTCAATTGATTTTAGTTTGGAGGATAATGGGATTGAGAATTATTGGACAGGTGGTTACCATGTGGTTCCAATTGGTGACACGTTTAGTTGGAGTCATTTTTCTAATATTTGGTTAGCTTGGGATACTCTCCAATTGCCATATGTTGCCTTAAAAATTCAAAACCACGGTCAGACCAATATTTGTTTAATGTTTAGAAATGAGGAACACTACCAAAAAGTTTATGTTGCTGCCATGGTTTACCACCATCAAAACACTTGTTATGCAGAATTTCATTTGCATTCCACATTAAATTTGCCAGCTGATTGGATCTCTAATTATAATGGCTTGGTGTATTGGATTCGGTTCATTCTTGAACGTAGCAAGCATCAGGATTTTATTTCCAACTTGGTCAATGATGATTGGAAGAATGACTTTAAGAATTGGTTTGGGTTGTGCTGTGGTAGTGAGAACTCTGTTTCTGGCTTATTCTATTGGATAAAAGCTATTTCTCAGACATTAAATATGGAATTTGCAAAGGATATTATGGGTGTGGTGGCAACCCTTGCCATGGTTGAGAGTGATAATCTGAGCAAGATCTTTTCTAAGCATTTAGATTTGGAGACAATGCTTGCAGTGGTATGTAGTATGTATGGAAGCATTAATGCATTGAAGGGGTTTGATCCAGGGGACACGATGAACAGTTATGGTGGTTTGCATGGGATTGGATATTATACTAGCAGAAGACTAATTGTGAGATTGGATATCATTTGTCTTGAAGGTTTAAGACTATTTTGTCATTGTGCGGTGAACATGATCTATTTGAATCCAAATAAATTGTGTTTGCTTGCTACTAGCGGGCAGATTCTTAGAGAGACATTTTTCCATGGCCTTTCTTCTTGTCTACAAAGATATAAAACCAAGAAGGAATTGCTAGATGCTCTCCCATACATTAATGATGGAGATCTGACATTAGAGGGTGGAATGATCAGGAAAGGTGGCAAGTTTGCTTTGGGGATATGGATTGAATTCATAAAAGCATTTGAGGATAGTGTTGATATTAATGGGGTGGTACTGTACTGGGACATTTTAAAAAAAATATTGAAGCATGTGAATGAAATGCAATCTGTCAAAGATGCTTTAGGGGAGGATTGGAGCAAAAATATATTCATACCAACAAGGATATATGTCAAACTTACTCCAGAGTGGTATAGTAAGATCAACAACTATTTTATTGCCAATGCAGTAATTTGGGTTATTGATATGCTTTTCCTTGCAAATGCTGATCTAGGAATGAGTTCTACAAGGTTCACTGGCAGTCAAACAATCGTGCCTCTTGACAATTCAATGGAAGGTGAAGAAATGCTTGAAGTTATTAGGCTTGCAAACCACTTTCTCGCCCAGAAAGATGCTTTTGTCTCTAGTGGAGCTGAAAGGAATGCTGTGAGAAATTGTTTTGAGCGCATAATTGCTCCACCCGATGACATGTTCTCAAATGATGTCCCACTGGCACCTTCTGGTTTCTGCATCATTCCATTGGTATCAATCTTTCATGCTAAAGAATCTTTTTCAAGATTTCAGCACGTAGAATTCAATGTTGTTTGGCATAGGAAAACGATCTACAAGGGGAATGTTCGAACTACTAAAGTTTTGATCAAATGGAAGGCTTTACCTCCTAAGCATGGCACATGGAAATATTCATCCTTGAGGACAAGGATGTTTGAAAGGGGGAGTATTGTGACGGGTTATAGTAGGTCAAGAGCATTTCACTTGCATTTTACCATTTACTTTACTAATTACTGCATAGTAGTACTAGCTATTGTACTACACACTCTCTATTGTACTTGCATTCTAGAAGGTATGAGTTGGTACTCTTGTGTACTAGCCATTTAGGAAATATCTCTTATGATTAATTGTACTACCTCACTATATAGTCCTCATCATTGAATGAATGAAATCAACCATTTGCAATCAAACAAACTTATTCCTCTCTCTCTCAATACTCTCTTGCAGAAATGCATTTTATTTTCTTCCTCATAGCAATCCGAGTTTCATTCTCTCATTGAGACTCCATTGTTACGGGGTGGTTTGCTTCGGAGTTCAATCTTCCCTAGTAAACCAAATTTCCTGTTACAGATACTCACAGGCTCTGATGGAGAGATTAGGAGGAAGTGTTCCATTGTCAACTCTTAAGAATGTATCAGCAGTAACTTTTATGCTTTTAAAATCAAATTTTCAATTCCTTTATCGTGTATTAATTGTTCTTGGTTGTGAAGTCGTTAATAAGTTGCAAGCTCATTTTGTGAATTCAATATTAAGTCACACCTGATTTGTTTGTGTGTAGATGTTTTTCTTGACTCTGGTTATATATATTAAGTCACACCTGTATCAACTGTGTTTGGAATCTCATTAATACTATAAGCTCTTCAATATTGTGTTAAAACTTAAAGTAATCAGCTTTAGCGGTTGAGCATCTCCATGGACCAATACTTGGACTCAATAGTAAAAGTAATAATGAATACTAACTAATAATATCTCTAATATTTTCTCAAAAAAAACCTAATATCTCTACTATAAGAAGTGAAAAAGCTTAGTTGATTTAAGCTTGGTTCATCAAATTTAAACTTCATAAATAAACCATAAAAATTTTAACAAATTAACTTTCAAGATCATGAGATAGTATTTTACTATCTTATTAGTTTGGGGTATGCAAAATCATTATATATATTTCCTGATTAGAAAAATGAAAGTTATATAATTTCTTTTTTGAATTCAATAAATGTACAAGAACAATTTAAAAACATTTATAATTAAAAATTGCTATCTTATTATTTTAGAGTATCAGTTATTGATTTCTATTTTGACTTAACAAAATAAAAAATATACATTTTTCACCGAACAAATATAATATAAAATAATATAATTATATACAACAGTTTAATTGTTACGTATTCAGTGTTGTTGTAAACTTTTTTACATTTAAATCCAATAATAATTTATGATATAAGTGACATGTAAGTTGATTACTTGTTTACTCACTTCTTTTTAATAAACTTTTAACATCACAGGATCATTATACAATATTAGACAAGTTTTTGGCTAAAACATCATATAATATGGGATAGATTGAGTATTATTCTGCAAGAGATCCCTAGATGGAGGATGTGAGTTTCAAGGAGATTCTAATCCAACCCGATATAGGCCGTCTTTATAAGGGCATTCTGGAGTCGGTTTTTGTTTTTTTATTTTTATTTTTTAAAACAATTTTTTAAAAACTTTTTTTTTTAAAAACTGTTTTTTTTCATAATTTTTTTTCCAATTTTTTTATTTTTATAATCTACTAAAACTACTTACATAGATCAATAAAAGTATGCAGAAAAAATCCATACTTAAGCATGACTGGGAATCAAGTTACTAACTACTGTTTAAAGATTTAGATATGAGATAGGTGAATAAAGGATAGCTCAGCCTCATATTATAGTCATGCCATGCTAATTGTGACTTTTAAATTTCAGTGCTGTAAAAAGTGCTTGCATGATCTAGATTCACAGAAAATGGGATCACATTTAGTACGTACAAAGTAAAAGAAAAGCAAGAACTAAACAATTTAATAAATGAGCAACTTCGGATCTTTAAAGCAAAAGACGGAAAATAAGAGATAGCAAAATAAAATTAAACAATTAGCAGATGCCGATCTTTCTTCAAGTCTTTAGACCGGGGTCACCTTTAAGCTCCACCAAATCATCTCTCTAGATCTTCCCAATATTTAGGGTATGTTTGCGAGGGGCGGGGAGGGCATATATTTAAATTTAGAATTGAAGAAACTATAAAATGTCTGTAAATATAAATTAAGTGTGATTAAAAATGTTATATGGATATCTATCAACTTGTTTTTTTAATTTTTTAAAATCTTAAATACACATTAAAATATAGACTAATCTTTTTCAAGCCCTCCCCTCCCCTCCCCTCGCAAAATTCCCTCCCAAACATACCCTTAATGACAGACCCCTACTTGAAATTTGGTTGGAACTCCATTCTAGAAATAATGCAAAAAAACTATGGCAGAATCATGCAAGAAATATATTGCTGTTCTGTACCTTACCTCGAGACTGGTATCCGATCCTAGATGCCTAGTCCAATCCGAGATAGTTGGTAATCAAGTTCCCGGTCAATCCGAGTTTGGCTCCGATCCGGGATGGTAGGTACCTGCAATGACACTCCGACGCTCAAGTCAGCAAGTGGACTGATTGCAAGCTAGATGAATGGAGAGTATGTACCTTTAATGCTAGCATTGAATGCTTATTTATAGGTTTTGGGGATCAATGGGAACCATTGGATCTAGGTCTTTAATCTCCCACATTGGTTGATGGATTTGCATTTGGTGTTGGGCCTTAAGCACAAAAGCCCAATCCGTAACAATTGCCCCCCAAATCGGGTCATCCTTGGGCGGGCTAGACTTGTTGTTCTTGGAAGACCGTGATGATCCTTCAAAGCCGGGCTTTTGCTTCGGCTTCCGTCTTGCCCCCAACCTCCGGTCGAGAGACACTCGGTCGAGAGAGACTCTGATGGTCTGTTGAAGTGGGTTGAGTGACTCGGGGAGTTTCATTTGAGACCGAGGTAAGCCGAGTGACTCGAGGCGTTTCATTTGAGACCGAGGTAAGCCGAGTGACTCGAGGCGTTTCATCCTGTGATTGATGCCATTCATTGGACTCGCCGTTCGAGGGTGATTGGAGAATGATGGCGCTTGGAGGGACGCGCCTGCCTAGGGGCTTGCAGTGGGCCGCGTAGCTTAGGCCCAAGCCCACTTTGAGGTCCTCAGATTCCTATATATATGGGAGGGGACCTCCCTCACTTGCACTGATTTCTGGAAGTTGCTCTGACCTCCGATCTTAATCTCGTCTCATAGCCTCTCATTTCAGAGTTCCGCGGCGAGTCTCAGTGAGATCGTTGAAGTACTCGATCAGGTTCACGTGCCGGCGAGCTTTCAATCTTGCAAGGTTAGTTCCCCTACTTTTATTTGGCGCTTCTTGTTTTAGGCTATGGTCGGGGTCTCTCGGAACCCGTACTTATTGATACAGAGCGGGGGTCGTCAGGTCGGGTTCCGACTTGGTTGTGGACCCACTGCTTAGTATCAACCCGACCGTCAAGCCCCAATTTCTGCAGGTCCGATCTGGCGAGGACGAAACAAACCCACCGGGTTGCTAATGCAGATCGCCCCGTTGTTGCCAAAGCGATGGCTTCTGATCCTAGAGATTCGATCGAAAATGGTACTGGTTCCCCTGGGTCAGTTGGGCCCGATGTTCAAGACGGTATGGGTTCCGCTCCTACCAGTTTTCATGCTGATAACTGCTCTCCCGGGGTTCCTAGCAATAGGCTGCCGGAGGCCAACCAACCTGAGGTAGTGGTTCTTGACTCAGAGGGGTCCGATGCTGAACCGGACGACGAAGAGCAAGGGAGCACCAGCTGGAGTTCCGACGACAGCGAAGCCGAGGTTGCCGGAAGTCGCAACCATGAAGATGAGCTCGATCGCCAAGGGAATCCCGTTCACGAAGGAGGTGACTCCGATCAATATCCCAGTACCGGGGTTGGGACGGTTGATGTTCCCCTGGCGCTCCCTCTGAGTGTCCCTCGGGAGTACTCTTGGGTGTCAGAAACGCTGGGGGAGATTCAGTCAGTCTACCAGACTGGAGATGATTTGAGCCATATCGTCCACCGGATTTCCAGGAAGGAAGATCAGATATGGAACGTGGAGGGGATGACCGAGGGTCAACATGTAGCAGTTTGGCCAAAAGCGTTGAAGTTCGTCATGTACGGAGTGACAATTTTTGACATGAAGATCACCCCCCATTTCACCGCCTTTCAGCAAGAGGCCTTGGGGATTCTGAATCTCGCCCCTTCCCAGCTTCACCCCAACGCATGGGAGTTCTTGCGGGCTTTCGAGCTTATGTGCATTCACTTGGAGAGGCCGATCTCCTCTGATCTGTTCTTCTACCTCTTCGAGGTCAACCGGAGGCACGAGGATGGGACCCAAGATCGGTGGGAGCATGTGAGCTTCCGCGCTAGGAGGGGCCTTAAAATTTTCATGCCCTATTCCGATTCCTTGAAAAATTGGAAAAACAAATACTTCTTCGTCGAGCCGGTGAAGGAGGAAGCTGTGAGGTATGTTGGAAAATATGGTGCTGATGGGGAGTCCCTAGAGTCCACTAAGTTCCAAATAGGGTGGTCCCTATCTCACTTCAACCGGCGACCTCATGCGTATACGGTCGGCTTGAGCAGGTTAACTCCCATGGATCAGGAGTCTTTGGCGACCCTGACCAATTTTGCTGACCTGATTACCTACCGGGATCCCAAAAAGTTCGGCATTGATGTAGCCCGTCTGGTCGGGGCGGGCTCTAGGTCCCAAGTGATGGCCGTGCTTGGTAGGTTTTGGTAGCTTATAATGTCATTAATTTTTAATTGTCGCTTTTTCTGTCATAACATTCCTCCTACTCTTTACTTTACAGATAGCATGAGGACTGACAAATTTTCCCGCTTGAAAGCGGTTTCGGAGAGGAGAGCGGGCATCCAGCAGAATCCCCAAGCCACACCTCATCGAACTGAGCCCCTGCCTGTCGTTCCGATCAATACTGTCACCGTAGCCACCCTTGCCGAAGATCGGACGGCTGACCTTCAACATCGGAAAAGGCAGCGCCCCATGCCGCAGGAGGACCCTCGAGCTTCAAAGAAAGGTCGCCACGGGAAGCATAAAGCTTCGAGATCATCCGGGATCTCGATAGACGGCGAATTTTTGAAGAAGCACCTTGAGGATTCTCGGGTCGATCCGGTGGAAGCCGCCGCCAGGCTGTTTCCGCATCTGGCCGACGTTTCCAAATTCCAAAGGGCGGAGGCTGAGAGCCAGGCCAAAGGTAAATAGAAGGGTCATATTACTTCTTGATTTCGCTTTTAGTAGTCCTGTTCTTAACTTTCTTATTTCCACAATTTCAGGTGCCCTGGCGGAGAGGGACGCCGAACGGGATCTCCGGGCTGAGCTGCAGAGAAAATATGAGTCCCTGTCTTCGACTCTAGTGAAGACCCAGGAAGATCTGTCCGCACTCCAGGTGGAGAGGGATAAGCTAGAAGGGGAGAGGTACTCTGCCCTGAATCTGAACAAGGAGCTCGAGCTCTGGATTTCTGAACTCGAGAGCCAAGAGAGGCATGCAATGGAGGTGGTTGCCTCGCCGAGGGTCCGGATTTCCGAGCTTGAAGTTGACCTTTGGAAAGTCGGGCAGGTCACGACTGGGTCCAGCATGGATCCCTCGCTCCGGGTCGTTGAACTGGAAGAGGAGCTTAGGCAAGCTCGCGAGAAGATCCGAGAAGCCGAGCTTGAGATGATCGAGATGGCCGATCTTGCTGTTGAGGTGGGTGCGAAGAGCTTTGAAAAGGCGCTTGCCCAGGTCGCCGTGATACACCATTCTCTGACTCTAGACCAGGAGGTTCTGAGTGTGGATCACACTGTGGAAGGGGGCGGATTGTTAAGGTCAACTCCAGCTTTGAGGAGCGTGAAGTCATTTATCCGCGCCCATCCCCGGCCTGACTTGTGAGTAGAAGTGATTCTCCTGGGTGGATTGTTAAGGTTAATTTTTGAGTTCCGGGCGGAATCGGCGGCGAGGAAAGTCTCGGGTTTCGGTCGGAACCGGAGTTATGTAATATTTTGTAACCTTTTTGAACTTGAGGGCCCGACCGTATCTGGGGTGGCTTTTAATGTTTGTTTAATTACCCAGATTTCCGGTTTTCTCTACCTTGGTTGTGCTTTATTCTGCTGGTTAAATTTGTGCACTTGTGTTTTGATTCGCCCAAGTGGCAAGCGTCGCCTTTGGGGCAGTTTATCGGGACTCGGCCCAGATCGAACTCGCCCCTTAGGGTAGTGGCAACCTCGGCCAACTAGTACGTTCCTTTGAATGTTGGAACGTAACGTATATCGCCTTCGGGGCAGTTTACCTGGACTCGGCCCAGATCGAACTCGCCCCTTAGGGTAGTGGCAACCTCGGCCGAACTAGTACGTTCCTTGAATGTTGGAACGTAACGTATGTCGCCTTCGGGGCAGTTTACCGGGACTCGGCCCAGATCGAACTCGCCCCTTAGGGTAGTGGCAACCTCGGTCAGCCATAACGTCGGTGAAAACCGTCTTTTGTCGAAGCATAGATTGATATTTTTGGTAGACACCGTTTTTCATATAAAGGAAATGGTAAAATCGGTAAACACCGTTCTTCATATAAGGAGATGATAACATCAGTATACACCGTTTTTCATATAAAGGAAATGGTAACATCGATATACACCGTTCTTCATATAAGGAGATGATAACATCGGTATACACCATTTTTCATATAAAGGAAATGGTAACATCGGTATACACCGTTTTTCATATAAGGAGATGATAACATCGGTATACACCGTTTTTCATATAAAGGAAATGGTAACATCGGTATACCCTGTTCCCTTCCAACGCGTAACTCAACTGTAGTACTTCTTTAATTTGGTTGCGTTCCAAGTCCTTGGGATCGTTTTCCCGACCAGTGTCTCCAACTCGTAAGCGCCGTTACCAGTCTTGGATATAACTCGGTATGGCCCTTCCCAATTTGGGGCGAGCTTTCCTTGAACGGCGTTTTTTAAACCGACATCGGCTCTTAAGAAAACCAGATCACCGACTTCAAAATTCCTCGGGATAACTTTTGAGTTATACCGAGTTTCTACCCTTTGCTTGACTAGTGCCTCTTTAAGGGAGGCTTGGCCTCGAACTTCGTCGATGAGGTCGAGGTTCTCTTTTAACGCTTGATTGTTGTCCCCTGGTGACTTTGGGTGGAGGGTTCTCCAACTTAACTCTCCGATCTCGACCGGGATTACAGCCTCGCTCCCATATGAGAGCCGAAAAGGAGTTTCCCCCGTGGAACTTTGGGGGGTGGTGCGGTAAGCCCATAGCACATAAGGTAACTCCTCACACCATTTGCCTTTGGCTTCATCATGTCGCTTCCTTAGCCCATTGAGGAGTACTTTGTTTGCAGCCTCGGCCTGGCCATTAGTTTGAGAGTGCTCCACCGAGGTAAACCGGTGTTTGATTTGAAGGTCGGTCATGAGCTTTCTGAAATCCTTCTCAGTGAACTGGGTTCCGTTGTCGGTAACAATTACTTCGGGGATCCCGAATCTGGTCATTATATTCTTTTTGAAGAATTTGATACAGTTTTTTGCGCCGATAATAGCTAAGGGCTCGGCCTCAATCCATTTAGTGAAGTAATCTACCGCTACTATTAGGTACTTGACCTGACCGGGGGCGATTGGGAATGGCCCCAAGAGGTCAATCCCCCACCACGCGAAAGGCCATGGCGAGGTGAGACTGGTGAGCTCGGCAGGAGGTACTATGTGTACTTTGGCATGGATCTGACACTTCTTGCATTTCTTGACATAGTTTCTTGCGTCGGTCTCCATGGTTGGCCAGAAATATCCTGCTCTTAAAGCCTTCCGGGCTAGAGACCGAGCCCCAAGGTGTTGCCCGCAGATCCCCTCGTGGATCTCGGCCAAGACGTAATCTGCTTCCTCTCCTTCAATGCATTTTAGTAGTGGCGCGGAGAGGCTCCTTCTGTAGAGCGTTCCATCGCTTACGGAGAAAGACGAGGCCCTCCTCCTCAACATCTTGGCTTCGCAGGGAGTTAGGAGGCTCGTTCCCCGACTTGATATACTCCATCAGTGGTGAGATCCAACCTTTGCTTTCCTCAATTACATTGACATGAAAAACGGGCTCGGGATTGGGGAGAATGCTTGGTTTGCTCAGTGTTTCCTGGATTATTGATCGGTGATTTCCTGGAATTTTAGTGTTGGCGAGCTTGGAAAGGACGTCCGCTCTGGTGTTTTCCGTCCTGGGAACGTGCTTGACTTCCGCAAATATGAAACATGAAAGCAATACCCGCACACGGGTTAAATACTTCTGCAAGGTCGGGTCTTTAGCTTCGTATTGCTTCCCAATTTACGAGACTACCAACAACGAGTCCGTGTTTAAGGAGAGTCGAGTAACTCGGAGGTCTATGGAAAGTCGGAGTCCTACTATGCATGCCTCGTACTCTGCCTGGTTGTTTGAAGTAGGGAAACCAAAAGTGAGGGAAGCCTCGATTACAACGCCTGTCGGGCTTTCCAGCATTAGCCCTGCACTGCTCCCTTTTGGATTTGAGGATCCATCCACATGGAGGGTCCACAATTCGCCTTCAGGGTCGGTGGGGGTCATTTCGGTGACAAAGTCGGCAAGTATCTGAGCTTTCATGGCCGATCTAGTCTCGTATTTGATGCCGAACTCAGAGAGTTCTACTGCCCATTTAATCATTCGTCCTGCTAAGTCAGGTCGGTGTAAGATCTGCCGGATCGGATGGTTTGTCCGTACCACGACCTGGTGAGCGACGAAGTAAGGTCGGAGGCGTCGTGCCGAGACTAGTAGAGTAAAGGCGATTTTTTTCTATTTTCTGATATCTAACCTCTGATCCCTGCAAAGCTTTGCTTACAAAGTACATCGGACTCTTAGCGGTCCCTGTCTCCCGAACGAGCACGACGCCAATGGCCTCTTCCGAGATTGCTAAGTACAGGTATAAGGTTTCCCCCGGGCTTGGCCGAGTTAGTATCGGTGGCTCGGTCAAAGCTTTTTTAAGCTGAGAGAGGAGCTCGTTGTTGCGCCCGAAAAAGTCCCCGAGGGAGAACCTTCCTCGTTCACAACTTTTCCTAAGACAATGAAGCCGCCACCAATATTTATTAAGGAAAATATTAGGAAAACCTTTTTTGGAAAGCGATTGGTCTTGCGAAACTAGAGAACAGGGTTCGGGGGTCGGTTACGCGCAGGGAAGGTGTTAGCACCCCACACGTCCTCTCTACTGAGAGGGAACCTTTAATTAAATTGTGTGGTTTTAATGTTTGATTTGAAGAACACCTAGATTTGCCTATTTTATTCTTATTTGAAGATGGATGGGAAATTAATGGAAAACTTATGTAAAGAGGGGGAAAAAGAGAGTTTTTTAGAAAAGAGCTCGACGGGGGTAACGACCCGCTCCTACGTATCTCCCGGTACAATGGAGAATTCAGAGCTACGTAGTTCTGCCTTGGTTTTTGTTTTTTTACTTTTTAGGTGAGTTTTCGAAATAGGACGAGTACTAGCGAGTGACTAAACTAGCTAAGGCTATGGGTAATCACCGCTAAGTACTCAAAAGGAGTCGCTACCGCTAGTCAAACGAACTAAGGTTCTGGGTGACCGTTGGTAACAACTTGTTTTTATTCTCTTTTTGAAAGCCTTTTTGAAAAGGATGGATTTGTTCGATGACCAAACTAGCAAAGGCTATGGGTGGTCATCACTTATTGTTCTTTTTGGAGAAAGGACATTGATGTCAATAGCTAGACGAACTACGGTTCTGATTAGCTACTAACGACAATGGGTTTGAAAACATTTTTGTTTGCTTTGAAAATGGAGGTTTTTTTATTGTTGTGAAAGTGAAGATTTTTTTTGATGTGCTTGACGAGAACAAGTCTCGCTCCTACGTATCCCAAGTGGGAATCAAAGCAACGTAGTTCTTGGAGCGAGAAAAAGAAACCTTGAAAAAGGTGTTTGAAAAAGGAAGGAACTTTCATGATCAAACTAGCTAAGGCTATGGGTGATCCTTACTAGTTCACATGGCTTTTGAAAAAGGGAGAGCTTTCATGATCAAACTAGCTAAGGCTACGGGTGATCATTACTTGCTCACATTGTTTTTATGAGTTTGAAATTGATTGAGTGCAAATGCAAAAACTGTTTTTAATTATGAATGCAAAAGGTTTTTGAAAATTGAAGTTGTTACTAATGAGTGACAAACTTGTTTTTGAACTTGAGTGCTAAAAGTTTTGAAACTGTAGATGTTACTAACGAGTAACGAATTGTCTTTCACATACAACATGGTTTTGAGGTTTGAAGTGTTATTATCGAGCAGCAATAAGTCTATGACTTTACAAAGTCTTTGCAAAAATCAAAACAACCAAGTTGTGAACACCAATTCAACACTTTCAAGTACAACGAGCACACAAGTAATGAATGCAAAGCATGTAAGTAAATGATGCAAGTAGTTGAATCACTTTCAAGTAATCTTCAACACTTGGGGCATGCACTAGGCATTAGTGTTGAATCACATTACTAAATCATCAATAAGAGATAAGTAATTAACTATGCAAATGAAACACAAAGGGATTGATTCACTTTGGGTGATCTCCCCTACTTGGGATATGCACTAGGCATAAGTATTTGGATCACATCACCCAATCATCAACAAGAGGTAAGTGATTAAACATGATGTGATATGCAAATAGTGAAACAAGTGTGAATGCAAGTGAAAATATTTTAATGAGAGGTGAAAGGTAAATGGTAAAAAATGAATGGTAAAATCTTTTTGTATTTTTGAGTAAAGAGTTAATGAATGAGGTAAAAACTTGTGGTAAGAAGTGAAAAGTAAGAATGAAAATGTTTTTAACTTTTTGGTAATTTTTTAAGTGAATAGTAAAGTACATTGGTAAATGGTTAAAAAGAAAAAAAAACACATTTACACAAAACTATTTACACACACCAAATCAACGAAGCAAATTGCAACAAAAACTAGGTCATAAGAATGACCTTGGCCGAATGCTTGCAAGCAATATTCACCAACAAATTTCATACCAAACATGACATAAATTGATGCATGAGAATGACATCAAACACAAACATAACATAGCACATGAGATTATAAGATAAAGATCAAGTAACACATACATTGAAACAAACATCAAAACCCTAATTTCTACAAGTTGAACCCGAAGCTACACATGCTTGAAATCCAACCATTATTCACATTTTGGACATGAAATGAACTAGAAGAAACAAGATCCCTAAGATCTAACATGTGGCCGAAACCAAATCAAGGAGAAAAGAGCATTTTATTCATGAAACAAAGATGCAAAGATGATGATATGCAAAGATCACATGACACAACTTATTCAAAAGGGGTGAGATACCAAATCTCCCCCAACAGCCCCCTAATCTACATTTTGATGAATATGCAAAAGAGATAAGTTTTTTTTGATGCAAAAAGTTTATGAATGCAAAGAGTTCTAAGAGTTTACCTTGAGCCTTCACTAAACTATGCAAAAATGGAGAGCTAGTGAACCAATCAACCAAATCTTCAAAAGAACACCAACCAAGCCCTTGAAAACCTTCGAAATCCTAAGCTCTTGAGGGTATGAATCTGAACTTGAAGATGGTAGGAAGAAGATATGTGAAATGGGAGTGGATTGGAAGTGATTTGGTGAAGAAAAATCAAAGGAACAATGGGTGGATGATGGTGAGTATGCTCACGGTTTTGGAGGCTCTTTTGAGAGAGTGTGCTAGGGTTTTTTGAGGAGTGAATGATCAGCCAAAGGTCCTTGTGAGCTGAGCACAAAATGGTATTTATAGAGGCCACTCAAAGTTGAGGGTAACTATGTCACTTCATCTCACTTGTGCTCTAGGATTAGAGTTTTATTTGGGATCAATGGTTAGGATCAATTGTCACAAGGATTGAGGGTAGTCAAGAAGCACAAAGGGAGGAGAGAGGGGGCTGAGGGGCGCAGCATAAGGAGGGAGGGTGAAGGATAAATCATTTTACCAAAATGTTTTTCCAAATGGTTCATATTGCAAGAATGCCATTTTAATTCAAATGGAGGGTTGGGATTGCATTTACAATTCAAATGAAAGGCTATGATCAAAACATGATTATCAAGCAATAAAATAAATCAAAATTGGGTGGATATGGAGCTGATATTCGCAGCCAAGGGAGAGAGAGTGAGTGGAATTGCAACTTGTACTATTGTACTACACTTGACCTTTCAAAATTCAAAGGGATATTCCTTATTCCCTTCTAGATAATTCTTCTAAATTCTTGCCATTTTGGGCCATATCCTATGATCAATCATTGGGTTCAGAAATAAATGCTACCATCATCCCAAAATTGATTTGGGTGCCCCACTTTGAAGATGCTTGAAGAATATTCCATTGTTGACTTTACGGTTTTGACTTTTTCTTTCTTTTACATAAATCAACAATGTATTTACCAAAAATATGTATGATCAAGCACATCTCACCTCAAGTGATTCCTTATAGATCCCTGTGATTTTTTGATGAAAAATTGAATTTTTTTGGCGAAATGACCAAAATGCCCTTTTGATCATTAGAAACCCTAATCCTTGTTCAAAATGCATTTTCTTTTCAAGAATTACTTCAAAACTCTAAAATGGCCCTAAAATCTAAAATGTATGCAAGAAATGATTTTTTTGCTGAGAAATGTCTCATTTTTCGAAAATGACCAAAATGCCCTTGGTCTTGAAAAACTCTGAAAATGCTATAAAAGGCAATGCAATGCATCCCTAATCCTAAGATGACTTTCAAAACTTTGAAATGCATGAATGATGGTCTTCATGACATTATGAATGAATGCTAAACCTTAACTTACTTATTTTTGTTTGAAAATTAGGGTTTCGACCTAGGCGGACAAAATTAGGGTATGACAGCTGCCCCTCTTTATTTGGATTTTGACAAGGAATATGAATTGGCCGAAACATATTCCGAGGCAAAATAGAAATAAAGAATTCAGAAATTATACTGATTTTGTCTGCTTGGGAAAACCCGAATTTTCTCTCTTTTTTTTTACTTAAATGAAATGCCCGCCCTCAAAAAGCAGGAAATAAAGCTATAAAGAAAGCAGTAAAGAAAGTAACCTGGATGGACACTTGGGTCCTGAAGGGATGCTTGGATCCTGAATGAACACTGGGGTTCTGAAGGGACGCTGGGGTCCTGAATTCGGAGGTTGCCTAAAAACCTTCTAACGGACTCTTGTTGAGTCCGAGCTTAGGGGTGGCCTTCTCGAGCGGCCGATCAACATCAGGTCCGGAACTGATTTGATCAAAGGATGTCCATTATGCCTTAGGTTGACATAACTAATCCGAAGGACTTGACGAAGTCGGATGGATCCATCGCGTGCTCGTACACGATGTTGTGATCTGGATTGATGGAGTTCACTAACTCTGGGTTGATGGAGTTTACTAACTCTGGGTTGAGACTATCTAGTCTGAGGTAACTACTTCTATCTTGACTGGTACATGAAATGCATGCACTTGAATGCATATGAATGCAATGATTGACTTTGGTGGAATGCTTTTTCTGTTATTTCTTCGCTCTTCTGAGATACAAATTGAAAGTGTAATGCACTACTGTTTGATGCCATGAAGCGATGAATGGTATGAATGGTATGAGAATGATGAATGATATGAAGATGGTGTGTTCTTTTTATGTTCCGTTTTCTGCAATTCTCCTGTCTTTGTTTATGCTGTTTGTTTTCTTTAAGCAGCTTTCTTTTTTCTGCTTGTTTGTTCTTTTCTTGTTTTTTTTTTTTTATGATCAGCTTTCTCTTTTCTGATCGTTTGTTTTTCTCTTGTTTTTTTTGTTTTTTTTTATTCTGAACTCTCCCAACTTGGGGGAGCATTTTCTGGAATATGGGGGCGAGGGCTAACACCGAAGTGCTCATCCTCTCTTTGTACCTGCAGCTGAAAATGAACAAATGCATGCAATGCAAATGCCATGATTGCTTTTTGATGGGATGAATGTGATGTGATGCAGGAGTTTCTTTTTGCTTGCACAAATTTTTCTATGTTTGATGAATGCAATGTATGAATTTTATTTGTTTCGCTGTTCTTTTGTTTTTTTTTAATCCCCTTTTTTGTTTTCTAAATTCTTTTCTTTTGCTCTTTTTATGCAGTGCTGGTATGCAAATGCGAAATTTTGGTATTTAATGCTCTTGCGTTTTGATGAAATGGCAGATGACATGCAATGGAAAACTTTTTCTTTTTTTCCTTTTTCCTATGAAATGTGAATATTGGATAACATGAAATGATGAATTACATGGGATGCTTTAGCTTTCTTTTCTTCTATGAGATGCAAGTATTAATGTGATGCAACTGTATTGCTTTGATGTTTGAATGCAAATGTATGCGGTGATTGACGCTTTGATGAATGGAATGCTCCTGTTCTAACTTCTGTTTGTTTCTTTTTGCTTCTTCTATGAAATGCAAACATTAATATGATGCAATGCTCTGATGTTTGATGATTGGATGACAAAGGAATGCTTGTGAAATGATGAATGATATGGAATGCTGGATGACAGGGAATGTTTTTGTGTTGCTTTTGTGGTTTCTTTTCTTTGTTTTCTTTTTGCTTTCTTTGCTTTTTCTATGAAATATCTGATGCAAAATGTAATGCTCTAATGACGAATGACATGCAATGATTTTGTTCTTTTCCTTTTTTATGAAGTGCGAACATTAATATGATGCCAATGCAATGAAAAGATTTCTGTTTTTTCTTCTTTACTATTTTCTTCTATGAAATACAAGTATTAATATGGTGCAACTGATGTGGAACGTTTTTTTTTCTTTTTACTATGTGATGAATGCACAAAATGTGAAGATGCAAATGTAATGCTTTGATGCATATGCTATAATGCCTAGATGCATGAGGTAGACATTTTTGTGAGATGCGAGACTTTGAATGCAAGGGCTTGAGATGATTATTGACCATTCTGTTGAAAAATTGAATTTGATTCAAACTCTGGTGTTCTCAAGGTTTTTATTTACAAACAACCTCGCTTGTTTTCTCTTTCTTTCCATGATGACTGAATTTTAGATATCACGTAAACAACTTGTGCTCTCTCTTTTGAAGCATTGTCTAGTAAGCATGCATAGGAGTGCAGATGTGAATGAATGAGTCAGTTAACTTGGAATTGGTTTAGGGCATGGACATTTATGGCAAGTGAAGGAATGACAGACATGGTTATTGCCGAAGCTTATGCGGGACCAAGAGATACAAAATTGCCCCAGTTCAGGTCTTTGACGAGTGAATAACTTGCCCCTGTCTAGTGGTGACAACAACTAGGGGCGTAGAAGATGATGAATTGGGAATGCTTCGGCTTTTGAAATGAAAGGTGCAAAAGAGATTTTGTCTCACCCCACAAAGTTTGATGTTGCCCCAGTCATAACAAGGACAAAGCTGCCCCAGTTAGAATGACAAGGCTTTGTTTAGGATAGTGGGTTGAGAGATTGCCCCGGTGAGGTTTTTTATGGGAATGAATGAGGTGAAGGAATGGGAATGTACTTGCCCTCACTTTGGAAGTATTGACAATTGGAGTGACATGGGATGGGCATTTGAACAGACCTTCCCAAGACCAGGGTGGGTGGGGTGGTGAAGAGAATGCCCTTACTTTGAATCTGAGTGACGTTCTCAGTGCAAATATTTGGTTCTCTACTGATGTATTGACTTTTGGTGTGAAAGAAGCCTCACTTGGTGATCACTAAACCTTGTTTTAATGCAGTTTGAAGCTGTTTTGGAGTGCAGGTCCCTCTTTTATTTTGTCAGCTTTCTTTTTTCTGACTGTTTGTTTTTGCTCCCTCATTTCTTTTTCCTGAGTGTTTGTTTTTTTCTTGATCAGCTTTCTTTTTTCTGATCGTTTGTTTTTTTTTTGTTTTTTTTTTGAGCAAACACACTGTAGACAGATAAACTTAGTTGTCCTAAGATTAAAACTTGAGAAAACGAAAGCAACCGGTCATTGATCGGACTGGACATTTCAGGATTGTGGTGTTTCGTGGAGGAGGGGTAATCGGGCTTATCGAAGTGTTTGAGGTTGATGGGAGGATGATTTTTATTCGGCATTGATTTGACGGTTAATGGTCTATGAGGGTTAAATGGCTTGATAGGGTGTTTGGAAATTTTATTCCTGGCTAAGGGTTTGTGAGGGGCGGGATGTCGAGGTCAAAGGAAAGTGTTTACGGTTTATGGAAGGGGGGTGTATGGGAATGATGAAGTGTTTGAAGGTTTATTGAGACAAGGATCTCTTGTGTTTTGTGGCAACATGTACCAGCTCACCACTGATATTTCTTTTGTTTCTCTTGTTTTGGGGTTTTCATTTTTGAATCCCTTTTTGATTTTCTCCTTTTTTCTTGGTCTCTTTTTTATTTGGCTCTTTTCATTCTTTGACTCGGGTGAGCTGGTAAAAGGTGATGCCCTGTTTTTTGATATTTGAGGTGATCCTTGTCTAGGGTGATTTTTGGATTTTTGGCTCTTTTTTTTTTTTACGGTGGGTAGGAGAGGATTTTGTTTTTCTCTTTGGGATTTTCTTGGCTTAAGGTGGGTAGGAAAGGGACTTTCTGGGATTTTGGGGTTTTTGAGGAGATGGCCAAACTTCATTTCAAAACCCGATTGCTTATTTCTATAAGACTTAACTTTAGAACAATAATTTATCTATCTTCATGTGTTTGCTCTTTTTCCTTTTTTGTGCCCTAATTTTTGCCTGGACCGCTCTTTGCGAGTTTTCAGTCCACCGGGCACTCCTTTTTGCCTAGGCCGCCCTTTGCGGGTTTTCAACCTAGCGAACTCGTTTTCCTGTTTATTATATTATTATTTTTTTTTGAGAGACTTATACTGAAGGAAAATGATATTAATCAAGGGGAATTAATGATCACAGACTTGCCCCAGCATGGAGGACTTAAAGTATTAGAATGAACCAAAGTCAAATACGCACTGATGGGGAGAATATGCACTTTATGGGTGGACGGGGTGGGGTTAGACTTGGATGGGGAATGATGATAAATGAAGGAAATTGACTGACTCAAGCAAGAGAAACTGCACCTGGCATGCATGCTTACTAGGAGAACGCTTCACAGAGAGTTAACATTGGTTAAGACATGATATGGAAACTTTTTGATGAACTGTTTCGGTCTTTTATCATGGAATGGGTGAGATGTAATGCCCTTTTTTGAAGGAAATACAAATGAGCTATTGATGTGAAAAACTGAGTGCCTTGGAACACCTTGAGTTTGCAAATGAGTGAGGGTAAACGTTTCCAAGAAGGAAAGATTACTTTGCAAGAACATCTCGGCTCTCATCACAACATTTTTGTTGTATGCAATGCATGGATTATGATGTATACATGATGAAAATGAAATGTATGAAAGCATATTCACTTGAAAAGTGTAATTATTCTAAAAGTTTTTTTTTTCTTTTTGATGCTTTCTTTTTATGCAAGACGAAGTATGAAATGCCAGTGGATCTTTGGATGATGAATGATGCAAGAATGATGCTTCTTCTCAAAATGATTTTTTATAGAGGCAATACAAGATATGAAACGCTGATGCCCCCTTTTTCTTTTGAATGATGAAAGATACAGGAATGATGCTTTTTTCTAAATGATGATTTTTATTCATGATTATGAATGAGATGCTTTCTTGTTTTCATCATTTTTTTTGTGCAATGAAATGCATGATACTCACAATGATTTTCTGTTTTGTTTTTTAGTTTTGGAACATGATTTTGAAAAATTATTTGGAGATGCAAATGATTTATTGGAAAAAAAGGTTTTAGAAAAATGTGCTTGACGGGGTATGACCCGCTCCTACGTATCCCCATTGTAATGAGGAATCAAAGCTTGCGTAGTTCTACTGTGTCTCTCTTTTTTTGAAATAATGCTTATGCATGAACGCCTCGTCTTGGATGAACTCGACGAGGATTTTTTGCATGATTATAAATGAAATGCTTATGCTATGCAGATGATAATTGTTTTTTTTTGTTTTATCTTTATGTAATGAAAGGGAATGCAAGATGAATGGTTTTTTTTTTCAAAATTGGAATTTTATGCAATGCAAATGATGCGATAATGCAGTGATGCAATGATGCAATGATACCCTTTTTTTTGTGCAGAAAGAGGATATTTACAGGTGGTGATTTGAAAATTTTCACACTATATGCCACCTCATATAGGCGTTTTATTGAAAAGGAAAAGCACATCTTTTGTGATTTTCGAAAATTCTGAGGGAAAATTGATTGAACTGAATGCACGATGCAGCACACAATTTGGAAAGCCCTTGTGACCTAAAATGGGGTAGAACCTATGATCTAAGACACTTTAGGGATAATCTTCTCATGTAGCTCTATTCACACCCTCACAAAGGTCATCAGAGCCACAGTCTCTTTCACGAAATTCCTTGTAAATGCAGCAAACTGCTAGGTACAAGGTATCATGGAAGAGCACAACTCTGATTGAAACTTTCGCGAGTAGCCAAACGGACAAAGGTCCTGATGGGCTCCCACTACTCGAATCCACTCATCCTAAGATACCCTAACAGACCTGGGTTATGGTCTCTTTCTCTATTCATAAAATCTCGGGATACAAGTGGTGTGTGCGAAGGGCATTTCCTCAAAACTACCCCACCTGCAGATGAAAATCCAGACAGTCCAGATAATAGCATGTCGTCTACCCTAGGGTTCAATATCATTCAAATACAACTAGTCTAGGGTACCAACAACACGCACATTACTTATTTCAGAAAGGGAGCTGAGAAGAAGGGAACATGGGGATTGGAAGAATGCATGGGCATAAGCGATAAAAGAAAGGGAATAAAAGATGAGACAGGGAATCATAGAAGAACACAAATGCATACGCCTACAATCGATGATAAGAAAGAAAGGCAAACAAGGTTTTAATCAAATCAACAATACATTAAACCACACATTTTAATTAGTTAGGCTTGACCCTCGTCTTTTTAAAAAATGTCCCCAGTGAAGTCGCCAGCTGTTGCGCCCGAAAAAGTCCCCGAGGGAGAACCTTCCTCGTTCACAACTTTTCCTAAGACAATGAAGCCGCCACCAATATTTATTAAGGAAAATATTAGGAAAACCTTTTTTGGAAAGCGATTGGTCTTGCGAAACTAGAGAACAGGGTTCGGGGGTCGGTTACGCGCAGGGAAGGTGTTAGCACCCCACACGTCCTCTCTACTGAGAGGGAACCTTTAATTAAATTGTGTGGTTTTAATGTTTGATTTGAAGAACACCTAGATTTGCCTATTTTATTCTTATTTGAAGATGGATGGGAAATTAATGGAAAACTTATGTAAAGAGGGGGAAAAAGAGAGTTTTTTAGAAAAGAGCTCGACGGGGGTAACGACCCGCTCCTACGTATCTCCCGGTACAATGGAGAATTCAGAGCTACGTAGTTCTGCCTTGGTTTTTGTTTTTTTACTTTTTAGGTGAGTTTTCGAAATAGGACGAGTACTAGCGAGTGACTAAACTAGCTAAGGCTATGGGTAATCACCGCTAAGTACTCAAAAGGAGTCGCTACCGCTAGTCAAACGAACTAAGGTTCTGGGTGACCGTTGGTAACAACTTGTTTTTATTCTCTTTTTGAAAGCCTTTTTGAAAAGGATGGATTTGTTCGATGACCAAACTAGCAAAGGCTATGGGTGGTCATCACTTATTGTTCTTTTTGGAGAAAGGACATTGATGTCAATAGCTAGACGAACTACGGTTCTGATTAGCTACTAACGACAATGGGTTTGAAAACATTTTTGTTTGCTTTGAAAATGGAGGTTTTTTTATTGTTGTGAAAGTGAAGATTTTTTTTGATGTGCTTGACGAGAACAAGTCTCGCTCCTACGTATCCCAAGTGGGAATCAAAGCAACGTAGTTCTTGGAGCGAGAAAAAGAAACCTTGAAAAAGGTGTTTGAAAAAGGAAGGAACTTTCATGATCAAACTAGCTAAGGCTATGGGTGATCCTTACTAGTTCACATGGCTTTTGAAAAAGGGAGAGCTTTCATGATCAAACTAGCTAAGGCTACGGGTGATCATTACTTGCTCACATTGTTTTTATGAGTTTGAAATTGATTGAGTGCAAATGCAAAAACTGTTTTTAATTATGAATGCAAAAGGTTTTTGAAAATTGAAGTTGTTACTAATGAGTGACAAACTTGTTTTTGAACTTGAGTGCTAAAAGTTTTGAAACTGTAGATGTTACTAACGAGTAACGAATTGTCTTTCACATACAACATGGTTTTGAGGTTTGAAGTGTTATTATCGAGCAGCAATAAGTCTATGACTTTACAAAGTCTTTGCAAAAATCAAAACAACCAAGTTGTGAACACCAATTCAACACTTTCAAGTACAACGAGCACACAAGTAATGAATGCAAAGCATGTAAGTAAATGATGCAAGTAGTTGAATCACTTTCAAGTAATCTTCAACACTTGGGGCATGCACTAGGCATTAGTGTTGAATCACATTACTAAATCATCAATAAGAGATAAGTAATTAACTATGCAAATGAAACACAAAGGGATTGATTCACTTTGGGTGATCTCCCCTACTTGGGATATGCACTAGGCATAAGTATTTGGATCACATCACCCAATCATCAACAAGAGGTAAGTGATTAAACATGATGTGATATGCAAATAGTGAAACAAGTGTGAATGCAAGTGAAAATATTTTAATGAGAGGTGAAAGGTAAATGGTAAAAAATGAATGGTAAAATCTTTTTGTATTTTTGAGTAAAGAGTTAATGAATGAGGTAAAAACTTGTGGTAAGAAGTGAAAAGTAAGAATGAAAATGTTTTTAACTTTTTGGTAATTTTTTAAGTGAATAGTAAAGTACATTGGTAAATGGTTAAAAAGAAAAAAAAACACATTTACACAAAACTATTTACACACACCAAATCAACGAAGCAAATTGCAACAAAAACTAGGTCATAAGAATGACCTTGGCCGAATGCTTGCAAGCAATATTCACCAACAAATTTCATACCAAACATGACATAAATTGATGCATGAGAATGACATCAAACACAAACATAACATAGCACATGAGATTATAAGATAAAGATCAAGTAACACATACATTGAAACAAACATCAAAACCCTAATTTCTACAAGTTGAACCCGAAGCTACACATGCTTGAAATCCAACCATTATTCACATTTTGGACATGAAATGAACTAGAAGAAACAAGATCCCTAAGATCTAACATGTGGCCGAAACCAAATCAAGGAGAAAAGAGCATTTTATTCATGAAACAAAGATGCAAAGATGATGATATGCAAAGATCACATGACACAACTTATTCAAAAGGGGTGAGATACCAAATCTCCCCCAACAGCCCCCTAATCTACATTTTGATGAATATGCAAAAGAGATAAGTTTTTTTTGATGCAAAAAGTTTATGAATGCAAAGAGTTCTAAGAGTTTACCTTGAGCCTTCACTAAACTATGCAAAAATGGAGAGCTAGTGAACCAATCAACCAAATCTTCAAAAGAACACCAACCAAGCCCTTGAAAACCTTCGAAATCCTAAGCTCTTGAGGGTATGAATCTGAACTTGAAGATGGTAGGAAGAAGATATGTGAAATGGGAGTGGATTGGAAGTGATTTGGTGAAGAAAAATCAAAGGAACAATGGGTGGATGATGGTGAGTATGCTCACGGTTTTGGAGGCTCTTTTGAGAGAGTGTGCTAGGGTTTTTTGAGGAGTGAATGATCAGCCAAAGGTCCTTGTGAGCTGAGCACAAAATGGTATTTATAGAGGCCACTCAAAGTTGAGGGTAACTATGTCACTTCATCTCACTTGTGCTCTAGGATTAGAGTTTTATTTGGGATCAATGGTTAGGATCAATTGTCACAAGGATTGAGGGTAGTCAAGAAGCACAAAGGGAGGAGAGAGGGGGCTGAGGGGCGCAGCATAAGGAGGGAGGGTGAAGGATAAATCATTTTACCAAAATGTTTTTCCAAATGGTTCATATTGCAAGAATGCCATTTTAATTCAAATGGAGGGTTGGGATTGCATTTACAATTCAAATGAAAGGCTATGATCAAAACATAATTATCAAGCAATAAAATAAATCAAAATTGGGTGGATATGGAGCTGATATTCGCAGCCAAGGGAGAGAGAGTGAGTGGAATTGCAACTTGTACTATTGTACTACACTTGACCTTTCAAAATTCAAAGGGATATTCCTTATTCCCTTCTAGATAATTCTTCTAAATTCTTGCCATTTTGGGCCATATCCTATGATCAATCATTGGGTTCAGAAATAAATGCTACCATCATCCCAAAATTGATTTGGGTGCCCCACTTTGAAGATGCTTGAAGAATATTCCATTGTTGACTTTACGGTTTTGACTTTTTCTTTCTTTTACATAAATCAACAATGTATTTACCAAAAATATGTATGATCAAGCACATCTCACCTCAAGTGATTCCTTATAGATCCCTGTGATTTTTTGATGAAAAATTGAATTTTTTTGGCGAAATGACCAAAATGCCCTTTTGATCATTAGAAACCCTAATCCTTGTTCAAAATGCATTTTCTTTTCAAGAATTACTTCAAAACTCTAAAATGGCCCTAAAATCTAAAATGTATGCAAGAAATGATTTTTTTGCTGAGAAATGTCTCATTTTTCAAAAATGACCAAAATGCCCTTGGTCTTGAAAAACTCTGAAAATGCTATAAAAGGCAATGCAATGCATCCCTAATCCTAAGATGACTTTCAAAACTTTGAAATGCATGAATGATGGTCTTCATGACATTATGAATGAATGCTAAACCTTAACTTACTTATTTTTGTTTGAAAATTAGGGTTTCGACCTAGGCGGACAAAATTAGGGTATGACACTCGTCCCGCTCCGGGGTCCATTCGAATTTTGCTTCTTTCTTAAGCAATTTAAACAGTGGAAGTGATTTGAAAGCAGCATTGGAAATGAAACGAGATAGCGCAGCAATCATGCCGTTGAGCTTTTGAAGCTCTTTATTGGTAGACGGGGTGCGCATTTCTGTCACGGCTCGGCACTTGTCCGGGTTGGCTTCAATGCCCCTTTTTGTGAGGTAGAATCCAAGGAATTTTCCAGCCCGGACCCCGAAAGTGCATTTCTCCGGGTTCAACCTTTTGTTTTTTCGGATTTCCGCGAAGATCTCTTCAAGGTCGGCTATATGGAGGTCCTCACTTTCGCTTTTTGCGATCATGTCGTCGAGGTATACTTCCACATTACGCCCGATCTGCTTTCGGAAAACTTTCTTCATCATTCTTTGATAGGTAGCCCCCGCATTTTTTAAACCAAATGGTATGACCCGGTAACAGAAATTACCGCGGTCAGTCATGAAGGCCGTTTTTTCCTGGTCGGGGGGAAACATCGGAATCTTGTTATACCCGTAATACGCATCCATAAAAGATAGTAAGCGAAAACCTGAAGCATTATCGACGAGCCGATCAATGCTGGGAACAGGGAAGGCGTCCTTAGGACAGGCCTTATTAAGATCGGTATAATCAACGCACATTCGCCATTTTCCATTGCTTTTCTTAACAAGTACAGGGTTCGAAAGCCAAGTTGTGTACTTGACTTCCTTTACAAAATCAGCTTTAATTAAATCATCTACGACCTTGGCTGTAGCCGCTGCTTTCTCCTTACTTTGAGCTCTCTTGCGCTGGGCAACCCATTTAGCCCCAGGGTTAACTGCCAGCTGGTGACAGGCGACTTCTGCGGGGTCCCGGGTATATCTTCTGCTGACCAGGCGAAAAGATCAGCATGAGCCTTCAGACATAGGGCGAGCTTTTCTTTTACTTCATCAGAGAGGTCGGATCCGATCTGGACAGCTTGGGTTGGATCCTCCCCCAGTTGGATCTTCACGAATTCGCCATCGGGTTGAGGTCACCTGATTTTCTTCTTCAGCTCACGGGTCAGCTCGTCATCGCTCTCTTCCTCGGAGCTGTCGGGGTCGTACCTCGCATCAAGATCTGTGACATTGACCTCGACAGCTCTGTTGTTTCTTCTCTTCTTGGGATCCTGCCGGGCTTCTGCTTCTTCGGGGGGAACCCCCTCCTCCGAGGCTTGCTTATTTGCTTTTACGTGCAGATAGAAACATCTCTGAGCGGACTCTAGATCGGCATCAAGGGTAATTACTTTGTTGCACAAAGAGTAGAATTTCATCTTCAGGTGAACTGTCGAGGTTACAGCCCCGAGCCTTCCTAGAGTTGGTCTTCCGATGATGCAATTGTAGACCGAAGGGCATGACAAAACCAGGAATTTGGTCTTAACTGTCCTTTTCAACGGTTCTTCGCCGTAGGTGACCATCAGCTCCAAATAGCCGAGCGGCTTGGTCCGGGACCCGTTGAAGCCCGAAAGGTCCGATCCTCGGTAAGGGGTGAAGTCCTCCTCCGAGATCTTCAGCTTCCTCACAAGATCGAGAAAGATTATATCTGCTGAGCTTCCCTGGTCGACCAAGATTCTCCTTATCTCGTGATTGGCCATGACCGCCCTGATTAGAAGAGGTACGTGCTTGTTGGGCTTACCATCAAGGAGGTCTTGGTCGCCGAAGGCCAAGAGAGGTCGCTCCGGGGCTGAGGTTACTGCCGAGGTGGAAGCAGCGCACATGATTTCCTTCCATTTTCTTTTCATAGTTTTTCCTGAAGCTTCGACGGGGTATCCCCCAGAGATAACCATCATTACCGGTCGACCTTTAGACTTTTGGAAGTCACGCTCGTCCTCCGAGCTTTCCTCTCTTTCTTGACGGGCTTTACCCTTCTTATTGGGGTCGTCTTTCTCTTCTTTAACCTCTACCTCCTTCCGAGGTGCTTTAGCCACATACTGGCTCAACTTCCCTTTCTTGATTAGGTATTTCAATGTCATCTTTCAGAGCATTACAACGATTGGTATCATGGCCTTTGCTTCGGTGATACCGACAGTACTTGTTAGATCGCTGGCCCGGTCTATGTGGGAGTCGATCGGAGAACTTAACTTCCTTGAAGTTTGTGTTCATACAATCCGCAAGGATCGTAGCCCGGGTCTCATTAACCTCGGAGTAAAGTTGGTGACGGTTTCGAGGTCTTGGCTTGCCGTCTCCCCGGGTTTCCTTCTCGTACCGAAACTCCTTTTCGCCCCGAGGTTTAGATGTTCCGGGGTCAATATCCTTCCTTCTCGCGATTACTCCTTCTTCATGGTCAATGTACTTCTGAGATCGCTGGAGAAAATCAACGAGCGACTCAGTCTGATTGACTCTGATATTGATCTACAAAAGACTTCCCTCACGGAGGCCGGCCTCCATGAAATAGAGCCGGAAAGAGTCCTCGAGATTCTGGACCTGGGCGGCCTCTCTATTGAACCTCTCGATGTAATCCCGGAGTGATTCATTTTCTCCTTACCGGATAGCCTGCAAGACCTTCCGGGATTTTGGCTTCATTTTGGAGTGGGCAAAATGGGCGAAGAATGACTGGGCTAGCTGGTCCCAGGAGGATATTGAAATTGGTCTCAGGGCTCTGAACCAGTCCAGGGCCAACTTCTCAAGGGTCAGTGTCATACCCTAATTTTGTCCGGCTAATTTAAAGTTTACTAGAAAATCCAAAATTTTGTTTTTGTCGTTTATGTGTGTCATTCTCAGTCGTGTATAGGTGTGTTACTTCTCATTGGTGCGTTACTTCTCATTGGTGCGCGTGTGCTATTGTTAATAATGTACACATTTTTGTCCCCGTTGTGGATGGGTGTTCGCGTCTTGTTGTGTACGAGTGTTTATTTTGGTACGCAAATTCGCGTATTCTCGTTGCGGACACGCGTTCGCGTCTCGTCGTGTACGTATGTTTATCGTCGTTGTTATCAGTTTAATTTTGTTATAAAAATCTAATAAAAATCAGATTGTGAATAAATGCTTTTTTATTTTTATAATCAGTTTTTTTTACAAAGTCAACTTTAGTACACATGTATAGACAAAATTTAAATACAAGAAAGTACAAAAATTAAAATCAAAATAAAATAAAAAAAGGGGGCGGCCAATGCTAATTTCTTCTTGCTTCTTTGTCATTTTCCCAATTTGTTCCAACACGACAGCTTTGCAGGCACCACCCTGCTGCTGCTGCTCCTCTACTCCACTAACCTCCTCTGCTCCACTAACCTGTACCATGGACACAAAACAACAGATATACAGTGGATCAAAAACAACCACTCCCTCTATAAAAGGAGGCGAGCGCAGCAACAGTAGAGGGGGGGGGGACAATTCTGAGAAACAAAAAAAGAGGGGAAAATACACGGAGGCAAAAACAGTAAAGGGGGAGACAGTAAAAAAACCATGAGTATAGTAGAATGAGTGAGGAATATTAATAACAAAGAGAAAAAAGAAGCAAAGAAATAGTAACAGAGAGAGAATCATTTCCTCCGGGCTCCATTACCTCCGGCGACCACTGCGAACCACCACCACCACCACACCCCTACTCTTCCCTCTCGATCTCCCTCATATTCCCTCTCCTCAAAATCTCTCTCCACCCTTTAGAATACCACCTTACAGCACCCCCTCACCGCCGGAACACCATTGCGAACAACACCACCACAATCACCTCTGTCAACACAGCTCGCCGTCGTAGTCCTCCATCTCACCCACAACACCACTGTCAACATTCACCGTAACCACTACAAAACCACAACAACCACCGTCTCATCACACCCTCTCTCCGAGACAACCACCCTTTCGGTCACCCACAACAACCACCGTCTCATCACACCCTCTCACCGTCGCCTCGCCTCCCCCAAATGGCCACACCTCTGTCACCTCCGTCGATCACCAAACAACCACCACGTCCTTTTCTCTAAAACTACCCACAACACCACCGTCAGGACTCCGTTTCCCCTCTCTCCGTCGTCGCGTTTTCCTCCCTCCGCCGTCAAAACGCTTCCTCCGTCATCCTCACCGTCGCCACCAAACGGCGTTTCCACGTGCATGTCCGTGACCTCCGGTCGCCGTCGCCACCAAGCGACGTCTCCATGCGCATCTTCGTTGTCCTCTGCCCGTCGCACCACCATCCCTCTTCCCTTTCCCGTCGTCTTCTCTCACTCTCACCCTCCACCTCTCGTTCGCGTTCTCTCTTTCTTTTCTCTCTCTGCTTGCAAAATTTTTCTCTCTCTTCCTTTCATTTTCTGAAACGGCGCTGAAGAGCCAAGAGGAAAGAATTAGGGTTTGCTGAAACCCTTTGTTTTCTTTTTTATATACCATCCCTATTTTCTTTCTATTTTAAATTAAAAAATTCAATAATGAGATTTATTTGCGTACCCCCTGTTTTTAAGAATACAGCTCCTTTCTATTCATCAACCAATGTCGCAGACTGGCCCTTTTTTCACACCCCATTTTTTTTATATACGACCCCTGTTTCTAAACGCACTCCCCGTTTTAATAGCTTGCACCCCCTGCGCAAGCCCATCTTTTAGGATGCAGCCCAGTTCACAGAAAACGAACTGGGTTTGTTTCCTACACCCACTACTTTAAAATGCAACCCCTTTTGCTAATTACTCCCCACTTTACTACTACACCCCCTGCTTCTTCCCTTTCTTTTTTAAAAAATTTCTTTTCCGTAAATAAATACTTTCTTCCACAAACCTATTTTTTCCCCAAATAACAAATAAACGTTATCCACAAAAATGGGTTGTTACTAATGGTCACTTTGAGCTTAGCTTGTTTGACCGTTAACAACAACTTTAGTTTTCAAACGAGCTATGAGTGACGAGCACTTTGAGTTTTACTTGTTTGATTGTTATGAATATCTCTCCCAATTTCAAAAATAATTAAAAAAACACCAAACGCACAAACTTTTTCTACCAAGAACTACGTGTGATTTGATTCTCTACCAGGAGATACGTAGGAGCAGAGGGTGGTCGACCTTTGTCAATTGCATTAATAAAAAAGCCCTTTTTTTCTTTTAATCCTTTTCTCTCCTATTTCTCAAAAGGTGCAAAAAATAACAAACTATTTATCGAGTCTTTTTATTATTATTATAAGGGTAAAAGACATTATTTTTGAATTAATAAATGTTTACACATTTAGTTAAAAGGTAACCTTCCTTAGGAAGGATGTCGTAGGGTGCTAATACATTCCCTACGCATAAACGACTCCCGAGCCTAAACCTGGTCCGCAAAACCTCCTTATCCACTCAATAGGGATTTTCCAATGTTTGCCCTTAAACTAAATTTTGGTGGCGGCTTCATTTCAAGAACTTCGAAGAATCCCTCCTCCGGATTTTTCGGTCGCTACAGCTGGCGACTTCACTGGGGACTAATTAAGAGAGTCAAGCCTAGTCAACTAAATGTGTAAGTATTTGTTAATTTTATATTTTGTTTTTGCCCTTATGCTTTTTATTTATTTATTAGTATTCCTTTATATTATTGAACCTTAGGGTAGATGCCTCTTTTGTTATTGTTGTTGTATATCTTTTCCAACTTGGTTAGTTTAGGTATTTTGCCCTCATCACACACCTCACTTACACTTTTGCACACACTTTTGAGTGGGGCCCTATACCCGGGTCTGCAAATAACCTAGGACGAGTGGAGATTATTAGTGACAGTCATTCTGGATTTTATCTGTCTGACTCTCATGAAAGTCTCAGCCAGAGTACGCTTTTTCATGGTATCCCACACCAGGTAGCTCGCTATCATTGTGGATCATATCATGAAGGGGATTTTAGCCCTGGAGACCTTTGTGAGGAAGTGAATAGGGCCACCTGAGAGATTGATCACATAAGCGACCCTCGACCATGTTGAAAATCCCAATTTAGACATGACCCACCTAGGACACAGGGGCATTATACTTACCCTCTCTATTAATCTGGTTAGCGTTTCTCCAAACATTTCCTTCATTTGCATGCACATGAGGCGACATCATCATACCAAAAAAATCATCCACTACAAGAAAAACAGGACTTTGCGGCGGGCAAAATCCGCCGCAAAATCCAACTTTGCGGCGGATATTTGAACTTTGCGGCGGAATTTTGCCGCCGGTAGCCAGCTCGAAGCAAACGCGTTGCGGCGGATTTAGAGGCGCCGCAAAATCCACCGCAAATTTGGATTTTGTTACACCAAATATAAGTTATATATAAATGGCAACAAAAATAAATTAATAAATAATAATATAGATATATATATATATATATAGACTTACGAATCGCCAACAATCTGCAATATGATACGCCCATCAGGTGTAACCCTAATCACATCAGTCCCATCAATGAATGTGCGTACCCCATCCGCATCAACATGTGTTGGGGATAAGCCCTCAGTACCAACAGGAATCGATGGGCCCCCTGCAGTACTAGTACTAGCACCATCCTCAGACACAGGTGGTGGCAAATATCCGCCAGAAGTAACAACAAGACGCGTAGGCTGAACACGGCGCCCTAGGCGAGTAGATGTCTTCCGCCTGCTAGTGCTGGCGGCATCGGGAGGTGGAGGAGGAACATATGCGCCGTCATGATCGGATCCCGAGTCATCATGATGAGATGCCATATCTCTGTATAGATCTAAACATATACATTTAAACAAAACAAACATATACTAAACAAGGTTAACATAAACATATACAAAACTCATGCATTAAAATAAATAATTTGAATCCCGTTCATTCTCAAACAAAATAACATCCTTCATTAAAAATAACATCTTCATTAAAAATAGAATTGTTGAAACATAAATTACATTCATTCTAATTTGAATCCCATTCATTCTCAAAATCATCATCATCGGAGGAGTGAATTCTTGATACACCAATGTGGTCTGTTGCATCTTCACCATCAGCATCTTCGTCATCAACAACTTCATCGCCGGTGTTTGGCTCATCACATAAACGAACAATGGGTTCAACTTGAATCACTTCATTTACATTAGACATCTCTTCCATTTGATATGGCATATCTTCCACCGTGTCATCATTTGTCTGATCAATGCGACCTCTTGGTTTTGTTTTAATTGCGACACACCAACCACGCCTATCAGTCCGCATTGATGGATAAGGGACATAATAGACTTGTCTCACATTTTGTGCAATGACGAACGGATCATACGGTCGATATCTACCATTCACTTTAATGTCCACTGTATTTGACTTTGGATTCACCTTTGTTCCTCGAGCAGACGGATCAAACCAATTACAATAAAAAACCACTACCTTTGGACTAAAATCTAGATGGGGGTACTGAAATTCATATATGTGTTGAACCACACCATAAAAATCATCTTCACCTCCTCCAGTGACCCCCTTCATGCACACTCCACTATTGACTGTCTCTCTGCCCTGTGTCCATTCATTGGTGTGAAATTTGTATCCATTGACAAAGTATGTGTGCCATTCTTTAACACATTTGGCGGGAGGGAATACACATATTGACTAAACCACATTGGAAAATGCGCATGAATATGAGCAGAAGATTGGTCTTCACGTACTGCCTCTGATGACAAGAACTCCCTAAAAAGAAATAATTTAATTGTTACACTTGTCTACTATATTAACTAATTAAGATCGATTCTTAATGTTGAGGAACATACTCAATAAATGGTTGCACCTCAGTACAGTTTATCAACACATGAACATGTGCTGAACTTAACTCTTCATCTGTTAGCCAGTGAGTTGACTCCTTCCCAGATGGACGACCGGGTAGACAAAAGACAGACAAAGCCAAAGGATGTCGCCATTCAGTATCCACTTCATTTCGACTGCTTCCAGGAGCAAACTGATTCTTGAAATAATGAGAACAAAAATGTGTTGTTTCACGGTGTAGGTAAGAAGAACATATTGATCCTTCAACTCTAGCTTTGTTTTTCACCGATCTTTTTGAATCACCCATGAACCTAGAGAATATATGATATTAATATAATAGTCATATATTTTAATTTAAACCTGTTTCTTATATTATAATTAAAAATTAGCTGACATTTCAAACGGATACATCCATCTGTATTGGACAGGTCCGCCAAGTTTAGCTTCATATGCGAGATGCACCGGTAGATGCTCCATAGAATCAAAGAAACCAGGTGGAAATACTCTCTCCAACTTGCATAAGATAAGTGGGATGTCTTGTTCCATTTTTGAAAGATCGTCAGCTTTTAGCGTTGCAGAACACAAATTCTTAAAGTATTGACTTATTTCAATGAGCGGATTCAAAACGTGTGTTGGCAACGAACTAAAAGCGATAGGAAGTAAGCACTCCATGAATACGTGACAATCATGACTCTTCATCCCATGCAACCTCCCATTATCCACATCCGCACATCTAGATAAATTGGAAGAATAACCGTCTGGCATTTTCAACTCTTTTATCCACTGATAAACTGCTTTCGCTTGTTCGGTAGATAAAGTATAATTGGCTTTGGGTTTCAAAATCTTAGTACCTTGCTCAACCAACAACAAATCCTTTCGTCTACAGAAATGATCTATATCCTTCCTAGTTTTCTCATTGTCTTTCGTTTTGCCTTTCACGTTCATGACAGTGTTAAATATGTTGTCAAAAAAATTCTTCTCTATATGCATGACATCGAGATTGTGTCTCAATAGATTATCTTTCCAATAGGGAAGTTCCCAAAAAATACTTTTTTTTGTCCAATTGTGCCATTGTCCATAGCCATCTGGACGAGAAACAACACCGGCTACGACTTCCACAGGAGGGATATCCCTAACACTATTCCAAACTTCCTCTGGTGTCAACTGACGAGGAGGTCCAGCTGTTTCAACATTTCCCTTGATGAACGCATATTTCTGCTTTAATGGGTGATCCATAGGTAAGAACCTACGGTGCGAGTCAAACCATGAAACTTTTCCTCCGTATTTAAGACTAAAAGCCTTTGTGTCAACCATGCAAATCGGACACGCCATCTTACCATGTGTCCCCCATCCAGACAACATTCCATAGGCAGGGAAGTCACTAATGGTCCACATCAAAGCCGCCCTCATCACAAAATTTTGTTTGCGTGCCACATCATAAGTTAAAACACCATTCCACAACCTTTTTAGGTCATCAATCAAAGGTTGCAAATAGATGTCAATACCAGCTGTTGGATTACTTGGCCCTGGAATAATAGAATTTAAAAACATGTATGGTTTGGACATACACATTTCTGGAGGAAGGTTGTATGGGGTAACAATAACTGGCCAACATGAATACGGTGTTGCCGAGGCTTGAATATATGGTGTGAAACCATCAGAGCACAAACCAAGCCGAACATTGCGTGGATCACTGGCAAAATCTGGATGAACACGATCAAAATGCTTCCAAGCTTCACCATCAGATGGGTGACGTAATTCACCACAATTATTTCTATTTTGATGGTGCCATGTCATTTTACCCGCGGTCTCCATTGAAGTAAACATCCTCTGTAGCCTTGGAATAAGAGGCAGATAGAACATTGATTTTCGTGGAACCGGTTTGCCTCTGCTCATCCCTGATCTACTGACACGATAGCGTGGTTGTCCACACAACTTGCATTCCGACAACTCTCCATCATTTATGCCAAACTCATTGTTATAATAGAGCATGCAACCAGACACACAACAATCAATCCTTTTAGATTTTAAGCCAAGCTTCGATACCACTCTTTTAGCTTCATAATAACTTTGCGGTAAACACCCTCTAATGGGGGTTGCATCCAACATCATTTTGGTCATATATTCCATGCACAACTCAGCAACATTAAATTGAGACTTAAGACCCAACAACCGAACACACATTGATAATTTTGAGTCTGTAGATCCTTCAAATATGGGTTTATTTGTCTCACTCAAATACATGTAAAACCTTTGAGCTTCCTCATTTGGAACTTCGCCAGCATCTGGTTCTTCAAAATCCAAATTTACTCCAACAGCGTCAGATATCATTCCCTGATAAACATCTAACGACGGGTTTATTCCCCATCCTTCAGATGTCGTAGTCGCTGGATAACGACTACTTGATGTGTGATCTACTCCTTCAACCGGAACATTAACGGCAGGAACTGCAGGTACCCCTGGCGCTCCTTCCCCGTGATGACTCCATGTCCAATAATTTGGCCTAAACCCATTTTTGTACAAATGAAGTCTAACTTCATGTTCATTTTTTATAGCTCCAAATGAACATTTCAAGCACGGACATCGAATACCGCCTTGTCGCCCAAATTCTTCATGATCAATGTACTTAGCACAAAAAATAAACTCTTCTACTCCTTCTACAAAACGTCGTTTTACACCAGTTCTTCCAGGATACAACCGATCATACATCCAACTACGATCCATTTTCAAGAACTATACGTATACTACACTACAATATAAATAAAATAAACTATCAATTACTTCATATTTTGATATATATATTTATATATTGCTCATTTTATTTTGATATTTCAATAAACTACCAATTAATTACAAGCAACAGAATTAATTTTTTAATAATGTTATATACTAATAATTTAAAAATTATAAATAATAATTCCAAATTTAATTTTAAATTTCAATTTTTATAAGACAATATATGTTAACAAAATTTATAAGTGAACTTAATAAATAAGTTTTTTCAATATAAATTAATTTGTATTATTATTGCAAAAAAAATTTGTAACAAAATTTTACTAAAAATAGTGAAGTAAGTAATATTTTATTAATTACTTTAACAACTAACCGCAGTGAAGAGAAGGCTCTGGCTTGAAGCTTATCCTGAACTCAAGCATAGAGGAAAAAGGAGGAACCCAAACAATACCTAAACAAAAAACAACACAATTAGTAACAAACTCATATTATTATAAAATAATTTAAAAACGAATATTAAAAAAAAATTAAAAACTAAAACTATTAACTCATATAAAAAACATACCTTGAAGAAATTTCCCAATAAGAGCATAAGACAATTCGTAGGGAGGAAGCGCTACACTTCAAAAAGAGATTTAGTAGAGAAGGAGAGAGTAAAAGAGAAATTTTAAGAAGAGAATGGAAAGATTGTTAGAAGTGTGAAGAATGAGAAGTGGGGAATGGATATATATAGAAAAAGGCAGCCAACAGTCAAAAGGTAATATCCACCGCAATAGGAGATTTGCGGCGGATTCTGGGTCTTTGCGGCGGATTTTGAAATTTAATATCCGCGGGGTTATTTTTTACGGAGCTTTGCGGCGGATTATGGACGTTTGCGGCGGATTTTGAAATTTAATATCCGCGGGTTTTTTTTTTACGGAGCTTTGCGGCGGATTCTGGGTCTTTGCGGATATTCAAATTAAAATACCGCGCCTTTTTTTTTAAAAACACCAAACAATCCGCCGCAAAAACCACTATCCGCCGCAAAGTTCCGCCGCTAATACTCAACATCCGCCGCAAACGACACACATCCGCCGCAAAGTACCATTTTTTTTTTAAAATTTATTTATTTTTTAAAAAAAGTTATTATTATTTTTAAAAAATAAATTTTATTTTTTTAAAAAAATCGTTTTAATTAAAAATATATATTATTTTATTAATTTTTTTAATTATTGATAAAAAAATAAAATCCAATAACTAATTAATTTTTAATTTAAAAAAATAAAAATTGGGAAAAGCAGTAAAATATTATCACCAAAAAAATATCCTTACAATTAATAAAATATCCATACAAAAAAATAAAATAATCTAAAACAATAAAAATTGGGAAAAGCAGTAAAATATATATTTAATGTCTGCTACCCCTAAACAGAGACCTACGTCATTATCTTGATATGACACTCTCTTGAGCATTGTCGGCAGCAGCTCCATTACAGTGGCGTATGTCTCCATTTCTTTGTAAAGAAATTTCCACATTGTCGTGAACACCCCTTCATCTTTTTCGTTAAAAGTAACCCATTTATCAGCAAAAAGCTCCTCCTCATTATTTCCACCACAAGTGACATATACGTTAATCAAACGCTCGGTATCATCCTTCAACTTAACAGCCCGTCCTTGCAGTTCCTCAAACTTTCTATTTAGAGATTCAACCATATTTTCAAAATAGAAAGTTTCACAAGAAACCATCTTTTGAAAAGATGATTGAATCTCTAAATAGAAAGTTTGAGGAACTACAAGGACGGGTTGTTAAGTTGGAGGATGATACCGAGCGTTTGATGAGCGTATATGTCTCTTGTGGTGAAAATAATGAGGAGGAGCTTTTTGCTGATAATGGGGTTACTTTTAACGAAAAAGATGAAGGGGTGTTCATGACAATGTGGAAATTTTTTTACAAAAAAATGGAGACATACGCCACTCTATTGGAGCCGCTGCCGACAATGCTCAAGAGAGTGCCGTATTAAGAGAGTGAGAGTATTGGTAGAGGTGTGAAAAAGAATAAGGGGAGAAGGGGTTTATATAGGAGAAACGAAGTCAAACGGTCAAAAGGCAAGATCCGCCGGAAACGGCAGTTACCGGCGGATTTAAGGGATTTGTGGCGCATTAGGGGATTTGCGGCGGACGGAGGTCCATTTGCGGCGGTTAATTAAAATCTCGTAAAAAAAAAAATTGTGATCCCAAATCCGCCGCAAAAACCGTTAAATCCGCCGCAAAAGCCAAGACGAATTTTAATCCGCCGCAACGGTCAATTATTCCGCCGGTAACTTTGCGGCGGATAAAATCCGCCAGAAATACGTAGATTCCGCCGGTAACTTTGCGGCGGATCCAAATCCGCCGGAAACTCCTGGCCGGAAAAATCAATAACTCTTGTAGTGATCATGCATCCATAACAAAGTAAGATCACTCTTTTCGCACGCGTCCCATTATCATTGCGCTACCATGCATCTCATCATCCTAGAAATATCATTTGCTTCATTTGTCCATCTTGCATATCCCCCCTAAAAAAAATCACCGTGATATTATATATTCATTCATCATTTCACTATCCCCTCTTCATGCATTATATAAAAAAATAAAAAAATCACTACGAATGTCATGCATTTTGTTTCCTCGCACACAAAAAAAGCAATAGCATCATATGCACCGACATTCATTCATAATCATTCAAAATCATGATCACACAGTGTAGGTATCACATCATTTGTAAAGTCTTGAATTACATTTCAAGAAACATAACATTCATACATCATTTCCCTCATGTGGCCATCCTAGTTTAAATGCATCAATTCCATATTCATGTATCATTTTCCAAATAAAACAAAAAATTATTTCATTATAATTGTATCATTCATCATCCAATAAATCAAAAATAAGAGGTTGCATACATGTTGCACTACCTCTCGAAAAAATAAAAATAATTGTATTAGGATCAAACATTTATTTCTTCATGCGTATGCATTCGCATTTTCATACATATCTGTCATCATGGGCATTATATTCTGCTAGAAAATAAAAAATCACCATAGAACGAATCACTTGTTTTCATATACATCTCGTTCTCTTGGTAATAACATGCATATCATCCTCCAAAAAAAAACAACAAAGACACTACATATTTGTCCAACTTACATCATCTTGCATACTCATATAGGAAAAAACATACTATATTTGTTACTCCTCTTCATGCATAGAAAAATAAAAATAAAAACAAAAGCTCTTCATTCCTAACCACCTCGAATGCGTTAGTCATCTAGCATGCATCATTTCTAAAAAAAAAAGAAAAATAATAAAATAATGCCACTTTCTTGCATTATTCATCATCATATTGCATTGCCTCCGAAAAATCATTTTGGATAGTCAATCTTTTCAAGTGATCATTCATTCACCTTCCTCGCATCTGCATCATGCAATGTTATCCGTTCATTCATACATTGCATATTTTTTTCATGAAAAAGAAAAGAATAAAAAAAACATGGTCACAATGAAAAAATTGTGATTAATAATTGAATATCTCATTTAGCATGCATTTCCATTCATTCATAATCATTCACAAAAATCATCATCAAATAATATAGGCATTTCATCATTTGCAACATCATAAAATGCATGTAAAAAAACATAGCACTCACACACCTTTTCACTCATCCAAAAAAAACTGCTGTCTCATTAAATCATCCAAACGCCATTTCATCCACACATCTTTTATACATCGTTTCAACATGCATCATTTCAAAAATTATGTCATCATTTTCGCATCATTCATAGATGCGTATTTACCATTTCATTCTGATACATGAAAGAGGCTCTGCATCGGTCACGTGCTGCATTGCCTCCAAAAATTATTTAGAATAACTGACATTTCCAAGTGATCATTCATGCACGCATTTATGCATTCGCATCTGCAGTTTCGTCATCTATCACCATGTGTTCCTTCATGCATCAGGACACAAGGGGGCGTTTAACTTGATTATTCTTGTTGCGTGAGCATAGTTAGTCTTTGTTGCGCCCGAAAAAGTCCCCGAGGGAGAGCCTTCCTCGTTCACAACTTTTCCTAAGACAATGAAGCCGCCACCAATATTTATTAAGGAAAATATTAGGAAAACCTTTTTGGAAAGCGATTGGCCTTTGAAAACTGAGAGTTTTGGGTTCGGGGGTCGGTTACGCGCGGGGAAGGTGTTAGCACCTCACACGTCCTCTCTACTGAGAGGGAACCTTTAATTAAATGTGTGGTTTTAAATGTTGATTTGAAAAATATCTAATTTGCCTCTTTATTTCTTATTGAAAATGAATTAAAGAACTTAATAAAATTTTTTATTTTTGGAGAGAAAGAAAAAAAAAGGGTTTTTAGAAAGAAGTGCTTGACGGGACATGGCCCGCTCCTACGTATCTCCCGGTGCGATGGAGAATTCAAAGCTACGTAGTTCTTGGTTGTCTAGAAAACGGTTTTTGTTTTTTATCTTGTTTAATTTGTGAAAATTGAGCTTTCACGATGATTAATTGAGCAAAGGCTCCAAGTGACCACCGTTAGCACTCCATTGTTAATAATCATGCAAGCAAAGGCTTCGCAAGACTACTAACAAAGTTTTTGATTTAGGACGAGTATTAGCAAATGATTAAACTAGCAGAGGCTATGATGAATCACTATTAAATACTCAAAAAAGAGAGTTGTACCGTTAGTCAAACGAACATAGGTTCTGATGGACTATTGATAACAATTTGTTTAAAAATGATTTTTTGTTTGTTTTATGAAAATGATTTGTCTATGGTTGCGAAAAGGATTTTTATTCGTTGCGCTTGACGAGAACGTGGCTCGCTCCTACGTATCCCAAATGGGAATCAAAGCGACGTAGTTCTGACGAGCCCTGAAAAGGTTTTTTGTTTTTTTTATCTTGTTTAATTGTGAAAATCAAGCTTTCATGATGATCAATTGAGCAAGGGCTCCAAGTGATCACCACTAGTGCTCCATTGTTAATAATCATGCAAGCAAAGGCTTCACAAGACTATTAACAAAGTTTTTGATTTACGAGTTTTCGCAATTGGATTGATATTTGTTTAGGGAAAAGAAAATCTGATATTTGGGAAAAAAGATTTCGTGAAAAAAATAAATTCATTTAGGGGAAAGAAACAAAATTTAAAAAAAGAGAAACATGGGGGGCAGCAGTAAAATTGGGTGCAGTTTGCAGGAAGGGAGTTGTATTATTAGAACTGGGTGTGAAAAGCAGCAGCCCAGTTAGTATTTTATAGACAGGCCTGTGTGGGCTGGTTGGTCTGCGAATGGGCCTATCAAAAGGGGTGTTGCGTTTATTAAACATGGGGTGTAGGTATCAATCCAAACTATTAATTTTTGTTTTGAAATATATAAATCAGTAAAAATAATAAAAGGAGTATAAAAGGAAACATCTAATTTTGCTGGAACCCTAATTTCCTTAATCCTTCAGCGGCGCCCATCTTCCCCAAAAATGTCAAAACCTAATTTTTCCTCCCTCTCTCTCCTTGTTGCGGCCGCGTCTCTTCTTCCTCTTCCCCCTAACTTCGTTTTGCTTCCTCTCTCACGGCTCTGTGTCCGCCTCTCTCCTCCTCTCCTCACCAAATCATTTTCTTCTCCCTCTCACTGTCGCTAATGGCCGAAATGGGCGAAGGGGTGTTGTTTTTGGTCGTGGCCGTGAACGACGTTCGCGGTGGAAGGGAGGGAACAGTGAGAGAGTTGGGGTGGTTGTTGTTCCGACGGTGGTTGTTTGGGTGGTTTTGCGGTGGTTTACGATGGTGGTGATGGGTGGCTCGGTGGTGGCTGTTGGTGGGGTTGGGAGGTACGGTGGTGGCTGTTGGGGGCGAGGTTGTTAGCTACGGTTTGCTGGCTCGCCGAAGCTTCGCCGGAGAAGACGAAGTCTCAGGCGAAAACTTCAAAGGTCAGTTTTTTAATTTTTCTCTTAGTTTCGGTTTTCATTTTTTTCTGTTTCGTTTTTTGATCCTCTTCTTCCCTATGCCTCTATTATTTGTTCATGATTTTGTCTCAGTTACTATCTTTTGAAAAAAAAAACAAAAACCGATTAGTTTGTTCTATGCTATGCTGAACCCGAATCCTATTGTGAAAATAACCATACAAACCCTCTTTTGATTTTATTTTATTTTTTGATATTCTGGTTGAACAGGAAACAAGAAATGATGTTAATAGCAATGCTGTTGTGGTCGCTATATTTTTTTTAACAGTTTAATATACAAATATGACAGATCTCTATGTATGTTTTTTTTTGATTTAAGGATAAAACCAACCTATACTCCAGCTTCTGATATGTCTCTTTGTGTGCTTGCCTGACTGTGATTATAACTGCTACTGTGCTTCCTGCTACAGTTTTTTTTTGTCCTCCTGACTGCTGCTCCTTCCCTCTTTTATATTTAGGAACTCAGAACTGTGTTTGGTGAATTAGGGTTTCAATGTGAAACTCTTACCCTTTTTTTTTGTGATTTTCGCAGTATTATTTCTGCCTCGAATTCCCTGTCCTGCTACTGCTGTTTGACTGCTAATTTATACTGCATTTTTAGGTTTGGGCATTAATTGCTTTTGACCGGGCTTTGAATTATTTTTTCAGGTTTTGGAGCGGATCGACCTAGGCCCAGCAGCTTGGGGAGCAGCTGCTGGAAACCCTGAACTTGCTGCTGCTGCCTATTATTATTTGCATTTTCGGATTTGTATTTTTGGTATTTTTAGTATTATCATTTTTTGTATTTTTGGACTTTTGGATATCTTGGACACTATTAAATTGTAAATAAACAATAAATATAATTTTTTGACATTTTTAGACTATATTTACTAATGAAAATAGACAAAGTAAAAATAATAAAAGAAATTGGGCCAAATACAAAAGTGATATCGGACCCAATCTAGACCAGTGTGTGAGAACGAGGCCCCAATAGAATAAATAAGCCCGTTGACCACTAAACGCTAAAATTATCTCAGAATCGCGTTCTTAAGCCCAAATTGAAACGACAAGCCCAATCGCGAGAAAAATGACTTTGTCAGTCCCAATTAGGTTCGACTAAATCCAAATACGAAGATTAAATTGAATAACGCACGAAAAGATCGATCATTCGCGTGCATGCCTAATTTAAAACAACGGTATTTCGATTTAGTTGAACAGGGTAATTGAAATTGGTCAGGGTTAGTAACTGAGACGCCGTACTGATAATTCTCGTAACCACGCGACTTCAAAACACGATTTAAGTAAAATAAACGACTAAAACTAGAAGACGGACAAAATTGGGGTATAACAGCTGCCCCTCTTTATTTGGATTTTGACAAGGAATATGAATTGGCCGAAACATATTCCGAGGCAAAATAGAAATAAAGAATTCAGAAATTATACCAATTTTGGCTACCTAGAGAAACCTGAGGCAAAAAAAGGTAAAACGGGCACTTGGCGTGCAGAAAGCGGTAAACGGGCACTTGGCGTGCAGAAAGCGGTAAATGGGCACTTGGCGTGCAGAAAGCGGTAAATGGGCACTTGGCGTGCAGAAAGCGGTAAGTGGGCACTTGGCGTGCAGAAAGCGGTAAATGGGCACTTGGCATGCAGAAAGCGGTAAATGGGCACTTGGCGTGCAGAAAGCGGTAAATGGGCACTTGGCGTGCAGAAAACGGTAAATGGGCACTTGGCATGCAGAAAGCGGTAAATGGGCACTTGGCGTGCAGAAAGCGGTAAATTGCCCAGGCTACCTAAAACCTGTAATCCTTAAACGGACTCTTGGTGAATCTGAGTTTGCACGTGGCTTTGAGGAGCACGCTTCCTGTTGGCCTTTTCGAGCGACCGGGGGGATCGTTATCAGCTCCGGAACTGATATACTGATCAATGCACGGCGTCCACTGTATCTTAGGCTGATACAACTATTCCGTTGAACCTCACATGGGGCTGCGGTCCATCGCGTTGCTCGTACGCGACGTGAGACCTGGGCAGAAGGGAGCGATGATCTCTGTGCTCCAATCCGCAATGCGCGCTTGAGCGCTCTCTTTTCTTTTCTCTCTTTTCTTTTTTTCTTTCTGAACTCCCAACTTGGGGGAACATTTTCTGGAATCTGGGGGCGAGGGCTAACACCGAAGTGCTCATCCTCTCTTTGTACCTGTAGCTGAAAATGAACAAATGCATGCAGTGCAAATGCCATGATTGCTGTTTTCTTTGAATGATGAGTTTCTTATTTCCTTTGTCTATGTTGGATGAATGCATGATCTTCTACTGTTCCTATATGCTTGATGAATGCAATGATTTTCCTTTTCTTATCTTGTCTGTACGCAATGCATGATTTTCTTTTTCTTTTGCTTATGTCTGATGAATGCATGATTTTCTCCTGTTCTTATATGTCCTTTTCTCTTTCTCTAGCTTCTCTTTTTTCTTTTTCTTTCTTTTCTTTTCTTTTTGGTTGCTCTCTTGGCTCTTCTCTTTTCTCTCTTTTGGCTTCTCTTTTTGCTCTTTTAAGAATCATGGGTATGTGAATGCAAAGTTTTGATGAATGCTCATGTATTTTAATGGAACGACAGATGACATGTAATGGAAAATTTTTCTTCTTTGCCTTTTTTCTATGAAGTGTGAATATTGCTGATGAATAACATGAAATGATGAATGACATGGGACGCTTTAGCTTTCTTTTCTTCTATGAGATGCAAGTATTAATGTGATGCAACTGTATTGCTTTGATGTTTGATGCAAATGTATGCGGTGATTGATGCTTTGATGAATGAAATGCTCCTGTTCTAACTTCTGTTTATTTCTTTTTGCTTCTTCTATGAAATGCAAACATTAATATGATGCAATGCTCTGATGTTTGATGCAATGATTCTTGTTCTTTTTTCTTTTATGGAAATGCTAACGTTAATATGATGCGTATGCACTGCTTTAATGTTTGATGATTGAATGACAAAGGAATGCTTGTGAAATGATGAATGATATGGAATGCTGGATGACAGGGAATGTTTTTGTGTTGCTTTTGTGGTTTCTTTTCTTTGTTTTCTTTTTGCTTTCTTTGCTTTTTCTATGGAATATCTGATGCAAAATGTAATGCTCTAATGATGCAATGATTTTGTTCTTTTCCTTTTTTATGAAGTGCGAATATGATGCCAATGCAATGAAAAGATTTCTGCTTTTTCTTCTTTACTATTTTCTTCTATGAAATGCAAGTATTAATATGGTGCGACTGATGTGGAACGTTTTTTTTTCTTTTTACTATGTGATGAATGCACAAAATGTGGAGATGCAAATGTAATGCTTTGATGCATATGCTATAATGCCTAGATGCATGAGGTAAACATTTTTGTGATGATGAGATGCGAGACTTCGAATGCAAGGAATTTGAGATGATTATTGACCATTCTGTTGAAAAATTGAATTTGATTCAAACTCTGGTGTTCTCAAGGTATTTATTTGCAAACAAACTCACTTGTTTTCTCTTTCTTTCCATGATGACTGAATTTTAGATATCACGTAAACAACTTGTGTCCTCTCCTTTGAAGCATTATCTAGTAAACATGCATAGGAGTGCAAATGTGAATGAATGAGTCAGTTAACTTGGAATTGGTTTAGGGCATGGACATTTATGGCAAGTGAAGGAATGACAGACATGGTTATTGCCGAAGCTTATGAGGGACCAAGAGATACAAGATTGCCCCAATTCAGGTCTTTGACGAGTGAATAATTTGCCCCTGTCTAGTGGTGACAACAACCAGGGGTGTAGAAGATGATGAATTGGGAACGCTTCGGCTCTTGGGATGAAAGCTGGAATGAAAAGGGTTTTGCTTCAACCCACAGAATTTGATGTTGCCCCAGTCATAACGAGGACAAAGCTGCCCCAATCAGAATGACAAGGTCTTATTTAGGATAGTGAATTGAGAGATTGCCCCGGTGAGGTTTTTATGGAAACGAATGAGGTGAAGGAATGGGAATGCACTCGCCCCACTTTGGAATGACATTGACAACTGGAGTGACATGGGATGGGCATTGAACAGACTTTCCCAAGACTAGGGTGTGTGGGTGGTGAAGAGAATGCCCCAACTTTTGGGTCTGAGTGGTATTCTCAGTGCAAATCTTTGGTTCTCTACTGATGTCTTGACTTTTGGTGCGAAAGAATCCTTACCTGGTGATCACTAAACCTTGTTTTAATGCATCTTGAATGTGTTTTGGAGTGCAAGTCCCTCTTTTTTATTTTGTCAGCTTTCTTTTTTCTGACTGTTCGTTTTTGTTTCCTCAGTTCTCTTTTTTCTGAGGGTTTATTCTTTCTTGATCAGCTTTCTTTTTTCTGATCGTTTGTTTTTCTTTTGAGCAAACACATTGTACATAGATAAGCTTGTTCGTCCTAAGATTAGAATTCGAGTGAACAAAAGCAACCGGTCATTGATCGGAATGGACTTTTCGGGATTGTGGTGTTTTGTGGAGGAAAGAGGGTTAGGCTTAATGAAGTGTTTGAGGCTAAAGGGAGGATGAGTTTTGTTCGGCGTTGATTGACGGTTAATGGTCTATGAGGAAGATGGTTATTGGGCTTGTTTGGGCTCTGTTAAAGCAAATTCGTGTCTCATGGTAGAATGACTAAGGGGTTTGATGTTGAGGCCAAAGGAAGTGTTTGAAAGTTTATGGAATCAGGTGTTGGAATGGTAGAGTGTTTGAAGGTTTATTTAGACAAGGATCTCTTGTATTTTGTGGTAACATGTACCAGCTCACCACTTTATTTTCTTTTGTTTTGGGATTTTCATTTTTGAATCCCCTTTTTTTTCTCTTTTTCCCTTTTTTTTTTATGATTCTTTTCCTTCTTCGACTCGGGTGAGCTGATAAAAAGTGATGCACTGTTTTTTTATTTGGGGTGATCCTTGTCTAGGGTGATTTTTGGATTTTGGTTTTTCTTGGCTCAAGGTGAGTAGGAATGGGACTTTCTGGGATTTTGGGGTTTTTGAGGAGATGGCCAAACTTCATTTCAAATCCCGATTGCTTATTTTTATAAGATTTAACTTTAGAACAATAATTTATCTATCTTCATGTGTTTGCTCTTTTTTCCTTTTTTGTGCCCTAATTTTTGCCTGGACCGCTCTTTGTGAGTTTTCAGTCCACCGGGCGCTCCTTTTTGCCTAGGCCGCCCTTTGCGGGTTTTCAACCTAGCGAGCTTGTTTTTTTGTTTATTATATTATTATTATTATTTTTTTGAGAGACTTGCACTGAAGGAATATGATATTAATCAAGGGGAATTAATGATCACAGACTTGCCCCTGCATGGAGGACTTGAACCAAAAGTCAAATACGCACTGATGGGGAGAATATGCACTTTATGGGTGGACGGGGCGGGACTAGACTTGGACGGGAAACTGTGGTAAGGGAGGAAAACCAACGGACTCAAACAAGAGAATGTACTCATAGCATGCACGCTCATTAGAAGAATGCTTCACAGAGAGTTAACATCAGTTAAAAATTTGTTTTTTATTTGATACACTATTTCAGTCTTTTGTCATAGAATGGATGGGATGCAGTGCTTTTGAAAGAAATGCAAATGAGCTACTGATTTGAAAAACTGCGTGCCTTGGAACACCTTGAGTTTGCAACCGAGTAAGGGTAAACTTTTTCAAAAAGGATGATTGTTTCGCAAGAACGTCTCGCTTCTCATCACAACTCTTATTTTATGCAATGAATGAATGAACAAATTATGATATGCAAGTATGATGCAAATGCATGGAGAATGACCACTCGAAGAGTGTGGCTTATTAAATAATTTTGTTATTTTTAATGCAAGACGAAATATGGAATGCCAATGTGAATGATGCAAGAATGATGCCCCTTTTTTTTTCAAAATGATTTTTGATTTTGATTTTTTATTTTATTTTTTAGAGTCGAGACAAGGTACGAAATACCAATGCCCCCTTTTTCTTTTGAATGATGAAAGATGCAAGAATGATGCTTTTTTTCTAAATGATTTTTTTTTTTAGAGGCAAGGCAAAGTATGAAATGCCAATGCCCCTTCCTTTTTTGAAAGATGCATGTATGGAGGAATGATATATTTGAACCAAAGTGATGAGGTTAATGAAATGGTGCATGAATGCTACATTTTGAATAAATTTGATGATGATTTTTATTCATGATTATGAATGAGATGCTTTCTTGTTTTCATTTTTGTGCAATGAAATGCATGATACTCACAATGATTTTCTTTTTTGTTTTTTAGTTTTGGAACATGATTTTGAAAATTATTTGGAGATGCAAATGATTTATTGGAAAAAAGGTTTTAGAAAAATGTGCTTGACGGGGTATGACCCGCTCCTACGTATCCCCATTGTAATGAGGAATCAAAGCTTACGTAGTTCTACTGTGTCTTTTTTGAAATAATGCTTATGCATGAATGTCTCATCTTGGATGAACTTGACGAGGATTTTTTTTGCATGATTATAAATGAAATGCTTATGCTATGCAGATGATAATTATTTTTTTGTTTTATCTTTATGTAATGAAAGGGAATGCAAGATGAATTTTTTTTTCAAACTTTTGTTAGATGCAAATGCAATGGTGCGAAACGATGTGAATGCGAAATGATGTGGATGCGAAATGATGTGTCATTTACATAAAAAGAGGGTAAGAAAATAATGATATTATTTTCTACGATTTTGAAATAGAGTTTAAGAAAAAGGAATGCCTAAACTAATGCAACAAACAAAGGCGTGCCCCCGTGTCCTACAAAGGGTGGGAATCCTAGGGTCTAAAGTCGACGAAAGGGGTAATCCTCCCATGTAGGTTCTAATCACTTCCTTACAATGGCAACCAAGAGCTAAAGTCTCTCTCATGATGGCACCCACAATCGTAGAAAGCTACCGAGTGTGAGGCATCATGACAAAGCGCACTCTTGGGCGGAACTTTCATGAGAGCCATACAGACAAAGGTCTACGAATGGCAGTCACTAATCGTTCCCACTCTCCTAGGTTTTTGTTCAGACCTTGGGTTTTAGGCCCCACTCAATGCTCACAAGTATAGGATGTGAAGTGTGTGTCGAGGGCACAACACCTAGGAATAACTACCCTTCCCCACCTGCAAATGAAAATCCAGAGCAGTCCAGACAAATAGCATGTTGTTTATCCTAGGGTTCAATATCGATCCAATATAAACTAATCTAGGGTGCCAATAACAATGCACTACTTACCTCAAGAAAGGGAGCAAAGAAGAAGGGGACATGATAAGAAAGGGGAAGTATGCATGTGCTTACCATAGGAAAGGGAGCAGAGAAGAAGGGGACATGATAAGAAAGGGGAAGAAATGCATGAGGGAACTAAGCAAAGAAGTAACTATCTATTGCAAAAGCAAACATAGAATAAGAATGCACATGGATGTAACATGCTTATGAAAAAGGAAGAAGAAGAGAGGCAAAGCAAGATATTCAAATCAATCATATAAACCACACATTTAATTAATTAGGCTTGACCCACTTTTGAAAAAAAAATGTTTTTTTTTTTGGTTTCCCCAGTGAAGTCGCCAGCTGTTGCGCCCGAAAAAGTCCCCGAGGGAGAGCCTTCCTCGTTCACAACTTTTCCTAAGACAATGAAGCCGCCACCAATATTTATTAAGGAAAATATTAGGAAAACCTTTTTGGAAAGCGATTGGCCTTTGAAAACTGAGAGTTTTGGGTTCGGGTGTCGGTTACGCGCGGGGAAGGTGTTAGCACCTCACACGTTCTCTCTACTGAGAGGGAACCTTTAATTAAATGTGTGGTTTTAAATGTTGATTTGAAAAATATCTAATTTGCCTCTTTATTTCTTATTGAAAATGAATTAAAGAACTTAATAAAAATTTTTATTTTTGGAGAGAAAGAAAAAAAAAGGGTTTTTAGAAAGAAGTGCTTGACGGGACATGGCCCGCTCCTACGTATCTCCCGGTGCGATGGAGAATTCAAAGCTACGTAGTTCTTGGTTGTCTAGAAAACGGTTTTTGTTTTTTATCTTGTTTAATTTGTGAAAATTGAGCTTTCACGATGATTAATTGAGCAAAGGCTCCAAGTGACCACCGTTAGCACTCCATTGTTAATAATCATGCAAGCAAAGGCTTCGCAAGACTACTAACAAAGTTTTTGATTTAGGACGAGTATTAGCAAATGATTAAACTAGCAGAGGCTATGATGAATCACTACTAAATACTCAAAAAAGAGAGTTGTACCGTTAGTCAAACGAACATAGGTTCTGATGGACTATTGATAACAATTTGTTTAAAAATGATTTTTTGTTTGTTTTATGAAAATGATTTGTCTATGGTTGCGAAAAGGATTTTTATTCGTTGCGCTTGACGAGAACGTGGCTCGCTCCTACGTATCCCAAATGGGAATCAAAGCGACGTAGTTCTGACGAGCCCTGAAAAGGTTTTTTGTTTTTTTATCTTGTTTAATTGTGAAAATCAAGCTTTCATGATGATCAATTGAGCAAGGGCTCCAAGTGATCACCACTAGTGCTCCATTGTTAATAATCATGCAAGCAAAGGCTTCACAAGACTATTAACAAAGTTTTTGATTTACGAGTTTTCGCAATTGGATTGATATTTGTTTAGGGAAAAGAAAATCTGATATTTGGGAAAAAAGATTTCGTGAAAAAAATAAATTCATTTAGGGGAAAGAAACAAAATTTAAAAAAAGAGAAACATGGGGGGCAGCAGTAAAATTGGGTGCAGTTTGCAGGAAGGGAGTTGTATTATTAGAACTGGGTGTGAAAAGCAGCAGCCCAGTTAGTATTTTATAGACAGGCCTGTGTGGGCTGGTTGGTCTGCGAATGGGCCTATCAAAAGGGGTGTTGCGTTTATTAAACATGGGGTGTAGGTATCAATCCAAACTATTAATTTTTGTTTTGAAATATATAAATCAGTAAAAATAATAAAAGGAGTATAAAAGGAAACATCTAATTTTGCTGGAACCCTAATTTCCTTAATCCTTCAGCGGCGCCCATCTTCCCCAAAAATGTCAAAACCTAATTTTTCCTCCCTCTCTCTCCTTGTTGCGGCCGCGTCTCTTCTTCCTCTTCCCCCTAACTTCGTTTTGCTTCCTCTCTCACTGCTCTGTGTCCGCCTCTCTCCTCCTCTCCTCACCAAATCGTTTTCTTCTCCCTCTCACTGTCGCTAATGGCCGAAATGGGCGAAGGGGTGTTGTTTTTGGTCGTGGTCGTGAACGACGTTCGCGGTGGAAGGGAGGGAACAGTGAGAGAGTTGGGGTGGTTGTTGTTCCGGCGGTGGTTGTTTGGGTGGTTTTGCGGTGGTTTACGATGGTGGTGATGGGTGGCTCGGTGGTGGCTGTTGGTGGGGTTGGGAGGTACGGTGGTGGCTGTTGGGGGCGAGGTTGTTAGCTACGGTTTGGTGGCTCACCGGAGCTTCGCCGGAGAAGACGAAGTCTCAGGCGAAAACTTCAAAGGTCAGTTTTTTAATTTTTCTCTTAGTTTCGGTTTTCATTTTTTTCTGTTTCGTTTTTTGATCCTCTTCTTCCCTATGCCTCTATTATTTGTTCATGATTTTGTCTCAGTTACTATCTTTTGAAAAAAAAAACAAAAACCGATTAGTATGTTCTATGCTATGCTGAACCCGAATCCTATTGTGAAAATAACCATACAAACCCTCTTTTGATTTTTTTTTTTTTTTGATATTCTGGTTGAACAGGAAACAAGAAATGATGTTAATAGCAATGCTGTTGTGGTCGCTATATTTTTTTTAACAGTTTAATATACAAATATGACAGATCTCTATGTATGTTTTTTTTTGATTTAAGGATAAAACCAACCTATACTCCAGCTTCTAATATGTCTCTTTGTGTGCTTGCCTGACTGTGATTATAACTGCTACTGTGCTTCCTGCTACAGTTTTTTTTTGTCCTCCTGACTGCTGCTCCTTCCCTCTTTTATATTTAGGAACTCAGAACTGTGTTTGGTGAATTAGGGTTTCAATGTGAAACTCTTACCCTTTTTTTTGTGATTTTCGCAGTATTATTTCTGCCTCGAATTCCCTGTCCTGCTACTGCTGTTTGACTGCTAATTTATACTGCATTTTTAGGTTTGGGCATTAATTGCTTTTGACCGGGCTTTGAATTATTTTTTCAGGTTTTGGAGCGGATCGACCTAGGCCCAGCAGCTTGGGGAGCAGCTGCTGGAAACCCTGAACTTGCTGCTGCTGCCTATTATTATTTGCATTTTCGGATTTGTATTTTTGGTATTTTTAGTATTATCATTTTTTGTATTTTTGGACTTTTGGATATCTTGGACACTATTAAATTGTAAATAAACAATAAATATAATTTTTTGACATTTTTAGACTATATTTACTAATGAAAATAGACAAAGTAAAAATAATAAAAGAAAATTGGGCCAAATACAAAAGTGATATCGGACCCAATCTAGACCAGTGTGTGAGAACGAGGCCCCAATAGAATAAATAAGCTCGTTGACCACTAAACACTAAAATTATCTCAGAATCGCGTTCTTAAGCCCAAATTGAAATGACAAGCCCAATCGCGAGAAAAATGACTTTGTCAGTCCCAATTAGGTTCGACTAAATCCAAATACGAAGATTAAATTGAAGAACGCACGAAAAGATCGATCATTCGCGTGCATGCCTAATTTAAAACAACGGTATTTCGATTTAGTTGAACAGGAGTAATTGAAATTGGTCAGGGTTAGTAACTGAGACGCCGTACTGATAATTCTCGTAACCACGCGACTTCAAAACACGATTTAAGTAAAATAAACGACTAAAACTAGAAGACGGACAAAATTGGGGTATAACAGTCTTTTAACTAGAAAATAAAAAAAATCATCAGGCATTCATAATAGAATACAGTCATTATCTTCATCCCATTATCATGGTACCAACATGCATCTCATCATCTAGAAAATAACAAAATATCATATTTTTTAAATTACTTTATCTTGCATGGCCATACACCAAAATGAGAAAATAATATCACCTTGATATTATAAAAAAAATTACATTCATTCATTATTTCATTCAAACGTATTACTCTTCTTCATGCATCATAAAAAATAATAAAAGCTCTTTATTCCAAACCACCTCAAACGCATCAGTCATCCATGCATGAGTCATTTTCTAAATATAAATAAAAAACAAAAAGTCATTCATCATCCAAAATATATTTCAGTTAGCAATAAACGACGATTTGCATCATCTGCATGCTATACTGTCTCCAAAAAGTAAAAAATCGTTTAGAATAGCTGATCTTTCCAGGAGATCATTCCTTTCACGCAGTTCACGCATTTGCGTTTTCATCATACATATTCATCATCACGTGCATTACATTTTTTTCTAGAAAAGAGTAGAAAACAATCATGAGCACAATTTCAAAAATTGTGAACATCTCATGAGCATCATGCATATACATTATCATGTGTTCATCCGTACAAAAAACATGAGCATTAGCTTTTTCAAAATTTTGATGAGAGGAGGCGAAGTGGAGTATGTTTCTTTTGGAAAAGCTTAGCTAATCAATGTCGAACTTAGTTGCAAACTCAAGGTGTTCCGAGACACCCCATTTCCAAAAATTTCCAATGTTTGCAGCTCGTCCACAATTTTTGTCAGCAAGATGATACATCCCATCCATCCCATGATACAAGATCAAAATGGTCCATTTTGTTAACTAATGTGAATATCAAAAATTTCTTCTTTCATACTTTCAACTAATGTTAACTCTCTATGAAGCCTTCTTATGGTGAACTTGTATGCAACGTGCATTTATTCTTGTCTGAGTCAGTTAATGTCCACGTCTTTCCATCGTATCATCATCCATTTACACGTCCAGTCCCACCCCGACCACCCAGTGCATATTCCCCACACAACCTAGTTAACTATTTGGTTTGTTCCCAATGATGAAATTTCATGAGCTAACCCTTTAGGCCCCATGCAGGGGCAAATTTGTGATCACTAGATACCTTGTCAACGTTGTATTCCCCTGGTGCAAGTCCTTTGCAAAAGCAAAAGAAAAAAATCAAATTGAAAAGGCCTGTTAAGCTGAAAACTCGCCAGAGCAGCCTAAGCAAAAATTAGGGCATAAAAAGAAATGAAAAAGAGCGGATATATAAAAATAAATAATTTCTGTCCTTGAATTAATTTTTGAGAAAACAAGCAATCATGATTTGAAATGAAGTTTGGTCGCCTTCCCGTACCCTAAAAAAAAGGGGGTTCTTTACTACCCCTTTGAGCAAAAAAAAATCAAAAAAATCTTTCAGTCACCCTAGACAAGGTTCAATTCCACATCAAAAATGGTGTGTCACTTTTATCAGCTCACTCTACTCAAAAGAAAAAGAAAGAGAAAAAAGATCACAAAAAAGAAAGTGAAATTCAAAAAAGATGATTGAAAAAGAAATCCTTAGAGAAAAAGGCAAAAGCAGTAGAAATTGTGAGCTGATACATAAAATCACCAAACACATAAGATATCCTTGTCCGAATAAACCCACAAACATTAGGTATGTTCATAACCATTGAGCCTCTAGCACTTCTCTGAACCTACTTATCTTTTAAAAGGTCATTGCATCAATAAACCATCAAACACCTCTCTGAGCCCATTTGAGCCTATACTCCACAAGCCCATAACCATTGACCACATTACCCATAATCTTTGACCACATTACAAACCCCTAACCATTGGCCATGCTACGACCCTAACAAGTCCATGCGGATCAATGGCTGATTGCTTTCGTTTTCTCAAAGATTTAATTTTAGGACAAGTAAGTTTATTTATTTACAATATATTTGCTGGAAAAAAAATCAAAAAAGAAAGTTAAAAAAAAATCAAAGGGGCTTGCACTCCAATATTCATTCAAATTGCACTGATATCAAGACAAGGTTTAGTGATCACCAAGTGAAATTTTCATCGTATCAAAAACTCAGGATTATCATAGTCTGTGGGAGTCACCTTCAAAGGGCCAAAAGTTTAGACTGGGACCATCACCTAGATCCCAAAGTGGGGCAGTCCCTTCACCTTTCATGCTTCTCGAACTTAGGGAAATTTTCCAGCATCCATCCCATTCATATACCACATCCAATCCATATAGCCATACGACCAATTCCAAAAACCCATGACCCTAACTCAGTCACCTTTCACAACCCCACTAGAAGCAATCATTTGAAATACCATTTCAATCCCGTCACCCTTCACTCACCTAAAGTCGGGGAAATTCTCCCTACGCCCATCTCATTCCCTTGTCATATCCACATCCACAAAACCATACCGATGAATCTTCTCAACCCATTATCCTAAATACAGCCTTCCGCAATGTTACTCGAGTCGGGGCAACCTTGTTCTCGTCAAGATTGGGGCAACACCAAACGACGTGGGTTGAGACGGAATCTCTTGTTTTCCACCCTTCATTCCAAAGTCATGGTATTCCCAATTCATTATTGCCTCTACACCCCTAGCTGTTGTCATCACTAGACAGAGGCAATTTATCCACTCACCATCATCAACTCTAAATTGGGGCAGTACCACATTTCTTGAGTTGGGGAGGACCTACCTTTCATGGCTTTGGCAAAAACCTACCATTCGTCCCCTCACTTGTCATTTATCCCTTCATCTGTCATACCCTAAATCTAGAGCCAAGTTAACTGACTCATTCATCTATACTTGCATTACTATACGTGTTTGCTAAACAAAGCTTCAAAGAGAGAGAACACGAGTTAATAACGTGATCATCATGGGACACCATCATAGGAGAGCAAAATAAGCGAGTCTGCAAATATAGCCAATTACTTTTGCACATCAGTGTCCGTGAATAACAACTTTGAGATTGTCGTGTCTGAGTTCAAGGAATGATTGTTTCAAAAGATTCACTTCTTTTCCTCTCGCATCAAAAGTCTCATATCTCATCATTACAAAAAAGAAAAATCTTTCTGCATCATCAACCAAATCATAGCATGAATCATTCCACCATGCAATCATGCATCCACCATAGCATTTGCATCAAAGTATTACATTCGCATCATATTCACATTCGCATTGCATGCATCGAGAAAAGAAGCGAAGTAAATAAGAAAAAGCAAAAAGAAAAATCCATCCATTACATTCATCATCACACCTAAAAATTAATCACTACAGTCACATTCACATCTCCTACACTGTTTGTCAACTTTCTCATCCCATCAGGTTCAACACCCATGGCATACCCATTTCATTCATCATCCCACCAGATACCAATCATTGCACGTTCGTCACATGCATAACATTGTTTGCTTCGATAGATGTGTCAAGTGCCGGTCTCATCGTTGCCAAAAAAGTTTTTTTACATCACTAATCATATCATTGTGCCATGCATTCGCGTGTTTTCCTTTATTCACCATGGCATTTGCACCAAAGCATTACATTGGCATCACATTCGCACTTTGCATTTCATACACTCACTACAATAAGGAAAAAAGGCAAAAAAGCAAAAAGAGAAAAAATCGCTCATTCCATTACATTCATCATTCCACCAGAATTAATCAGCACAATCACATTCATATCTTATCTGCATTCACATACGTTGTTTGTCAACCTCCATGTCCCATCAACTTCAACTCACATCACCTGCCACGTTTCATTCATCCCATCGGACACCTACCATTTCACATACCTATATTGCACGCATACATCATTCATTGCATTTTTAGACATGCCAAATATAGTTAGCTTTCCCCTTCTCAGGTAAATGCATTCATTAGGTATGTTCTAGGCAAGTACGCCATGTGTCAATCCAAAAAGTTTGTTCCCTCAAAGTCGGTGCTCCAAGCGCTGGTCTCATATCACAATTCAGAGTCCCAGTACTCTTGCTGACCCCCAGTGGTCCTTCAGAGCCCAAGCGCTCCTTCAGACCATCAATGGTCCTTCAATCCAGATCGCACGTCGCGTTATCGAGCAACCGACGGATCATCCGACCCCAGGTCCTTTAGTTCAATTCGAATTAACACGTCAAAGCAACGACTTCGAACTCTACCTTCAGATCACTATGTCGACACTGAGCGCGACCGATCATCCGACCCCGGGTCCTTCAGACTAGCTGTGTCCGCCTAAAAAACACAGTGCACGTCCTTCGAAGTGAGCAAATCAGGTCAACGACCTGACCTTGCCCCCATGGCCATTCGAAAAAGGCGACCCCCCAAGCAGACCGTTTTACTAGTACCATTGCTAGTTCGCGCTCCATCAGACCCATTGGTCCATCATGCTTAGGCATGCCCTTCAGACCCCGTCGGTCCTTCAGTTTAACTCCAATCAATGCGCCAAGCATCGACTGCATTTAGACCATCAGAGCCCCAGTGCTCCTTCAGATCCCCGGTGACCCTTATTTACTTTTATTCTATGTCAACCCATTATCTTTCAATAATTTCTAAAAAATAGTCTTGACACAATTAGTGTCTTTTTATCTTTATTTCAATTTTACTCGGGAAATTTGGAAACCCTTCAGATTTCCTAGTAAAATATAAATAAAGACGGGCAGCTGTCATACCCTAATTTTGTCCGGCTAATTTAAAGTTCACTAGAAAATCCAAAATATTGTTTTTGTCGTTTATGTGTGTCGTTCTCAGTCGTGTATAGGTGTGTTACTTCTCATTGGTGCGCGTGTGCTATTGTTAATAATGTACACATTTTTGTCCCCGTTGCGGACGGGTGTTCGTGTCTTGTTGTGTACAAGTGTTTATTTTGGTACGCAAATTCGCGTATTTTCGCAACTCGTCGTGTACGTATGTTTATCGTCGTTGTTATCAGTTTAATTTTGTTATAAAAATCTAATAAAAATCAGATTGTGAATAAATGCTTTTTTATTTTTATAATCAGTTTTTTTTTACAAAGTCAACTTTAGTACACATGTATAGACAAAATTTAAATACAAGAAAGTACAAAAATTAAAATCAAAATAAAATAAAAAAGGGGCAGGAAGCACTGCTGCTGCCATTTGAAGAATTAGGCCAATGCTAATTTCTTCTTGCTTCTTTGTCATTTTCCCAATTTGCTCCAACAGGACAGCTTTGCAGGCACCACCCTGCTGCTGCTGCTCCTCTACTCCACTAACCTCCTCTGCTCCACTAACCTGTACCATGGACACAAAACAACAGATATACAGCAGATCAAAAACAACCACTCCCTCTATAAAAGGAGGCGAGCAGCAACAGTACATGGGGGGGACAATTCTGAGAAACAAAAAAAGAGGGGAAAATACACGGAGGCAAAAACAGTAAAGGGGGGAGACAGTAAAAAAACCATGAGTATAGTAGAATGAGTGAGGAATATTAATAACAAAGAGAAAAAAGAAGCAAAGAAATAGTAACAGAGAGAGAATCATTTCCTCCGGCCTCCATTACCTTCGGCGACCACCGCGAACCACCACCACGACCACACCCCTACTCTGCCCTCTCGATCTCCCTCATATTCCCCCTCCTCAAAATCTCTCTACACCCTTTAGAATACCACCTTACAGCACCCCCTCACCGCCGGAACACCAATGCGACAACGCCACCACAATCACCTCTGTCAACACAACTCGCCGTCGTAGTCCTCCATCTCACCCACAACACCACTGTCAACCTTCACCGTAACCACTACAAAACCACAACAACCATCGTCTCATCACAACCTCTCTCCGAGACAACCACCCTCTCGGCCACCCACAACAACCACCGTCTCATCACACCCTCTCACCGTCGCCTCGCCTCCCCCAAACGGCCACACCTCCGTCACCGCCGTCGACCACCAAACAACCACCACGTCTTTTTCTCTAAAACTACCCACAACACCACCCTCAGGACCCCGTTTCCCCTCTCGCCGTGGTTGTAACGCCCCAAAAATATTTATCTACTTATTTAATTAAATAAGGTGCGTGTGGTAGGAATAATATTTTTGTATTCACTTGTTTGATTTATTAATTGTTTATTAATTAATTGGGGGTTGTTATGTGATAAAAATAATATAGGGAATATGTGTAATTGAGTTGATGTGTTAGTGCATAATGGGTTAGAAATAATTAAGTGGAGTGGGTGAGCCCACAAGGGTATGCGAAGTGTCCAAGGAAAATAGCCCATAGAGTGTGATGCTTACTTATGTGAATTAGGTTAGGATTTTGTATGACAATTAGAAACCAAAAACTCGAATAGAAGTGAGAGGTGAGGAGAGAGGCGGCGGCTAGCATCAAGAGAGAGAGAGGAGAAAACGTGATCATCAAGCATCAAGGGAGAGGGATAGGCGTAGCACTCAAAGGAGAGAAGGAAGGCTAAGATTTCACTCTTCTCCTAATCTAGGGTTTCGACTTGTACATCCTAAGGTAAGGGTGAGATTCATGTTTGATAATGTTTCATAGGAAGGGTTGTATGAGAGTTAGGGTTGTGGGTAGTCATCATGTGTGTTGCATGTCTATTGGATATTTGATGATTTGATTTGAGTGATATGAACATGCATACTATGCCTTTGATGATTTACTTTGATGATTTACCTTGATGATCCATTGATTTCTCCTATCACATGATTGATACCCTATGCTAAATGTTATGTTTGATCCATCATCCCCTTAGTTGATCGAGTTTCCAATATGTAATTGTTGACATATGCCTATGCGCTGTGAGATTTTATGATGATTGATTCCCTATGTGACTCTACGTGATTTCAGGCCTAGGTGAGCACCCTTATGCGAATTGATTTGATATGTAGTCTTGTGTATTTGCCATGTACTGAATGATGTTTTGTGTGATTAACGTGAACAAGTCCTAAAATTAGAATATGCCTCACCATGATCTTAAAAGATAAGGAATCGTATGTGTTTTCATGAGATGCTGAAAACTGTTTTCAAAAATGTTGTTGCCACCCAGAAACTGTTTCTAAAGATGCCGAATGTTCCAAAACTGTTTCCGAAAACTGTGTTGCTATTCCAAAACTGTTTCCGAAAATCACTATGGTTGTCCCTAATTTTATGCATCGTTCCAATCCTTATGGAAAATCCCTATCTTTAAGATGTGACCCTATTTTATGGGTTGTTGCCAATTTTTGTGGAAGAATCCCTATCTTTAAGATGTGACCCTATTTTATGGGTTGTTGCCAATTTTTGTGGAAAAATCCCTATCTTTAAGATGTGACCCTATTTTGAGGAAAATCCCTAATTAAATGAAGCAATCCTATTTTTGTGGAAAAATCACTCTCTTTACGAAACCAAGCCTAGTTGTGGATTATTACTAAATGATTGCGAGTCATCCCTAGTGTTGTAGTCGCCCCAATTTGTGGAATGTCTCCTAGTGCCTTAGTGCCTAATGTCGTTGTTTTGTTATTCCGTTGTCAAGTTGTCGTCGTTGCCTCGTTGTTGCCTAGGATGTGAATTGTGTTGTCGTGTCTATATTGTGGTTAATACACCACGTTGGGTTGCCCATTTACGGGCATGGATTATATTGACGTTGTTGTTGTCTTGGGTACCGCCGAATGGACCAAGTTATATTGTTGTTGATATGTTGTTATTATTGCTGCACACGTTGGATTGCCCCATTTCCGGGCATGGTCTATGTTGTTGTTGTTGTCATGTTGTTGTTTGCCAGGTTGTTGTTGTCATTGCGTCGCATGCACATCATTTGCATATGGGGATAGTTGGCCCCGACACGTTGGATTGCCTCATTTGGCATGGATTAAGTTGGAAGCCTCATTTGGCTGGACCCGGTACCACATGCATTATAGGGTAGTTGGCCCTCTGTTGAGTCGCATTTGCATTTGCACTGCATGATTGAAGTCACCGACGGTGGTGACATGTCCTTGTTGTATACCTATTGTTGTGATCATGTAATGACCATCATGTTGTTGTAAGTTGATTGTCGTTGTTGTAGATTAACCGATTGTTGTCGTATGCTGACTGTTGTGGCTACAACTAAGCGTGATGATTCCCTGATATCCCGACTTGTGCATACAATCTTTCATATGATCCCTTATCCGATGTGATATCTCACCCCTTTTGTGGTTGTTACTTTTATAGGTGAGCCCGAGTGAAGATTGTAGTCTTCCTTTCGTCTGGTGTCGTCTGCTCTGATAAGTAGCACTTGGGGAAGGGTCGATTACTGTGTTTACTTATATTTCAGTTGATGTTGAATCTTTTAGTAATTGGTACACTTTGCACCTTGTCGGTTGTTGATGTTTTGACGATGTTGAATATTTCCGTTGCATGTTTTGAGAAAACTACGAGGTTTTGTTTTACGTTGAAAAATGCGACACTCTTTTGGCGCGAAAAACTCTGATAAATTATGAATAAAACGATGGGTAGAAAAGGGTGTTACAGTGGTCTCATTTTCCTCCCTCTGCCGTCAAAACACTTCCTCCGTCATCCTCATCGTCGCCACCAAACGGCGTTTCCACGCGCCTAACCGTGACCTCCGGTCGCCGTCGCCACCAAGCGATGTTTCCACGCGCATCTTCGTCGTCCTCTGCTCGTCGCACCACCATCCCTCTTCCCTTTCCCGTCGTCTTCTCTCACTCTCACCCTCCACCTCTCGTTCGCGTTCTCTCTTTCTTTTCTCTCTCTGCTTGCGAAATTTTTCTCTCTCTTCCTTTCATTTTCTGAAACGGCGCTGAAGAGCCAAGAGGAAAGAATTAGGGTTTGCTGAAACCCTTTGTTTTCTTTTATATACCATCCCTATTTTCTTTCTATTTTAAATTAAAAAATTCAATAATCAGATTTATTTGCGTACCCCCTGTTTTTAAGAATACAACTCCTTTCTATTCATCAGCCAATGTCGCAGACTGGCCCAAAGCGAACTGGCCCTTTTTTTCACACCCCATATTTTTATATACGACCCCTGTTTCTAAACGCACTCCCCCTTTTTAATAGCTTGCACCCCCTGTGCAAGCCCATCTTTTAGGGTGCAGCCCAGTTCACAGAAAATGAACTGGGTTTGTTTCCTACACCCACTACTTTAAAATGCAACCCCTTTTGCTAATTACTCCCCATTTTACTACTACACCTCCTGCTTCTTCCCTTTCTTTTTTAAAAAATTTCTTTTCCGTAAATAAATACTTTCTTCCACAAACCTATTTTTCCCCAAATAACAAATAAACGTTATCCACAAAAATGGGTTGTTACTAATGGTCACTCTGAGCTTAGCTTGTTTGACCGTTAACAACAGCTTTAGTTTTCAAACGAGCTATGAGTGACGACCACTCTGAGTTTTACTTGTTTGGTTGTTATGAATATCTCTCCCAATTTCAAAAATAATTAAAAAAACACCAAACGCACAAACTTTTTCTACCAAGAACTACGTGTGATTTGATTCTCTACCAGGAGATACGTAGGAGCAGAGGGCGGCCGACCTCTGTCAATTGCATTAATAAAAAACCCTTTTTTTTCTTTTAATCCTTTTCTCTCCTATTTCTCAAAAAGTGCAAAAAATAACTAACTGTTTATCGAGTCTTTTTTTATTATTATAAGGGTAAAAGACATTATTTTTGAATTAATAAATGTTTACACATTTAGTTAAAATGTAACCTTCCTTAGGAAGGATGTCGTAGGGTGCTAATACTTTCCCTACGCATAAACGACTCCTGAGCCTAAACCTGGTCCGCAAAACCTCCTTATCCACTCAATATGGATTTTCCAATGTTTGCCCTTAAACTAAACTTTGGTGGCGGCTTCATTTCAAGAACTTCGAAGAATCCCTCCTCCGGATTTTTCGGTCGCTACAGTCAGAGGGAAAATCTGACATTTGATTTCGCTCGGGACATTCCGATACTGCATCACCGTGTCGAAGTAGTCGAGGTGGCGATCCGGGTCAGCGGTCCCATCGCACATCTTCAGACCGCCAGGGGCTTCTCAAGGTGCCTTGGTACCGGGAAGAAGTCTATCTCGTCGGTGAAGGGTCCCTTCCTGGCCGTCGATCTTGCCCTTTCGGGAGATCGTCGGGTAGCCCGTCTGGTCGGGGATCTTCGGGAGTGTGGGCCACGAGCTCGATGCCCTGGAGATCTCTCCCGGCTTAAGGAGTGCCGCCTTGGAGATGAGGATGCCAAAGACGAGCTCTGATTAGGGGAACCCTCGGGATTGTAGGTGTCGTCGTACTCGCTTGGAAGAGTCCCCGATCCTTGTCCCCTCCTGCGCCGAGGAGGAGATCGGAGATGATGCCTTCTCCAGGCCGGAGACCGGTGACGCCTTTGACCATACGTCTCCCTGCTGGGAGAATGGTATTGGGGAGATGAACGGTCTGGGATATTACGAGCACGGATCTCGGCAATTTCGCCCTCGAGCTGTGTGTAACGTTGACTTCTTTCTTGCTCCGCCGCTGCCTGCCTCGTCAGCAGCTGGACGAGCTGTTGAACAGCATCGGTCGGTACCTGAACGGTCTGAGGAGGTGGTAGAATTCGAGCCGGGACTATCGCTCTGGACGAGTTATGCCCACGTGTCGAGCTAAGAGGGAGCGTGACTGCCACTCCTTCCGGGGTTTCTTATTGTGGGTCATGTCTCACTATCGCACTTGAGATCATTCTTTGACGTAAAACCGGAGCCATTACTGGTTTGGGGGAGTGGGGAAGGAAATGAAGTATAAGATGCTCCCACTGTGGTCGCCAACGTTCTGTACCTTACCTCGAGACTGGTATCCGATCCTAGATGCCTAGTCCGATCCGAGATAGTTGGTAATCAAGTTCCTGGTCAATCCGAGTTTGGCTCCGATCCGGGGTGGTAGGTACCTGCAATGACACTCCGACGCTCAAGTCAGCAAGTGGACTGATTGCAAGTTAGATGAATGGAGAGTATGTACCTTTAATGCTAGCATTGAATGCTTATTTATAGGTTTTGGGGATCAATGGGAACCATTGGATCTAGGTCTTTAATCTCCCACATTGGTTGATGGATTTGCATTTGGTGTTGGGCCTTAAGCACAAAGGCCCAATCCGTAACAATTGCTAATAATTAAAAAAATAAAACAAAGTTGAAAGTAAGCAAAGAATAGAGACTGTCAGAATAGAAAATTAGGAAGAAGAAGCAAGAATTAAAAAATGAGAGAAGACAGAGTGAAAAAAACTAAAAATGTAACACACCGGTATTTTTATTTAGTAAAAATACTCAAGTGCACCATCCCTAAAACATCAGAGATATATTTCCTGTTTAAATACTGAACACCACTGTAAATTTTTCACTGAATACAACAAGACTGTCTTAAACATAAGCAAGACTATGTCGATTCTCTGACCATAAACCATCAGTAAACTACAGTGTTCAATATCATACAAGAAAGCGGAAACTAAATACATAACTTTTACAACAGTTAAAGTCACAATGTCGTGATACATAGCTAATAAGGGAAAACATAACTTAAGCATAACGCTAAGTCGTCAGCAACCATCCGAGCTCAACCTACTCGTGCCTCTGTGGTCCTCTCTTTCCCTGTTTCTCTGTAAAACAACAACATATAAACAATGAGATACAATCTCAGTGAGTTCTACCGAGACCCCTACTAACTCTCTCGGTTCAATTATTAGTTCTTTTATAACTTAACACGACACCGACTGCAAAACATTGCTACTCCCGGTATATCGTAAAACAAACAGAGTACGGCACCGACTGCAGAACATTGCTAATCCCGGTGTATCGTACAATAATCTTTAACATAACACCGACTGCAGAACTTTGCTAATCCCGGTGAACCCCCTACCAATAGTACATTCTCCCATTGGCATGGAGCCTAGGGAAGGGGATCATGACTGCCCCGCCTAGTATGTTACACATGGGTCGTCACCCAACTCGATATATATATATAAACATATATCTACAATCATATGAACTCAGTGTTCCATTACATTCAGACGAGAAGTTTACCCTTTAGTTCACATTTACTCTCGCATACTAACTCACTACTTTTCAACACAATTTATGACTCCAAAAACAGTTCATTTTGCCTTAAAAATAGAATATCTAGTTAGGCCTCTGAATAAGCTTTCAAACGCATCTTAGAACACCTCAATCGGGTTCCCGGATCAAAAGTTATCGCAAAAACAAATTCAGTGTACAGTTGCTTAAAAACTGCAAAGCGTCGTGACGCGAACTGCTACCGTCGCGACGCGAAAAGAGACAGAAATATTTGCGTGGAAAAACTGAGCCTGGTCGCGACGCGATGGGGACGGGTCGCGACGCGACCGTCTGCTGAAAAGTGCTGGTTTTCCATTTTCTTGCGAAATTCGCTATTCCGCTCAATTCCGATTCTTGTTCCGATTAAAAACAGTTCGAACAACCATCAAAACAGACCCAATCAATATCACACAATCAAAACGAATTTTATCAAAATACGACATATTTCGAAATAACGGTTTTCGACTCAAAATCTTTCGAAACCAAATCACGAAAAATTCATTGTAAAACGAAAACATCCTAAGCGTGAGTAAAACTCACCCTCGAAGCGAGAGCCGACACCGAGTCGAAATCACCGATACTTCAAAATCCCCAAATAACCACACGAACAATCCCCGCATAAACTTCCACGCTCCGACAACGCCCAAATCCGCTTCCAATCTTTCCGCTCGATCCCGAGACATCTCTTTTACTGAAATACCGAATTCCTCGAAATCCCCCATTCGAACCCTAATCACCAACCAACTTCCAATTCGCGAAATTGAACTTCTTTCCGCACTCAATACGCTTCGGGTTCGCTCCTAATCATCCTTGAATCATCAAACACTATTCATCATCTTCAAGTTCAAAATCACTATTCACTCATAACCCCAAATCTTGATTTTCAACCCCAACTCACCCAACTAGCTTCCAATCTTTCAATCGAACCTCAATCACCGATCCATCATCCTTGGGTTCGCGCCAAACACCATCCCAAGCTATCCTTGAGCTTGAACCATCAAAAACCCCCATTTCCTTCAAATTTTCGAAAATGGCAAAGTGAGAGAGAGTGAGTTGATCGCCAAGAAGTTTGTACCAAATTGAAGAGGAAGTAACGCTGAGCATTTTTTGTGTTGGAAGGAAGTCGTTTTGATGAGCCTTTGAACTTCTTTTTTCCTCTTCTTCTCCTTCACCCATTCTTTCCTCTTCTTTTTCCTTTTCTCTCTTTTCTCTCTGTTTCTCTTCTCTCTCGCGTACGCTTCCTTTCTTTCTTTTAATTCTTTCATTTAATTCTTTCTTTCTTTCACTCACACACACACACACACACAAACACACACACACACACACACACACACACACACACACACACACACACATATATATATATATATATATATTTAATATATAAGTGGTAGCGTGGTCAAATTACCACATTGCCCTTAATCTCTAATTTCGATTCTAAATCGTCCTTGACCCGTATTAACTGGTTAACGATCCTAAGACAACCAATAATTATATTTAGCACTCAATAATTTTACCAATTAAGTACTAAATTAATTCAATTGGGTTAACATCCAAATAATTCAGTTAATTATTTTGAGGATGTTACAAAAAATTTATAAAAAGAAAAAAAGGATGACTAAGAAAAATGGAGAGGAAGTAAAGTGGATACCTCACCACACCCATGGTGGTTCTTACCACCGCACCTCCGTCGAAAACTACAGCAAACCATCACGATATCGCATTTCTTGTTGTCGTTTTCCTCTTTGTTTTGTTTCTTTCACCTGTTACATATCATCTTTCCTTCAAATAAATAAATATTAATCAAAGTTAACAAAAGATTGAAAAGTGTGACTGGTAAAGAGGTACCCTCGGCGATTGAGGGTGTAGCATCCGTCTTGGCATTAGCGTATGTGAAATGAGAGAGAGGTTGATGGCGAGCAGAGAACGACCAAAGAGGTCCAGTCCAGGCAGGTGGTGTGTGAGATTTGAGAGAGGAAACATTGTTGTTACAATAGTGTCCAAGGCTTCAGTGTCAATGGTACGGTCTGAAGCCGTGGTGGTGGTGGTGGTGGTGCTACTGGTTTTCTGCTTGTGATGAGTGTAGGAGTGAGGTTAAATGTTTTTTTTTAAAATTGTAGAGAAGAGAGGGTTTACACAGAAAAACTCAAGTTAGTCACTTTTACAACAAAATCAAAATCATTTAACACGGTAAACACAACTCAAAGTGTTCTTCCTCATTGAAGCGTTCGACGATGATGGTGAAGTTAGAGCCGCTGCTGCTCTCATTGGTGAAGTTGACGGCTGACGGTGTTTTTGCTCTGCGCCATGATTCCACTGTCGCTTGGAGCCCAACATTCATGTGACCGCTTCGTTGAAGCTAAGAACACAAAGAAAAACATTAGAATAAAAAAAGAGCAACAAAGCCATTTAGGATCTACTATGTATGTAAAAAAACATAGTAGCCCAACCTGTAGACCTTAAAAATTAACAAATTACTAGCGCGTAGACCCGTGCGTCGCATGGGGTAAAAACTTCAGTTAATACGAAATTCCTGTCTTGTTCAAATTTGTTTTTAAAATTGCAATATGAAAAAGTCTCATTTGTTGATCATTTGAATGTTAAAGTACCTCAAAATACGCTGCTTAGCATCACACTATGTATTTTGTCACAAATTTTGCATATTTGAATCATTGGATTTTTTTGCAAACACTAAAGCATCAAAAAACATACTATTGCGATCACTAAAGCATCCCAAAACACACTACATGAGAAAATATTGTTTAAATTGAAAGTAAGTATGAATTAAACAAAATATGTAATAAAAAAGACGATTGCAAACTTTAAAACTAAAATAGAGTGTGTACATATTTGTCACGAAATTATTTTTTTTTCACCAAATCAGTTATTGAGGAATGAACTCTGAGTATTTGAACGGTTAAAATTTTTTTCGCACACTAAAGTACCCCAAAACATGCTGCTTAGCATCAGGCTTTACGTATTTTGTCACGAAATTATATATATATATTTTTCACCAAATCGGTTATTGAGACACAAACTTTGCATATTTGAATAGTTGAATTTTTTTTACAAACACCAAAGCATCAAAAAACACTACTTAGCATCGTACTTTACACATTTCGTTTTGAAATGATTTTTTTCACCAAATCGATCACTGAGGAACAAACTCTGCATATTCAAATAGTTAAAAAAATTGATATTGAGGAATGAACTTTGAGTATTTGAACGGTTAATTTTTTTTCAAACACTAAAGTAGCTCAAAACGCAATGCTTAGCCTCACACTTTATGTATTTTGTCACGAAATTATTTTTTTTTCACTAAACCGGTTTTTGAGGCACAAATTTTGCATATTTGAATACTTGGATTTTTTTTTTTTTGCAAACACTAAAGCATCAAAAAACATACTATTGCGATCACTAAAGCATAAAAAACCACACTACTTAGCATCGTAGTTTACATAAATATGTTATGAAATTTTTTCTTCACCAAACGGGTTATTGAGGAACAAACTATGCCTATTTGAACAGTTAATTTTTTTCCGACTACTTAAGTACCCCAAAATACACTGTTTTGCATTGCTATTTCCTTTCAACAAATTTTACGTATATGAACAACTAAATTTCTTTTCAGACTCTAAAGTAGCTCAAAGCACACTAGCTAACATCACACTTTACATAATTTATCACGAAATTAATTTTTATTTGTCACCAATCCAACTATCGAGAAATAAACTACACGTATTTATAGATCCTATTTTTTCCCCTAAATTTTAGTTTACTCTTAAATATTAAAAAAACAGAGATAAAGAAAAAAGTGAGGAGAAGCGGATGGGGGATATAAAAAAATAGAGGGTAGGGGGTGGGGGGGTAGGGGGAGGTAGGGATGATCATGGAGGCATGACCCGCCCGAACCCGCCCAAACAGATACCACAAAATCACTCGCCCACGGTTTCGCTCCGGTGGTCGGTTTCGCACGGAAGGACGCGTGGGTTTTCACGGTTGTGCACGGGCGGGTGCGCTCTAAGTTCATCTCACCCGCCATACCCGAACCCGCCCGAGCGCAGGTATTAAGCGCTGCGCAGCGCAGCTCTCTCCTCTCGCCTCTCTCTCTGATCTCCTCTCTCTAATCTCCTCTCCCACTCGCAGTTTCTCCTCTCCCACTCTCTCTGATCGCCTCGCTCTCGCCTCTCTCTCTGATCTGAGTTCATATCGCTCTCGCCTCTCGCCTACAGCTCTCGCTCTCTCAGTTCATCTCACTCTCGCCTCATCTCGCTCTCTCGCTCTCAGTTCATCTCGCTCCGACGCTCTCAGTTCATCTCACTCTCCAGATCTGAGTTTTGTTTTGGTGAGATCTCATCTCACTCTCCAGATCTCAGTTCATCTCACATCTCACTCTCCAACCCGCCTGAACCCACCCGTATAGCCTGCACCAGTTTCTACCCGAACCCGGTCAAAACTGAACCCAACAGTGGGCGGACACGTGCCTCATTGTATGTTTGTCGGTTTTGGTCGGTTTTGCCCATTTGGGCCCAAACCCGCCCGGTGATCAACCCTAGGGGGAGGGGGAGGGGGTGGGAGTCTTGGCGCCAAATGGAGCTCAAGACTCCACAAGATTTATATATAAGATAAGATTTGCATAGACTCCACAAGATTTATATATAAGATTTGCAAAATGAAAAAGCCTTGTATAAATTGAACGTAAATATGAATTAAACAAAAGTAATTGTTAACTCAAAACCTAAAATAGAGTGTGTATAGATATAATCCAGACAAATTATTTCATACACATAATCCATAGTTATAATATTGGTTTATAAAATATATAGTCTAATATATGTGAATAAAAATTAAATTAAAACTACAAATCAAATAAGAATATTATAAAATTGAAATTGCCTATCCATAGATACTAAGAAGAAAGGACTTCAATAGATGAATTGGTAGTGACCGTATTAAATGAATTTAATAAATATTTCGGTTTCAGAAAGATAATGAGAAGAAGTAAAAATATAAATTACTTTTTAAAAGATTCAGAAAAATATGGTCTTAAAAATACAAAGAGAAGAAGTATAAAAAGAAATTGATTTTTTAAAGTGGTGGAATCACTAAAAGGGTAAGTCGCATGGGTCAGTGTCACGAAATTAATTTTTTTTTCACCAAATAGGTTATTGATGAATGAACTTTGAGTACCCCAAAACACATTGCTTAGCATCACACTTTACATATTTGTCACGAAATTATTATTTGTTTCAACAAATCGGTTATTGAGAAATGAACTTTGAGTATTTGAACGGTTAAAAAATTTTCCTAACACTAAAGTACCCCAAAACACGCTGCTTTGCATCACACTTTACGTATTTTGTCACGAAATTATACTTTTTTTTTCACCAAACCTGCTATTGAGGCACAAACTTGGCATATTTGAATAGTTGATTTTTTTTGCGAACACTAAAGCATCCGAAAACACACTACTTAGCATCATACTTTACATATTTTGTCATGAAATTATTTTTTCCACCAAATCGGTTATTGAGGAACAAACTTTGCGTATTTGAATAGTTCAAATTTTTTTCGACCGATAAAGTACCCGAAAGCACACTGCTTAGTATTACACTTTACGTATTTTATTACAAAATCTTTATTTTCTTTCAACAACCCGATTATTGAGGAACAAACTTTGCGTATTTAAACAGTTCAAATTTTTTTGAACCCTAAAGTACCCGAAAACATACTGCTTAAAACATGAAAGGGGAGAAAAAAAGGAAAGTACCTCAAAATACACTGCTTAATGTCGCACTTTACGTATTTTGCCATAAAATTAATTTTTAGAGCGACGAACGATCTTCAGGTATTTGTGCTTCTATTTTTTTTTTGAAATCTAAATTACCCCTAAACATTGTTTGGCGTTACACTTTACATATTTTGTTACAAAATCAATTATTTTTAACGAAATTGGTTATGAAGGAAAAAACTTTGCGTATTTGAAGAGTTATTTTTTTATCGGACTCTAAAGTACCCCAAGACATACTGGCTAGCATCACACTTTACTTAATTTATCACAAAATTAATTTTCATTTTCATCAATTTATAGTTCTATTTTTTTTAAATAAAAATATGAAAAAAAAAGGCTAAAGTACTCCCGGGGTCCGTTATCTTTATTTAAAGTAACGAATTAGTCCTTTATGTATTTTTTGTCCCAAATAAGTCCTTTATCTTTCAAATTTTTGACACATAAATCCTTTTCCGTTAACAGTGCTGATTTATGTGTCAAAAAAAGGATTTATGTGTTAAAAATTTGAAACATAAAGGACTGATTTGGGACAAAAAAGGGTTTATGTGTCAAAAATTTAAAACATAAAGGACTGATTTGGGACAAAAAAAAGATAAAGGACCAAATCGTTACTTTAAATAAAGATAAGGGACCCCGGAAGCACTTTAGCAAAAAAAAAAAGAGGGGGACACGGGGTGGGAGTTTTGGAGGGAAAAGTGGAGTGGGAGACTCCTTAAATTTTATATTTTTAAGATAAGATACGTGGTGTTCTCATAAATTGGCATCTATATCATGCATTAGGAAAAGTGACACCTATTTTCAATTGTGTCTTGCTAATAGTATGCCAAATGTCATATATATGAAACATAAAAATTTTACTACCTATTTGCAACGGTGTTTTCCTATAAATCTTCCAAATGGTCAACATGCAAGTTACATTTATATCATTTTAAAAAAAATACTTATTAATATTTGAACATACGTGTGTGAAGTTCAAGTGCGCAGACGTATCAAGAATTATATATAGAGATAGTAAAGAAAGTTAAATATGTTTTTAGTCCTTAAAATTGAACCTTGATTTTGGTTCCTCGAAATTTCATGGCACTTTTGATTCCTAATTTATTTTCCTTTTGTACGTATGGTCTTAGAGGTTAAGTTCATCTGTTATTCATCTGTAATCAAATAACTCAACAAAGGAAACTAAGATGTTTTTAGAGTGAGTGATCAAATCAAATCTCTTACTGGTGAATCATTAAACATGACCGTAGGATGTAGTAAAAATTCATCAACGGTTAAAATTTAATACTAGTTGATTTAATCTTAATATTTTACACAAAATCTTACGGTCAATTTTAGTGATTCACCGGTGAGAAATTTGATTTACTCCCTCGGCCTAGAAACACCATTGGAAATGAACAGAGATTAAAAGTGCTCTAAATAATTTAGCAGGATTAAAACCAAAACTTGTCGTAGTTTTAGAAAATTTAATTAACGTTAATATAGGTAAAGATATAGGTATATACTGCATTTGAGATCAGTTAACAAGTTTAGCAAAGATCGGAAACGAAAAGCGAGCTTTACTCAAGACCATGACTATTGAAAGCAATTAATATTTTAAAAACTTCTTTTTAAGATGAGCTTAACGGAAGTAACGTAGAAACAATGAGAAATATTAATATAACAATTAGCATCGTTGACACATAAATAAAGCGACATAGGTTTACTCTGGAAGGCTGCTAATTTATCTGTCCTAATCACTAAGCTCGACTCAAATGCATTCCATGGAAACAACTTCCTATTAATATAATTCTCACTTTCTCTTCTTGGCTGGTGGCTGTGGAGTCTCCTCATCTTCCTCATCCTCGTCTTCGTCCTCTTCATCTTCCCCATCATCTTCATCATCATCATCACCATCCTCGTCGTCATCCTCATCCCCACCATCATCACTTCCTCCTGCACCATTAGCCTCGGGATCATCCTCAGGATCAGCTTCTTCCTCGCCTTCCTCACCTGAGTAGTCTTCCTCTTCACCATCATCATCCTCGTCTTGTGCATCTTCATCATCGTCATCGTCCTCATCATCCTCTGTTTCACTAGCATTCTTGTTTTCTAGGTAGGCATGTTTCCTCCCAAAAAAGTGTTCTAAGGGAAACCTGGCCAGGAGATAACATGTATCAAAATAATTAACATCCGTGTTACATTTAAATCATGCACATAGCTAAGAAGAAAAAAATCAGGCATATAGGTTTACTCTTACCTTGCATCCATTGAGGTCAACTTTCTGGGGACATTAGTCAGCAGATATCCAATCTGGGGAGAAAACAATCAGAACAAAATAAAATATATGTACCTAACTTAACGCCACAGCGTATACATGCCACGAATATTCCAGTTTAATGTCATCATCAAACATCAAATAAATATCCTAGAACAACTAAACCCATGGCATACAGATGCACACACTTATTATAAAGCAGTTTCAATATGTGTACAAATTCAAGAAATAAAGGGGAAAATTTTGGCTACCAAATAGTTTGTATATCATGTCAACGGATTGAAGAGGGAAAGCAAGACGAAGGGTAGTTGCAGAGAAACGATTAAGAGCAAGAGAGAAAGAGAGTAGTTGCAGAGGATGAGTGGGTGAAACGATTGAGAGAGAGAGAGTAGTTCTCAAAATTGGGAAAGAGAGCGTAGAGAGAGTTGTGAAAGGTGAATTGGGGAAGAAGAGCTCGAGGGTTTTTTTGTTTTTTAATTTTGTATCTGTCAAGGGTCAAACCCTAAAAAACACACGGGAACCCTTGACAGACAGAGTGATTAATAGATACAAAAAGCCACAGAAATTTTAAACTTCTGTGAAGTGTGAACACTCAAAAAAGGGAGCAAGGGGAATAAGTGGAACATTGTTCTTTTGAACTGATGTATTCTGTTTTTCTTTCATTATTACGTTGTTGTTTATTTTGTTGCATTAGGAGAATTCCTGATCTCAATGCAGACCTTTCCCTTCTTTAATGAATTAACTAATAATTTCACCCAAAACATGGAGAAAAAAGAATCACAAAGAATGCCCCTTTCACCAGCCAATATTCATTATTCCAGCATGCACATGAGGCAAATCATTCCATACTTGTAGCAATAGTTGGCAGAAACAAAAACAAAGCATATGATAACATATTTGCTCATGACAAACAACACCAAAACACATCAAACGGGAAAGCAATCAAGGGCAAACAACACTTAAACACACAAAAAAAAAATAGAGCTTAAACAGTGAATAGGGAAAATAAACAATTTACTCACATTCAATATAGTTTCATGAATCACAATTGTAAAATAATTAATTTCTAGTCTGTAGTAACAGGGAGAAAGAAAATCATTCCCTGCTGTCACTTTTACTAAGAACACTGTTTCAAGCAAGCAAATCACTAACCCTAATTTCTACAACAGCTTACTCACTCAGTTGACAAGCTAAAACGCACAGTAAAAGCATGAAATTAAAGGGGAAAACGATGTTAAGAACAAAATAGAAAGAAAATAGAGGATTTTGAGCGAGATATACCAGAGCGAGAGATTGGGCGGCGGCGAGAAGAGTGTCGGCGGCCACAGCTTGGAGAAGAGAGGGTAACTCAACGGCGCCGAGAATTGGAACCTCAAACTCCGTTGCCGTTGCCATTGCCAAAAGAGAGTATGAAAGCGAGAGTCAAGTCAATAGGTTGGGTCCGAATCTGGTTACCGATTCTGGTAAACCCTCGCTCTCTACCGTTTTAGGGTTTTTGTGAATCAATTTGTTATTGCCACCGCCAATTTATTTACTTCCACGCTCCATTCCAATCTTATTTATTTATTGATTTAGTATATATTTATTGTGGGATGTGGCTGTAACAATATCCTAATTTTCCAAATTCCACTTGTCCTTTCCTTTTCAACTAATTTTAAATTTTAAATTTTAAATTTTAAATCTTGAGTTTTTGATTTCTTGTGTACTGGCTTTGGATCTTGTGCCACTTTAGGCCTGGGCCCTTTATATTTATTTTGAAAAGCCCCAATCCATAGACTTGTTCGAAACAAATTTGACTTTTGAAACCGGTTAAGATAAACCATTTTCAATTTATGCAAAGAAACATTTTTAATTTTTCTATTAAAGTGATTTGGAATAAAATTTAAATCATTTTTTATATTTTTATTTTTTAATAGAAAATAATCTACTTTTTAAAGGGTTTAATTAATATACACATGTTTTGTAAAACTTATTACACTATTCACTAATAATAATACATGGTAGAGATGACCCATTAGGTGATTGGTAATTGAGTAACTGTTTTTTAATAATGATGTGTCAATCTATAATTAGTAAATAGTGTAAAACATGTATACACATATTGTGGATATAAATTAAACTCTTTTTTAAAACTTCAAAAATTTATTAACAAATATCCAAAGATTTCAAACTTTGTCCCTATTTTTCGTATGTAAAAATAACTTTTCTCAAAAGAATTTATTGGGACTTTTGGATGGACACAAAGTGACAAATACATAGATAAATAAACGCTACTAGCGCCGGGACCCGTGTGATGCACGGAGTCAAAGCTTTAGCGAGTACTTAATTGTTGTGATATTAAAATTTGATGGATAAATTAAAAATCAGCACACAAATTAACGTGAATTTATAATTCAAACATAAGAAATTGTCCATGGAAATAAGGTAGCATAGTAATTTATAATTTAAACATAAGTAATTCAAACAGTTAATTTATTTTTTAAAATCAGCACACAAATGAAATTGATTCATTAAAATATAGACAACAAATAATAATCAAATAACTTTAGTTTAACGCATTATCACATTACATAAGATCTCACAGAACAACACACTACATAACATATTTGAATAGATAAATTTTTTTTACGAACACTAAAGTATAAAAAAATACACTACTTAGCATTGAACTTTACATATTTTGTTTTGACTTTGTTTTCACCAAAACAAATTTTGCGCATTCATACAATTAATTTTTTTTTTTGATATTGACGACTGAATGTTGAGCATTTGAACGATTAATTTTTTTGTGAACACTAAAGTATAAAAAAACACTACTTAGCATCAGACTTTACATATTTTGTTTTGATTATTTTTTTTACCAAAACAAATTTTGCGCATTCAAACAGTTAATTGTTTTCGATATTGAGGACTGAACGTTGAGCATTTAAACGATTAATTTTTTTCCAACACTAAAGTATTTCAAAACACACTATTTAGCATCACACTTTACATATTTTGTCACGAAATTATATTTTTTTCACCTAACTAAATCGAATACCGAGGCACAAACTTTGTATATTTTATTTTGTTTGTCCTTGGTTCAAACTCTTAGGTCCTAGCCGTGGATTTGGCCAGCGGTTTGAGCAAGTTATTCGATTCCTAGTTCTTCAAGCAATTGCGCCTAGGAGGGAACTCTGCTCCTTTGACTGTGGGTATCCTGACTCCTCTAGAAAGTGTCAGGTTAGGAGAGAGGGGACTGCGAGGGTTGGATTATACTACTGGCTAATGCATAAACGTAAAGATAAAAATGCGATAAATAAGATAGATAAAAATAAACGTAGAGTTTTTGTTTGATTGATGTGTGTCTGTTTTGTACAATTACTCTCCTATTTATATACATAGGCCCTCGTCGGCCACTAACACAGCCAACATTTGCCTACCGTTGGATAGTCAAGATCAACGCACTACATTACATCCAGGCCCTAAAAACTAGGAAGCACTCTTCCACTCTTCCACTAGCATAGGTAGTGGGTCAAAATATCTCCGCTTCCACTTCTACGGCGCTTCCCCACGTTGTCTTAACCGCTCCAACATCTAAATGTGTCCACGTGCGTTGAATCCTTGCTCCCAAAGCAAGCTCCTTTACCTCGGCCAACTCCTCATACCCACTTCCCATAAATTTAGGAAGGTGGTTACTGTAGCTTGGCTTGACCTTTTTCCATTATATTTATTTTAATAAATCATATAATTATTTAATAAATAATTATACGAACACATTAAGACCAAGTATTAGCCTCCAAGTCTATATAGACTTAGTAGCCACGTCAAGCCGATTTACCTTCGGCCAAGTCTTACCTCGGCCAATCAGGCGTCAGCCGAGCAGGCACCTCAGCTGTTTATCTTAGCCATGTGGTCACGTATAGTCAATTAGACCCCAAGTAGCTAAATTTCTATTTTTTGCCGATGAGAATCAGCCTTCGGCCCTCGGCTAGCCGATTCTACGTCAGCCGAGTAGCCCTCGGCGAAAACGGGTATCAACAGAATGTTACAATATATAATTTATGTATTTTCATCTTCACTACTTAGCACAAACTTCACCTAAATTTTAATGTACACTTAAAAATGAAAATATGAAAAAAAAAAGGGGTGAAAATGAAAATATGAAAAAAAAAAAAAAAAAAAGGGGTGGGGGGTGGGGGACAAAAGCTTCATTTAATACGTAAATATTGTAACATTGTATGAGTGAAGATAAAATTAATTATATATTGTAGAAGTGTGTGACAATGTAAATCATAATTAAAAGTATCATTTGTAATTAACAAACACATTGGAAGCAATGAGAAAGAAAAGAAGACAACACAATTAGAAAGTGAAAAACGTGGGTATCATGTAGGGGTGGATGAGAATCACCAATAAAATGGAAGCAACTATACAAAGTTGAAGGAATATGGTCTTTAAATTCTTTTTTTTTCGAAGCATCTTTAAATTACTTTTTTAAAATCTAGAAAAATATGGTCCTAAAGAATATAAAGAGAAGAAATAAAAAAACAAATTGATTTTTAAATCAGTTTTCGAGGAACAAACTTTTAGTGTTTGAACTGTAATTTTTTCCGAACGCAAAAGTACCCACAAACACACTACTTAGCATCATACTTTACGTATTTTGTCACGAAATTATTTTTTTAAACAAACTTTGCGAATTTGAACTTTTAAAATTTTTGTCGAACGCTAAGGTAACCCCAAAACACGCCAAGAGATTAATTTTTGGTATGACCAAACCAATTGTTGAGGAACGAAGTCCATGTATTTGTATATCTAATTTTTTTTGAATCCTAATTAAAGCACTCAAAACACACTACTTAGCATCATACTTTATTACAAAATTATTATTTTTTTAATAAAATTAATTATCGAGTAACAAAATTTGCGTAGTTAAACAATTAATTTTTTGCCGGATCATAAAGTACCTCAAACCATTCTGTCTAATGTCACACTTCACACAATTTGTCACGAAATTAATTTCATTTTCGACGAATTCGATTATGTAGGAACAAACTTCACGTATTTGAACAATTAATTTTTTTTCCATATCTTAAAATACCTTAAAACACATTGTCTAGCGTCACACTTTACGTAATTTGCCACAAAATTAATTTTTCTTTTCATCAATCTAGTTATGAATGAACAAACTTCGCGTATTTAAATAATTTAAATTTTTTCTAGACTCAAAATTACCTAACAAATATAATAAAAAAAATAAGAAAAAGGGAAAAGGATAAAAGGAAAAAAAAGAATGGAAAAAAAGGGAGAGGGGGAGCTTCGCGGGAGAGTTGGCGCCGAGACTCCCCGGATTTATATTTTAGGATAGGATGTAATAAAAAAAATAGAAAGAAAAAATAAATAAAATAATAGAACAACTGGATATATTTAATACTCTACTGAAAAAAGAAAATACCTAAAATAAAACTTGCAGATTGATACGGCGTTAAACCAAGCAGCTACATTCTTCAATTGATAATGGATCAAATATTACAGTTAAGGCCATAGAATCAAGGCCCAAATGAACTAGAGCACAACAACCCAAATGGATGGCTGACTTTCACCAACAAAAAAAAAAGGGTTTTACTTTCCCCACACCCCCTCCTACTCAAAACACACCCCTTCACCCTACACATTTACTAAACTAACCCCACTTAAAATTGATTTTCCCCCTTTACCCCTCTCCCTCTTCTTCTCCTTCAACACAACACACCCCTCTAAAATCCCAAACCTCCCCCCCCCCCTCTCCACTCCAAACCCACCCATCCTCACCTTCATCATTCACTCCTATTCAACTACCCAACATTGGCAACTAGCTCAAGGTAATAACCCTACCAAACTTTTTTCATTTTTGTTCTGTTTTCAGTTTTTCACGCCATTTTTTTTTCTGTATTCGCGCTCCGTTTGAACAGGGTCGTTCGAACATGTTCGAATGATCGTGTTCGAACAAGTGTTTAATGGGGTGTGACTTTGCTAGGTTCGAACACTATCATTCGAACGTGTTCGCATAAGGGCGTTCGAACAGCGTTCGCATAAGGGCGTTCGAACAGCGTTCGCATAAGGCCGTTCGAACAGTAGCAGATGAGATGACAGCTGACATCGTAGAATCCCAAGATTTTACTAGTTCGTTCAAAACGGATACGGTAATAATGAATTAGTTGTTTTAATTTTAGCGAACTATTCAATTTATTTAACTGACACTTAGTAATTGAATTTCAGTTATTCCCTAGTCGTGAGGAGCTGCTGACGTGGGTGCGTGCGGTTGGAAAATCTCTTGGGATGGTGATTGTTATAGGAAGATCTGACACTGGACGACGATCAGGTAAACAATACTGCATGTTGATTTGTGATAAAGCTGGATCTTACAAGACAAATGTTGAGGAAGGCACGAACACTAGAAAATGTTGTTGTCAGTTCAGACTGAAAGGGAAATTTATTAAGAAGCTTGGAGGATGGATTTTGAGGGTTATGAATGGAACTCATAACCATGGTATGGCTACTTATCATGAAGGACGTCCGTACATTGGTAGGTTATCTTCAGAAGAGAAGGATCTAGTGGCTAGAATGACTAGGAACCATACTCGGCCAAAATTGATACTGAATGAGCTGAAATTGATGAAGCCTGATGATAACTATACGGTTGTGAAACAAATTTACAACTGTCGTCAAAGGCAAAGGTCAGCTATGCGTGAGGGTAGGACTGAGCTCCAACAACTGATGTTTTATTTGCAACGCGATAATTATGTTTACTGGACTCGACTTGCAGAGGGAACTACCGTTGTGAAGGACATCTTTTGGGCACATCCAGATTCCATTGAGCTTCTAAACACCTTCCCGGTTGTTTTGTTGATTGATTCCACCTATAAAACCAACCGGTACAGGTATCCGTTGGTTGAGATCGTTGGTGTAACATCAACAGAGAAGACTTACTCTGCTGCATTTGCTTATGTCAATTGGGAGAGGATGGATAACTTTGCATGGGTTCTTGAGAAATTGAGGGGTTTATTTAGGAGACAGGATGAAGTACCACAAGTCATACTTACGGACAGAGACACGGGTATGATGAATGCTCTGGCAGGAATATTTCCAACATCTGCAAACTTGTTGTGCCAATTTCACATTAAGAAAAATGTGAGGGCCAAAGCAAGGCTCATTGTGAAAGACCAGTCTGTTGTTAATGACATTATGGGTGCATTTCAATCTGTTGTGCATGCGAAGACCACAGAAGAGTATGATTATGAGTTGGGTCTGTTTAACGACTTGGCAGGACCTTATCCCAGTTTCATAGAGTATGTCAGGACCACCTGGCTAGACCCCTTCAAGGAAAAATTCATTGATGCATGGATAAATAACCATATGCACCTTGGAAACACTACCACCAACAGAGTTGAGTCTGCACACTCTCACTTGAAGCAAATATTACGAGACAGTAGGGGAGATTTGTGTAAGTGCTGGGATGGAATGCAGACCATGCTTAGGATACAACATTCTGACCTTAAAATGCACTTCGAGCATAGTTTGAGTAGAGTGAAAGTACACCACTTGAAGAAGAAGATTTTTGATGAAATTAAGGGTTTAGTTTCATCTAATGCTATAGACCATATTTTGGATGAGATGCAACACACTGGATCCGTTTCACTTAACCCATCATTATGTCAACACACGCTCCGGACCACACACGGACTACCATGTGCATGTGAGCTTTCAAGGTATGATGTACAAACTCATAATTATATTGTGTCTACAAAAAAGACTTTGTTATGTCAATTGGGTTGTCACTAAATCAATGTCGCATTTTTTGTAGGGTTATGATGGACTGCACTCCAATTCCCTTGAGCATGATTCACCAACATTGGCAGAGGTTGAATTTCAAAATACAGACAGAGGTAATGGATGATGAGTTGAGTGTAACCAATACAATGATGGAGGAGCTTAACCAATACAATGACTTCTACACTAGACTGCATGGTGGTATTGGTAAGGTCACATTTTTGATGAGGGCATTGTTGAGGGCACATCATGGACATAATGTTGAAGATAATTGGATGACTACACCAGATATGGGGTATCTAATCAGTAACAAGTACAAAGTCGTCCTGGTAACAACATCCTTTTGGTACCAGAACACAAACACTTTGTACAGGTAAACTGTCTTCTATTTAGATTCAATGTAGTAATTCCAAAACATTACATAACATTCTGTTTTTTGTTGTCTTTTTGAAGGTCTTTATGAAGCCTGGAAGTCCAATGCCCTTGCTGGATTTGATATGGAATACTAATAGGGCACCCACAGCAAAGGGTTGGGACTCGCTTTTTGTTGGCCGGATACAAAAGTGGAAGAATTTGCTCATACAATCACAACCCCCCCATCCCCTTCCTTGTGTAGATTTAAGTAAAGATAGTGATGGTAGTCAATGTTAAGTTAGGTTTATAATTTTGGTACACAATGTTGTATAATTTTGGTACATAATGTTAAAGTTATGTTTATATTTTGAAATCACCAAAACTGTGTGCTGATTTATTTAGTTTCTGTTTCTGCATAACAGTGGTTCGCATGTGGCCATTCGAACGCCTGTTCGAACGCACCCATTCGAACACGTTCGAATAAAGCCATTCGAGGCAGCCAAAACACACCCTCACACCATCAGTTAACAATATTTCTTAACACGGATGACATTATTCGAACAGGTTCGAACGATGTCATGCGAACAGTACCAATTCCTTAACACGCACAATGTCGTTCGAACTGGTTCGCATAACCTCGTTCGAACAGTCACTTAACCCGTGTTACACGAGCGTCCCACGCGGGGTCATTTTAGGGAAAAATAAGTTGGGAGGTGTGCGAGGAGTAGGAGGGGGTGTGGGGAAAGCAAACTCCAAAAAAAATGGATGGCCGACTACTAGTAATGGGTGTGACTAAGCACAGCAGATACCCACTACAAAACTTCTAAATCTAATCACTAGTTTATCATTTGTTCGATTTTCTTATCTTCTGTTATTTTTGAATTCCCTTATCTTCCAGTTATTTTTATTTCTATGCTGTTAGAAGAATTATAATAGTTATAATAGGTTAAAACTTTTATCACGCCCGGATAGAAGAAATTCTCTACTGCCTCACTATCAAAGGAAAAAACATTCAAAATACTGATAATAAGATTGTGACAAATGCAGTTCTGCTATGCAGGTAAACAAATTGACAAAATGAGTTCCAGCTATCCAGCAATAGTTGAGTCTACACAAAATCTAAGATTCAAAACAGAATATTATATTTTTATTTGTAAATCAATAGTGATGAAGTGTATTTTTCACAACTTTTAATCTATGCTTCAAGCAACGGGATCTGCATGTTTGCCGCAACAGTTCAAGGGATAATTATATTCATAAATTTCCTCTTTGCAAATGCCAACCACCATTTATTGGGAGTGCCATTGGGTCTGTATGCAACGCTAAGTAATCTCCCACTTGTTTCTTCCCTTATCTGCTTCAAATAGTTTCTGAACAATTCTGCATTTGTTGAAATCACAAAGCTTGAATATCAGAATATATATGGTCTAAAAACAAGTTGTCTTACTTGCACGTTGCATCAACCAGATTGAGCGCAACACCAACATGAAAGTTCAATGTAAGCCAGCATGTGTAGTGACTAGTGAGCTATCTCAATATGTATACAATTTTCTAATCATCTATTATGTAAAGCAAAGGAAACTGCGTTGAGAAACATTGATTACAGTCATATTTAATGGAAAACCAAAAAACTAAAACACACTGTTAAGTCAAGAATAGATTATCAATTTATCATGTCATTGAAGAAACAAGTAAAAATCAGCTCAACTTGACTATACAAAAAAGTTCAATGACAAAAATATAGTGGAAATCAGATACCCTTATATACTGGCATAAACGCAAGGTAAAAATTCTTCATAGCTGCAGAAAGTAATTGAACCGAGTAATTCGCACAAACTAGCATTCACAAAGGAAGTACATAATATATTCTATTTTGGAAAGCATTTATCTTCCTCTAGTTCTCTAAGTTGAAATCCAAGCAACCGGTCCACCTAAGAACCGCTGCAAAATTTACAACACCCAGATTTTGGTCCCCAAGTAAAAGTTGGGGTTATTTAAAATGAAACTTACTAAGAGTCTTCCAGATTGAGTTATTTATTTATGTCTCCGATGACCAATGCCAATGCATTAACAGTTTGATATTCACACCATTCCAAGCTCATAACCTCGAGTTTAAGAAATGCCTATCTAGCTTCATACCTAGTGTTATGTCCCGCATTCTCACTTTAAGGAAACTGAAAACACGAGGAAGATACTGGGAATTTCCATCGTCTATTTTCCACACTTGACATTCCCGCTTAGGTGCCATCTGGATCATGATATGCTGCAGGAATAAAAGCCCGAAATTGAGGCAGTTGGTAGATTTTGGTGCAGTTGGTCTCAATTGGGCAGCACACATTTCAAAGTTGTATTCTAAATCCGATTTCCTCGTCTCAAAATATGGGTCGTCTGTTATCAGACATCCCAGATCACAAGATCGGCCAACTGTACCAACTTCGGGCTTCTATTACTGCAACAAATCTCAATTCAGCGTCCATCCAAGCAGCTACTGACCCAATAGGTTGTCTTTCAAACAAATGCCACACAGTAAGGCATAGACACACAGTCACTCATCTGGTCACATGAGTTTAAAGTAAACTACGGTAGCAATGTAAAGATTCTATCAAATCTTCAGTAAGAAATTGAATGAAAAAATATAACACAGTTCTTTGACAATGAAAACAACTTATTATTAACATATCATGATATATTATAACAAATTTGAATATTATATGATTAAACTAAGCATATTCATCAACTCATCATGAAAGTATCAAGGTAAAGGAACAGTCACCACACTATTCACCTGCTTCTCTGTGTGATTGAGGAAGGGGGAAGAGACCAGGAAAAGGAAAACCAGACTCTCCAGGGACAGGAACCTTTTCAAGACCCAAGTTAATAATTGCCTTTGTTCCTTCAGCTAAAGTTCTACAACCTTCAAGTCTCTTAAGAGCAACATTAATGTAAAAAGTCAAGTATATGAGAAGCTTATCAGCAGGACTCTTAATGTCAAAGTTTCTAAAGAACACATTGGCTCTAAAGAATGTGATTGCTTCATCCACTATATCAGTTCTATCTGCCACCAACCACACACAACAACAACATATCTCAGATTCTAAAAAAACGTAAATAGGAAACCATAACAGAAGAATTAAAAAAAAGAAAGCAGTGAATTGAAAACCTTGATTTGAAACAGGAGCAGGTCCCTTTATGTGACTCTTTAAAGGAAGAAGAGGGCAACCACAAGCTCTGTCTACTCCACCTTCGTCCACGAAACTAGAATGATAAACCTTCCCACAACAACAACAACAACAACAAAAAACAACAACCATTTTTTTTTTCAATTGGGAATCAAAATTAAAGAATTGTGAATTTTAAATTAGAATGAATTGAATTGAATTTCGTACCATGTCTCTTGTGGCGAAGATAATAGCAAGGTATTCTCAGAAGAATTCAATTGCAAACTCTCGAATGTTTCTGGAAATGCGAAAAGTAAATCCAGGGACGTAAATATGTAATTTTGTTTGGGATGATATTAATAGGAAATGATACAATGAATTGCGAAAGATGAAGCAATTAATTGATGAATTAAGATACCGAAATTGTTAGAAGAAGCGAATGAAATCGGGATTTTGAACAACTTGAGAAATGGGATCTGAGAGTAATAATTTATTGGCTAAGCTCCCGGTCCCTATCTTTATTTAAAGTAACGATTTGGTCATTTATCTTTTTTTTCCCAAATCAGTCTTTTATGTTTTAAATTTTTGACACATAAATCCTTTTCTGTCCCAAATCAGTCCTTTATGTTTCAAATTTTTAACATAAATCCTTTTTTTTAAACATAAATCAGCACTATTAACGGAAAAGGATTTATGTGTCAAAAATTTAAAAGATAAAGAACTTATTTGGGACAAAAAAAACATAAAGGACTAATTCGTTACTTTAAATAAAGATAAGGGACCCCGAGAGCACTTTAGCCTAATTTATTGTTACTTTATTAACAATTTAACACTACTACTTTCTTTCGTAAAAAGTAGCTAGTAAAAAAAAGGATAAATATATACCAGTTGAGGAAGCAAATAAGCTAGATTCAATTTAACGTGGACAACAAAATATGTTTTTAGGTAAATACTAGTATGCAACACGTGCGATGCGATGCACGGGGAGCAATGTTCAATAGTATATTAATTGTAGAAAAGTATAATACAGTATAACCACTGTAGGATGTTATAAATTGGTTCTTTTAAATTATTAAGTTACAAAAAAGAATAACAAACACGAAGGAGATGTCTTATTTTTGGACATAAAAAACTACCTACTGATGTTCCGTCAACAACCTACTGATGTACCGTCAACAACAAAAAGGGCCTAATCAGTCATCATTATTCATAGAGATGACTACAATGAAAGAATGATAAGTCTGTGATGTTTAAGTTTACGTTAAGCCGTTTTGAATTTATGTCTTTGTTATCAATTTTTTTTAAAAAGAATTGTAAACTAATAAGGTTAATGTAGACGATATTTAACCGAATCGGTTCTGTCAACAAATTCAATTCGGATTGTCAAATCCTGTATTGGTGATGACTGAGGATGGAACTACAGTTCCAGTCAATTGGATAATGAAGAGTGGAACAATTTGGTGACAACTTAATAGAAGAAAGGTAGCACAACAATTTCCACTCACTATGCATGATTTTGTGTTCGTGAAAATGCGAACCAGTTCAAAACTTATGATGAAGGTCGTTAGAATGCTTTCAGACAACATAGTTGACACACGTCGTTAGAAATTCTGTAGACCGAGTCCTCCGGCAATATGCTATCAAACTTATAGATCAACTCCCTCCGGACTGTTGCTTGAATACGATCCCCTTGCACAAAAGATCATAACAGTTAGTAAACCGTTTTCTAATACTGAGCTACTGTTATTATATAATAAATATAATTGACACGATACAAACAACGGAATCTATTAAAACTATATCCTTTGTGTAAGGAGTCCTTCCTCGGTTTAGATCTTGGACTGCCACATACGGATCACTCGTACAACCGAAAGGAGGATATGAATCATGCTTAGAGTGCGAATACGTCGCACAAGCAAGTTCAATGCACAGGTTAAAAAAACGCTTTTTAGGGAATTATGTAAAGACGGCTGGTGGTGGATATTCTGTTGGTGTTGGTCGTATTATATAGGTAACAAATGTTCTATTAGTGTTTAGGTGATATACGAAATCAGGGTTGCATGATGTAAGGATCAAATTGTTTCCTGGACTGAAATTGAGGAACGTGATTATAGGCTGACATGATGATATTCTATATTGATTAATTATGACAAATTATGAAATCAAAAAAATAATAAGATGCCAGCTAAAAAATTCTAATGCACATAAATACCATTGCACAGCTGTCAAAGCCAAACGAATTTTAATGCCCATAAATACCATTGGACGAATTAGGAAGGAAATGAAGTCATTCTTAACTGTTTTGGAATGGAATTAATTTCAATTCCATAAAATGTATTTTGAATCATGAAACCTTCCTCATTCAAATTATATATAATAAATTTCATAACACATAACCCAAATTCAAATATAACTTAAATATATTAAAATTATTTATCCTTACAAATTACATTTTATAATTATATTTGAATTATATACAAAATACAAACTATATTGAAATTACATTTTCGTAAAAATATTATTATATATTTTTTTAACAGCGAACAAATAATATAATTTAAATAATATTAGGCTATTAAGTTATTATGTTATTAGGTTATAGAAAATAGAGTCGATAACAAAAAGGGTTATAGAAAATATAATACGGAAAATGCAAAACAGAATACTATGTTTTTTTTGAAGCAAAACAGAATATTATGTTATTATATATGTTATTAGATTTTTAAAAAGTAGAAGGATCATATTCCAATCTCAAAAAAAAAGAAGGATCATATTCCGAAATTGTTGGAGTGTTTTTTTTTGTTTTTTAGATAAGCACCGAAATTGTTGGAGTTAATTCACATTTCTATTTTATTAGTATCATTAACAGCAGTAACCCTATTAGCAACCCTTTTCTAATTTAAGCAAAAATTGGGAAAAAAAATGATATTCTGTATTATTTCATTCGTGGTGAGCTCGAAATTATCGTATTGATTAATATATAATTTGCCACACTACTGATTAACTTTTTTAAATTATATTATTTGTCCCAAAAATATGAAATCCTCCTATTGATTACTATATAATTTGCCACACTATTGATTAACTTTTTTTTTGACACACACTATTTATTACTTTTGGCGGGCATCCCTCCTATTTTTTGAAACTTATATTGGATTATATTTTTCACCAAAAAGGCTGTAACAAATTTATTTCAATGATAGGGTTGCATGAATAATTTCATACTTTATTTAAATTGTATTTCCGAAAATTCAATTAATATTTTTTTTTGGTATTCAAAAAATTAATTTAATTTTTGGACAATAAGAAACTAATCAATTTAATGTGACTGATATAGAAAGGAATTATTTTGAGTGTTTTATTCTGAAATATACTCAGCCTACTATTTAATATTGAAAGCATGATAATTTGATGTAGTTACAAAATAGATATTAATAATTTGATTTGGATCAATTGGTATGGTTATGTAATTTGATTTGGTTTGATTTTATTTTATTTTATTTGTGAAGTATTTTATGTGCAGCATGTGTATAGACACCCCATTTGTTAAAACGTAAACATGAGCATTAAATTCAGTTCCCACGAAAGGTGCTAGTGAAGACACATAGGAAAGAGGTGCTTTGAGGTACCTATGAAATTGTATTATTATAGATATTTATTTTATTTTATAAATATTAGTATTTTAGATGTCACGTGTTTTAAAAATTATTTTGGACTATTGAGGTGTTAAAATAATAGTTGTAGTGATATTGGACTTTAAAAATGAATTAAAATGGATTTTGGTTTTTATTTATTCACTTTATATACCCATACAACCCCTTTTCTATTGCATACACCCCCTTAGCTAACCCAATCTCGCTTCAGCCCAGCCCATACGCCCGCACTAGCCCAGAACCTAGATCTGACCCGGCCCACATTCTTTCTTCTTCTCCCTCAGCTGAAAAACGCAAAACCAGTGAAACCCTAAAGACCTTCTTCTTCCAATTTCGTTCTTCCTCATCTAGTCGCCGCCAACCACCAAAATTCATGGTTCTACTCGAAATCCACCACTGATTCTGAATATGGCCTCTGTTCCTTCGATTGTGGTCGCGTTTTTAGTCCGCCATTTTTGACCAAACCGAAGCACCACCGTGAGTTTCCCTCTCTCCACCGCAAGCACTACGCTGTTCAATACTACATTCCCCTCAATCTCCACGAACCCTTTCAATCGGCTATCATTCTACCTATAGTTGAGCTACTATGCTCCAAACTTGATCGAGCTTCTATGACCACACCGTTGCCCACGCTCTATTGCTATGTTCAAGGACTAGTATGCAACCGATTAAAATATCGCACGGGGATAAATTAAAATATCGTTTGTAATAAATAGGTCAATGAGAAGTGCATCCGATTAGAAGTAATTGAATGATCTGCTTTATTTGCTTTGTTCTAAGTTAGATAAATTAAAATATCCTTCGTAACTATCCGTGACATCCGTTATGTGATTTTTTTTTTGAAATTCTTGTTTTTTGACATATCTGGCAGTTGTGGTTAATCGGAAACACACATTAAAGTTGTTAAATATCACAAATATTGATCATTCATCACTAACAAACAATTTTTCAATATATAACGATTACCAATTAAATAATTTGTATTAAACCCAGGTTCGAATATCAAAGTAGGATTGATGAAGTGATATATCATAGCAGGCACAACAGACCGGTGATTGGTGTGAAGGACAGTAATTTTGTACTAGTGTGAAAATTAAGCTTGTACTAGTGTGAAGACGCACGAAAACCACCTACGTTAGCACCAACATCAAACAGAGAAATTCTGTAGACCGAGTCCTCCTGCAATATGCTATCAAACTTATAAATCAACTCCCTACGGACCGTTGCTTGAATGCGATTCCCCTACACAAAGAACCACAACAGTTAGTATTACGTTTTCACACACACATATATATATATATATATATATATATATATATATATATACATACATACATACATACTAAGCAAAATTTGACATGATACTAATAGCAGAATCCATTAAAACCATCTCCTTTGTGTATGGAGTCCGTCCTCGGTTTGGATCTTGGACATGCCACATTCGAATCAATCGTACGACAATGGGACTGGGTTGGTGCCCAACAATCATATCAGAAAGGAAGACGTGGTTGGTATTCATATTTGAACTCCTTGAAAAAGGAACAGTAATACGGTGGTGATTTTTTTTTTGAGAAAAGGCTTTTTTTAGTGAAAAGCGTGAATAGGACTGCTAATGACTATTCGATTGTTGGTGGCTGTCTTATATATGGAACAAATGTTGTGTTAGGTTTAAGGTTTTTTGAATTCAAGAAATAAGGGTTGCGGCCGTTTTGGTGGATTGGGCGGGTTAATTGGTGTGAAGGACAGTAATTTTGTACGTGATTATAGGTGGCCACTTAATGCATATTAGAAATTCCTACGTGTTTATAGGTGGCCAATTAATATAGAAAGAAGTCACGCGCTCATATTTGGAATTGCATTTAAATGCAGTAAATTGGATTCATCAGCGTTCCAAAATGATAGCGTGATATTGATGACGTTATAGCATTTGGTCAACTGGAAAAAAAATTCAAAAATGTGTATTCACATATTTCAATTAAAAATTCCTACGTGATTATAGGCAGCCATTAAATAGATTGTTGTTGTTGTTTTATTTGTAATAGACAGGATTATTATTAATAATAAATGTCTCATAATATATATTAATCACCCAATAGTTGTCTCAATAAATGCCTCATATTAATCTACTGATTCATATTGTCAAAAAAAAACTGATGTATGAAGGTTCTATAAGATATCAATTTAAAATTAATACATTAAATAATTCAAAGAAGGATTAGTATGCACAAATTACATGGCTGCATTTTTTGTACGATGCTTTCTTACTAAAAATATAGTTATCTTTTGAAAATCATAAAAATATATGTTTTTTGATATATTAAATTGAATTTAGTAAGTTAGATTTGATCTGTTTTTCAATTTTTTTGATCTGGCTTAGTTTTAGACAACCGTCGGTTGTTGTCTATTCGTAATATTATTGAAATTATTGAAATGCAGTAAATTGGATTAATTTTTGATTCCAAAATGATTGCGTGATATTGAATACCTTGTTGCATTTGGTCAATTGTAAAAAAATTCAAAAAAGTGTATACAAATACGTGAATCAAAAATTTCTACGTGATTATAGGCAGCATTTCATCGATTATTGTTCATATTTTATTTGTAATGGGCAGGATTATTCTTAAGAATAAATGCCTCATATATATTAATCACCCAATAGTTGTCTCAATAAATGTTTCATATTAATCTACTGATGCATATTGGAAAAAAAAAACGGATGCATGAAGGTTCTATAATGTACCATTTTAAAATTAAAACGTTAAATAATTTAGAAATGGTTTAGTTTTATGTTATGGGTTTGCAGTTTGTGTACGATGCAATTTAAAATGATACATCGTGGATCTATAAAATGGTTTAGATATATAGTTTTTGTAAAAAAACTGATGTATGAAGGTTATATAATATATCAATTTAAAATGGCGATATAGTGGATCTATAAAATATCATATAAAAAAAACTGATGCATATTGTAAAACTAAAAATTGGTGGATGAAGGTTATTATATAATTTGAATATAATGCAGAAAAGGGAGATATGAAATGAGGCAATTCAAATACGGCATTGAAAGACGTCCAAAACGTTTCAAAAAAACAATTGATTATTTTTTTGTGAAATGCCATGTAGATTGGACAATTAATCCCAATCCCGTCCCCATGAATCGTGGCCGATAGGACAACTCAGCAAAAAGGCTTTGAGAAGCCTGCAAATTTGTATTATTATAGATAGCGTGTTTTTTTTTATAAGCAATGTTAATGAGGCGGGGGAATGTTAGTTTTCAGGGTTTGAACCCAAGACCTCATTCTTGCACTCTTTTGGTGTACTCCTTCGATATCTCTTAGCTCGCCAACTGAGCTACCTACTTGGTTTAAGCTCTTGCAAAAAAAAAATTAGAAAAAACTCCTTGCAAAATACAGTTTTTTGATTTAGGCCATTCTGTTAGACTTCCGTTACAAAAATTGCCAATGTGTCTCCCATATGTATTTTTTTTTCTAATTTTTTTATGTTGAGTTGGCGGTCATGTATTAAATTAAAAAAAAATCACTTTCTTTTATTTTTCATCTTCTTCAACCGCTCTGAAGCCCCGATACTCCAAAAATGACCAAGTACCCGTATCTGACACGTATCCGATACCGATACGTGTCGGATACGTATCCGGGGAGTATCCTGGAATTTATATATATTTTTAAATTAAAAAAAGATCGGATACTTACAGGATACGTGAGGGACACGTTGGGGATACGGCGCCATTAGCAGGATACGGGCGCGGGATACGGCGTAAACGCAGGATACTCAGCGGATACGTTTTGACACCTCAATAGCTCATTTTAATCCATTTTAAAGCCATTTTTCACTCAAACTATTATTTTAACACCTCAATAGCTCAAAATAACTTTTAAAGATCAATTATACTTTAAACACTAATATTTTATAAAATACAATAAGCCACTCAAATAATATTATTTCAAATACAAATATAGTAAAGTGAAATATCTTTAGTTATATTTTATATATTTTTATTTTTAATTTAATTTTTTATTGAAGTATCTCCGCCGTATCGTATCTTGGTTTTCAAAATTTTCCCGTATCCACGTATCCGTGTCGTGTCGTATCCCGTATCGTATCCCGTATCCGGGCTACATAGTTCAACCGTCAACCTTTAATCCCCAAATCTCTAAATCCTCAAATCCTTCAACCTTCTTGAATCATAACTCAACCACAACCCAGAAAGTGAAAGTGTAATCCCCAAATCAACCAACCCCAAAATCAATATAGGGATTTTATGTTCAAATCGTTTCCATTTTATGTTTTGCAACATTTTCGTTTATGATTTCATGATTTCGAAAACCTAAGAATCTTCAACATCCAAATCATTTCCATTTTTGTTTCTGTTCTGCATATTTTATGGGCTTTCGAAATCAAAGTCGAAAAATTTGGGTTTCGTTCCTTCACTCAATGAAATCTGAAAAATCAAAAATGGGTTTCGTCATATCTTCATCTTATTCGCTGGGAAAGGAAGGGAAAGGAAGAAGAAGTGAAGAACGTTTGTTGTTGGAGGGCAACATGGTGTTTGTGAAGGGGTGGGATTGTGAATCAATTTTGCAAATCTGTGGTTGAGGTTGTCATACCCTAATTTTGTCCGATTAATCAAAAATCCCAAAAAGAGATTTTTTTCTCGTTCTTTGGTCTAGCCACGTATCATTTTAAGCTCGCGCGCGCAATATTATTTTGATGCTTCGTTTTTATTTTATGAGCCTATTGTTATTGGCATAAAATACAACAGAAACAAATTAAAAGTATAATAATCTTTTCTTTTTGAAGCTGAACAATAACAAAGATCCTTTTATTATATAATCAGTTTCTTTTACACATATAAACAAAAAAAGCGAAAAGAAGCAAATAGTACAGTTTTTTTAAAAAAAAAATATAATACAAAATTCAAAAAAAGAAGGAAAAGGGCGCAGCTTGCAGCTGCCCCATCTAGGGTTAGGGTTATCATTTTTCTTTCCTTGATGTTGTCCTTTTGTGCCACCCATAGCCAGCTAGCTGCTGTCCTTAATCCTTATCCAATTGCTGTCCTTTTGATTCCCTCAAAGATGCTGTCCTTTTGATGCCATCTTTTTGCCCTAATTGCTGACTGCCCTCAGCACCCTATCCACCTATAAAAACAGCAACAGTAGCACAATCAAAGGGGGCAGAGAGAATCAACAAAAATTGACACCAAAAGTCACTGAGAAATACACAGAAATATACAAAGAGAACAATGACTGAAATACACAAAAACACACAAAAATCCACACGGAAATTCAAAGCAAGAGTTTAGGGTTTCATACTGAAACCCTAACAGCAAGGCACCAAAAATTTCTGAAACAAGGTGATAGTAGCAGCAAGCAGTGAGCAATAGGAGCCTATTTCAGAGGCTGGAAAAAGGTTGTCTAACATATTTTTTTTTCCAAAATGTAGTCTTATTCTTGATTTCCTATCATGATTAAGTTGTTTAAAATAAGTTTCAGTTCATCTTCTTCTGTTTCGGTTCATTTTTTATTTCCTATCATGATTAAGTTGTTTAAAATAAGTTTCAGAGGCTTGAAAGATTAGCATTAGAAATAAAACAGGGTTTTCAGAGTCAGTTTCATTACCCTTCTGTTTACGAAAACAAAATTAATTAGTTATCTAAACTAAGGGTTAATTAGTAATAGGTTTAGTTAAAAAAAATTAGGGTTACAAATCAGAATCAGTTCATTTAGGAAAAACAGAATGCAGAGAGGGGGAGGTTGAGACAGTGAGAGGAAAGGAAAAGAGAAAGGAGCAAAATTTTTACCTCTGGCCACCGTTCACGGTGGCCGCCGCCGTATCCTCGCCGTGAACCACCATACCTCACCGTCAATCACCATCATCGAAACCACAGTCACACCATTGAACTTTACGCCCCCTTTACACCACCAACAGAGCCGAAACACCCCTCAATCACCCTTAGCCCCTAACCGAATCAGCCACCACTGTCCCTCTCCATCCTCGTACCACACCTCACGGCCATCCACCACCTAACAACCCCCGTATCACCACTGTGAACCTCCCCCCACCTCCGCGTTTCACCTCGTCGTCGTCGCGCCATCAATGACCACCGTGCAACCCCAAAGCCATGAACCGAACCATCAACGGCCAACATCCTTCGTCCAACCACCACCCTCTTCCACTGTCCTTCGTCCTCTTCCTTCTCAACCCAGAAATCTCCCTTTCTCTCACTTTCTCTTTCTCTGGACATCTCACTCTCTCTGCTAAAAACGGAGGTGGGGCTAAAAACTGGAGATCAGGATAAGGGTTTTTGTAGATCGGTTGTGAGGAGGAGAGGGAGGAAGGGGAGAACGATGTTGGAGTTCGGTGTGGTTTGGTGAGAGAAGAGAAAACGAAGCTAGAGGAGGGGAGGACGAATGTTCGAACGACGCCATGAGAAGAGAAATCAGGGTCAAGAGAGTAGAGTGAGACACGGTGGAGGAGAAGAGGAAGGCGAAGTCACGGTCGAGGGAGAGAGAGACCACAGTGCCGTGAAAGAGGAGAAGAAGAATATGGTGCTGAGATTCTGTGAGGAGAAAGGAACGAAGTTAAGGTTGAGAGAAAGAAAGTGAGTGCGGCGCTGTGGGAGAGAGAGAGAAGAGAGATTAGGGGTTGGAAAATTAGGGTTTCAGTTTCAATTAAGCTTTTATAGTGGATTTGCGTTTACTTCGTACACCCCTCCGTTTGCTGCGTGAAACCCCCCTGAGAAGCCCAGGTTTCGTGGGCTGTTGAACCCAGTATAGGAACTGGGCTGTTTAATATTTACACCCCATTTTTGTTTTATACAACCCCTGCTTCTAAACGCACTCCCTGTTTTAATGGTTTGCACCCTCCTGCGCAAGCCCATCTTTTAGAATGTAGCCCAGTTCATAGAAAACGAACTGGGTTTGTTTTCTGCACCCACTACTTTAAAATACAACCATTTTCTGCTAATTATACCCCATTTTTACTAATGCACCCCCTGCTTCTCCCTTTTTTAAATTTCTTTTCCATAAATAAACGTTTTCTTTCACAAACCTATTTCTTCCCAAATAACAAATAAACGTTTTCCCAAACATAAACATGGCTAGTTACTAATGGTCACTCTGAGCTTAGCTTGTTTGATCGTTAATAACAGCTTCAGTTTTCAAACGAGCTATGAGTGATGACCACTCTGAGTTTTACTTGTTTGGTCATTACGAATACCTCTCCCAATTTCAAAAATAAATAAAAAACACCAAACACATAAACTTTTTCTACCCAAGAACTACGTAGCTTTGATTTCTCCATCACACCTAGAGATACGTAGGAGCAGGGGCTCTCTCCTGTCAAGCACAAAAAAACTAAAATTTTTATTAAGTCTTTTTCTTTCAATAAAAGGGTAAAAATTAACATTTTTTTCCTACAACTAATTAGCAGGTAACCTTCCTTAGAAAGGATGTCGTGGGGTGCTAACACCTTCCCCATGCATAACTGACTCCCGAACCCTAATCTGGTCTCAAGGACCTTTATCCATTCCAAAGGGATTTACCAATGTTTGCCCTAAAAATTAAACGTTGGTGGCGGCTTCATTTTTGAACCTTCGAGGAATCCCCACCCGGATTTTTCGGTCGCTACAGAGGTTACCTTGTAATCCTCTCCTAATTCTTGAAGACGTTTTTGATGGTGAGATTTGTGGTTGAGGTCTGTGGTATGGTGGTGAAGAGATGAAGAGATGAAAAAGAGAGAAAGGAAGGGAACGAAGGTGGTGGTGATGGAGGTTGAAGGTTGAAGGTTGAAGATTGAGAAGATTGAGAGAGATGAAGAATAAAAACTAATTATAATTAAAAATAATGACTTGACATTACAAGTCCGCATTAAAAATAAATTAGAAAAAATAATTAGAAAAAATAAATAAATGACAATTCAGATTTCTGTTAGCCAACTCAGTGTTTTTGTAACGTTGGGTTAACAAAAGGGCTTATATCAAAACAGTATATTTTGCAAGGGCTTTTTACTAAAAAAAATTGCAGGGGCTTAAACCAAAACACGCTATATTTGCATGGGCCTAAAACATATTTAAGCCTAATTTATTGTTACTTTATTTACAATTTAACACTACTACTTTCTTTCGTAAAAAGTAGCTAATAATGGATAAATATATAGCAGGTGAGGAAGCGAATAAGCTAGCAGATTCAATTTAATGTGGATGACAAAATTAGTGACTGAATTAGTTTTTAAATGTAAAGTTACATAAATGAACATTTGCAACTAATGCTTAAAAATTAGAGAGAATATTTATTTAACGAATAATAAATGAGGAATTTAATTAAACTAATAAGAGTAAAAGAGATATATAAAATGAAATGATATATGCAATAAGCTCAAACGCTACTTCAAGTAGAGTATGAAAAAATGCTATACGCTAGTGAAAAAAATGTTATGCTATAAGCTAGTGGTATCAAACACTTATCATTAACTTATCTGTTATCCGCTAAACACTAGTGGTTTGCCTGGTGTGAGCCCACATACATGACTAACCTACTCATGAGAACTTGGATGGAAGTCACAAATATCAAGACTTAAAAGACCAAAAAAAGATTCATCACTCAATCGAAAAATACTTTAGTGTGTCCACCTTGATAATTGACATGGACACACTAAAGGTGACCAATATTGTTACTTTGGAAAATTCCTAGACATCCCAAACTCTAGGGTTTTCTTTTTCCTTGTAATTGTTTTCAATAAATGTAGGATTTCATTTCTAGTGATGTGCTTTTGATTTGAGCATTGTTGGCAATAGAATAGGCTAAGGCCTTTAGTTACTTTGAAGTGGCCACGAGCCCTTGTTTTCCTTTCTTTTGGTGAATTGCATGTTAGGCCTAGGATCCAATTGCCCAACATATAAATACTTTTCTCCTCCTTCTAATTCCTTAGAACTTTGATGAATGAAATTCACTTTTACATTTTGAGTAAGAGAGTGCCCTAATACCTAAGAGAGTGGTGAGAGGCTAGTTGCTAGTGTTGGTGAAGATTCATCATGGATTCTCCAAGGCTTCCTGAGATGAGAACCTTGAGCACACAACTTTGAGGCTAGGAGAGCTCAAAGATAGTGTTGTCCTCATCATATTCCCAAGGAAGAAGTGGTGAACTTCCTTCTCCACTTCTATCTCCATCTCTTCCATATTTGCATTTTCTTTCCTTTCAAGTAAGTGTTAATCCATTTGTCTTGAATCTTCTTCATCTTTTCTTTTGATTTTCAAGAACACGTGTTCTACAGTTTTGTGAGAATTGCTTTGATTTGCCATATTTCTAAATCCTAAACCTTAGAGATCATGTTAGATCTCATCATTGCCTTTGCCAAACAGAGCATAAACAAACAAGGAAAGAAAAGCTGGATAATAACATGTGGGCCTCGGCCAAGAAGAAACCTTCTTTCAAGGTAAGCATGGCCTAGTGCGACTTTCCCTTTGTTTCACGGTCTTTTCTTCTTACACACTCCATATTCACTCTAGTCTCTGCACATCTCTAACTTACTCGATATCTAGATAACGAATGACTAATTCAATCACTCGGTATCAAGATATCGAGTATGTTAGGGATGTGCAGAAAGTGGAACAAAGTGTGCAAATGACTTCTTTCATTCATGTTCGCAATATAAGAAGTGACGTGTTTTATTGGACAAAGTGACATATGTTGTTGACAAAAAAGAAGCGACGCATGCTTTGCCAATTGCCGTTGAATTGAATTTTATACATTACTATTGGTCGGCACGAAGAGCATATTTATGCCAACAGAGGAACATAGCATATAAACCTTGGTAAAGATATCAATCGTAAATAGAGATGAAGGAAATTTCATATCGCAATTAAACTCAAAGGGACCAGATGTAACACCCCATTTCTACCCGGCAAAATAATGCAAAAATATCAGAGTTCATAAAAATATTTTTCAACAAACAGTGGAGTGCCACATTTACTTCGTGGAAACGACAACGAGTTAATTCGCTTTTGAAAACAGTTATATAACACGTTTGGATGAACCGATAAAACAACCATTTTAATCCTCAGAAATAATTCATCTTTAAAAACTACGCAGCGGATTCACAACAAGTCGAATTAAATAATCGTTGTGTCTTGACCACTCAAGACAGCTCAGAAAACATCAAAATAGCAACATAACAGCTTAAGCTCCAACAACGAAATAACAAGGCAAACAGTATTAAAACGCGTGTTCATTCCCCCCGAGTGTTACATATCAGAGCGACGACACCCACTCGATCAAACGAATGTGAACTGCCTTCATTCGGGATTACCTGCACGTTACCAACATTGGGGTAACATTCAAACAGAATGGGTGAGATATCGCACTATATAATCGGATACATGAAAAACAATATATAATTCAGGTCAATTCATCACTTAACAGCAGTCAAAATCATCTCAATCACATAAGTATGCACATAATGCGAAATGTGACTCAACTCAGGGCCACCGCCCTATAATGCATGTGGTACCATAATTCAAGCCCGTAAATAGGGGTATCAACATCGCAACATCGTCGTCGTGGTTTGAGCATAGCTCCATCGTAAAAATATGCTATGCATGCGACGCTATGTAAATGCACAAACAAATAACAACGGTTACATAGCAACGCAACAACATCGGAAAACAACATTGGCCTTAGGCCTACAACACATCACCTGCCAATGAATAGAGGTAAATTCGTCTTCGTACAACCTTCGTCGTCAACAATTTACAACTTAGCAATTTTTAACATTTTGGCAACATCGCAATATTTTAGCAACTTTCAACATTTTGGCAACTTTTGGCCTAATCACATATTCAACATCATTTTAAATAGAAATCGTGAAATTCACATTTGGGCAGCCACACTTGGCGCCCTTGGTACCCACTGCGCCAAGCAACACAATTGGCAGCCAAAACTGTAACACCCCTTTTCTACCCGGAAATTTTTTGACAAAAATCAGAGTTTCAAAAACGTTTTTCGCTACACCCACAAGGGATGCCACATTTACACCAATAAACTTCACACGTCAATAAATAAAATTCACCATTAAAATAGTACGTTACATAATCAGTAACTCCATTACCACGCAGCGGAATAAAAATAAAGGGTTCAACGAATAATCGCAACATCACCATAAAACTTCAAAAATTAGAATAATAGAGACAACTAATAAAACTAGCGTTCATCCCCCCGAGTGCTACGTATCAGAGCGACGACACCGACTCGACTAGCGAAGGTAGACATGCCTTCACTCGCAATCACCTGCACGTTACCAACATAGGGGTAACATTCAAACAGAAGGGGTGAGATATCTAACATTATAATAGCATATATGATAGGCAATATGCTAGAGTTACGACAACTATATCTACCGCTTCACAACAACATCAAATTACAAATCACCAAGAATTATCACCAACATCATGAGTAAGTATATGAGATGCAACCCACACCAACGGGTATATGCATGTGGTACCAATCATCACCAATAAAATAGCCAATAAGGGCAACATCACCTGTATGAGCATCACCATCATCACCTATAGCTCCAAGGCCGAAGCCTTCATCACCAAAACAATGCATATGGAATGTATGAGACACCATGAATAATGCACCAGAGACAATCAACAACAATAGTCATTTAATTGACACAACAACACCAATATCGACAATGGTCATAGACCCATCACCTATCACCTTAGCCAATAAAATAGGCACATCACCTGTTATATCATCACCAATAGCACCAATCATCACCAATACACCTACACCTATAGGACAGTCCAACAACCTGACCAACAATCACCGACCCCAGAGACACCAATAAATTTACAACATCAATGGCAACAACAATTTTACGACACCGAGAACAACGACAATTTACACCATCTAGAACGACAACAACTTTACAACACCATTGCCAACGGCCACCGGGGCAGCCACCCAGGCGCCCCAAACCACTAGAAAATGGCGCCCAGGAGGGCGCCCTACAGCAGGACAGACATGGCAGGAACTGGCGCCCAGCAACAGGGCGCCAACAGGCAACATCACCCAGCAGGAACTGGCGCCCAGCAACAGGGCGCCAACAGCATCAGCAACAAAACAGAAACTGGCGCCCAGCAACAGGGCGCCTAGCAGGCAACAGCAACAACAGAAACTGGCGCCTAGCAGGCAACATCATTCAGCAGGAACTGGTGCCCAGCAACAGGGCGCCAAACACCACGGGGCAGCCACATGAGGCGCCCACTGCAGTTGTCTCAATAAATTCGACTGCAGTTGTCTCAGTAAATTCGACTGCAGTTGTCTCAGTAAATTCGACAGCTTCTGTCTTAGTAACTTCGACAGCTTTTGTCTCAGCAACTTCGACAACTTCTGTCTCAACAACTTCGACAGCTTCTGTCTCATCAACTTCGACAGCTTCTGTCTCAGCAACTTCGACAGCTTCTGTCTCAGCAACAACAAACATGGTGCCCAGGAGCAGGGCGCCTAGCACAACAGCAACAAAACCAGAATCATGTACAAGGCATGGCGCCCAGGAGCAGGGCGCCTAAATCAGCAGGGAACACACAGGGACAGTGACACAGACATGCAACACAGAATCACACACCACGGCGCCCATGGCGCCCAGTGCGCCAACGCCAGAACACAAACGGCAGCACGGCGCCCATGGCGCCCCTGCGCCTATACCACAATCACCAGACACGGCGCCCAGGGAAAACAGGAACAACACGGACACAGGACCAAGGCGCCTATGGCGCCCAGGGGACAGAACACGCGCAACAACAACAAACCCCCATACGCCCATGGCGCCCAATACCAAGCCAACAACGACGCAACAACCATCAAACACCACATATGCAAACACAACATCCCCAATGGCGCCCATGGCGCCTAAGAACATATTTTTCTCAGATTTTCACCATGATCAATCACCAACACCAAATTGCAATAAATCACTAATACATACAAAATCACCAAACAATTATCTATCAATCATCAAACAACATCATAAGGGTAACATAGAGCCTATCTCCCACATAACCCCCATCATACACCCTATTATAAAGGTAGAACCCACCCTTACCTTAGGTTTGCCGAATCCGAGATCCCCTTGCACGAAGACTTCAAAGAACCACCGCAACAAAGCTCCTCTCTTCTTTCTCCTTGGTTTCGCGCCGTCCCCCTTCTCTCCTCTCTTTGCAACTTTCTTTCTTTCTTTTTCTCAAAAAATGCGCTAATGAGCCAAACCCTAGCTAATGCTCTCCTTCATGCGCCTAGGCCCTTGGGCTCTTGGATCACGGGCCCCTTCTGCTATTCAACTTAATCACTAGACACCACTCCCTGATTTAAATAAAACACCTTTTAATTATTTTAATATGACTATACTAATAAAATACCTAAATAATTAAATTATTTGGGCGTTACAAAAACTGGCGCCCAGCAGCACAACGGGCAGCCAAACTGGCGCCCTTGGCGCCCATTAGGCGCCCATGGCGCCCCTGCGCCAGACACAACAACAGGCAGCCAGAACATTGGCACTCATGGCGCCCCTGCGCTAGACACAACAAGCAACAACAGAGTTTGGGCAGCCAATCTTGGCGCCCTTGGCGCCCATGCGCCAGGATAACACAGCCATCGCAACAGAGCAGCCACAACCTTGGCGCCCATGTGCCAGAACCACACACCAAACAGCAACTGGGCAGCCACAACATGGCGCCCTTGGCGCCCATGCGCCATAACAACACCTAAAACAGCAACTGGGCAGCCATCACTTTGGCGCCCTTGGCGCCCATGCGCCAGAACAACACCTAAAACAGCAATTGGGCAGCCACCACTTTGGCGCCCTTGGCGCCCATGCGCCAGAACAACATAGAAAACAACAACTGGCAGCCAGGTTTTTGGCTCCCTTAGCGCCCATGCGCCAGGAATCTGCAAGACAGCAACACACAACAGCAAGATGGCGCCCATGGCGCCCAGCACAGTTTCAGGAAGGGCGCCCATGGCGCCCAGGAAACAACACACGCACAGAATTTGGCGCCCAGGAAGGCGCCCAGCCATAGCAACAGCAACATTGGCGCCCATGGCTCCCTATGGACAGAATTTTTGGTTCAAATCATCAACAAGCAAGATCAATCATCATCAATCATGTCCAATCATTATCAATCATGCTCAGTCATCATCAAATCACATTCATTCATCATCAATCAAATTCAATTCCTACAACTAGGGTTTTCTAACTTAATCACCTAGGATTCCATTAACCTTCCTACATAGAGCCATTCATACACCCAATTATAGAGATAGAACCCCACCCTTACCTCAGCCTTGAAGAATTCGAAACCTTGCCCTAGCCTTTTCCTCCTCTTCGCCGCGCCTCCTCTCTCTTCTCTCACTCTCAAACTTTTGTTTTTCTAATAAGTGAGCAAAACCCTAAAAATGCTTATTTATACTTAGTTAATTTTCACGGGCTTTTCTCTTGGCTATGCGACTTAATCATGGGCCTCACTAATACTTCTCATTTTAATAATCCCAACCCCAACAATAGGTGCACATATACTAGCATTATTATTATTTTATTATTTTTCTACCAATTAAATTCCCAAACAATTCAATTAAATAATTAATTAAATTTTGGGGCGTAATTACAACTCTCCCCCACTTAGAATATTTTCGTCCTCGAAAATTTACCTGACTCGAACAACTCGGGATATGACTCCTGCATCTTGCTTTCCAGCTCCCAATTCATGCTTTCTCCGGCAGCTCCCAACCAGGCTACTTTCACCAAAGCGATATCCTTGCCTCTTAGAGTCTTCACCTCATGATCCTCGATACGCACAGGCATCGTCTCTACAGTGAGATTGTCCCGTACTCGCACATCATCCGCTTGAAATTCCAAATCCTTTCTCCGCTTAACATGATAACTCTTCTATCTACTTTGCGAAGTTTTCCCTTGCTCCCGAATTAATTTCCGCGATTGTCTAGCAGACAACAAACCATCTCCCTCCTCTTCAGGGGTAGAAAAACTTACAGACTTGCTATGACAATTAATATGGGCATGGTTATACTCTAACCAGTTCATACCTAAGATCACATCCACTCTGCTTAACGACAACCAAATTAAATCAACAACAAAGTCTCTGTCGAAAATCGACAAGGGACACCCAGAACACACAAGAGAAGTAGTCACCGACCCATTAGCTGGAGTGTCGACAACCATCTCTCCATTCATAGAAGACAACGCAAGACCCAATCTTTCAACACACTCAGCAGCAATAAAACAAAGAGTAGCACCGATATCAACAATATAAGTTAGAGGAATACCATTAATGAAGCATGTACCTCTAATAAGTCCGCCCTCCTTAGCAATCTCTGTCCCTACCAAAGCGAACACTTTTCCACCAGCTCGTTCCTTCTTCGGTTTCTGACACTGACTACTGATGTGTCCTCCTTCGCCACAGTTGAAACAAACCACCTCCTTATGCTCACACCCGGACATCTCATGCCCGATCTTACCGCAACGGAAACACCTCTTCGTCTCAGCTTTGCACGCATTACTCTTATGACCAGCTTCGCCACATTTGAAGCACACAATACCAGCAGGAGCATCATACGGTTTACCACGACTCTTAGACTTGCTCCTATTCTCATTAACAATCTTATAATGAGCATTGCTATCCTCCTCGTAGATCCTGCAGCCGTCAATCAAATCAGCAAAGACACGGATCTTCTGATATCCAATGGCCTTCTTGATCTCTGGTCCAACCCGTTCTCAAACTTGATGCACTTCGAAAATTCAGCAGTTGCTTCACTGTAGTGCAGATAAAACTTAGCCAACTCCACAAACTTAGCAGCATACTCAGTAACCGACAGTTTTCCTTGCTTCAGCTCAAGGAACTCAATTTCCTTCTTACCCCGAACATCCTCCGGATAGTACTTCCTCATAAATTCCCTACGGAACACAACCCAAGTGATCTCTTCACTTACAGCTACCAACCTTTGACTAGTCTCTAACCACCAGTCATCAGCTTCTTCTGCCAACATATGAGTACCATAACGAACCTTCTGCGCTGGAGTGCAGTCCATCACACGGAAGATCCTCTCCATCTCCTTCAGCCAAGCCAATGCTCCATCAGGATTATACTTGCCTTTGAAAGTAGGCGGATCCTCCCTTTGAAAGGTTACCAAACTACGAGACCCAACATTTTCTCCAACGTTTTGCTGACCTTCCACGACCTGAGCCATAGCAGCCAAAGCAGCAGCGATAGCAGCATCGTTCCTTCCAGCCATCTCCACTAATCACTTCAACATAGACAACAGTTAGAACTAATTGACAATACTTGATCGTCAATGACACAATAACTTGACAACTTGGCCGGACAGACCAAAACTGCTCTGATACCACTAATGTAACACCCCATTTCTACCCGGCAAAATAATGCAAAAATATCAGAGTTCATAAAAATCTTTTTCAACAAACAGTGGAGTGCCACATTTACTTCGTGGAAACGACAACGAGTTAATGCGCTTTTGAAAACAGTTATATAACACGTTTGGATGAACCGATAAAACACCCATTTTAATCCTCAGAAATAATTCATCTTTAAAAACTACGCAGCGGATTCACAACAAGTCGAATTAAATAATCGTTGTGTCTTGACCACTCAAGACAGCTCAGAAAACATCAAAATAGCAACATAACAGCTTAAGCTCCAACAACGAAATAACAAGGCAAACAGTATTAAAACGCGTGTTCATTCCCCCCGAGTGTTACATATCAGAGCGACGACACCGACTCGATCAAACGAAGGTGAACTGCCTTCATTCGGGATTACCTGCACGTTACCAACATTGGGGTAACATTCAAACAGAAGGGGTGACATATCGCACTATATAATCGGATACATGAAAAACAATATATAATTCAGGTCAATTCATCACTTAACAGCAGTCAAAATCATCTCAATCACATAAGTATGCACATAATGCGAAATGTGACTCAACTCAGGGCCACCGCCCTATAATGCATGTGGTACCATAATTCAAGCCCGTAAATAGGGGTATCAACATCGCAACATCGTCGTCGTGGTTTGAGCATAGCTCCATCGTAAAAATATGCTATGCATGCGACGCTATGTAAATGCACAAATAAATAACAACGGTTACATAGCAATGCAACAACATCGGAAAACAACATTGGTCGTAGGTCTACAACACATCACCTGCCAATGAATAGAGGCAAATTCGTCTTCGTACAACCTTCGTCGTCAACAATTTACAACTTAGCAATTTTTAACATTTTGGCAACATCACAATATTTTAGCAACTTTCAACATTTTGGCAACTTTGGGCCTAATCACACTTTCAACATCATTTTAAATAGAAATCGTGAAATTCACATTTGGGCAGCCACACTTGGCGCCCACTGCGCCAAGTAACACAATTGGCAGCCAAAACTGGCGCTCATGGCGCCATGGCGCCCAGCAGCACAACGGGCAGCCAAACTGGCGCCCTTGGCGCCCATGGCGCCCAGCAACGCAACACAGCACAAGGCAGCCTGATTTAGGCGCCCATGGCGCCCCTGCGTCAGACACAACAACAGGCAGCCAGAACATTGGCACCCATGGCGCCCCTACGCCAGACACAACAAGCAACAACAGAGTTTGGGCGGCCAATCTTGGCGCCCATGCGCCAGGATAACACAGCCATCGCAACAGAGCAGCCACAACCTTGGCGCCCTTGGCGCCCATGCGCCAGAACCACACACCAAACAGCAACTGGGCAGCCACAACATGGCGCCCTTGGCGCCCATGCGCCAGAACAACACCTAAAACAGCAACTGGGCAGCCATCACTTTGGCGCCCTTGGCGCCCATGCGCCAGAACAACACCTAAAACAGCAATTGGGCAGCCACCACTTTGGCGCCCTTGGCGCCCATGCGCCAGAACAACACCTAAAACAGCAATTGGGCAGTCACCACTTTGGCGCCCTTGGCGCATGCGTCAGAACAACATAGAAAACAGCAACTGGCAGCCAGGTTTTTGGCGCCCTTGGCGCCCATGCGCCAGGAATCTGCAAGACAGCAACACACAACAGTAAGATGGCGCCCATGGCGCCCAGCACAGTTTCAGGAATGGCGCCCATGGCGCCCAGGCAACAACACACGCACAGAATTTGGCGCCCTGGAAGGCGCCCAGCCACAACAACAGCAACATTGGCGCCCATGGCGCCCCATGGACAGAATTTTTTGTTCAAATCATCAACAAGCAAGATCAATCATCATCAATCATGTCCAATCATTATCAATCCTGCTCAATCATCATCAAATCACATTCATTCATCATCAATCAAATTCAATTCCTACAACTAGGGTTTTCTAACTTAATCACCTAGGATTCCATTAACCTTCCTACATAGAGCCATTCATACACCCAATTATAGAGATAAAACCCCACCCTTACCTTAGCCTTGAAGAATTCGAAACCTTGCCCTAGCCTTCTCCTCCTCTTCGCCGCGCCTCCTCTCTCTTCTCTCACTCTCAAACTTTTGTTTTTCTAATAAGTGAGCAAAACCCTAAAAATGCTTATTTATACTTAGTTAATTTTTATGGGCTTTTCTCTTGGCTATGCGACTTAATCATGGGCCTCACTAATACTTCTCATTTTAATAATCCCAACCCCAACAATAGGTCCACATATACTAGCATTATTATTATTTTATTATTTTTCTACCAATTAAATTCCCAAACAATTCAATTAAATAATTAATTAAATTTTGGGGCGTTACACCGGAGGTGGAGAAGATGAAGGTAGACGAGTAGAGGTTTTGGTGGCACGAATTTGGAATTCGAGGTGCCAAGCCAGATTTACAAGTGGTGACTCAGGTGGAAAGTTAGTGGTCACTAGGTGGGACGTGGCGCACTACCACTATAAGGGAGGAAGATAGGTACTTGGCGGAGGAGATAACTGACTAGGAGAGCCATCTTTTCATGTCGTAGATGGAGATGGCTTGGATAGAGAAAAGAAAATGGCGTCATTGCATCGATCAAAGGACACCAAGTGTGTCAGAAGGCGACGTCGTTGCGTTAACGAACACTGGCCAACATAGATATTAGACTAGACGACGGTAGTTGGTTCTAAGAAAACCCTAACGAACTAGTGTCTAAGTTACCTTATGATAGGTCCACTTTTATTGCATTATTGAGTTCTAAGCATTTTTTACATGGTTACTTAATCGTAATTTTACTTCAGCAGTATTAAAAAAGAGGCACTACTCTTTTTTTACTTGAACAGTATTCATAAAAACTTAATTTTTATTGACAATTTATTCATGTAACTGAGAAATAATTAAATGACGTATATTCCTAGTCATAATTTTAATGCAAACTTCATCGACTTGTCATGTTTGAATAAAAAACTTAATTAAGCGTTTATAACATAGATGCTCATCTTATAAGAGCTTATGTATAAACCATTTATGTCTTAAAAAATAAAATAAAAAGTAACGATTCGAATACATCTTATTCGTTGTTTTCATCAGTTATTTTGAAGAGCTTATATAAATAAGTTGAATACAACTTATGAATATTTGATAAGCTATTTCCATAAGAGAAATAGTCTCTCTCACAAGGGTTTATGTTAATAGGTAAATTCGAATAAACCAATAAAAACCGTTGTCATTTTCTGATTTGCCAGATATTTTTTGTTTTTAATTCTAATGTTACTGTTATAACTTGGTCAACATTATATTTTATCAACAATAAATTAAAAAAACAAAAAAATACTAACACGCCTTCATCAAAACTAGTCTCGATACCCGTGCTACGCACAGGACAGATGAAATATGCAAGTTAATCAGAATTAAGACATAAAATAACAGAATTTGCAATGCAAATATCATACAAACAATACATATATTCAATAGGTGTTTAGATGTTAAAATCCCAAACATAACAAACAACGCATAAGAGGAGAAGGTGATTCACTGACCAGATTTAGTGAGCCAACATCTTGAAATTGAACATCCATAGATAATAAGAAGAAAAAGTGTAAAGAATTTTAATAAAAACCACAAATAAAATAGAAGCAGCTATACAAAGTTGAAAAATAGTGCGGATTCTATTGTAAATGTGGCTGAATAAGTTCCCACAGAAATAATTGTTGCAACGCGGTACTCGAATTAAAAAGAAAGATAAATATATGAACACTAATTTAAGTATGCCTCTAATAATCATTGGTGTGAAATGACAAAAATAAATAAGAAAACACAAATAGAAAGTGAGACACAAGGGTATCATGCAGAGTTGGATGAAAACCACCAATAAAATAGAAACACCTATACAAAGTTGAAAGAATATGATGGGGGGTTTTATTGTAAATGTGACTCATGTTCCCACAGGAGTAAGTATCTAAGGTATATTATATATTGCAAGACAACGAAGCAACTCCAAATAATGATGGATGCAACAAAACACTAAGAGATGAGTTACTCCTATAAACCGTAAATCCTAAAAATTTAAAAAATAGATTTGTGATTTGTTGGTGATCGAACTAAATGGATTTAATAGATATTTCAGGTTCAAAAATATAATGAGAAGAAGTATAAATACAATTTTTTTAATGGTTCAGAAAAATATGGTTCTAAAAAATAAAAATAAAAAAATATAAAAAGAAATTAATTTTTTAAAGTGGTGATATTAATAAAGAGTGAGTTGCACGGGTTAGTGTCACGGAATTAATTTTTTTTCAACAAATTGGTTATTGAGAAAAGAACTTTGAGTTTTGTCAATTTTTTTTTGAGTATTTGAACAGTTAATTTGTTTTTTCCAAACACTAAAGCACCCAAAAACACACTACTTAGTATCGTACTTTACGTATTTTATCATGAAGTTAATTTTTTTTATCATATCGGCTATTGAGGAATAAATTTTGTGTATTTGAACAGTTAAATTACCCCAAAACACATTGCTTAGCTTCGTTCTTTACGTATTTTGTCACGAAATTTTTATTTTTTCACAATATTGGTTATTGAGGAACAAACTTTGCCTATTTGAATAGTTAAAATTTTTCTGAACCATAAATTACACCAAAACACACGGAAAGTATCCCAAAGTACACTACTTAGCACTGCAGTTATTTTTTTCACCACACCGGTTATTGAGGAACAAACCTTGCGTACTTAAATAGTTAAAAAAAACGAGAACGTTAAAATACCCCAAAACACACTGCTTAGCATCGCACTTTACGTATTTTGTTACGAAATTATTGTTTTTCTCACCATGGCGGTTATTGAGGAAGAAACTTTGTTTAACATCGCACTTTACGTATTTTGCCACGAAATTATTATTTTTTCATCATACTATTGAGGAACAAACTTTACCTATTTGAATAGTTAAAAATTTTCTGAACCATAAATTACACCAAAACACACGGAAAGTACCCAAAGCACTACTTAGCATTGCAGTTTTTTTCTCACCAAACCAGTTATTGAGGAACAAAATTTGCATATTTAAATAGTTAAAAAAATTTGAAAACGTTAAAGCACCCCAAAACACAGTACTTAGCATCGCATTTTACGTATTTTGTCACGGAATTATTGTTTCTCTCACCATACCGGTTATTGAGGAACAAATTTTGCGTATTTGAATAGTTAAATTTTTTGGAGCCATAAATTACACCCTGAAAGTACCCAAAATCACACTACTTAGCATCACAATTATTATTATTATTATTATTATTTTACCAAACCGGTTATTGAGGAACAAACTTTGTATATTTGAGTTAATTTTTTTCAGAACTCTAAAGTACTCCAAAACACACTGCTTAGCATCGCACTTTACGTATTTTGTCACGGAAAATTATTAGCTTTTTCACCAAAGTGGTTATTGAAGAACAAACTGTTAAAATTTTTTCTGAACCATAAAATACACCAAAACACACTATTTAGCATGTCACTTATCGTATTTTGTCATATTTGAAGATTTAAATTTTTCTCCTAGACACTCCTTAAAATACATAAAAAGGCTGGCATTTTGGGGGCAGAATGCCGACTGCAGAGTCTGCAGGACTACGTTTGCATATAATATAGAACTTTAAAAGTTTAGAAAATTAAAACATAAAAAAAGAAAAAAAAAGTACAAAAGGCTGAAGTTTGGCGCCAATGCCAACTTGCACACTCGCATATGATATAGAGATAGAGTATAGATATAGAGTACTAGTATTTTATTTTTAGCTGCTACTAGGGGAGTTGGAATTGCTTTGACATCAGCCGAGAGTCATTTTCCAATTTCAAAGCATCAATTCTAAATTTTAAATTGCAAAATTAATAATAAACCCAGTTTAGTTTCCTTGCTGGTAGAAGGAAACCTTGTATAGTAGACCAATCAAATCTAGCAATCCATTTTCCTTGACTATTACACATTACACATACACGGTATCTCATTAATCTCATACTTATTTATTTCAACATATGTCTTCCTGATTGATTGACTGTGATTTCTCATCTAGTGATCCTCAACCGTTTTTGGAAGTAACAAAGTAACAATAAAAGACATTGATCAAATGCAACCGAAAAAGTACAGTTGAAAACAACAGTGCTATTTTGTCCTATTTGTCTTATAGAGCCTCAACGAGTGCGACCTGCATGTGATTTGGGGTCGCATGATCGTGTCTTTGGTTTTCCGGATGATGATAACAATAACAATCTGTCACCAGTTGTAGTTCAGTAGTTGTGTGCGACAATGCCTCTTTTTGCTTAAATTTATTTTCTGAAATAATATAATTAAGGAATATTGTTATAAGTTAGTGTTTCGAAGGTTTCAGGGTCAACAACTACCAGTCCTGTGGTAGTCTGTGTTACCCAACAACTTTTCTCAACCGTTTTCAGTTTTGCATTTTTGTAGTTTCTAAGAAAGAGTAAATCACTTATGTAAGCTCTGTTTGTTTGCAAGCCTCAAACCGGAAAATAAGAGCTCCCTAAGCAAAATGACGCTTCCCCATGCAATTATTTCTAAACCAAGCAAGTGTTTTCTTTGGATAACATCAATTTTGGGGCACAATTCCAATAGACAAAATCTTAGGGTGTGTTTGGCTAGTGGTTTTAAAAGTTGATTTTGAATAAACCGTTTTTGTAAAATTGATTTTACTTAAAGTTCACTTGAACGTAACGTGATTTATGTTGAGATTCATCAACCAAAAATGATTTTTATCATGTAACTTGGGAGGTTAATGAGTAACGATCAATGCACATATCCTGTTCGATACAATGTCAATTTTTACCCCTTTTTTCATTTTTGCAAGGAACACAACATATTCAAAAGTTCAAGCAAAATAAGCTGATTCCTTTGCTTATTGATATAGTTTTCTGTCATGCTTTTTAAGTTTCAGAGCTTTTGAACCTTGGCTAAGATTGTTCTCATATATATAACCAACCACCTTATGTTTCACTTTACTTATAGACTTTAAGCAACCCCATTAACTGCAAGCTACTCAAATTTCTAAGGAAAGAATTTCTATGATGTGTAAAGAATAACCTTAAACAATTTTTTTGCATAGTAAAGAAGCACACTACATAGCCAAAAGTTTGTCTTTTGAGTGCTAAAAAGAATTCCATTGAAGAAAAAACCATTAGACTGATGCACAGTACAATGTTATACCGTCTCACAGTTACAGACAACCCATGACATCCAACAAACATCCTAAATAAATCCCAAGCCTTCTAAAACCAGAGCTTGTTTACAATAACCTTAGCTTATGACAGTAAAACCAAGTCACTAGGACAAAGAATGATGTAATTTGAAGAGCTAACTGTACATGTCAATTCTAATGGAAGACAAAAAAAAAAAGCTAAAAAGATTTTTTAAGAATGAATCACTTAGATTATGCTAGTAAATGATGAGGTCAACAAGTATGGAAAGTTGGCTGGCTTGCGTTGTTGAGCAAGCTCATGAATGTCCCTCACGATGTTAAACACGGCTTCTGGGTTAGCTAATTTAAATGCATTGTCTGCCATTTTTTGCCGCTCATCTGCTTTTGTGCTGAACCATTCTGCTACAATTCTTGCTGTTTCATTAGGACTACGTGTGAATACACCAGCTCCATTGTTTACCACATAGGGTACATTACCCTTTTCCTGTAGTTAGTTACCATTACAGCTCAGAATCAATATTTAGTGAAAAGAAAACAGAATGGCAATGAGGAGAACAGTTTAGTTACTCACTTGTCCGGGGATATAGTCATTGAGGATTATGGGAAGCCCTCTAATCAATGCTTCTGCAATTGTACCTGGTCCAGCCTACAAGATTCATAGAGTCAATGAGCCTATGCTATTGCTAACATATGAACTAGCAGACCCCAAGGCCCGAGTATCTGCAGGCTAATCATTAGCCTGCATTCGTTAATCTCAGAGTTGGATGAAGATCAGACGATCGTATTCCGTGTTGTATTTTAAATCCGACATGAGTCATCTGATCTTCACCCAAGAGTTGAGATTTACAAATGTTGGAATTTGTGTGTGCAACGCCGAGAATCCATTTCCATGAAGTAGCACATAAAAGAGCAAATAGGCAAAACACAACCTACTTTTGTTATAATGCAGTCAGAGGCTCCCATCCATTTAGCCATTATGGTCTCAAATCCTCTAACCTACAAAGCAGGAAACAAAGTTTCATTGGCTGCCATCCAATTATGCAGTGTAGTTGATTATTTACTTAATAGAATGGAGCAAATTAATTACCTTTACTGGAACCTTCCATTCAAGAGATTCAAGTGTAGATACCAAGCTTTTATTACGACCACATATGATTACAATCTGCCCAATTGGTTTCTCAGTTTCTTTATCGAAAAGCGCTTCTCCAAGAGCCTTTGCAGTTTTCTTAACAGGACCCATTCCTTCACCACCTCCCATTAATAAAACTGCTGGCAAGTCAGGATCCATCTCAAGTTCTTCTCTTAGCTGATCCTGTAATAAAAACAAAGTCAATTCTCAGTTCCATTCCATTAATGAAAGCAATGCAAACACACTTACATTCAACCTTTAATATTATCCATATATACCTTGACAAGAACTGCACGTGCAAAAGATGGCCTGATAGGCAAGCCATAAATTTTGATTTGAGATTCCTCAAGTCCCTCTTGTAAGGCTTTGTTTGCCACTTCCTGTGAAGAACAGTAACACCTATTCACCCAAGGATGAAACCTGGAAACAGCTTAAAGGTTATAATAGGTTGAAACACTAATTAACTAACTAATTACTAATGGACTTCACTCCAAAGCAAGAAAGTTGAATAACTACAAGGAACTTACCAAGTGGGATGGCAGGTACTAAGGTCTGTGATAACAGTGACAAAAATCACTTTCTTTTCCAAACCTTGCCACTTCAGAACCCAAAGTGGAATATGTTGCATTAAGGGATGAACACTGATTATAATATCTGGCTTGTATTCCATTAGCCCTGCCTCCACCTCTCTGAAATTGAGACAGTGCAGTGCCAATTAGATGATACCCCTCATTATTTGATAAATATAATATATGTAGTTTATAAATTCTTTATCATACAACTATAGAAATCAATAATTATCTCCTTGACTATTATTGCAATTCTCAGCAAATGAATAATAATTAATGGCCAAGTTGTCCATAAAGAAAAAATTAAACAAAACAGTAAACATAAACAACATGGTGGTAGGTAGAACTTAGGAGTACACGAATAAAAAAGCTGTGCTATATGTCATGAAGGGAAAAGCATTAAAAGAGATGCCTGGCATAATAAGCAGCGATGGCAGCCAAATAGACAGAGTGAATCCATCTAGGAGAAGTGCTATGAAAAGCAACCTTCCATAACTGAACATGCTTAACCATAAACTTATATTGTCCTTCCATGTCATTCAATGGCCATCCCGTGTACTCTTTCCAAACATCCTTAACAAATATCTGAAATTTCAAAAGGTCACCTCATCAGCAAACAAACATACACAAAAAAAAAAACACTCCAATCATATTATCACGTAGCGACAAAATCCAGGTAAACACAACAAAAACACGACAAAGTCATATGAACCTCAGAAAAATATCGTACTCTTGCACAAAACAAAACTTACAATTTAAGAAACAAATAAAAATGTAACAAAAAATAAGAAGAGATCCAATTTGAAATACCCTGTATTCATCACCAAATTCAATTTGGAAAGCATCACGAATAGCTTCAGCAGAAGCTCTATGACCACCACCGGTATCACTCATGAGAATCAAAACATTCTTTGTTCTTACGGCTCCAATTTCCATAAGTTCCATGCCACCTTCGTTATCCTCATTATGAGAGCTTTGAGCAACACGTTTCTTCTGGCTTGTACTCCCGTAATTAGATCCTCCAAACAAGGACTTTCTCGGTGATGCAACCGAAACTTCCATGTCGAGGAACCAAACAAAGAAAAAAAAACTTCAACACCTAACGGTCAAACCTCGTTCCCGCCACCGAAACAAGGTTTTCCGGCGGAGAAAGAATGAGAGTGAGAGAAAGAGGAAAGTGTGGTTGAGAAAGGAGATTGTGATTTGAGAAGAGAATGGGAAATAATTGGAGTTGGCGGAATTAGAGGGAGAGAGAGAGAGAGAGAGAGGTTACAATGTTTGTTACTTTCTTTGTTATATTTGTTATGATGTTGGTTTGTGGGGTGAAGGAAATATGGAATTATGCCATGGAATTTTTTGAGCTTCGGTGTATCTTAACCGTTGGATTAATTTTGTGATGGAATGTTCTTAACGGAAGATTCGAATCTTTATGTTCTTTTGAAAAACAGTAGTGTGTTGAGTTGTACAATCATTCGGGGTTTACATTGGGATTTGGCCAGCTAGGCTATGGTGAAAAATTGAAAATATTAGTTGCTTTGACTTGTTTGCCCCTCGTTTTATTGGTGCCTCGCCATCGCGTATAAGCAAGCCAAGGGCTCATGCGGGTTTGCGTGTATAAGGAAAAATGGAGTGCCTTTGTTTCAGTTCAACGGGAAGGGAAAAGACTAAAGAGGATTTATGAGCTATTTTATTAAAAACAAGTAGGATATCGTCCATGCGATTATATAAATATATCAGATCGACATTATATGATTATATAATTGGGATCTTTGTTTGTCTGTGTGTATAAATATATCAGATCGACATTATATGATTATATATAATTGAGTTTTATGAACTAGTAGGATACATGTAACACCCCGATAAATTCTAACATGTAGAATTACCGAAATGCACTAAATGACATGCATCAGAGTAACTTGCTGTTAATGAATATTGAACACAACTAAAAGTTTCGATAATAATTATCAAATGGTTCTCTGAACCTCATTAACTTCCTGAAAATGCTTAAGTTTCATAACTTAAGACTTATACAATCCAGGTGTTCAATACTCAAAACATAAAGTAGCGGAAACGATTTTACAACTTATAAAATGAAAGTCATACAATCGGTGACATAACTAGACGAAAATACAAAGGACTAAACAGGAAATCAAATCTCCCATAACTCCATGAACCGCACCGACTAACCGTGCTCATTCGTCTTTGCTTTTCCCTGTTTCTCTGTAAAAACCACAACATATAAAGGGTGAGATAAACATTATCTCAGTGAGTCCTATCGAAACCCGTTACTAACTCTAGGGGTTCATTATTCTTAACTTGTGAACTCATGACCCTAATAATTATGCTTCCCAAATAAAAGAATTTTAAAAAAATTAAAAATTACTCACTCTAGTCTTGTAAGTAAAGAAAAAAAACTACCTCACATGATAGTCAGGCAATTGAGTGAATTAACACACTGATCGTTGGTATATAAGAGACTAATTCCTTGAGTCGGGTAGGACCATAATGGCCGGCGAAGCTCTCCCTCAAGAGATTTAACACTGCTACATGCCAAGACTGGATTCCAACCCAAGATCAAACCCATATGAGAGGTAGAAAACATAGGAGTACTCGTCATATAAAAGAGGTAAAAACTCTTCATAAGGAATCATAAGCCAAATACGATCTCCTCACTCTAGAGAATGCGGCTCTAGACTGGTTCAGGGCTCTTAAGCCAGATACGATCTTCTCTTGGGATCAGTTAGCCAAGCTCTTTTCTGCACACTTCGCCCACTTGAAGATAAAGCCTAAATCTCGGAAGGTATTGCAGACAATTCGGCAAGGAGAAAATGAGTTCCTTCGGGACTACATAGAGAAGTTGCTCAAGTCCGGAACCTCAACGACTCTTTCCGTCTTTACTTCATGGAGGCTGGTCTTCGTGAAGGAAGTCTATTTCAGATAAACATCGGGGTCAACCAAGCTGAGTCGCTTGCCGAGTTCCTCCAGCGATCTCAGAAGTATATGGATCATGAAGAAGGGATTGACGTAGGAAGGTCGCGTTTCACCTAGGTCTCGGAATGAGCCTACGGGTGTGATGTAATTCGACTTTGTAAATGTTTAACCATCTAATATATATATATATGGATCGACTACAATTTTCCTCACATTGATTGCTTAGTCAAAGTGAATTCTAAGGTTGAAGGGAAGGATTTGGGATCGGTCGAACGATCGCCTTAAAGTTCCACGCTAAAACCGGAACCCGAGACACCGAGCTTGACATCGCTAGAGGTTCGGGAGCTCCGCCAGGTCGGACTCTGGATGATTCCTACTATCCTGGGGGTTCTCCTCAGCCCAGCTCGTCTCTGGTTTCCCCTTCTTCAAGGCGACATTAAACTGACACCTCGAGTCCCTCAGGTGGTCACGTTTTATGCATTGCCGAGGCTGGTGGCAGACACCCTCGCTGGTACAAACATGGCCTCGAAGATATTTGACAAGACCCGTATCTCGGGCGCTCCGAGGCTGGTGGCAGACACCCTTGCTGGTATAAGCCCGGCCTCGAAGATCTTTAACAAGACCCGTATCTCGGGCGCTCCGAGGCTGGTGGCAGACACCCTCGCTGGTATAAGCCAGGCCTCGAAGATCTTTGACAAGACTCGCATCTCGGGCGCTCCGAGGCTGGTGGCAGACACCCTCGCTGGTATAAGCCCGGCCTCAAAGATCTTTGACAAGACCCATATCTCGGGCGCTCCGAGGCTGGTGGCAGACACGCTCGCTGGTATAAGCCCGGCCTCGAAGAATACTGTCCTAAAGGCGACAATAAACTAACACCTCGGGTCACTCGGTGGTCACATCATTTCTTGACACTCCGAGGCTTCCGAGGCTGGGGGCAGACACCTCTTGAGCACTAGCTCGATTCCGTGGAGCTCAGACAAGGCTTACAAGTCAAGATCGCCTCACAGACGACCCGACTTGGGGGAAACTGTTACGGATTGGCCCAATCCACAATAGTGAGGCCCATAAGCAAAAGCAGATCCATTTGCCAACGGCTAAGATCTAGGCCCTAGATCAGACGACTCTGATTCATTAGGACAACACACTTTTACTCTATAAATAGGCATTCTTTGCAATGCTCAAGGTACACACTCTTTCCTACTATTTACCTCTAATTAGTTCTCTAGCTGACTTGAGCGTCGGAGTGTCCCCGCAGGTACCACATGTCCCGGATCAGAAGCGGAGCTCGATTGATCAAGACCAACCCCTACCAACTATCTCGGATCGGACCTTGTATCTAAGATCGGATACAGGTCCAAAGATACGGTAAGAACAAAACCTAAATTAATTAATTAGCATATTGTTATTTTATTTAGTATTATCAAAATTCAGAAACAAAGGTAAAGCCAACATAAAGAAAAAAAAAGGCTGCTACTTAAGAAAAGAAGACAATACAACATAAGTAGAAAGACTAAAAATTTTAGGGTTAAAAAATAACACCAAGTCTGAAGAGACTAGTGGATATTTGAACTCAGGACCTTCTGGACACACAAATCATGTTATGTTCCATTAGGTCAGTCCATTGGGGTTTTTATACCTTCCACTTTATAATAAGTGTTATATTAAGTTGTTTTACATGAAGTAAATAAATAAAAATGAATAAAATAGTTTTTTTTATAGACAATGTTAGTGGGGATGGGGAAATGTTAGTTTTTTGGGTTTGAAATCCCGAGACCTCATTCTTGCACTCATTTGGTGCATTTCTTCAGTATTCCTTAGCTCGCCAACTGAGTTACTTTCTTTGGATAAAATAGTATAATATCCTTGTTTTTTTTTGTTGACAAACTATCCTTATTAATATTTGGATATTAAATATTGTCATAAATGTATAGCAGAGTAAAATATATTATCAGTAATGTTCTTTTTTTTTACCTCTGAAACTAATTACCTCTCAGAGGTAATGTTGTCATTATTAATATGAGAGTAAAAATAATAAAATAGTAATTAATGTATTGAAAAGAAAAATAATAGTACTTTTTTTTTTAGATAAGCAATGTTTTTGGGACTACTTTTTTTTTAATATGCCATTGGATGGCAAAGGGCCCGTGCCCGGCTGCCTGTATTTTCATTATTATGGATGCAGTTGGGTGTATTAAGGAAAAGTGGTGCAAATTTTAGTGTTATGATTAATTCTCAAAATAAAGTCTGAGGTAAACATGAGATGAAAGAAATTTAAACAATTTCCCTCTAGGTTATCTGTATAGAGTGGGATGGAAAATATTATAAAACTTTTTAAATAGCAAATCCAAAATGATTAAATAAAGGGTAATACAATATATAGCGAACAATAGTTTTCATGGATTTCACAAGCGTTGTTTTATTTTAAGTGTTATAAAAAAAGTAAAAAATGCGCAAATCATGAAAAGACTAGCTATAAAATAGGAAAGTCTAACACTATATGTTGACTTGCCAATCATGTCTCATTCGACATGATTCCACGAATGAATTCTCGTGGGATTGAGTATTATCTTTAAATAAAAGAACAAAATAAAAAGTATGTCTTTTTGTTTTCTTAAAAATCACAACAATGTAGTTATGTTTTCTTTTGTACGATTTTATGCTTAAAACGGTGAGAAAATGAAAATGCTATGAATTTTGAACCAATTAGTAAGTGTTATGGTGATTATACTTTTATCTAGTTACACCCCCTTTCCAAAAGCCCAATTGATGAGAAGCCCAATCATAATCAAGAGAGTCCAATCTTCAATGGCCAAGATCAGCCCGCAAGATCGGACGGCCCAAAAACGCCAACACAAACACATCCAAACTCTATAAATACCCCATTCAATGCTCATTAATGGTAAGCATTTTTCTAACCAAACACTCATTCTCTCAAATACTGACTTGAGCGTCGGAGTATCATTGCAGGTACAACCTCGCCCTCCAAGATCGAACATCTCAAGATCGAACACCTCAACATCGCCTCTCAAGGTCGAACGTCCCGGGTCGAACAAGACTTTCCTCTCAGCCTGAAGACAAAGATAGAATCAAGGACAAAATATCTACCAACTGCATAATATCGATCCTCACGATCGGTAGCACGGTACCGAACATTGGCGACCACAGTGGGAGAAACCAGTACCCGATTTTTCTCACCATCTCCTTGAACTTATTGAATGGCACCAACACGCCGCTCAATACCGACTCGTCTCATGGCCGAACCTGACCTCGGCCCTCAGCGAACCCCTGAAGGCCACGTCCAGGAACTCACGAATTCGTCACAAACACGAAGCCGACATCCCAACACGGGACCTTCCCGAGCTCAATCGGGCGCAGATGAGACGAGCTTACCACCTCCCCCCCAATTACTCCCGGCTTTGACAGACGCGGTGCAACAGCTCGTTCAGCTATTGGCTCGGCAAGAAGCGGTAAGTGAAGAAAGAAACAATCGTTTCGCCAACCTCGAATCCGAAGTAGCGAGACTGCAAAATCGAAACGTCCTGGATCAACAATCATCCGGGCAGAGCTCACTGGAAGAACGACGCCCAACTCGAAGGAGACTTTTTCATCGATCACCCCCTCGGAGAAAGCTCACTCATCGCTCCCCGCCACGCCGCCACCGAGGGAATGGTTCCCGTTCTCCTCCGGCTCGCCAATACGACGATCTTGATGATCCTCATTCTCCGCCACGCCGCCACCAAGGGAGTGATTCCCGTTCTCCATCAGCTCGACAATACGACGATCTTGATGATCCTCATTCTCCTCCACGCCGCCACCGAGGGAATGGTTCTCGTTCTCCTCCGGCTCGCCAAATTGAAGGCTCGACCTCGTCAAGGAGACGATCGAGAAGCCATGACAGCGTTCAAAACAATCAAACACGACGATACGGACGTCCTGAACCCCATCACGGACGCCAACCACTGTCACGGGCTAATCGACCTGGGAGAAAAGGTCCTTTCACAAGATCGATTGACAACTTCCGGGTTCCCCGGTATCTCGAGAAACCGCCTGGAGGTTTGAAAACTTACGACGGAACGGGCGACCCCGACAGGCATCTAGACCAATTTGACACGACCATGCAGTATCGAAATGTACCCATGGAAATGAAATGCCGAATATTCCCTTTAACCCTAGACAAAATGGCTTCCGAATGGTTTCGGACGTTAAGGTCGAATACCATTTCCTCATGGGACCAGTTAGCAAAACACTTCTCGGTGCACTTTGCCCATTCCAAGAGCAAACCCAAAAACAAAAATGTTCTAGCGTCTATTGTCCAGAAAGTAAATGAACCCCTGAGGGAATATATAGAGCGATTCAACGTTGAAGCTCTTCAGGTTCGGCAGTTAGACGACGCTTTTCGAATTTTCTTCATGGCCCAAGGTCTGCTACCTGGAAGCTCGTTCCGAAAACACATCAATACCTGGGAACCTAACACCCTCCAGGAATTCCTCGAACTATCCCAGTGCTTCATTAACGAAGAAGAAAATTCCAAGGTCGATAAAACGTCGTCACATGCAGAACCATCAAAACGCCACATCGAGATCGACCCTCGTAAAAACTCGTGGAACATCGGTAAGAAAAATCGTCACCAGGTATACACCGAACTCAACGTCTCCAACGCCCAGTTACTAGGGGAATGTTGGAACGTCGAATTCAGGGACGTCAAGCCTCCCAGGTCCTTGCCTAGCCGACCTGGGCAGAAGGCCAACAAATACTGCCGATACCACAGAAGCAATGGCCATGACACAAACCATTGCAACGCCCTAAAGGATGACATAGAAGATTTAATAAAACGGGGAAAACTATCTTCTTATGTCAAAAGGGAGGGGGAACGATCTGACAACCTCGGGAGAGAAAGAAATGAAAACCTCAGGGCAAAAGGAAAAGAAGTGATCGACCCAGACCGCGAAGAGCTGGATAAAAAACGCTCGGTTATCATGATGATAACTGGGGGATTCGATCATGAAGGATCGGGAAAATCCATGAAGAGAAAATGGAAGGAATTGTTGTGCGTGGCTTCAACGTCGACAACCCCGGTCGTGACTAATCGACCTCCATTATCTTTTAGTGACAACGACCTTATTGACGGAAAAGCTAACAAACACGTACCTCTCTTGATATCGGCAATCATAGCCAACAAGGAGGTACGTAGAATCCTGGTCGATCAGGGGAGCTCATCAGACATCATCTTTATCGATCTTCTGAGCAAAATGGGGATCAGTAAAGAGGAACTCACCCCATATAGAGGGACGGCTTTGTCCGGCTTTAACGGATCTCGAACGAAACCCCTTGGGCATCTGGAGCTAATGGTTACCTACGGAACCGAACCAATGGTCCGAACCGTCAGAACCAAATTCCTCGTCTTGCCTTGTGAATCCATATACAACGGCATTATAGGAAGACCGACCCTCGGCAGGCTCGGGGCGGTTACATCCACCACGCACTTAAAGATGAAGTTCCACTCCCTTTGCGACAGAGTTATCACTTTAAACTCTAACTTAGAGTCGGCCTCCAGGTGTTTTTTCCTATGGACTAAGAACGAACGAAAAGCTTCGGAGCATGAAGGGGTTCCCCCTTCGGAAGAACTGTCAACTCCCAAAATGCCAAAAGGAAGATCAACTGAAGTTAACACCGCCACTAACGTAGAAACCAACTGCGGTCCGGAGGTCGAAAAACAGATAGATGTCGACGAGCTAACAAAAGAGCTCAAACGAAAAATCAAAAGACCAGAGCCTGATGGAAAGTTCGTCGAAATACAGCTCGGTTCAGACCCCTCCCAAAAAATCAAAATAGGGATCGACCTTCCAGAAAAGATCAAGACCGATTTAACCCAATGTCTTAAAGATTTCAAAGACATCTTTGCTTGGTCGGCCGAAGACATGCCTGGGATCCCGCCAGAGATTGCCTGCCATCGACTCGCAATAAACCCAGAAGCAAAATGGATCGCCCAAAGAAAGCGGGCCCAAAGCAAAGAAAAAGCCATTGCTGCCGCCTTAGCAGTAGACGACCTCATCCGAGCCAACTTTATCTCTGAGGTTAAATACACAACTTGGTTATCAAACCCTGTCCTGGTGAAGAAGTCTAACGGAAAATGGCGTATGTGTGTCGACTACACCGATCTTAATAAAGCTTGCCCAAAAGATGCTTTTCCGGTCCCCAGCATCGATCGTTTGGTCGACAGCGCTTCCGGTTTCCAGTTGTTATCTTTCATGGACGCATACTCCGGATACAACCAAATCGCCATGTTTCCACCAGATCAAGCAAAAACCGCCTTCATCACTGACCGAGGAAACTTCGCGTACCGTGTTATGCCCTTTGGTTTAAAAAACGCTGGAGCAACTTATCAAAGAATGATGAACAAAGTTTTCCAAAACCAGATCGGTAAAAGCGTAGAGGTTTACCTCGACGATATGATCGCCAAAAGCAAAAGTGATGCCGACCATGTAAGCGATCTGAAAGCAATTTTCTCTGAGGTACGAAAAATTCTTAGGTTCAATTTTCTCTGAGATTGAACCCAGAGAAATGCACTTTCGGAGTTCGAGCTGGGAAATTCTTAGGTTTCTTCTTAACAGAACGAGGTATCGAGGCGAACCCGGATAAATGTCGATCCGTCACAGAAATGCGAACTCCGACGTCCAAAAGAGAAGTGCAAAAACTCAATGGAATGATAGCTGCTCTATCTCGTTTCATATCGAATGCAGCATTCAAATCTCTTCCACTTTTCAAAATCCTCAAAAAAGAAGAAAGAGATTTCGAATGGACGCCCGAGCATGACGAAGCTTTGAAGCAACTAAAAAAATCTCTTTCCGAGCCTCCAATTTTAACTCGCCCAAATGAAGGGGAAACATTATACTTATATCTAGCGGTCTCGGAAGAGGCGTTAGCTGCCGTTCTAGTACGCGAACTCGAAACCGGGCAAAGTCCCATCTACTTCGCAAGCAAGGCTCTGCACGGGGCTGAAAGTCGTTATCAGAAAATCGAGAAAATCGCCCTGGCTCTCATTGTTGCAGCTCGACGTTTTCGAGCTTATTTTGTCGCCCACCAGGTAGTCGTCCGCACTAACTACCCAATCAGACAGATACTCCACAGACCCGATCTAGCTGGAAGAATGATCAAATGGGCCGTAGAACTCTCGGAGTTCGGTATCAAATATGAAGCTCGAACTACACTTAAAGCACAAGTTTTGGTGGACTTCATCGCCGAGATGACACCTGCTAACACCGAATCTGACATATGGATCCTCTACGTCGATGGTTCCTCGAATCCAAAAGGGAGTGGCACTGGGATTATGCTAGAAAGCCCGACTGGGGTCATCATCGAAGTTTCCCTTACATTCGGTTTTCCCACCTCGAACAACCAAACAGAGTACGAAGCTTGCATCGCCGGACTTCGCCTGGCAATTGACCTCCAAGTCCAAAAAATTAAACTCCATACCGACTCTCTCTTGGTGGTCTCCCAGATCGGAAGCAAATACGAAACCAAAGAACCGATCCTGCAAAAATACCTACTTCAGGTACAGTCACTAATAGCTAAATTTGAAACAAGCGAGATAGTTCATGTCCCAAGAACGGAAAACCAACGAGCTGATATCCTCGCCAAACTCGCAAGCACAAAAACCCCAGGTAACCAGAGGACGACCATCCAAGAAACACTACACAAACCCAGTGTATCTCTCGAGCCTCTGTTTAACCCGACCATCTGCATGCTTGAAGAGGCAGACAGCTGGATAACCCCAATTTTAGAGTACATCGTCTCAGGAACGGAACCCCCAGACAGAAACGACGCCAAATATATCAGGAGAAGAGCCTCGGCTTTTTCAGCCATCAACGGAACGCTCTATAAACGAAGCCTCTCTTCCCCGTTAATTAAATGCATCGAGGGAGAGGAAGCGGCCTATGTATTAACAGAAATTCATGAGGGAATCTGCGGCCAGCACATGGGAGCTCGATCTTTAGCACGAAAAACCCTTCGAGCCGGCTACTACTGGCCGAGCATGATCGGCGATGCTAGTAATCACGTGAAGAAATGCAAAAAATGTCAAATCCACGCCAACGTGCACGTGGCTCCCCCCACAGACCTCACGAGTTTATCCTCCACATGGCCCTTCGCATGGTGGGGAATGGACTTGCTCGGACCTTTCGCAAAAGCACCAGGACAAGTCAAATTCTTGATCGTCGCCGTAGACTACTTCAGTAAATGGATAGAAGCGGAACCCCTGGCGACCATCACTGCAAAAAACTGCATAAAATTCTTCAAAAAAAGCATTATGAGCAGGTTCGGGATCCCCGAGGTAGTAGTAACAGACAACGGGACGCAATTCACAGACACGGGATTTCGCAAACTAATGTTCGAGCTTAAAATTAAGCACCATTTCACTTCAGTAGAGCACCCTCAAACCAACGGTCAAGCAGAGGCTGCAAACAAAGTAATACTGAACGGGCTGAAACGACGTTTGGACGATGCTAAAGGAAATTGGGTAGAAGAATTGCCTTACGTCCTCTGGGGATACCGGACGACCCCCCAAAGCTCCACTGGGGAAACACCTTTTAGGCTCTCCTACGGCAGCGAGGCGGTCATCCCCGTCGAGATCGGCGAACTTAGTTGGAGAACGGCAAATCCCAAAACACAAAGCAATAACGATCAAGCCTTAAGAGAAGAACTCGACCTCATCGATGAAATCCGAGGTCGAGCCTCGCTCCGAGAAGCGATCATCAAACAAAAGGTGGCGACCAGATACAACACCAAGGTCGTTCACAGAGATTTCAATCCTGGCGATCTGGTACTCAGAAGGGCTGACGTCGGTCAGAAAAACGCCTCCCAAGGAAAGCTCGCCCCAAACTGGGAAGGCCCCTACCGAATTTTATCTAAAACCGGCACGGGAGCCTTTAAATTGGAGACCCTCCAAGGAAGAAAGATTGAGAGAACTTGGAACGCAACGAAACTGAAAAGTTATTATCCTTAGAAAGAAATCACTCACACCGATCTTATGTAAACTCGAAACAAGCTATTAATAAAGAAACTTGACATTTCTTTCAAACGCTTTCAATACTTCTCAAAAGTTTTTTCAAGTCTCCACACATTCTTGATTTTCATCAAACAGAATGAAGGGACCTAATTCCCCCCAACAGGAATCAACTCGGACCGATCTTAAATGATCTCCCCAAAAGCGACCACCCAAGGTCAAAAACTCTTTGAGAAAACAGTTAAATCCGAGCCGAGTCTTGGCAAACTATCTCAAAGAGACCGGGTCTTCAAGGATCGAAACGTCCTAAGAACGACCATCGGCCACAGCTGCCGATACCCCTATGGGGCGAGTTAAATCTAGGCCGAGTCCTAGTAAACTGTCCTATAGGTTCGAACCGGTAAATCGAGTTCCTCGTTTACCGACGTTTTTACATCATACGCGACGTGCAGAATTTAAAAAGCACTCGTTAAAAACTCGCAAAAACGACATACATGACATGCGAAATTCAAAAAGCATTCATTAAAGCTCGTAAGGGCCTTATAGGCATATTCCAAAAGAGGTTACAAATATCTCCAGCTAGACCAACAGAAGTTCCGGATCTATACAAAAAATACATAAGTAAAAGCATACACCAGGAACTTCTGCAAAAGAAACGCTGTTAAAACATCAGGCAGTGGAGGTCGGGAAAATCACAGTTTTCGTCTCCGTCTGAGCATCGATCTTAACGATCTTACCCCCTTCAACCTCATGGTCGGCACCAATAATCGACCGATCCAAAATTACAGAAGGATTGACCAAAGCAATTTGCTCCTGGGCACACTCAAAACCCTCCTTATACAGCTCAATTGCAGAGTTAGCAGCTTCCCGAGCCTCCCTCCTAGCCTCGTTTGCAAGTTTCGTAGCCTCTTTAGCATTTCTTCTGCTCTGCTGAAGGGCTGCCTCAAGCTCTGCAATTCGAGCCTCCGCATCGCCGCTTGTACCGACCCGTGCCTCAGATGCTTTCTTCAAATCCTCTTCCAAACCAGCTACACGGAACTCCAAACCTTTGATCTTCTCGTTGGCCTCGACAAGTTGCCCCTCCAAAACTTTTTCCCTTTCTTCAAGCTCCTTTACGCGATTCTCCGCAAACTCCGCCCGACGTACAACCTCCCCTTGGCTTTCCTTCAGAACCTGAAGTTCTTGCTTTGTTCGAGCGAGCTCTTTCGATTTTAAAACCACATCTTCCACGAGCTTCACTCTTTTTGACTTCTCGAGCTCCAACGAAGCTGCAAGCACGAAAAATAAGAGAAATCAGTTTATGAAAAAAGAGATGTTTTTATGAATGTAAGAAAATGATGTCATTTACCCAGAGCCCGCTGCTCGTATTTCTCTTTTTCGATCCTATGAACATCGGCCAAATTCGCCAACAATTTAACAAACGCCCCGACAGGATCCTCCCGCCATTGGGCGTAATTCTGCTCCAAAAAACCCTCCTCTAAGGGTACGGCCTTACTCTTATGCTTCGGTCTCCTCGAAGTCTTACTCCTTTTTTCCGGCCTCTGCTCGCCACTTGCCTCGGTGCGCACCCTTTTCGCCGAGGTACCCGCACCAACATCGGGAGCAGTCGGGGGAGGAGAACTGGAAACAAGATCGACCAGAGCCTCATAGGCAAGGTCCTCCTGGGTAACAGTATTTATCGGAGAAGCAGCAGTAACCGTCCCAACAACAGTCTCGACCTGAGGAGACGTCGGAAGCGGAACACCCACCCCCTCAGCATCTCCAGATATCTCGACACTCCTCATCGCCAGCGCCTTCATTACGGCGAGTTTCTTTGGGGCCATGGTATCTGGAAAAGAAACATAAATCGGTCATACAAACTACGGTCAAAAATATGCAAATATCAAAAGCAAGAAAAACAAAACTACCTAAGACAAGTTGCACTCGTCTTCGCTTCCCAGCCTGAACTATCTTAGCCGCAGGGATACCCCGATACTTATGTTTTGAAAACGGAATGTTCTCAGAAATAAACATCAGGATCCTCTTGGTAAGAAGATCGGCAGCGTTCAAACGATTCTGACTAACAGAAAAGGAATTGGTGGATCGTTCAAAATGGGCCTGACTCCAACCAATGGGAAACTTGGTGGACACCAAAGTCCGACCATCCTCTGAAAACTTTCCCACTCTCTCAATCGCTTCGTCGGTCACCGGTTCGACCCAATAAAAAAACTCCTTCCAATTCCCCTTCAACGAGTCCGCATAGGCTTTAAAAATCTTGGCACCTCGCCTTGAACGAAGACTGACGTGTTCGCGACCGGACTTATTTTCACTACTGTTCCGATTGATCTCAAACAAATGGAAAAAGAGCAACGGCGAGACCGGTCTCTCCAGGTGAAGACACATTAGCTCGAAGGCTCGAACAAAAGCCCACGCGTTTGGATGCAACTGAGAAGGCGCAACATCCAAAGTCGCCAAGACCGTCTGCTCGAACCAAGTGAAAGGAGGCCTGATATTCATCTCGTTTATCAGCATATGATACAAAGTAAACTTGAGCTCTCCTGGCCACAAAGCCACATGCTCCCCCTTTTTCATTCCCTCAACTCTCCAAATTCGCTTCGAGCGACCCGAAGCTTTCCTCCCGACCCTCTCCAAATTAAACCCGTGCTGGTACAACGATTCGATCTCCAAAATATTTCTGGAAACCCAATCATATTGGGAGACCTCTCGCACCGGTACGTCAAGGTCCCCACAACCAGTACTAGAGTACCCATCCAGAGAAGCAGCAGAAGCTCGGCTGGAACCCGGTTGACTCGAAGGGCGAGATTCGACTTGTTTTCCAACACCCTCTCTATCGGACTCATCGACAGACTCAGAACTCGACCCAAGATCGACCTCGGAGCCTCTCCCAAGATCGACCTCGGAATCCTCTGATCCCTCCACTAGGACTTCCTCTTCGGACTCGGAAGTGATGGCCATCACATCCACCAAGCAATCCTCCTCCGCATCTTCGGGAGTATCGTCATTCGGCTCATTAGCATCGGTCGCAGGAGAAGAACTCTCACTCTCAAAATTATCTTCCGCCTTATCACTCATAGGGGCGGAAGCAGAATGCTCTTGCACGTCCGGGGCGGCGACTTCAAGGGGCTCGGTACGAACCTCAGGGACTTCACCACCAGAAGCCATCGCGTTCATAAACTCTTTCCGATACTGAGTGACGTCTCTCCGAGTTTGTTTCGTCCTCGCCAGATCGAATCTACAGGAATGGGGGACGAAATGTCAGGATTAAAGACCGAAAATGGGTTCGCGAGCAAATCGGAACCCGACCTGACGACCTCCATTCTGAGATCAAAGGGGACGGGGGGAGGTCCAGGCACAAAAAGAAAAGTAAAGAAAAACCAAAAGTAGACTAACCTCGGAACTATGTCGCAAGCTGATTATATCTGGAAATAAACGATTGTCGATCCTCAGAAACCGACCTTAGAAGTACTTCGAAATTTCTTCAAACTCGTTCACTTTAAAGAAGCTCGGGAGCTCTCGAAGGTCGGCAGATCAAAAACAAATGAACAACAAGCAATAAATGAGTTGGTGAGACCCTTTATTTATAGCAAGGCGAATCTAATGGGCCTGGGCCTGGAAGTCGAAGCGTCAAGTCCAAACCATGATCCATTAAAAATCCGCACGCTGAAGAATAAACGTCACCATCATGCGCCGCCACTACGAAGAGACACCTTGTCAGAAACAGTAAAAATGGCACTGATTCCAAGATTACACTGATTCCAAAGCAGCACTGAGTTCGGAAAAATCATCCACCTCGCTCGAAAGCTCGATGGACAGTTAACATCGCCCGAGAACCCCAGCCTCGACATAAGCTCGAGACCGAATAAAGATCTCCACTCAAACAAAAAATATAAAAGCTACGTCGCCCATCAAAGTCAAGATCGCTCCTCATAGCGACCCGACTTGGGGGACCACTGTTATGGTGATTATACTTTTATCTAGTTACACCCCCTTTCCAAAAGCCCAATTGATGAGAAGCCCAATCATAATCAAGAGAGTCCAATCTTCAATGGCCAAGATCAGCCCGCAAGATCGGACGGCCCAAAAACGCCAACACAAACACATCCAAACTCTATAAATACCCCCATTCAATGCTCATTAATGGTAAGCATTTTTCTAACCAAACACTCATTCTCTCAAATACTGACTTGAGCGTCGGAGTATCATTGCAGGTACAACCTCGCCCTCCAAGATCGAACATCTCAAGATCGAACACCTCAACATCGCCTCTCAAGGTCGAACGTCCCGGGTCGAACAAGACTTTCCTCTCAGCCTGAAGACAAAGATAGAATCAAGGACAAAATATCTACCAACTGCATAATATCGATCCTCACGATCGGTAGCACGGTACCGAACAGTAAGGAAGTGACTCATATCCCACAAGGAAGTGACTCATATCTCACAAGGACATGAACTCAAATCTCGTTGTTAACGTTGGTCCATTCACTTAGGGTGTGTTTGGGAGTTTGGAGGGGAGGGGAGGGGAGGGGTTGAGACTAATAGTGTAAATTCTTTAGTAATTAGAGAAAAATTATCCTCCTAAACCCTCCAAACCCCTCTCCTAGTTTATTTTTGGAGCCCCTCCAAACTCCCCCAAATATGGAGGGTTTTGGAGGGGCTCCAAAAATAAACTAGGAGAGGGGGTTTTGGGGGGTTTGGAGGGATAATTTTTCTTCTCATCACTAAAGAATTTACACTATTAGTCCCAACCCCTCCCCTCCCCTCCCCCTCCCAAAAGACCCTTAAATATTGTAACACACTTCTTTGGCTTGAAGATCATATTGTCTTTGCAAGTACTCACCCCATTGCAATCAACCAACTAAACCGACATAATAATTTTGGACAAAAACAAAATGATTCTGCTAGATGTTTGAAAAAAAAATCCTAGCACGCCACGCACTCTCTTTTCAACACATTCTGTTACACTCTCCTTAATTGAAATCTATGTGAATCTCACCACTATGAAAATAGATTGTATATTAGGCCCACATAAATTTGTCACAGATACGTGAATCTCAATGCAAAAAAAGTGTTATAAAAGAGTGTATTGTTATCGCTTCTCTTACAAAAACAAACAAAATTATAGCACAGAAGTGTTTTTTCCCCTCAAAACTTATCCACTCACCCTAAATTAGCCAATGCAAATTCAAAGCAAATACCCAAGACGTGAGATTGAAGTAAAAAAGCAACATTTAACTCCCAAAGGCCAACTTCTACCGAAGCCAATAAAAATTAGGCCTCTGTACCTAACCTTCAATGCAGCAAAAAAAAAGGGAAAGTGTGTAAAAGAGTGGATATTGAACAATTATTTCAACTAGTATATCATTTAAAGTCTAAAACATTTACACCTACAACCAGTTCTATGTCATCACTCAGATAACCACAACATTAAGTTGTTATATTACAACCCTCTATGCGCCTAGTGAATTAAAAAAAGTAGTAGTATTAAAGGAATTACACATAATCTCCCTAATCAACTAACCCTCAGGATGATGAAGAGATTAGAGATCCCGAGTTCTGAAAGTCTACAAGATCTTTATCCTAGCTACTATATAGTCCATTAGCAGCAAAATTACCTATCTTTCATTTTGCTATCTTCCACAGAACTATGTCCCTTTACTAGCAGATCATCAGCATCAAGTTGTAATATACATCGACTTGGAAACTATTCTTGTTCTTAAGAGTTATGAACCTGCAAGTGTAAATTTGTACACATCGGGCATGACGGGTCACGTTGTTCTTCAAGGCTAGTTCTCTGCTCTAGACAGTCTGCGTGATAAACATGACCGCATACTAAAACTGATACAACTGAGAGTTCATTGCAAGACATTGAACTCCCCAGAAAATTAAATTTTCGTCTCAGTTGCTTCTGACAAATCCCGCATACCATCTTCCCTACATCTGGTGAGACCGAATCCACATCGTAAGAACTTGACCGGATTCTCTCTGGCTTAGAAAATGTCTTCTCTTTGTATTCTGGAAAAGATTAATTGGATAATGCATAAGAAAAGTTTTAATAATGAATCTTCCAAAGTAGAAATCCGAACCCGTCATGTAAAATTCAATGCCAGTATCAAAATACAAAACATCCTAATAAGGGCCAGACATTGAATAATCAAGGTAATTTTTCTAGTGATTTTATTATCAAAGCATAAAGATCGTAAAGTAACTTCAGCACTATCAAAAAACTGAAAACTAACTCGTGCGGAAAAAACAAAAAGCATTGAACACACACCAGCATGTTGTCTGGGCAGTGTGTTGGGTTGAGAAGCCAACTTGAAAGAAAGCTTATGGTCGAATGAGGAAGTACCCTTGCCACGAGAAGAAGATGCACTGGCATGATTGGCAGAGTAGCGTCGAGAATATTGGTTGCCATAGTAATATCGTGAACGTTTCAAAAATATCGAACGACCAAGACTCTGATGATGTTGTTGATGATGATGATGGCGGTGATGATGGTGATGATGTGCCATGGCTGGATGGGTATTAAGCAGCTTCATAGATCCATCTGTTATATCCAATACACCTGGCAAAGGGAGAATACCGTGGTCGCCTGAATGTGAAGGCTTCTAGAAAGAAGCGAAAAAAGAGGACAAGTGACATAAGTTAATCCTATCAATTATGTGGAATGAGATCAAAAGGAAGCAATCAATATTCATGTGAATTGCATTTATACTACTTTCAAAGATAAGCAGATGTGTACATTCTGTATCTACAAAAGTGATGTAAATAACATGAATGAGGATTATGATAGCAGAAGAGTATATTTAATTGAAGGAACTTCCAGTTTGTCATCAAAGGAATGGGAGAAGAAAGCCAACCTCATCTGACAACAGCTCCATGTTGGAAGAGCATCGAATGGCTTTTGCAATATCTATGAAAAGGACAACAATCATTTAGTAATATGGCTTATCAGTTACACACATCAAGAAGTACAAACTAAAAGCAAATATCATGAAGTAGAAACTAAAAACACATAACAGAAAGGTGAACAAAACAAATTAAGGGACCATTTCCTTATTTCTTCTAGATTCACAATGCAATTAACATGTCATTGTCAGGTTTACAGTTTCATGGTTGATAATAATATCCGGACTAACTAACACCCTAGCACATCACATTAAAATCTACTCAGAATATAAATAAACAAATAAACATAAAGAAAAAGCAATTCATACTCATTTATCCCTCATCCGAGATTCAGAAAATTTCTTTTAACATTAAAATTAAAAAAAAAAACCATTTTTATAATATTCCCAAAGATTCTGATCAGGCAGCAAAATAGTTAAAAAAAAGGAAGAAACTAAAACCTAAATTGGTTAACCAAGGATTTCCTCCAACACATTTTGGCCAAACGAATTAAAATAGAAAGGCATCGAAATTTTGCAAACCCAAGAACAAACCCTGGAACCTCATTAAAACTAATTAGAAGTATGGAGAAAAGGATCAAGAAAGCCGATTGATTTTCTTGACTTCCTCTTGTTAAAAAAAAAGAGTTGGAAAATGCATCAAGTTTCTTTATGTGCCTATCAATGGAACCTTCTAGAGTAACTAAAAAACAGAAAAGAAAATATATAGTTTTGATAGTTCAGTTCGATCCTCATTACATTACATTATTATTTCTAAAAGAAAAAAGTTGAAAAGAAAAGAAGAAAGAAGAAACGCACCAGTAGTTGGAGAAGTTGGTTTCTGTTTCTGTTTCCACATTAGTAATTAAAAGAAACAAAAAAAAAGGAAAAATCTAAATGAAGGGTTAATGGTTGAGAAAGATTCAGTAAAATGCGGAGTATAGGATGAAGGGTTTAAAGTTGGTGAAGCTATATATATGTGGCTATGCGGTGATAAAGCAAGAAATTACTAAAAGGCTTTTGTTGGATCAATGAATGAATGAACGGTCAATAAATTTTTTTCACAATGCGTCTGTGTCTGAGAGCAGTTTCTGCCTTTCTAGTATCGAATGAATGAAAAGCATGTTACTCCCCGTGCAAGAGAGGAGGGAGAGAGAGAGAAATGTGTGAATACGTACCCAAAGAGTATCTAATAATTTTTTAATTCTTTTTAAAAAATATTTGACTCGATACTTTTCAGATACATGTTGGATACTTTTTACCAATGATACTTTTCAGATACATTTCTGATACCTCTTACCAACTAAGCACATGATTGTCACTCATATATGATACACGTTAATACCTCAATAATTAAAAGACAAAATTATCTGTTTTTTCGTAACACAATAATAGAAGAAATAATACATTATGATATGAGTGAGATAAATATACGAAACTATCTCTACTTGATATGATCACAAGTATGTATTTCTACAATGTGATGATCATATATTGACTAATGATATGCTTATGTTTTATTGAGCAACTACGTTTTAAATAGATGATCATATAAAAAGTCATCTATTTCTGTCACTGACTATTCGGATTATACGATTTCGGTGGTCTCAGTTACTTATCCACTCTTACTTTTTATGACTAATCACTCATATATAGGTGTGTCGGTTGTCCTATTCCTTTCATCCATATATTTTCTGTGTGATTTTTTTTATCTATTTGGGCAGTTTTTTCATATCAATAAAATGCAATATTTCTGTTTTTCATCTTTATTTTTTTCTATTTGTGTTTCTATTCTATTTTATTTTTTCTGTTATGTTTTTATATATTTAAATTTTAATCTAATTTTTTATTAAAGTATCCCTGTGTCGTATCTTGATTTTCAAAATTTTCCCGTATCCCCGTATCTATATCGTGTCGTATCCCGTATCGTATCTCGTATCCAGGCTTCATAGATTTTTAACAATTTTTAACAAGAGTAAACTCTCAAATTAATCCAATAGTGTCCAATTTCTTCTCGGAACTATAAAAATATAATAAAGAGTCACTAAAATATTTTATATCTATTTAGTCCTTTAATTATTTTTTAAATAGGAGAGAGAGTATAAAAATATTTTTAACCTTCTGAAATTATAATTTTGCATTAGGACCCCTAATTTTACACCCAATTGCACCCGAATATTTTACACAAACACATCACTAGGCCAATTATGAGTTGTATAATTTATTTATTTGAATATATTAAAGTTGTTTTTAACTATATTTCTAGCGATTAATGTTTTAAAAAAATTTGAAAACTTCGAGTCCTGGGTCCGCCACTGCGGCCAATACATTTGTTCTTCTTTTTGTGGTCAAAAAAATATTTGTTCTTCTTTTTTTGGTCCGATTAATAAATTATAGTGATCAATGTAACATGGGCACGGATCTACTTGATGCATATTGGGGTCAGGTGACCCCACCCTGCGCTTTTTTTTTTCCAACCAATGGTAAGGGTATTCTAACATCTTGACCCCACTTTATGTTTTATGTTGACCCCATATGACTCAACTAATACACTAGAGATAAACCAATGACATGTATGTAAATTAATATTACATTATATTTGTTTAAATAGTACTATTACTTTATACTGTACTGAAAAGTGGATCGTCACTTACTTTATTATGGTACTAATTCTACCTTTTTAGTTATTTAATTTGTAGAAATTTAGGTATTTTAGGATTTTTCTGTAATAAAAGTATGTATTTTATAAAAAATTTAAAATATTTTTTTGAAATAAATTGTATAGGCTATTTTTTTGCCTGTTGAAAATTTCTGGCTCCGTCACCGAACATGAAGGAGGCGTGAAGGAGAGAAACACAAACCTATAAAAAAAGAGCAAAATATTCATGATATCTAGTTCAAAATAAGTAGGAAAATATGCATCATATCATATAATTTTCTTACGTCTCTGCAGTTGGAAAATTCAGTAATCCCGACTCTACAGTCATTTTTCCGCGCGAACCTACAACTTGCTTTTCGTATGAGAATCTTGAATTTGCAAGGGAAGAGTGTGTACCTCGTAAATGGCAATGTGAGCCGGTATTTATAGGGAATCGTGTCCGTTTGTGGATCGTCGGATCAGCGGAATTGATCTTAACCGTCCAAGCGTGATTGGGCTTGTATGTTGTGGATATGGGCCAAAGTGATTGGGCCAATCCATATCCATTGCTAAATGCACCCCCTGGAATTGCTAAATGGACCTCTTGGTCCAGTCCAAAACAGTTGCCCCCAAGCCGAGATTATTCCGGAGGATGGTCATGGCTTGAAGGATTTTCGTCGATTCGCCGGATTTGTGAAGCCGCGTGGGACATTGCCTTCGTAACGACTTGGGTGTTGTTTCCTGCTTGCGTGCACTAGGTGGCTCCTCGTGGAGCAGGATTTGCGAGACAAGCTTTGGTGCCCTCATGGGTGTCTTGGGCGCCTTGTTGCACAGTGCGGGCTGCCCCCGTGTGAAGGATTTGCTTCCAGACCACCTCCTGCCAGGCGCCCTCCTTGCCAGGCGCCCTCTTTACCAGGGGCCCTCCTTGTCAAGCGCTCTCCTTGCCAGGCGCCCTCCTGCCAGGCGCCCTCCTGTCAGGCGCCCTCCTTGCCAGGCGCCCTCCTTGTCAGGCGCCCTCCAGCCAGGCGCCCTCCTGCCAGGCACCCTCCTTGCCAGGCGCCCTCCTGCCAGGTTCCCTCCTGTCAGGCACCCTATTGCCAGGCGCCCTCCTTGTAAGGCACCCTCCTGGGTTTATGGGGACGTGTGCTTGGCATTCTGCTTTATTTTTTGTTGCTCATCCTATCTCTTAACATGCTTTTCTTCTTGATGAAATTCCAGAGCTCGCTCGGTGTCGAGGGGAATTGCTTCTTTTGTCCTCACTATTATCTATTTGACATTTCCACGATTTTTCAATTTGATCATGAGGTTCTAGGCGGGAGGTTTGTCAAATACCACCCCAACGGGGTTGACTTCGATGTCATTGCCCCCTGATGTTACATCATCCCTGCTTATTCTTTGTCTGGCTTGTTTCTTATCCTTATAACTGGCACGCGTTGGATGGCCTCGGGCACAAGTCATCGCTTTGCGCATCTGAATGTACATTCTCATATTGCCCCGTGGCAAAGTTAACTCTGAGGGCAGTTTATCAGAACTCGGTCTGAATTTAACTCCCCCATCAGAGGTTGCGACATGTCTAAGGTCGCTTCGCGCCTCGTGGGACTCTGGGGGGGGTTTATCAGAACTCGTTTTGAATTTAACTCCCCCATCAGAGGTTGCGACACGTTTAAAGTCGTTTCTCGCCTCGTGGGACTCTGGGGGGCAGTTTATCAGAACTCAGTCTGAATTTAACTCGCCCATCAGAGGGTTGCGACACGTTTAAAGTCGCTTCGCGCGTCGTGGGACTCTGGGGGCAGTTTATCAGAACACGGTCTGAATATAACTCGCCCATCAGAGGTTGCGACACGTTTAAAGTCGCTTCGCGCCTCGTGGGACTCTGGGGGCAGTTTATCAGAACACGGTCTGAATATAACTCGCCCATCAGAGGTTGCGACATGTTTAAAGTCGCTTCACGCCTCGTGGCAAAGTTGACTCTGGGGGTAGTTTATCAGAACACGGTCTGAATATAACTCGCCCATCAGAGGTTGCAGGGTCAGTGGCCATAGTTTTCCATCTTCTGTTGATTGCGCCCTCCTGGGTGCCTTGTTGTTGATGGCGCCTGGGTGCTGCGCGCCTTCTATGGTGCCAAGCCTTGCTTTCTTTTTGTGCCTTGGTGCTGGGCGCCTTCTATGGTATCCAACCTTGGATCCATGCTGGGTGGGTGCCGTGACCTTGGTTGCTTTGTGTCACTATCCTTTTAACCCTTCCGCGATCTTTGTGTTGCTTTTACCTTGCTAAGGGGATCTCAGCCTTGGATTTTGGATTTTAAGTAGATAGTCGCTAAGCTGGTTTTGCTTTAGGAAGATGAGCTCGTGGGACTCCCATGCTTGGGGAGATGATATTGGCTTTGAGCTAATGTTGAGGTTGCCCCTGCGATCCAGGCAGTCCCTCCCTGCATGAGATGTTGGGTCTCAGACTTGTCTCACTCCACTCCTGACTATGGAGTTGGACCCTTTTTCTTTCTTGATCTTAAGGAATTTTCGTTGGAAACAAGTGTTAATGCTAGTGAGCTAGAGCAGAAACTGTAATTGCAAAATGATATTTTGAATCACAAGAGTAAAATTCCCTTTATTCATGCGCATTAACAACCTATGTTATTACATTGGTATAACATTTTTGTCTTGTTCATACAACAAACTTCCTTAGCTTATCCGCGTTCCAAGTTCTAGGTATTGGTCCCTTGCTCAGGGTTTCCAACTTGAAACCCCCGTTTCCGGTCTCTGCAGCTATCCTGTATGGACCTTCCCAATTAGGGGCTAACTTCCCTTGGAATGCATACTTCGAACCTATGTCTGCCCTTCGTAGGACTAGGTCGCCCACCTCTACGGTTCTGGGAACCACCTTGGTATTAAATCTTGCAGCCATCCTTTGTTTGATCACCAAATCCTTTAATGATCCTTGGTTTCTGACTTACTCGACGAAGTCCAGCTCCTCTCGGAGTCTTTGATCATTGGCCTCCGGGGGGTTTGGGTTCTTGGTTCTCCAGTTCAGCTCTCCGATCTCGACGGGTATGCCTGCTTCTGTCCCGTATGCCATCCGGAAGGGCGATTCGCCTGTTGACGAGTGAAGGGTGGTTCTGTAGGCCCATAGGACATAAGGTAGCTCTTCCGGCCAGCAACCTTTTGCTTCGTCAAGCCTCCTCTTTAAACCTCTTAAAATTACTCTGTTGGCTGCTTCGGCTTGTCCGTTGGTCTGGGGGTGTTCCACCGACGTGAAGCGGTGTTTGATGCCCAGGTCGGCCATCAGTTGTCTGAAGCCTTTGTCCGCAAATTGCGTGCCGTTGTCGGTGATGACCACCTCCGGTGTGCCGAATCTAGCCATGATATTCTTCTTAAAGAATTTCATACAATTCTTTGCCGTGATAGTGGTCAAGGGCTCAGCTTCGATCCATTTGGTAAAGTAATCGACCGCGACGATTAAGTACTTTACCTGCCCTGGGCCAAGCGGAAAGGGACCTAAAAGGTCGATTCCCCACCAAGCAAAAGGCCACGGGGAGTTTAGGTATGTCAATTCCGACGAGGGGGCGACATGCACGTCGGCGTACCTTTGGCACTTATCACATTTCTTTACATGATTCTGTGAATCTTCGTTCATGGTAGACCAGTAATAACCTGCCCTGAGTGCTTTTGCTGCCAGGGCTCGTCCTCCCAGGTGCTGTCCACAGATTCTCTCGTGGATTTCTGTGAGCACGTAATCTGCTTCTGGTCCTTCTACACACTTTAATAGAGGAATAGAGAAGCCTCTACGGAAAAGTCGTCATTCGATGACCGAGTATGATGCTGCGCGCCTCCTCACGGAAGCCGCTTCTTTTGCGTCAGCGGGCTCTTGCCCCTCCAGAATATACTGACGAATTGGGGTTATCCAGTTCTGGATCGCTTCGACGGTGAGAATGGAGGCAGGCGATCCATTGCTTAGGAGGATGTTGGGACCAGACAGAGTTTCTTGAATGACGCTCCGAAGGTTTCCTGGTGTTCTGGTGCTGGCCAGCTTGGAGAGTATATCAGCCCTGGTATTCTCTCCCCTGGGTACATGTTTTACCTCCGCCTTATTGAACCATCTAAGGAGTTCACGTACCTTGGCAAGATATTTCTGCAGCACCGGGTCATAGGCTCCAAATGCTGCATTGATCTGCGAGACGACCAAGAGTGAGTTCGTGCGGAGCTCAAGTTGTGTGGCGCCGAAGTCTTTGGCCAGCTGTAGGCCGACTATGCAAGCCTCGTACTCCACTTGATTGTTGGATGTGGAGAACGAAAAGGTCAGGGACACCTCAACCATGAGTCCTTCTGAGTTTTCAAGTATCAGCCCGGCTCCACTCCCTTTGCTGTTTGAGGACCCATCCACGTGGAGGGTCCACGCCGTTTTTGCTCTGTCTTCATGTGGCGTCGTTGTCATTTCTGCTACGAAGTCTGCCAAAATTTGAGCCTTCATGGCCGGTCTTGTTTCGTACTTGATCCCAAATTCTGAGAGCTCGACCGCCCACTTGATCATCCTTTCAGCCAGGTCGGGACGGTGCAATATTTGTCTGATTGGCTGATTGGTTTGAACCACTACTTGATGCGCCACAAAATATGGCCTAAGGCGCCTGGCTGCGATCACGACTGCCAGGGCGACCTTCTCCACTTTTTGGTACCTTAACTCGGGTCCCTGCAACGCCTTACTTACAAAGTATACCGGCCTCTGGCCAGTGCTGGTTTCCCTGACGAGTACCGCGCTTAACGCTTCATCGGCCACAGCGAGGTACAAGTATAACGTTTCTCCCTCCTTGGGACGTGTCAAAATGGGTGGTTCAGAGAGGGTTTCTTTTAAAAGGGTCAGTGCCTGCTGTCATACCCCAATTTTGTCCGACTAATCGAAAAATCCCAAAAATTTTATCGCTTCGCATATTGTTCTAAATGCGGGTGTATTTGGCACTCTCGTGCAACGGTTTTGTTTGGCGCTCGTTGTTTTCAAAAAAAGAGTCCAAAAAATAATTAAAAATAATAAACGCAAGCGCGTGTCGGTTTCGAGTCGTGTGAGCAAATGCGTCGGTGCGCTTTTAGTCTTACCGTTTTACGCGCGTGCGTATTCTAATCGCGTACGCATTCCTAGTCTTAAGGTGAACGCGCGTTTCATTTCGAGTCATCGTGTCGGTACGCGTTGTTTTTACCGCTTTTATTATCATAAAAAAAAATAATAATAATAAATAATAGTAATAAAATGAAATCAGTTTTTTTATTATTATTAGCTGTCCTTGTGTCACAAATATAAACAAAAAAATTAAAAAACACAGAATAGTACAAGAAAAAGAGGTCAACTCTTTTTACAAAAAATTAATTAAAAAGAACAGTACACAAGATGCAAAGCAGGGCGCAGCCTGCTGGTTGTAACAGAAAATTACATTTTGAGAATGGGGCTCAAGCTCCCTTCTCCTTGTTCCTTGGCTTTTCACTCTTTGGGCAAAAGCAGGTTGCTGCCCCTGTTGCTCCCTTGCTGCCTCTGCTCCACTGTTTCAGCTGATTGTCTCCAACAGCTATAACCCTCTGCTCCACTCCCCTGATTTTTCCTGAAAAGCACAACAGCCATTTTTGTCTCAATATGTTGGATGCCTCTATAAAAGCAAAAAAAAAGAATCAAAGGGAGGGCAGATGCACACAGAGAGAAATTCAGAACCAAAAGACTAGAGTCTTCACACTGAAACTCTAGCAATAAGAATTCAGAAACAGCAGCAGTCAGTCAAACAAGCAACAGCAGTAGAGCAAGAGGGACAGAGATTAGCAACAGATCCATTTCCATTCAGTAACCCAGGTTGGTTTTGTTTTGTAATTCGCACATATGCTAGATAAAAGGTAGATATGAGATGTTAAATAAGTGAAACTGCAAGCATGCTTTTTTTTAAAACATTGTTTAGTGTTATGTGATTATACAAACAGTGGATAAGTAATTTGTTGTTGATAGGGTTAAAAGAAAAATCACAAATAAACTCGTTGGTTATGGTTTCTGGATTTTTCTCTCTCTGTTCTAGAAAAAAACGAAGTCAGCGATTAGGCTCAGTTGGGAAATTAGGGTTTTAGTCTTGAAAATCAGGATTGGTTGAAATAGGATTTTGGCTGCTGAATAAAATTAGGGTTTAGAGGTTTTCAAATCAAAAAATAGAGGAAGATAGAAACCAAACAGAGAAAAATAAAATAAGGATATGCAAAAAAGAGAATCAGAACCGAAGCTTTACCTACTGATTCCGGCCACCGTAGACGGTGGCCGTTCGCTCCCAAACTCCGCCACCAGCCCTCCCTAACTAAGTCTTCAGCCTTCCTGAGAAACAACAAGCAAACATCAAATGTAAGAATATCAGAATCAGAAAGAAGAAGACGAGAACCGTAGAAAACAAAATAGCGAAACTCACCTCCTTAGAGTCCGACCACCGTAGACGGTGGTCGTTGGCCGTTCCCATCGCGTCCCCCCTCAACGCCATCACCGTAGCCTTAAAACAAAAAAAAACGCCGTGAACCACCGTAACCGTCCCTCCACGGCCTTCGAAAACGAAAACAGCACTTCCGAACTCCGTCACCGTCACGAATCTCACCTCCGCCAGCTCTGTCACCTTCGCCGGAGACAAGCTCACCGCCGTGGAACACCCCTTCACCGTCGCACTCCACCGCTTTCTTTCGTAGCCTCACCCTCCCTCTCTCTGTCACCGCCGTCGTCTACAACCACCGTCGCCGGCCATGAAATGCCCAGTCAGCATCGTCCCTCTCCCTCTCTCACCCTACCGTCATAGCCTCTCGCTCTCCCCTTCGTTCTTCTCCCCCTCTTCCCTTTCTCTCTCTCGAACATCCTCTCTCTCTCTCTCTGATGGGTAGTGCGGCGCATGAAAAATGAAATTAGGGTTAAAGTTTAGCATCTGATTTAGGGTTAGGTTATATATGGTCTGGGCTGCCTTTTTTTTAATATAACAATTTTCATCTTCACACCCCATGTTTTATTTCAACAACACCCCCTGCGCAGCCCAATCCGAAATAAAAACTGACTGGGCTCTGCTACCTCCACCCCCACGTTTGCTTCATGCAGCCTCCCTGTGCTAAGTCCAATCGTAGGTCAGCCTGCCAACCTAAAAATAACATGGACTGAACTAGACTGTTCTAACCACACCCCAGTTTTAATAATACAGCCCTCCTTTTATTTACACCCTTATTTTACTACTACGCCCCCTATTTCTTTTTTTAAATTTCGTTTCTTTTCCCTAAGCGAGCGTTTTTTTTACAAACCCTTTTTTCCCAAATAATAAATTTTCTTTCCCCTAAACGAACTTATTTTTTTCTCAAACCTCTTTTTTAAATGATGGATAAATGTTTCCCCGAACAAAAATCAATCCAATTGCAAATTCCTTTCATCACGACGTTCTCTCCAATTAAAATCAACGAAAACACTTTTCAAAAACAAATCTTTTCAAACGTCGAAATCAAAACTAATCATCACTAATGATCACTCGCGCCGTTGCCGTTTGATTGTGGGTGATGATTTCATTCTTGTGGGAGCTAGTAGTGTGGCCACTCTAAACCGTTGTTGTTTGGTCCTCACAAACGCCCTCCTTCAATTGCGAAAACCTTTTCAATGCTCAAAATAAAAACCGATTATCATTAATCATTACTCGCGCCGCTGCCGTTTGGTCGTTAATGATAATTCATTTTCATAAGAGTTAGTAACGTGACCACTCTTAACCGCTGTTGTTTGGTCACTGCGAACGCTCAACCCTTTTGCGAAAAACTCCAAAAAGATTAAAAAACAAAAACCCTTTTCAGGACAAACAAGAACTACGTAGCTTTGAATTCTCCATCGCACCAGGAGATACGTAGGAGCGAGAGGCTAACTCTCGTCAAAGCGCCAAAAATAAAAATTTTTCATTAAGTCTTCTCACTCCCTTTTCAATAAAGAGGCAAAATAAAAGCATTTTCAAATCAACACTTCAAACCACACATCAAGTTAATGGTTCCCTTTCGGTAGAAAGGAGGTGCGGGGTGCTAATCCCTTCCCCGTACCTAACCGACCCCCGAACCTACATCTCTAGTTTTCAAAAGACCATCCGCCTTGTTTAAAAGACCTTTTTTCAATGTTTTGGTCTTAAAATTAAAATATTGGTGGCGGCTCCAAACTTTTTCCACGTTGTCAAACGAAAAGTCCCAAACCGGATTTTTCGGGCGCAACAGCTGGCGACTCCGCTGGGAACTTTTCTTTTTTTAAGTAGGTCAAGCCTAACTAATTAAATGTGTGGTTTAGTGTGCTATCGATGTGATTTGGATACTTTGTTTGCTTCTATCCCTTTTCGGTTTGTTCTTCTTATCATGTTGTATGCATGTGCATTTGTTTTCTCTCCTTCCATGTTTATTTTTCCTCGTCTTTGCTTATGTGCATAGTACTCTCATGCATTTCCCCCCATCTTGTTATGTTCCCCTCTTCTTGGCCCCCTTTCTTGAGGTAAGCAAAGCACTTGATTGTTGTTGAAACCCTAGGCTAGCTTATTTGATATTGAACCCTAGTGTAGACAACATGTTATCGCTTGCTATTGTCTGGACTGTTCTGGGTTTTCCTTCGCAGGTGGGGATATATGTGGGTAGTTTTAGGCGGTATGTCCTCGCTACACACACTCACACCTTATGCTTATTGTGCTTCGAGAGGGGCCTAAAACCCAAGGTCTGACAAAACTTAGGAGAGTGGAAACGAGTAGTGACTGGCAATTGGACTGTTGTCCTTCTGACTCTCACGAAAGTTTCAGCCAGAGTATGCTCTTTCATGATGCCTCACACCAGATGGCGTTCCATCGTTGTGGGTGCTATTGTGAAAGAGAATTAGCTCTGGTAGCCTGGTGAGGAAGTGACTAGAACCCGCATGGGAGGAACATTTGAGTTGTCCTAGAACTTAGGTCCCCACCTTCGTAGGACACAAGGGGCATACCAAATTGTGTGTTGCATGGTAATATAGACATGTTTTCAAAAAAGAGTAGGAGGTTTTTCAAATAAAAAGTAGAGAAAGAGCTGCCGTTGTAGCCTTTCTTTTGCTGGTCCGTACGAAGTGACATATGGCCCACTCTTTTCAAAAAAAGAGAGAACGAGCTGCCGTTGTATCCTTTCTCTTACTTGGTCCATATGAAACCACGTACGGCTCGCATTTTTCAAAAAAAAACAAAAAATCTTGAACTAATGCCAATAAGGGTTTTGCCCTAGTCTGCATATGCATAAAACATCATCATCATTTTGCATGCATCCTCGCATTGCATCCAACAGAAGCTTTTACAGTTCATGCATGCATCCTTGCATTTCATCAAAGTTTGTTTACCGAGAATCCCAAAGTGACAAAGAATCTTGTCGTAGGCACGATGTGGAATCAAAAGTGAAACAGCGTATACTCCGAGGTGTGAGTTTGTTTAAGTTTGAATGCATGGAATGTGCTTTGTTTCGCTTATTGATTCTAACCTTGTTGTGTGTCAAAGGAAAAAATAATCAAAATCCACCGTTAAACCTATGGCAAGACATAGTACACCGTGATTCCCGGCACCAAGACAAACATGAAATCATATATATTGCATTGCACTTGCATTCAAACAAGTATTAGTGCATACCGTCTTTTATCAAAAAAAAACCAAAAATCAAGAAAAATTAAAAAATTATTATTTTCCACAAGTTTTTTAGAAAACATACTACATGCATTTTTTCTTTGCATTACAAAAAATAATCAAATAAACATCTCATTTCGCATGCATTTTCATAAGAATCATATCTTTCCACGCACTAAAAATAATTGTTAGTATCAGGCACTCCATTTCATAGTTTAAAAATAAAACGAAAAGCAATCATCATCCGCACTTCGCATCATGGCATCATGCATTACATAAAACAAAATTCTGAAAAAAAACAATTATCATCCCTATGGTATTTCATTCGCTCATAATCATGAAAAATCATTAAGTGATGCAATTTACGTTATCCTCATCCAAAATGCACATTCGTTCATTCATTCACCCACTCATTCCGTCGTCCATCCATATCACATCATCGCATTAATACTTTTTTGTGTCGCAAATAAGCATTAACGTCTCATCTCGCATGCATCTTCATTCAATATCTCCCATGCATTAGGAAAGTAATTGCAAGCATCACGCATTTCATTTCATTGCATAAGAAAAATGAAAACCAGAAGCATCTATCATCCATATCGCATTTCATTCATCCTTGATTATGCAAAAACTATCATCAAATAATGCGGACATCGCGTCAATGTGGCGCTCATGCATCATTTCATTAACCTCATCACTTTGTTCGAATACATCATTTCTCCCTGCATGCATCCTTTCGAAACAAAGAAAAATTTCTCATGTGATGGCTTAATGGATAGAAGTGCACCTTTGAACGGCGAAGGGTAATGTCTCAAATTTGTTTGTCGACTACAAATTTGAGATGCTACTTTACGATGTCAGAGCACTTTGACCCAGTCGCACGTATTTTAATTTCAAGTAGGGAATTAAATTGAGTCAACTAATTGTCAAAACGTTTCAGTACATTGTGTGAAGTATTGAGTCAGGATCCACTCAATGTTTCAGGCAAGTTACTCAGGGTAACGACAATCAGTTGCCTCACATCACCATTCTTGCATCTCTCATCATTCAAAAAAGGGGCATTGGCATTTCACATCTTGTCTCGCCTCTAAAAAAATAAAAAATCAAAAATCAAAAATGATTTGAAAAAATGGGGGGCACCATTCTTGCATCATTCGCATTGGTATTCCATATTTTGTCTTGCAACAAAATAATTTAGAATAAGCCACACTTTTCGAGTAGTCGTTCTCCACGCATTTGCATCATACTTGCATATCATAATTTGTTCATTCATTCATTGCATAAAATAAAAGTTGTGATGAGAAGCGAGACGTTCTTGCAAAACAATCATCCTTTTTTTTGAAAAAGTTTATCCTTACTTGGTTGCAAACTCAAGGTGTTCCAAGGCACTCAGCTTTGCAAATCAATAGCTCATTTGCATGTCTTTCAAAAGCACTGCATCCCATCCATTCCATGACAAAAAAAAAAACTGAAGCAGCTCATCAATTCATTGTTCTAACTAATGTTGACTCTCTGTGAAGCATTCCTGTAGTGAACGTGCATGACACGTGCAGTTTCTCTTGTTTGACTCAGTCAGTTTCCTTCCTTGTCATCATCATCATCCCAGTCTAACCCCGCCCCGTCCATCCATAAGGCGCATATTCTCTCCCATCAGTGCATACTTGACTTTTTGGTTCATTCTCACTAACACTCTAAGTCCTCCATGCTGGGGCAATTCTGTGATCACTAACTTTCTTTATCGGCATTATATTCCTTTAGTACAAGTCTTTCCAAAAAAAGAGAAAAGAAGAGATAAATGAGAAGAACAAGCTCGCTAGGTTGAAAACCCGCAAAGGGCAGCCTAGGCAAAAAGGAGCGCCCGGTGGATTGAAAACTCGCAAAGAGCGGTCCAGGCAAAAATTAGGACATAAAAAAAAATGCAAAGAAAAGAGCAAACACATATAGCTAGATAAATTGTTGTCAAGTTTTATGAAAAAATAAGTAATCGGAATTTGAAATGAAGTTTGGCCATCCAGAAGTTCCCTTTCCTACCCACCTTAACCCAAGAAAAACCAAACTCCAAAAATCACCCTAGACAAGGATCACCTCAAATATCCAAAAAAAGTGCATCACTTTCTATCAGCTCACCCGAGTCAAAGAAGGAAAAGAATCATAAAACAAAAAAAAGAGAGCGAAAATCAAAAAAGGGATTCAAAAATGAAAATCCCAAAACAAAAGAAAATACAAAAGAAATGTAAGTGGTGAGCTGGTACATGTTACCACAAAACACAAGAGATCCTTGTCTCAATAACCTTCAAACACTTCATCATTCCCATACACCCCTCCTTCCATAAACCGCAAACACTTCCCTTTGACCTCGGTAACCCGCCCTCCACGAACCCTTAGCCAAGAATAAAATTTCCAAACACCTCATCAAGCCAATTAGCCATCATAAATCATCGATCGTCAGCCAACGCCGAACGAAAATCATCCTACCATTAGCCCCCAAGCTCTTCATTAAGCCCCATCATCCCTCCTCCACAAAACATCACAACCCTAAAAAGTCCATTCCGATCAATGACCGGTTGCTTTCGTTTTCTCAAATTTTAATCTTAGGACAAATAAGTTTATCTGTTTACAATGTGTTTGCTCAAAAAGAAAAGCAAACGATCAGAAAAAAGAAAGCTGATCAAGAAAAATAAACCCTCAGAAAAAAGAGAACTGAGGAGACAAAAACAAACAGTCAGAAAAAAGAAAGCTGACGAAACAAAAAAAGACTTGCACTCCCAAAAAGGCATTCAAGATTGCCTTAAAACAAGGTTTAGTGACCACCAAGTGAGGCTTCTCTTCATTACCAAAAGTCAAGGCATTCACAGAGAACCAAAGATTTACACTGAGAACACCACTCAGATCTAAAAGTTGGGGCATTCTCTTCACCACCCACCCACCCTAGTCTTGGGAAAGCCTGTTCAGCGTCCTTCCTATGTCATTCATCCTTTCACCAGGTGTTATCCATGACGCCAGTTCCCGCATATCTGCCCTTTCACTCCAATCGTCAATATCACCAAACAGGGGCAAGCCTTTCATTCATAGTTACCAAGTCTGGATTGGAGCAGTCTGGCAAAATCCATCGCCTTTCACAACCTCACTCAAAGAAACCATTTGTGATGTCATTCGAAAGTGGGACAAGTGCGTTCCCATTCCTTCACCTCATTCATTCCTACAAAACCTCACCGGGGCAATCTCTCAACTCATTATCCTAAACAAGGCCTGGTCATCCTAATTGGGGCAACTTTGTCCTTGTTATGACTGGGGCAACATCAAACTTTATGGGTTGAGACAAAATCTCTTTTGCTCCATTTTTCATTCCCAATTCATCATCTTCTACACCCCTAGTTGTTGTCACCACTAGGCAAAGGCAAGCTTATTCACTCATCAAAAGCCCGAACCGGGGCAGTCTTGCATCCCTTGGTCCCTCATGAGCGTCGGTAATAATCATGTTTGTCATCCCTTCAATTGTCAAACATATCCTAAACCAATCCCAAGTTAACAGACTCACTCATTCACATTTGCGCTCCTATGCATGCTTACTAAGCAATGCTTCAAAGAGAGAGAACACACGTTAGTCATGCGATATCTAAGATTCAGTCGTCATTGGAAGGGAGAGAAAACAGGTGAGCTTGTTTGTAAATAAAAACCTTGAGAACACCGGAGTTTGAATCAAATTCAATTTTTCAACAAAAATGGTCAATAATCATCCCACTTTTGCATCCAAAGTCTCGCGTCTCATCATTATGAAAGTATTCGCGAAAAAGGTATTTGAATACCCCAAAAATTTTGTCATATCATGCATCAAAATACTGCATTTGCATCCACACATAGCAAAAAGACAAATAGGAAAAATTCTTTAACCAGCTATCTCAGCACATGAGGGGGTCGCCTAAAGTTGACCGCTTGTAGGGCTTCAGTGCTCGCCTGGATCCTTAGGGATTAGGTTGTTATCTTGTAGGGCTTCAATGCTCACCTTGATCCTCAGGGATTAGGTTGTTATCTTGTAGGGCTTTGGTGCTCACCTTAATCCTTGGGGACTAGGATGTTACCTTGTAGGCACTTGAAGTGTTGATCCTTAACCAAAATAAAAAGGAAGAAAATCAAAAATAGCATCTCATAGCATCCATCATTCCATTGAAATCATCACATCACATACACTTTGCATAACATACATTCACACTCCATTTACATAGATATCTGCATTCCATAGAAAAAAAAAGAGCAAATAAGAAAAAAGAGAAGAAAATCACAGAAGACGGAACATAAAAGAACACAACATCTTCATATCATTCATCATTCTCATATCATCCATACCATTCGTCACTCCATCGCATCAAACAGTAGTGCATTACACTTTCAAATTCGCATCTCAGAAAGAGCGAAAGAATAACAAAAGAAAAAGAAAAGAATGAAAATCAAACAGAAAGAGCATCCCACCCAAAATCAATCATTGCATTCATGTGCACCCAAATACCCAAGTGCATGCATTTCATGCACCATCCAAGAGAAAAGTTACTTCGGACCAGAGAGTCCGAAAAATCTCATTTTCAGAAAATCACCACAACACAGAGTTAGTAAACTCCATCAACACAGAGTTAGTAAACTCCATCAACACAGAGTTAGTGAACTCCTTCCACAGATCACAACATCGTGTACGAGCGCGCGATGGATCCATCAGACTTCGTTAAGTCCTTCGGATTAGTTATGTCAGCCTAAGGCATAGCGTAAATCCATTGATCAAATCAGTTCCGGACCTGATGTTGATCGGCCGCTCGAAAAGGCCACCCCCAGAGCTCGGACTCGACAAGAGTCCGTTAGAAGGTTTTAGGCAGCCTCCGAATTCCCAATTTACCGCTTTCTGCACGCCAAGTGCTCATTTACCGCTTTCTGCACGCCAAGTGCCCATTTTACTTTTCTGTCTGCACGCCAAGTGCCCATTTTACTTTTCTGTCTGCACGCCATGTGCCCATTTTACTTTTCTGTTTGCACGCCAAGTGCCCATTTTACTTTTCTGTTTGCACGCCAAGTGCCCATTTTACCTTTCTGTCTGCACGTCAGTGTTCATTTACTGTTTTCGCATCAACACGAAAGTGTCTATCTTTCCAAAAAGAAGAAAGAAAATTCGGATTTCTCCAAATGGACAAAATTGGTATAATTTCTGAATTCTTTATTTCTATTTTACCTTCGAAATATGTCTCGCGCAATTCATATTTCTTGGTAAAATCGAAATAAAGAGGGGCAGCTGTCATACCCCAATTTTGTCCGACTAATCGAAAAATCCCAAAAATTTTATCGCTTCGCATATTGTTCTAAATGCGGGTGTATTTGGCACTCTCGTGCAACGGTTTTGTTTGGCGCTCGTTGTTTTCAAAAAAAGAGTCCAAAAAATAATTAAAAATAATAAACGCAAGCGCGTGTCGGTTTCGAGTCGTGTGAGCAAATGCGTCGGTGCGCTTTTAGTCTTACCGTTTTACGCGCGTGCGTATTCTGATCGCGTACGCATTCCTAGTCTTAAGGTGAACGCGCGTTTCATTTCGAGTCATCGTGTCGGTACGCGTTGTTTTTACCGCTTTTATTATCATAAAAAAATAATAATAATAATAAATAATAGTAATAAAATGAAATCAGTTTTTTTATTATTATTAGCTGTCCTTGTGTCACAAATATAAACAAAAAAATTAAAAAACACAGAATAGTACAAGAAAAAGAGGTCAACTCTTTTTACAAAAAATTAATTAAAAAGAACAGTACACAAGATGCAAAGCAGGGCGCAGCCTGCTGGTTGTAACAGAAAATTACATTTTGAGAATGGGGCTCAAGCTCCCTTCTCCTTGTTCCTTGGCTTTTCACTCTTTGGGCAAAAGCAGGTTGCTGCCCCTGTTGCTCCCTTGCTGCCTCTGCTCCACTGTTTCAGCTGATTGTCTCCAACAGCTATAACCCTCTGCTCCACTCCCCTGATTTTTCCTGAAAAGCACAACAGCCATTTTTGTCTCAATATGTTGGATGCCTCTATAAAAGCAAAAAAAAAAGAATCAAAGGGGGGGCAGATGCACACAGAGAGAAATTCAGAACCAAAAGACTAGAGTCTTCACACTGAAACTCTAGCAATAAGAATTCAGAAACAGCAGCAGTCAGTCAAACAAGCAACAGCAGTAGAGCAAGAGGGACAGAGATTAGCAACAGATCCATTTCCATTCAGTAACCCAGGTTGGTTTTGTTTTGTAATTCGCACATATGCTAGATAAAAGGTAGATATGAGATGTTAAATAAGTGAAACTGCAAGCATGCTTTTTTTTAAAACATTGTTTAGTGTTATGTGATTATACAAACAGTGGATAAGTAATTTGTTGTTGATAGGGTTAAAAGAAAAATCACAAATAAACTCGTTGGTTATGGTTTCTGGATTTTTCTCTCTCTGTTCTAGAAAAAAACGAAGTCAGCGATTAGGCTCAGTTGGGAAATTAGGGTTTTAGTCTTGAAAATCAGGATTGGTTGAAATAGGATTTTGGCTGCTGAATAAAATTAGGGTTTAGAGGTTTTCAAATCAAAAAATAGAGGAAGATAGAAACCAAACAGAGAAAAATAAAATAAGGATATGCAAAAAAGAGAATCAGAACCGAAGCTTTACCTACTGATTCCGGCCACCGTAGACGGTGGCCGTTCGCTCCCAAACTCCGCCACCAGCCCTCCCTAACTAAGTCTTCAGCCTTCCTGAGAAACAACAAGCAAACATCAAATGTAAGAATATCAGAATCAGAAAGAAGAAGACGAGAACCGTAGAAAACAAAATAGCGAAACTCACCTCCTTAGAGTCCGACCACCGTAGACGGTGGTCGTTGGCCGTTCCCATCGCGTCCCCCCTCAACGCCATCACCGTAGCCTTAAAACAAAAAAAACGCCGTGAACCACCGTAACCGTCCCTCCACGGCCTTCGAAAACGAAAACAGCACTTCCGAACTCCGTCACCGTCACGAATCTCACCTCCGCCAGCTCTGTCACCTTCGCCGGAGACAAGCTCACCGCCGTGGAACACCCCTTCACCGTCGCACTCCACCGCTTTCTTTCGTAGCCTCACCCTCCCTCTCTCTGTCACCGCCGTCGTCTACAACCACCGTCGCCGGCCATGAAATGCCCAGTCAGCACCGTCCCTCTCCCTCTCTCACCCTACCGTCATAGCCTCTCGCTCTCCCCTTCGTTCTTCTCCCCCTCTTCCCTTTCTCTCTCTCGAACATCCTCTCTCTCTCTCTCTGATGGGTAGTGCGGCGCATGAAAAATGAAATTAGGGTTAAAGTTTAGCATCTGATTTAGGGTTAGGTTATATATGGTCTGGGCTGCCTTTTTTTTAATATAACAATTTTCATCTTCACACCCCATGTTTTATTTCAACAACACCCCCTGCGCAGCCCAATCCGAAATAAAAACTGACTGGGCTCTGCTACCTCCACCCCCACGTTTGCTTCATGCAGCCTCCCTGTGCTAAGTCCAATCGTAGGTCAGCCTGCCAACCTAAAAATAACATGGACTGAACTAGACTGTTCTAACCACACCCCAGTTTTAATAATACAGCCCTCCTTTTATTTACACCCTTATTTTACTACTACGCCCCCTATTTCTTTTTTTAAATTTCGTTTCTTTTCCCTAAGCGAGCGTTTTTTTTTACAAACCCTTTTTTCCCAAATAATAAATTTTCTTTCCCCTAAACGAACTTATTTTTTTCTCAAACCTTTTTTTTAAATGATGGATAAATGTTTCCCCGAACAAAAATCAATCCAATTGCAAATTCCTTTCATCACGACGTTCTCTCCAATTAAAATCAACGAAAACACTTTTCAAAAACAAATCTTTTCAAACGTCGAAATCAAAACTAATCATCACTAATGATCACTCGCGCCGTTGCCGTTTGATTGTGGGTGATGATTTCATTCTTGTGGGAGCTAGTAGTGTGGCCACTCTAAACCGTTGTTGTTTGGTCCTCACAAACGCCCTCCTTCAATTGCGAAAACCTTTTCAATGCTCAAAATAAAAACCGATTATCATTAATCATTACTCGCGCCGCTGCCGTTTGGTCGTTAATGATAATTCATTTTCATAAGAGTTAGTAACGTGACCACTCTTAACCGCTGTTGTTTGGTCACTGCGAACGCTCAACCCTTTTGCGAAAAACTCCAAAAAGATTAAAAAACAAAAACCCTTTTCAGGACAAACAAGAACTACGTAGCTTTGAATTCTCCATCGCACCAGGAGATACGTAGGAGCGAGAGGCTAACTCTCGTCAAAGCGCCAAAAATAAAAATTTTTCATTAAGTCTTCTCACTCCCTTTTCAATAAAGAGGCAAAATAAAAGCATTTTCAAATCAACACTTCAAACCACACATCAAGTTAATGGTTCCCTTTCGGTAGAAAGGAGGTGCGGGGTGCTAATCCCTTCCCCGTACCTAACCGACCCCCGAACCTACATCTCTAGTTTTCAAAAGACCATCCGCCTTGTTTAAAAGACCTTTTTTCAATGTTTTGGTCTTAAAATTAAAATATTGGTGGCGGCTCCAAACTTTTTCCACGTTGTCAAACGAAAAGTCCCAAACCGGATTTTTCGGGCGCAACACCTGCTCTTGCTCGGCGGTCCAATCAAAACCTGTTTCCTTCTTAAGAAGCTTGAACAAAGGTAGGGACTTGTGGGCTGCTTTTGAAATGAATCGGGACAACGCTGCTATCATCCCGGTGAGCTTTTGAATTTCCTTCTTCGTAGTTGGGGAAGCCATCTCGGTCACAGCCTTGCATTTGTCTGGGTTTGCCTCGATGCCTCTTTCAGTGAGATAGAAACCGAGGAACTTCCCTGCACGGACTCCAAAAATGCACTTCTCCGGGTTTAATCTCATATTGTATGAGAATAAGCTAGTGAATTTGCAAGGGAAGAGTGTGTACCTCGTAAATGGCTATGCGAGCCGGTATTTACAGGGAATCGTGCCCGTTTGTGGATCGTCGGATCAGCGGAATTGATCTTAACCGTCCAAGCGTGATTGGGCTTGTATGTTGTGGATATGGGCCAAAGTGATTGGGCCAATCCATATCCATTGCTAAATGCACCTCCTGGAATTGCTAAATGGACCTCTTGGTCCAGTACGGAACAAATAATATACTATTTTTTTCAAAGAAAAATCACACAGTATACTACAGTTTTTACTAATCTAATTTGTGTAACCAAAAAAAGTTTTTGCCAATTTATCTTATTATGAAGAGAAAAAACTAATTTATTTCATATAAACAAGTTTAATATAATTAAATATGATATCTTGACAATTTAGCAGGAATGATAAAAGATGATGAGAAAATAAGTGAAAGCTTAAACTAAAATTGGGAGTTTGGAAAAACAGCGAGGGACCAAGAAATAAGAGAAGGAAAAAAATAGATAAAATGAGAGGGTACAAGAACTCAACAGAAAGGAGCAACAATGGAGAAGGAAGAGGGGAGCAAAACTCAACAGAACTAAATATTACAACAAAATTTTAAATTTATTACAAACAATCAAAATGATTTTAAATTTTAAAACTATAACGGCTCATTGCTGTCGTTGTCCTAAATCGCGCTATTGTCGTCATTGTAACCACAACGGTTCACCGTTGCCGTCGACGTAAATCTCGCTATTGTCGTTGTTGTTGTTGTGAGAGAAACAGATGAAGGTTACATACAGAGAGCCAGAGTCATGAAAGCAAAGAAGCAAGCTTACCCATATTGCATGTACAAATCTAGGTTTTTTTAAGCAGATCTATTGATGAATCACATACAGATGAAGGAGCGATGTTAGTTAAGGGAGATGATGGATTTGTGTGTGTGCATGAAAGAGGGGGGGGGGGGAAGATGAAGGTATGTGTATTGTGGTGTAATTACAAACTTGTGTAGGACTTATTAGCAATTAAGAAGACTTTGTGTATTAGTTTTAAGTGATTGGTTAAAATCCATTTAACTGTAATTAGGCAATGGTAAATTCTGTTTAGCTTTGCCCAAGTGTTATAACTACACATTGTACCAAGTCAATAATCAATTGAATGAGAAAGAGGTTCCTATTCTTGCATTCACTCTCTCAATATTTCGACACACTCCCCTCTCTTCGACAGCCTCTCTCAATGTTTCTCTTGTGAATATTGAGTGTGATATTCCAACAAATTGGCATCCAGAGCAAGACGATCCACGGCCACGCACGACGGAGAACGCGACGGCAACATGGCGAAAGCTTCAAGAAACAGTGATGAGATGCATGCAAAACTTCCAATCTTTGACGGCAATAATTATGAACGATGGACGGCGCAAATGAAAGTTGTCTTCAGGTATCAAGGTGTTCTTGATGTCATTCGCAGTGGAGTGACACCGCTTGGTGCAACACCAACGGAGACGGCGAGGGCAACTCATCGTGAACAATTGAAGAAAGACGACAAGGCGATATACTTCCTCCATCAATGTGTAGATTCGAATGTCTTGGAAAAGATAATTGAATATGAGACGGCCAAAGAAGCTTGGGATGTTCTTGCAACCACTTACGCCGGCGACAACCAAACCAAGAAAGTGAAATTGATGGCTTTAATAAGGCGTCAATTAGTTCAATTGCAAATGGAACCCAATGAAACAATAGCGCAATTCGTGAACAGGCTAACTGTACTGACCAACCAGATGAAGAGCTGTGGTGAAGTAGTTACTGATTCAATGAAGGTCGAAAAGGTTATCATGGGTTTAACACCCAAATTCGACAATATAGTTGCTGCAATTGAACAATCGAATGACCTAGATACGCTGAAATTGGAACAATTAATAGGTTATTTAGAAGCTCATGAATTGAAGTAAAAGAACAGAGATGGTGTCAAGAAAGATGAGAAAGAAACTGAGAAGGCGTTGTTTACACAATCCCAGAAGAAAGGAAGTGGTGGTAATGAATCTTGGAAGAAGAAAGGTAAAGGAAATTGGAAGAGTAACAAGAATAAGGGTGGAAATCCTAAGCAAGAATCTCAGAAGAAAGGAGGTGAGAGTGATGATGGCAAGGGAAAGAAGAAATTCAAGGAACACATTCAATGCTATAACTGTAAAAAATGGGGCCATTTTGCAGATGAATGTGTGAATCCTAAAGTGCCTAGGAAGAGGAATGAAGAGGCACAGTAGCGCGTGACTCTGATGAAGAAGCTGTTGCATTAATGGCAACAATTGATGGAGAAGTGATGATGTTGATGACAATTACTGAAGGTGGTGGAGTAGAATGGTGGTACTTGGATACAGGCTGCTCTAATCACATGACAGGCCACCTAGAATGGTTTTGTGAAATTGACAAAACTGTGAGAAGAAAGATCAGATTTGGTGATGGCAGATGTGTCATTGCAGAAGGCATTGGAAAGGTCGCCATTAGAAGGGAACATGGAACAAAACTAATAGTGAGTGATGTACTGTATGTTCCACAAATGAAGAGTAATTTGCTTAGTTTGGGGAAATTACTAGAGAAGGGCTATTCAATGAACATGAAGGAAAATTACATGGAAGTTTTCGACAGCAAAGAGAAGGCAGTATTGAAAGTGTCTATGACAAGCAATAGAACTTTCAAGGTTGGTGTGAACACTATCAATCAAAAATGTCTAGTTGCACAAGTGGATGATGCAGTGTGGAAATGGCATAAGAGGATGGGACGTTTGAACTTCGACAGCCTGAAGATGTTGCAGAAAAAGAATATGGTGGTTGGCTTGCCTCAAATCGAAGAGCCAAAAGAGATATGTGGAAAATGCTGTGAAGGAAAGCAACCAAGGAAGTCATATAAATCTGCAATACCAACTAGAGCAACAAAGAAGCTTGCTATCATCCATTCAGATGTGTGTGGACCCTTTGAAGCCAAATCCATTGGAGGTAACTCCTATTTTGTGTCCTTTATAGATGACTATACTAAGAAGATGTGGATTTATCTTATACAGAAAAAGAGTGAAGTGTTCAACATCTTTAAGCAATTTAAACTGTTAGTCGAAAAATAGTGTGATAGTTCAATTAAATTACTTAGAACTGGTGGTGGTGGTGAATACACTTCACATGAGTTTGAAGATTTCTGTAAAAATGAGGGTATAATTCATGAAGTAATGGCTCCATATACTCCTCAACACAATGGCACTGAGAGAAGAAATAGAACTCTACTCAATATGGTAAGATGTATGCTGAGAGAGAAGAATCTTCCACACAAGTTCTGGGCAGAAGCAGTATATACAGCTGCTCATATACTGAACAAGTGTCCAACCAAGAGACTAGAAGGCATCACACCTGAAGAAGCATGGAGTGGTGTGAAGCTAAGTGTAAAGCACTTCAGAATGTTTGGTTCACTGTGTTACAGGCATGTGCCTGAACAAAATAGAAGGAAACTTGATTCTAGAGCACAAGCAATGATACTGATAGGCTATCATAGCACTGGTGCTTATAAACTGTATGATCCAACTCACAAGAAGATAGTAGTGAGTAATGATGTGATTATAGATGAAACAAAAGAATGGAACTGGAAGGAATCAACTGAGCAAGCTACTAGCAAAGTAACTAGCATTCGACTCAACAGTGACCAAGTCGAAGATGAGGAAGAAGTGAATGTGCCTGAACCAGCTGTTGTGAATGTGCCTGAACAAGTTGTTCCTGATGATGATAATGTGAACAATGTCAATGAAAACAATGTCGAGTATATAGATAATGACAATGTGGAACAATTGAGAAGATCTGATAGAGCAAGATTCCCATCAGTAAGACTGCAAGGCTATGCCCTGTACCCTGCAGGCTTGTGTGAAGATGTTACTGATATAATGCACTTGGTTCTCATGGCAGAGCCAGAACCTATATCACTTGATCAAGCTCTTTCAAATCCAAGGTGGAAAGCAGCAATGGTGGATGAATTAAAGTCAATCGAAAAGAATGAAACCTGGCAGATGGTGAATCTACCAAATAACAAGAGAGCCATTGATGTGAAATGGGTCTGCAAGACTAAGATGAAGCCAAATGGTGAGATTGCAAAATATAAGGCTAGGTTGGTTGCAAAGGGTTTCTTGCAACAACCTGGACTTGGCTTCAATGAAATTTATGCTCCAGTTGCAAGGATTGAGACTGTGCGACTGATAGTAGCATTGACAAGTTTGAGAAAATGGAGTTTGAATCAACTTGATGTCAAATCCGCATTCCTCAATGGGCCATTAGAAAAGGACGTCTATGTGAAGCAGGCACCTGGCTTTGAGAAGAAGGGCATGGAAAACAAAGTAATGAAGTTGAAGAAGGCCTTATATGGACTCAAGCAAGCACCTCGTGCTTGGAATAAGAAGATTGATGCCTCACTGCAGAAGCTAAACTTCACTAAGTGTTCGACTGAACATGGTGTGTATGTAAGATCGAACATGAATGAGGACTTGATAATCATTTGCTTGTATGTGGATGATCTGTTAGTGACAGGAAGCAATGAACAAGAGATAGTGAAGCTTAAGAGGCAGATGATGACTGAATATGAGATGAATGATCTAGGAAAATTGTCTTATTTCCTTGGCATGGAATTTGTGTCTTGTGAAAAGGGAATTTTAATGCATCAGAAGAAGTACATTACAGATGTACTCAAGAGGTTTAAAATGCTTGAGTGCAAGCCTGTATCTACACCAGCTGATACTACTGTGAAGTTGCAGAAAGATGCCACTGATGAAGGTGTTGATTCAACACTATTTAGGCAGTTGATTGGCTCACTTAGATATGTCTGTTACTCAAGGCCAGACATAGTCTATAGTGTTGAAGTGGCAATCATATACATGGAAGTGCCTAAGAAAGCTCACATGGTGGCTGCAAAGAGAATACTTAGATATCTCAAGGGCACAAGCGATTGGGGAATTCTGTTTCCCAGTACAGCAGGGCCTGAAACTACTGAGTTAGTAGGATACACTGATGCTGATTGAAGTGGAGATACAGAAGACAGGAAGAGTACTTCTGGTTACATGTTCATGATGGGTCAGGCTCCAATAGCATGGTGTTCAAGGAAGCATAATGTTGTAGCCCCGTCGAGCTGTGAAGCTGAGTACATTGCTGCATCATTTGGTGCAAGTTAGGCACAATGGCTACAAATGTTGCTACATGAACTGAAAGTGAAGTGTGAAGGTGCTATGAGATTGAAGGTGGATAACAAGTCAGCTATTGATTTAGCAAAGCATCCAATTGCTCATGGAAGGAGCAAACATATAGAGATAAAGTATCATTTCCTAAGAGATCAAGTGGCCAAAGGGAAACTAGCAGTGGAGCACTGCAGTACAAAAGATCAGTTAGCAGACATGCTAACAAAGGGTTTGAAGACCAGCAAGTTCGAAGCTATGAGGAGCAAGATAGGAATGCTAAGCCTTGCAAGTTTGAATTAAGGAAGAGTATTGTGGTGTAATTACAAACTTGTGTAGGACTTATTAGCAATTAAGAAGACTTTGTGTATTAGTTTTAAGTGATTGGTTAAAATCCATTTAACTGTAATTAGGCAATGGTAAATTCTGTTTAGCTTTGCCCAAGTTTTATAAATACACATTGTACCAAGTCAATAATCAATTGAATGAGAAAGAGGTTCCTATTCTTGCATTCACTCTCTCAAGAAAACGCTTCTCTCAATATTTCGACACACTCCCCTCTCTTCGACAGCCTCTCTCTTTTCTTTCGACCTCTGTTTCTCTTGTGAATATTGAGTGTGATATTCCAACAATGTGGGGGGTCGAGACAGGTGGCGGATATGAGTGAATGAGAGGGAGATGATTAGATGATGAGAGGGGGGTTTTGTTCCTTCTCAAAGAAGTAGATGAAGAGGGTGGGAGATGAGTGAAGATTATGGAATGTGAAAGAGAAAGAGAAAAGAAGAAACGAGAGGCGTGGAGTTTGATAGAGATAAAAATAAATAAATGAGTGAAGTGTGGGGTTTACAACGGTGAGTTTATTTTTTCAATAAAAAATGCCAAATGAATGGTGAGTGTGTGGGTTGCATTCCAGTTCATACCAAACCCTAAAGGGAGTTTGTAATACGGTCGTCTTTTGGTTTTGTTTAGTGTATTATTCGTTAACATGTGACGATTTTTTAGCCTAAATTATTCACCCGACGTACAACATGACATGTTAACGAACAATACACTAAACAGAACCAAAAGACGATTGATATTCATATCTATTTTATATTTCTAAAAAAAATTAATTTTAATTTTAATTTCAAAATCGAATTTACCCCCACATTAGGTAAATCCGCTTTTGTTAATTTTAAAAGCGGATGTACCCCCACATAAGGTAAATCCGCTTTGTTATTTAAAAGTCGGATTTACCTATTGGGAAGATAAATTCGCTTTGGAAAAATAACAAAGCGGATTTATCTAAATCCGATTTCCCTAAAAAAAAAAGAAAACCGGATTTACCCACAATAGATAAATCCGCTTTGGAAAAATAACAAAGCGGATTTATCTAAAAAAAGATAAATCCGAGCGAGTTTTAGTTTGGCAGGGGTATTTTCGGTTTATCAAATTATGTGGGGGTATATGGTGATATGATGGGGGTACAAAAAAATCCCAACCCTAAAATATACACATTGTGCTGGTTTTGGGCTTCAATTTATGATACATAATCAGGTTTCAGCAAGCCCAATAGAATTTTTATATTTGCACCACCCTCTTTTTTTTTACATTCTAATGCTAATTTTTAATTCTTAATGTATACATGTAGATATAGAATGTAAATTTTGTGAACTTAAATTCATCCATATGTAGAAGTCAGATGTCAGATTACTAAGTTTCAAATTCGTACATACATCATCATTACATCATATTTTGTGGTATTTCAATCTATGTAGAGTTCAATAATAACAATTCCTAAATTTTTTTGACAAAAATAGCAATTGCTAATTTTGATGGTGTTAAATTCATAAAATACATTATGTATTGACTTCCTTCTTGCAATTTTGCAAATCCTTCACGTCCCTTAGCTCGTCAACTGAGTCTCCTTCTGGGAATGTTAAATACATAAAATACATTATGTATTGTTTTCATCGTGCTGATTTACTTAACATGTTTAGTTGTTACAGAGTATAATAGACACTACAACATTTGGAACCTATGGCAACGCCTAAAATTTCGTCATCAAAAAAACTGTTGCCTTAGCCAACAATGGCAACGGTTTTTTGAACCCGTTGCTGATTCATTTTTTTTTTTAATTTTTTTTAATGGCAATGGCTGAAAACCGTTCCCATAAGGTCTACGGGAACGATTTTTTCTTTAAGCTTTAGGCAACGCGTAAAGACCGTTGTCGAAAGCTCAGTGGCAACGGTTTTTTGTTTATCCTTTTACACAACGGTTTGAAACCGTTCTCCAATAATTTAATTATTATTATTATAAAAAATAAAAAACCTGCGTTTTGATAAAAACTAAGAAACCTTTTCTCGCTCCAATAACCCTAACAGCTTCTCTATGCTCTTTCTCGCTCCGCCGTTTCTCCTTCAACACAAAAATCCAGTCAACTACCAATGTATCACTTCCATCAAAACACTAACACCTCATATCACCTGTCTCGCAGTCCACCACAACCTTCTCTACGCCGCATCTCTCAACGTGATCAACGTTTTCGATCTTTCTCATTACACCCACGTTGACGCCTTCAACGAAAGCTCGTCTAACTCAGGCTTCGTTAAATCCATCGCGTTTAGCGGTACCAGAGTCTTCACAGCTCACCAAGATTGTAAGATTCGCGTTTGGCTAAGATTGTAAGATTCGCGTTTAGCGGTACCAGAGTCCTCATCTTCAGAATCATCTGATGGCCATTCTTCTAGATTATGCATAGCATCATCACCTTCAGATATAGGATCAGCCTCTTCCTTGAATACATCCTAAAAATTGCATCATCTTGGATGTTTTCAGAAACCAAGAGTTTAGTGTAGGAAAAACCGTAGATAGATCATGTTTTTATTGGATTGTATAATTAATTGATTCATTAAATTTGAGTGATATCACACAACTCTTTTGTTGGGAAGGTTGTTGGGAAGGAATGAATTTGAGTGATATTTTTTCTGTATTTTTTTTTTCTTTTTTTACCATCTATGGCAACGGTTTTAAACTGTTGTATTTACTAGAGAATAGCAACGGTTTTATATCAAGCAACGGTTTTATTCTATAAACGACAACGGTTTTTTTTAGTGTTGTCATATCTGGCAACGGTTTTTAGGTGTTGCCATAACTGACAACGGTTTTTAGGTGTTGCCATAACTGGCAACGGGCAAAAACCGTTGCCATTGTGTGAAAATAAAAACCGTTGCGTTTAAGTTACCAATGACAACAGTTTTAGGTTTCCGTTGTCTTTGGTCACAAAAACCGTTGCCTTTAGTTTAGGCAACGCCCGCAACAACAACGGTTTCAAAACCGTTGCCAAAGGTTTTGGCAACGGTTTTTTGGCTTTCGGGAACGGTTTTCGACCGTTGCCATAGGGTCTAAATGTTGTAGTGAGACTTTGTACATCACTTAAAACATTTGTGAGGGTGTGTAGTGAAATCACGTTCCACTAGCCCTAATACCTGTGCGATGCACGTGGTCAGCTAAATTTGGTTCAATCATGGTTTAAAATTTTTTTTAACCATATTTTTTTGAACCTTTAAAAAGTTAATTAATTTTAATAATTTTTTTGCTTATATTTTTTAGAACGATATTTCCCTAAACCTGAAATATTTACTAAAGACATTTACTCTCGCGGGAACTTCGTTAATTTTTATAATTGAACTCCCCCATCATCCAACTTACCTGCAGTTGGTTTTTTAGTAAATATGCCCTGCAGTCAATAGAAGCGCGCCAACTTGCTGCATGCTATCCATAACTCATGCCTCTTTTTAACATCTTTATTTGTTTCAACAAAAAGTATGGGGAACTCAGGTGCAATGAGGAACTCAAAAGTCACTTAGTTCTTTCTTAAGATTTTTGTTGGTTGGTTGGTTGATTTTATTTTTGAAGGGGTTTAAGATCAAAGCCGTACGGCTAAAGTCTCTTAAACCGGGAATGACAAGATGTACATCTCAGTCGAACCCACTTTTATTAGTTTTTAGGAAAATAGGTGTTAAAAGAAAAAAAAACTAATTATTTATTGAAAAAAAAGATTAATTTGGCTTGACGGGGAAGCCCCGCTTCTACGTAGCTCCGTGTGCGGAGAATCAAATTCTACGTAGTTCTTCTAGAAAATATCTGTGTGTTGATTTTAATTTTAAAAGGGGTTTAAGGTCAAAGCTGTACAGCTAAAGTCTCTTAAACCGGGATCGACAAGATGTACATCTCAGTCAAACTCATTTTCATTAGTTTTAGTAAAAAGAAATTGTTTTGAAAAGAAATAAATAGTAAAAAAAAGGGGGCGCAATAGTAAAATGGAGGTGTAATTACTAGAAGGGGTTGTAGTTTGAAAGCGGGGGGTGCGCATAGCAAAGCCAGACTCGCTTTTTTTATTTGTTGATATACTGGCCCACGGAGGGGGTGCACGTAGCAAAGCCAGGCTCCTTTTTTTATTTGATTCGTTGATCTACTGGCCCACGAAACAAAAAAAGGCCTGCGCAGGGGAGGGGCTTCTCGCAGTAAACAGGGGGTGTAACTATCGCTCTGATGTTTTGAATTAAAATAAATAAATGAGTAAATAGGTGGTAGTATAAAAGGAAATGAAATTTGATACAGAACCCTAATTCTGCATCCTTCACCAGTGCCGTTCTGCGACCCTTAGAAGAGAGAGAGAGGGGGAGTTTTACGAAGAGAGAGAGAGAGAGAGAGAGGAAGAAAGAAAGAAGGGAGGAGTGAATAGGAGAAGGAGACCGGCGAGGGGGAGAGGGGCCTTCGCGACAAGCCGTTAACGCCGGAGGGGGGAGGGATGACGGCGTCGATGGGGAGACCGACGGTGTCGATGGGAAAGCCGACAGCGGTGCTGGGGCGGACGACCACCGTCCGTGGTGGCCAGAAATCGGAGGTAAGTCCTATTTCAAATAAAAACGGTTTTTTTTTTCTCTTCTTCCTCTCTACCCTCTTTGTTATTCTGCTGCTTCTTCCGTTCTCTCCCATTTTTAGTTTCCTCACCATTTCGAAGGTGAGAGGAAGACACGAAGAGGGAGGGGGATGACGGCGTCCACCGGAGACGAGGATTCACAGCGTTGCTGACGGCGGTTCGTGGTGGGTTTATGGCGACGGCACAGTGGTGTTTTGGGAGGATCAGCGAAGGCGGAGGGACAACGACCACCGTGGGTGGTGGCCGGAGTCCGCCTCTGATGGCGGCTCAGGTTAACGTTTTATTCCTCTTTCATTTTTTTTATTTGTATTTCTATTTCCCTCTCCTTCTACTGATTCTGGTTCTTCTATATATTTTTTTTTCTAATTTGTTTAACACAAAAAATAAATCAGGGAACCTATTTTTTTTTTTTTTTTTTTTTTTTTTTTTTTTTTTTTTTTTTTTTATAATGAGATAAGTAAATAAATTAGGGACACTTGAGGTGCTAGTTCAGTGGTAAGAGCTAGCCTTATATCCTCAAGGTGCTGAGTTCAAATCCCCTCGGGGACAGTTGTAAAATGGCCATTAGTGCCACTTTGATTAATAAAAATTTCCCAAAAAAAAAAAAAAAAGTAAATAAATTAGGGAAAGATAACAGTAGGCCTATCTTTTCCGAACCTGGACGTATATACATATTTTTTTTATAAACCCTACTTCATATTCTATATTTTCTGTTTCTAGTATGACAAAAAACGAAAACACACATACATATATAAAAGACCCAACCTGAATCTTCAGCTTCAGCAATTTCCCCTTTTCTTTTGCCACTGTTGTTTGCTACTGCTTGTTACTTGCTTTTTTGGTGCCAAACACAGCAACTAAACTCCTCCAGAAAAATTGCACTTTACTCTGAGAATGCTTGTGTATGCTGTATGTGAATCTCTGTGACGATGGTTATGAAATCCTCCCCCTAGATTTGGTTTTCAGAGTAGCACTTTATAGTAATTTTTTGGAATCCGAAAATTAATTTTTTGATCCTCCATTATTACTGGTTAATGCCTTGTCTCCTGGACAGCTAGTGACTGGTGTGTAGCTGACTCAGCCTTCCCTTGTTTCCATTTCAGGTTCCTGGCCAGCTGTGAAGAAGCTTGCTCACCAAGATTAGGTTAAGGTTGGAGGCGGCAGTCTTGCTTGGCAGCCGTATGGCAGTTTTTGGCATTTTTGGGCCAAGTCCCTTTTTTTTTGTCAGTTAGGTAATTATTTTTTGGGCCCATTTGAGGCCTTTTTTTTGTAACTTTGGCATATGTTTGGGCCAAGTGTAACTAGATACTTTGTAAATAAAAAAAAATTCACACACCTCCTGTTTTAATATTACTATTATTATTACTAAACAAAGGGAAATTAAAAGGAAACGCGACAAAACATGTCGGACTAAACACGATGAAACACTAAAACAATGATGCGACGAATACGCGCACAAACCGAATATTTTGTCAAAGGGACTTATTTCATTATTATTAATAAATAAATAAAATACACCGGTTAAAATTGGGTGTTCACAGTTGCCCCTCTATGCTTACTTTCTTACGAGATAATACATAAAACCATGTTTTCTTGCATTATCAAAGTAAGGAGTAAGTGCAGACACGAACCTCAATTTTAATCGGTGGAATATGCATAACTGTCTTTTGACTGTTAAAGTTAAAATGGGTAACAGTGCCAGAGCTGAACGGATAGTACGAAATTAGCACAAAACAAATGCTAGGGCGAGACCGATAGCATGCAAATTAAAAGCAAATGCCAGGGCGAGACCGATAGCAGAAAATTAAAACAAATGCCAGGGCGAGACCGATAGTGAAAAGGGGAATGAAAATAACTGCATGAAAAGATGAAGATAATCCGAGTTCCTTCGACTCCTCCGCTATCTCGCTCACGGTGATTGCTAGGTTCCCAATTTCCCTCCTCCAAAAGACCACTTCCAGCCGTAAAAAACGTGACGCCGAACGTACTATTTCTCCTTTCTTTTCTCGTTCCTTTCTTCTTTCTTTCATTCCCAGCCGTCAAAACTCAAAACCCTCCTTTCTTTCTTCTCATTCTCCTTTTTAATTCCTCGTGCTCCAATTCACGTTATTTTTCCTTATTGGACTTTTGGTCCTTCTTTTTGTTGGGCCACCAATGGCAATAGCTTAATAATTTTGCTCCATCATATTAATCCACACTACAAAAAACGGAACAGATTGCGGGGGTTTTTAAGTTGCTTAGCGGGGGTTTTAAACCCCCGCAACGTAATCTGCGGGAGTTTTAAAAAGCGCCGAGATTCAAGTGCCGCAATCTTTTTGCGGGGGTTTTAAGGAAACGCTGGTATCATGTCTTTTAGCGGGGGTTTTTAACCCCCACGATTAGAGGAGGTTTTTTTGAGGGGGTTATAAACCTCCCTAAACCGAGTGATTTGTAGGAGTTTTATTTTTGTGGAGATTTTTGATTGCCATATAGTTTATAGGACTTTTTGTGCGGGTTAATTACAACCTCCTATAATAGAGACAATATTTCTTTTGCAATTTGAGAATTTTTTTTCCTTATCTCATTACCATATTTTTATCAATAATAATTATACACACATCTTACATAACACTTACTAAGCTTAATCAAAAAACTGAAAATTTCATTAAAAATATAACTGTGATAACATAAATGTAATGACAAATATCTAAAATAGTTAATGTCATCCAACTCAAAAGCAAAATAAAAACAAACAATTGTAGCTCAAATATCTATCAAAATGATAATAGCATCAAGAATTCATATACTAAAGGATCCTAAAACTATTAAATGTTGCTAGCAGATGTCTTGCAGCTGCAGCAGATCCAGGTGCCTTGCAGCAGCAGATTTATCTTCAATCTTGTAAGAGTTGGGCTCTCCCCATTCACAGTCTACAACCAGGTCCAGCTGTCCCCCTTGCTTCTCCTGGAACATTGAGACAACATTTTAGAGAGAATACAGTTTCATATATAAGCAATTTTTTCAGATATGGTCACCATTAAGTAATTGATGCATAAAATTCACACTGATTTGAAAATCAAGATCACAAGTATAGTCTTGCTTTGCACCTTGTACTTGCTTTGGTAAAGGGAAGTATGGCTCTACGAATATTTTTTCACGTATTCCAGGAGCATGAATAGCAGTATCATACCCATTAATCGCAGTTTGAATGGGCTCATTGATAGTCATCCAGTTCTTCACTCTATCACCAAAACTTGCAAAGCAAGTATCTGCATAGACTGCAAAATATTCTCTGCCATATGCCACATATAAACAGACACACTTCAATAATAGAATATTGGAAATCAATCACCAACATAGGAAACAAATCATAAAATATAAAATCCTAACAGATATTCTAAGAAACTCGTCTAACATAGTATAAGATATCAAAAGAAGATATTATTAGATATTATAGAGTCTATACTCTATAGTTCTGTTTCTCAAGTTGTTTAGCACTTTGAGTAATTAGTCTTCCTCAAAAAACTTCCAGAGACTATTTGAATTTCCATTGCTGGCTGAGGAACAAATCATAAATGTGTTTCCATATCTGTAGATTTCAAGCAGTATCCTTCTCGATGAACTGATTCAAGCACATATACAAGCCATTTTCTCTGAAATGTGTAAATTAAAATATCATTATCTTGGTTCATGTTTTCTTTTCACTTTCTCTACCTTTGGTGAGAATTATTTTGGTATATTATTTGCACCTAGGAATATTTACATATACACACACCTAGCAAATTAGTTGATGAGCAGTAGAAGCATATGATTAATTCAATATTTCATTTTGCATATAATATATAAACTTTAAACAATAAAACTTGTATAATTTAAGGAGACTCTTATTTTATCTCATTATGACAATATGTCTACTGTCTACACTATTACTAAAACAATAACTTTCCTTTTCACTTTGCTGGCTACTATATATGGAATATTAGTAGTCATATTGTAGGTTTTTTTCCTTAGGAATTATAACTAAATTTTACTAACCCTATCAGCTATGCTAATGAAAATATAATCAAATGGTTCACAAGTTCAAACAACAGTCCTTCACTAAATCTACAAAAGTTTTCAGGATAGAAATGTAAAATAGAAATGGAATAGAAGTGGATGTAAATACAGAGAACTGTGAAGATATTTAAACATTTTCTACATGATTCATAATCAATTATGAAAAAGACCTGAAAATGTCAGGCCTTTGGTCATATTCCACATGCAAACTTGTTGTACTATCCCGCCCTCTAGAAGCTGCAAGTCCAAAATAGCAAAGAAAGAGATGACAAGTTAGATGTTGCCAATAATGGATATTCAATACTTAACTAATAACTAATGATTCAAGATCTACAAGGAACAATCTTGTAGAGGTAAATATAAGAATGGGTATGAATAACACTCACTTGTACACTTTCCATTCAGAAGGTGGTCAATAGTTACATCATTTACTAGTTCTATGCTCAAGTTTTATTGCAACCTGATAAAAAAGTTAAAAACCGAGTTTCGGAAATCAAACACTTTAGTATCTAAAATCTAAAATAAGAACTAAAACTTATCACCCAAGTTTGAGAAAAAACGTATAACTCTACAGCTCCAGGTCCACTTCTCTTACTCAAAGTTCCACCAGAAAGTCAGAAACATGTTGACCAACAAATACTTGACCTTTTTGTCAAAAAAAAAACAAATACTTGACCAAATCCACCCTTGCCAAGTTTTTTTCTACTTTATACGAATGAGAATTACTTAATTGAACCTGTGGCCAGAAGAGAACAATGTTACGATAATAAGTATTATCAGTACAAAGAAACTACAACATAATTGAAGACAAATATGAGAAAACCAGCAACGAAGATAAACAATTTGAAGGTTGCTTCGAACTAAAAACAATAAGAACCAAATCTCTATCCAATTCAACCTGATTTTGCTGCTGTTCTGGTTGCTTCTGCTATTGTCGTTTCTGTTTCTTTGTTGGTCGGCCCCTGCGAACTCTGCTATGCAATACCAGCATGTTTCATCCTTCAAATCTTATCCTCCACCACGCGGAAAATGTCCCTACGAAAAAAGCTAAAACCTAGAGAAATTATATCAGATATCAATTTGAAGTCAGTGCTGTAAATAAGTCACACACACACACACACACACACACACACACACACACACACACACACACACACACACGAAACAGGCAACATAACAGCAAAAATAGGACAACTAATTTTCAAAGACGTCGCGCCAAGCAGCAGTGTACGTGACTGATTCACCGTGGGTTTCTCTCAGAGAGAGTTGAAGACGTCGCTGGTTTCACAAAATTAAAACCCTCTTAAGATCAAAATTAAGTTCCAAATTTGTAACTCAGGTAAATTAATAAAATGGAGAAACTAATTAGACTTACCGTGACTCTGTGAGCAGTCTAGCCGTATGAACCTATGAACTGAGGATTAACTCAAAATGAACCAGGTGATTCTGGAAAGGGATGAACTCGCGAGAGAGATGGATAAACGGTTAAGGGTTTTGCAAGACAAAAAAGGAGGGTTTCGCAAGACAGAGAGGGTGGGTTTCGCGAGACAGAGAGGGAGGGTTTCAGCTTCTGGGTTAACGAGAGGGTGGAAGGGGAAAGGGTTTCGCGAGATACAGATAGGGTTTCTTGTTTGAGAGTCTGAGATAGGGTTTGCGAAATTTGTGATTCTGAGATGAGAAATTGAAGCAAGGGAGAGTGGGAGGGTTTGTGAAATCGTTGAAGCTGAGAGTGGAACCGTTGCTACGAAAGTGAGGGAGGGAAAAGGGTTTGCAAAATCTGTGATTCTGAGATGAGAAATCGATCAAGGGAGAGTGGAAGCGTTGCTGCAAAATCGTTGAAGCTGAGAGTGGAAGCGTTGATGCGAAATCGTTGAAGCTGAGAGTGTGGAAGCGTGGAAGCGTTGCTGCGAAGTGAGGGAGGGGAAAAACGTGAAGGTATCTGAAGCAAGAGGGAAACGGGAAAATGAAGAGGAAAAAAATAGACTTAATTACAGTTTTGGTCCCCCTATTATGACCAACTCACGATTTTGGTCCCCAAAGTTTTAATTTGACGATTTTGATCCCCCAATTTTCCCAATTTGTAAAATCAAGGTCCCCCTCTTAATTTGGTCAAAATTAAAATTGTATTTTGACTTTTATCCTACGTGGCAGTCCACGTAGGCGTACACTGTTCATCTTCCTCACCCCTCCCCCCTGTTCCACTGTTCCTCACGCCGGCGTTTGAGAGAGGAGGGAGAGCGACGGTGAGCGAGAGAGAGTTTGCGAAGAGGGAGTATCGGTTCACGGAGGGGGTGAGATGCGAAGAGAGGGAGAGAGGGAAAACGAGGGGGGAGATGCGAAGAGAGAGAGAGAACGGCGAGGGGGGAGATACGGAGAGAGAGAGAGAACAGCGAGGGGGGAGATACGGAGAGAGAGAGAACGGCGAGGGGGGAGATGCGAAGAGAGAGAGAACGGCGAAGGGGGAGATGCGAAGAGAGAGAGGTGAGGGGAGGTCGCAGAACCAGAGGGGGAGGGGGGTCGCAGAACCAGAGAGGGGGAGGTTCACGGAGGGGGGGTCACGGAGGAGGGGGAGGAGTTCACGAATGGGGGTGGGGGAGGAACAGTGCCACGTGGGGGGAGGGGTTGAAGAGGGACAGTGCCACGTGGACTGCCACGTAGGATTGAAAGTCAAAGTCAGTTTTAATTTTGACGAAATTAAGAGGGGACCTTGATTTTACAAATTGGGAAAATAGGGGGATCAAAATCGTCAAATTAAAACTTTGGGGACCAAAATCGTGAGTTGGTCATAATAAGGGGATCAAAACTGTAATTAAGCCAAAAAAAATAATTGTTAATTTTTGTAGGGTTTTTTTGTGGGGTTTTTTCTTGACAATTAGCGGGAGTTTTAAAACTTCTTAAATTGAAACAAAATTTTTAACTGTAGTAGAGGGAGCTCCTTTTTTTTAACGTCAAACTGAGGGGGTTTTTAAAACCTCCGCAAAAAAACCCCCGCAATCTGTTCCGTTTTTTGTAGTGCCATTTCTCAATGATGTGCTTTCAATCTCTACATTAAGATCAACACAAGTTAGATCAAAATGTTTAATAATTATGATTCAATTTAATTATAATCATCAAAATATTCTAAGAAATTAATCATGTCTAATTAACATTAAATTAAGACAAAAGCAAACTATAAGTCTAGAGTATATGACAATTTTCCCTTCATAAAGAATAATAAAAATAGATAATTTAGAGAATTATCATCTTTGGTGGGGATTTGGCAAACATAATACTTATAGTAAACAAAATCAAACATATTTCTTGGGGGTGGTTTATTGGTAAAACACGTGGTTCTCCAAGTTCCTCCGTCTCTGATTGGCGAAACTCCCCGTTGCTTTGTTTTTAATTTTCTTTTTCTTTTGGCAGGAGTGTCTTTCTAATGGTGTTGTATGATTTTTTTTCTTTTTGGTCTTTGTTGGTGTGTTGCATGGGCGCCGTAAGATTGTTGTTATGTTGTGATGTTGTTTGGTGCATTGGTCTTTGCAGGTGTGCTATTTTGGTGTTGGTAGTCTGCGGTCATATTACTGCTATTTGGTCTTTGCAGAGGTGTTGTCTTGGCATTGTCAGATTGCTGTTATGCCGTGTTTGCTATACGGAGCATGGGTGTTTGTAGGAGTGCGTTTTCGTGCTATGAATAAACCGTATCTTCCAATGACATCGTAAAAGTTTATTTTGCAACTGGTTACGTTTACGTCAGAAGAGGGTATTCTGGATTTGTGTTTCCTTGCTTGTAATGGCTTCTGGGGTTGGCATCTTTGCGGGAGCAACATCTTTTTGTTTCTTTCTCTGGAGTAAAATTATCAATGTGGGGGGGGGGGTCTACACAACCATATTGGGGCCGATAGTGTTGGTTGTATTTTATTTTGGTTTTCAGCTTAATTCTTTTGTTAATATCATGGCTTAAGTGATTGGTCCTAAACCAGATTGTATCTTTTAGGATTAAACGGTGTTGGTGTACCTCCCTTTTCTAAATGGGAGCTCTTAGCCTTTTGTACCTCAAGAATGGTGGTGTATTTGTTTCGGTCTAGTTCCTCTAGCATATGATTGTTTGTGCTCTTTGCAACCTTTCATAGAAGTTGGGTAGAGTCCGCACATATGATGCTGGAATTAGATTTACCTCAATAAATTTTTTTTTTCTTATAAAAAAAAACTTAAAAAAGAAAAAGTTTCCTGACTCAAACTGCGGGTTGGTTATAAGTTAAACAAGGAAAAAAAGTATGTTTCGCACTATTATGTCTATTTATTTGTATAAAATACCAGCTACTAGCTAGTCTCTATCTTACAGTTTTTTCAGTCAAAAATAAATTTTTTAAAAATAAACCATACCAAATATTGTATTAGAATGAATATGAATATACATATATATATATATATATATATATATATATATATATATATATATATACACTTGTGAGATAATGAAAATCTTATACCTATACCTCGTTTCGTTAGGTACCAAATTAAGCAGCGTAAGTGCCAGCATCTATCCACTACGTGTTCGTCCCATATGATATGATTCACTTAAGATTACATTTTCTTTAATTAGAGAGGAAAAGTAAATAAGCACTAATCTTCTATTCTATCAAATCGTTTGTAACTTCACAATATGCATTCTTGACGTGTTCTCACTTTTCACGGTTTATATTTAAAAATCATAATAAACAACATATTATATATACAAGCTTGCGTGAAAGATATTTCAACAATTATTATAAATACATATGGCATATTCTAAATTGTTTTCACGCTAGACACTTTGGATATATTTTAGCTTAAATTGACCATCAATTTGGTGCTTTCAATTTGAATTTGCATCGCGGATTATAACACGTGGAATATCTAGATATACTAGTTTTAATTAAAGTGAAGGAATATTTTAACACAAAGCCATCACGATGATGGTAATCGTTACATAAAAAAATTGATGATAGTTATCGCAAGGTCGCTGTTGTGGTAAGTAAGGTTTTTTTTTTTGACAATGTGGAAAGTAATAAGTTCTGTATAACAATAACAATTTAATATAAGGTTTATTATTTTATTATAATATAAACATTTGTAAAAATATTATAGCATAATAAAATAAAAATATACAATTGAACATGTCTTGACCAAAATTGTCGTTTTCATAAAATAATTATTTATACTCCTAATTAATAACATCACATAACCAACACTGTTGGCCTAGTGTCTTAATCTACCCTAGGACATGAGGGTCGACTCGGTGCTCCCGGGTTCGATTCCCGCAATGGACAAACACGTTGTTGGCCAGTGCGAAATTTGATCTTAAGCACGAGCGGAGATTAGTCTTTCGTTGAAAATGTTGGGACACTTCGTGGGTAGCCAGCGATGGTCCGAACCAAAATGGTAAAGTTGTGATTGATCATTTATTAACAAGCCATGTTTCTCTGCTTCCTGTGGAATAGGGACACCTCTAAAGTAGTGGGTTTGCGCCTTCACAAACGCGCCAGTATCATTACGAATACACATACCGATCCCAAAACACTCCTCATCTGCAAAGATCGGAGCGTCAACATTACACTTAAACTCATCCTTATCTGATTTACACCACACCGTCTACGCCCCTGTGTTCTTGCGTGTGCAAGCCTCCATCCTCCCGCTTCCTCGCATCCTCCCATTCAATGAGAAGGGACATAGCCTTGCTAGTAGAAATATTGACCGGTTTCACAATGTCTTTCCAAACATTTTCATTCTGCCTCTTCCAAATACACCACATCATCATAGCAAAAATCTTCCTAGGACCTTCCTGTAAAGATTGAAGGAGACCAAAGAAACATGGTTTAAACCCCTCTGCCTCCTCGACGTGGTGACGAATTGACCCTCTCAAACCTGACTCCCTCCAAATTGCTTCGGAGTAGCTACGTCCAAAGAATTCATCTTAAAAGTCACACTTAACATAATTTTTTTATGATTGACGGTAGGGGTGGCAAAACGAGCTTGACCCGCCGGGCCGGCCCGCAACCCCGCCAAAAAAGGCGGGTTGGGCTTGGATATTGGGCCCGCATACCCGTTGAGACCGCCCCGCCAAAAAGGGAAACCCGCGAGCTAAAGACATGGATGGGGCGGGTTGGCCCGCAAGCCCGCTTTTTTAAAAAAAAAAAAAAAAGACCAGTATTGCTATTATTTATCATCAGCCCATTTTATTAAAAAATTAAAGAAACGGCCCAGCCCATTTTATTATCACACTCACGCGTTTATTATCATTCATCCAGGCTCCAGCCCATTTTATTATCACACTCAGTACACTCAGTCACTCAACTCTCACACTCACACGTAGCCTAGGGTTTTTCAGCGCCGTTCATTCTTCTCTTCTCAGTTCAGCCTTCAGCGAGCCTCTTCATTCATCCATCCAGTTCAGCCTTCACGACTCACTCAGGCAGCGCCGTTCAGCACCCGTCATCAGCAGTGGTGCAGTGCACCCTTCAGCGCCGTTCAGCACCGTTCAGCACCGCCACGTTCAGCTCCGTCTCGTTCTTCCTCGCGCGCCGTTCTCCCCGTCACGTTCTTTCTCTTTTTCACACGCGGGTTGCTTCTTCAATCCATAAGGTCAGTTATTTAATCCTGTTTCCTTTTTTCTTTTTCTTGTTTCTTATCGCATCACTTTCAATTTCAAGCAATTTTTGCCTTCATTATTTATGCCATTGCTTCATTGCTGCTCTTGTTGTATGCACCTTTACTGTTTGTTTATGAAATTGCTGCTCTTTTAATTTCAACTTCATCACTTTCAATTTCAAGCAATTTTCTTATCGCATCACTTTCAATTTCAAGCAATTTTCGCAGCACTTTTACTGTTTGTATATGAATATGAAACAGATCTGAGAATGAGTGCATATGGACTTGAATGCATATGGATTTGTATATGAAATTGAATTTATTTACGATCTGATATGAATGCATATGGACTTGAATTCATATGAATTTCTGCTCTTATATGAAACAGATCTTTATTTATGATCTGAGAATGAATGCATATGGATTATTTGTATATCAAAATGCACTCTTATTGTGTTTTAGGACTTTGATTTGATATGGATTTCTTGGCTCCAATTGATGAGAGTGATGATGAAGATTTGGACCCAACTCTTGAAGGAGAAGAGTGTGAGTCAGTGGAACCTAGTATAATCAATAAGAAGAAGAGTAGGCCACTGAAATCCGTTGTCTGGAAATATTTTACTCGCGAAGAAGGGTTGGACAGTATGGGAAGGCAAAGAGCAAAATGCAATGCTTGTGGTACATCATTTGTAGCTGGAGGAAAACAAAATGGGACTACTTCTCTCAAACGTCATATTGGTCGTTGTAATAAAGGTAAATTTGGAGATGTTAGTCAGATGATGTTAGACATGCAAGGAAAGCTAAAATCCATAAAGATTGATAATTTGATATCTCGTGAAAAATGTGCTAAGCTAATTATTAAGCGGGATCTTCCTTTTAAATTTGCTGAGTATGATGAGCTTACAGATTGGCTTCAGTATTTGAACCCTGAGTACATTCCTATCACTAGAAATACTGCCAAGGCAGATGTTGTGAAAACATACATGAGGGAAAAGGCAAAAATTAAGGAAGAAATGGCCAACACTCCTTGTAGGATATCTCTAACTTCCGATTTATGGACATCAATTAATACCTGAGGGTTATATTACTTTAACTGCTCATTATGTTGATAGAAATTGGAAGTTAAATAGTAAAATCCTCAACTTTTGTCACATGCCTCCCCCTCACACTGGTTTTGAGTTGTGTAAGAAAACAATTGGGTTTTTGACTGATTGGGGAATAGAGAAGAAGGTTTTCAGCATTACTTTGGACAATGCTTCTGCAAATGATGTCATGCAACAAACTTTGAAGAGTCAACTAGCCCTTGCAAAAGTGGTTGTTATGTGAAGGGGAACTCTTTCATGTCCGTTGTTCTGCACATATCCTAAATCTAATTGTGCAAGAGGGACTTAAAGTAGCTGCTGGTGCTTTGTATAAGATTAGGGAAAGCATAAGACATGTGAAGGGTTCAGAGAGTAGGATGGTAAAATTTAAGCAATGTGTTCATTCGGTTGGCAACATTGATCTATCAAGTGGGTTGGCTACAGATGTTCCTACACGATGGAACTCCACTTACTTGATGCTTAAAAGTGCTCTTAAATACCAACGTGCATTTGAAAACCTTCATTGTTATGATTCAAATTACACATGTAATCCTTCAAAGGAAGAGTGGGCAAGACTTGAAAAAATCAGTAGGTTCTTGGCACCATTTTATGATATTACCACATTGATGTCCGGCACAAGCTATCCCACTTCCAACTTGTACCTTTTTTGCAAATTTGGAAAATTCAACGTCTTTTAATAGACAACCAAAAAGATGTAGATGGAGTTATCAAAAGCATGGCTGAAATGATGATTTTGAAATTTCAGAAGTATTGGGATGAATATAGTGTTGTTCTTGCACTTGGGGCTGTATTAGATCCAAGAATAAAGTTGGACTCATTGGGTTTTTGCTATGAAGTGATTGATCCATTAACTTCGGAGCTGAAATTGGACAACATAAAGCAGAAATTGTACAAGCTCTTTTCAGAATATTCCATTCCTTCTTCCATTGCAGCAAAGACTCCTATCATTTCAACTGAGCCAAGCCTATTTGATGTAAGTTAATTTTTTGGTTTCATTATAGTAACTTATAGCAAGTTGTAGTTTATACTGAGCCAAGCCTATTTTGGTTTCAACTGTGCCAAGCCTATTTAATGAGTTAGTATTCTGATAGTATTCTGATTTAATGAGTTAGTGAACAATCTGATTTAATGAGTTAGTGAACAATCTGATAGTACTCTAAAGCCTATGTAACAATCTGATTTAATGAGTTAGTATTCTGATAGTATTCTGATTCATTATAGTAACTTATAGTAACTTAGTTTAGTGTATTCTGATTCATTATAGTGTATTCTGATTCAATATGATAGTACTCTAAAGCCTAGTGTATTCTGATTCATTATAGAAACTTATAGTAACTTATAGTATTCTGATTTAATGAGTTAGTGAAATTATAGTATTCTGATTTAATGAGTTAGTGAACTTATAGTATTCAGATTCTGATTTATACTTGTCATTATTTTAGGAAATTAGAGTGGGTAGACAACAATCTGGTATTGCTCCTAAAACTGGACAAAGTCAGCTTGACATGTATTTGGAAGAACCGGCGTTGAGTCTTGATTACTCGGAAGATTTGGATGTACTACAATGGTGGAGGAACAATAGACAAAGATTTTCGGAACTTTCAATAATGGCTCGAGACTTGTTAAGCATTCCTATTACCACCGTTGCATCAGAATCTTCTTTTAGCATTGGTTCTAGAGTGCTTAACAAGTATAGAAATCGCCTATTGTCTGAAAATGTGGAAGCATTGATATGTTCTCGCAATTGGATTCATGCCTTTGATGATGGTAATTTATTTATGGTTAACTATTATTTTTATATATATTTTATTCCAACCATATTGATTTCATTGTTTTATAATGTAGATGGAAATGATGATGACAATGAAGATGAAAAGGAGGGCCCAAGTGGTTCTAAGAGTGCATCTAATGTTATTGACCTTGAAGATTAGAATTTAGATGCTTCACTCTTGTTTTGTTAGACAATGTTATGTAATTTGAATCTCTAGACTTTGGTGTTGTACTTATTAATTATTATGGTGTTTTGGTTCTTAAAAATATTTATTTTGGTTGCTTGATGGTTAATCCCTAGTTATCAAGCAATCAAAATACTTATTTTGGTTGCTTGAAGTTGAAGGTCAATACTTGAATTATGGTTTTTGGACCTTTTGGTTGATGGTTCTATAGGTGAAATTTCTTGATGATTTTAGTTGCTTTTTGGACCTTTTGGTTGATGGTTCTATAGGTGAGATTTCTTGATGATTTTAGTTGCTTTTTGCTAATTAGTTAATCCTAGTAATTCTAATGTTATTATGGTTTTATGCTTTTATTTTGAATATATGCAAGAGTTTTTAAAATAAAGATAGCTTAAAAAAAGTTTTATAAAAAAAACTGTTTTAAAAAGCATGTGAAAAATCAAATTGAAAGTGAAATGTTAAAAATAGGTGATTTTTTTGTTAAAAAAAGCAGCAAAAAAAACTAGGCGGGCCAACTCGCGAGCCCGCCAACCCGCCACTTGGCGGGGTGGGCCAATATTTTGAACTCGCGACTAATTGGCGGGCCAACCCGCCCCGCCTGTATTTTAGCGGGCTGAAGGCGGGGCGGGGCGGGCCGGCCCGTTTTGCCATTCCTAATTGACGGTGTAAAAAATACTTATACTGTCATTGTATATCAATAAATCTCTTGTAATTATAATTATAATCTATATCTATATCTTTAACATTTGACAATGCATCTTCATAAAAGCATTGCCAAATGTCAGGTTTTGGTTAACCATGCATTAATTGTATTTACAAGGTCCTACCTATCATTTACAATATATATAATTATCTCTAATAATATAATAGTCTAACTTAATATTATATTCTGGGCATATCAAAATTGTCGGACTTCTACTGTGTGCTTCATTAGGTCCAAATAAAATTAGAAGCCCACCCATTGCATATTCCCCTGCAAAACAATATTAAGTTTAAAAAGTTAATAAAATATCTTTAATAATTTGTATCAAAGAAATAACATAATTTCAATATTTCATAATTTTATCCAGTATAATACCATTTTCCAGATCAGTTTCATATTATTAATGAACGTGAAACATAGTGAGGCATAAAACAAACTCACTATTAATCCCGATTTCATTTAGTAGATAAAATATGATTTTATAATGCAATTGGTTAAAATATGACATCATATTCCATTCATTTGAAACATAATAGGAAAATTTCAATTTAGCAATTTCTTTCACAACCATATCATATTTCGAATGCCTACCAATCAAATAATCAGAAAAATGAATATATTAAATAGCAAATCAGAAAACATTTGATCCAAAATTGGTATGAATTATCATACAACCTTACTACCCAATTAAAAATTCAAATTTGGTGAAATTTTGTAAATTTGGCTCTTTTAATTAAAATTTGATTAAATCTTCCCACCAAATATCAGTAGCTGGAATGCTATATAAAGGGTGGAAGTGTGTGTGAAAACCATTCACCATTTTGTTTTCCATTGTTTTTCAAGTTTTTTTAGTGTATAATGGAGTATAATGCTCAAATGGTTGAGGAATTCCTATTGCTAAACAGGAATGGAGATCTTGCTCAACTATCCATGGTGGAACACATGTAACTCTCCATTTCTCCTCTTACTTTTTCGTTATTCAACATTTCTTTTCAAAAAATCACTATGCTTTTCAGGTCTTTTTCCAGATTTGATTGGTAGATTCTATAAATCAAATAATTTTCTGATTTTTCTTTGTAATGTTTTGACAGGATTCAGATCATATAGTCATGGCTTATGTCTCTGAAATCATTTTGGCTGATTGGTGAGGCTATTGTTTTCATTTTGAAATTGAAAGAAAAACTGTTTCTTTGTTGGTATTTAACTCAGAAACTAATCAGTAGTTGCGAAGGTAACAATTGATCATATCAATTATGAGGCAAACAATGATCAACCGTATTAAAAGGTAATCATATCACATCAATTGATGAGGCAAACAATCATATTTTGTTTCAGTAATAAACATAGAATTATATTAACATTAATACCTTATTTTCCTGTTATACTTGAGTCCAGTCCATCACTTGTGTTGCAAGACAGCTGTACCATAAAATCAGGGAACTATTAATCATAAATTGGTCTATGTGTGGTTAGAAATAAGGCTTAAATATCCTTTACCCCCTGCAAATATCACGTTTAGCCATTTACCCTCCTGCAAAAAGAAAAAACTTTTAAAACAAACCCTGCAAAATGTAACTGTATCCAGTTACCCCACTGCTGCTAGTTTTGGCTAACCACGTTAATATTTGCAGGGGGGTAACTAGAAATACTTAATATTTGCAGGGGGTAACTACCCCCCACTTAATATTTGCAGGGGTAACTGGAAACACTTAATATTTGCAGGGGGTTAACTAGATCCCAAATGTCAGCCAAGTCAGCCTAGACTTTACGTTGTTAGCCAAAACTAACTGCAGGGGGTAACTGGATACAATTACATTTTGCAGAGTTTGTTTTAAAAGTTTTTTTTTGCGGGGGGTAAATGGATAAACGTGATATTTACAGGGGGTAAATGATATTTAAGCCTAGAAATAATGAATGTTAAAAAATCTCACATTTTATGGTAATTACACCAAAATAGACTATATAAACAACACCAAGTCCAACGTGATCAAGATGGTCACATCTTATGTTAATCATATATTAAAATATCAGTTTATAATTATTTAAAAACTAAAAAAGAATTAAATATGCCCAAAATTTTATGACCAAAGTTTTAGAATTGCTGCACACGAAAACTGTGCATTTTTTTAGACTATACAAAATATATTATTAGACTTTATCAGAATGGTGGCAAAATGTGAACTATAAAAAAATATGTTATTTTAATTATATCAAATTAATTATGCAATGCTGGAAGTTGGAAATCAGAGCCCCATTAGAAAATTTCAGCTTTCTGACTTAAACTATTCCTAAATAGAACAAATCAAATATGTTATAATTGATTTGTTTGGTGTCAATTAAGTAAATCTGATATAATTATTGTGTGATATCATTAATTTGTGTGGTGTCAATTTGTTCCAGAAATAAACATTGAAATTATGATATTATTACCTTATTTTCCTGTAAGATTATCGTACAGTCCATTACTTCTGGAACACGGCAACTACACCAATGAAATCAGGGAATTATTAATTAGTAATTCGTCTATGTATGTTAAAAAATAAAACAGGAAATAAAAATCTGTGAATTTCGTGATATCAATTAAAGGTAATTACGAATTGAATGCATTGCAATTAGTAATTGACTTGCTGATTGTCACACTAATCAATTCCTCAATATAAGGGTAGTTATGGATTTGCTGATTGTCAGTATACGAATTAAATGCATTGTAATTAGTGTAAATTTATTAGTGTGAATTGAATTTTCAGATTTTGGCCAGATATAACACCTGCACACCCACTTATAAAATAGGGATTGACAATCACATCTAACACAAACATATTTCAAACACGTATTTCATACTCATTCTGTAACACCCCGATAATTTCTAACATGTAGAATTACCGAAATGCACTAAATGGCATACATCAGAGTAACTTCCTGTTAATGAATATTGAACACAACTAAAAATTTCGATAAATACATATCAATTAGGTTCTATGAACCTCATTAACTTCCTGAAAATGTTTAAGTTTCACAACTTAAGACTTATACAATCCTGGTGTTCAATACTCAAAACATAAAGTAGCGGAAACGATTTCACAACTTATACAGCGAAAGTTATATAATCAGTGACATAACTAGAAGAAAATACAAAGGACTAAACGGGAAATCAAATCTCCCATGACTCCATGAGTCGCAGCGGCTAACCGTGCTTCTTCGCCTTTGCTTTTCCCTGCTTCTCTGTAAAAACCACAATATATAAATGGTGAGATAAACATGACCTCAGTGAGTCCTATCGAGACCCCTTACTAACTCTAGCGGTTTATTATGCTTAAACTTGAACTCATGGCCCTGATAAGCGACCATGTGGACAAATATTTTTTCCTCTTGTAATTTGTAGCCCTAATAAGCGACTACGCGTTACATTTCTTCTTGATGTAGCCCTAATAAGCGACTACATATCATGTCTTAACCTTTCCTTTAACTTAGCACAACACCTCAAGCCGACCTTATCAGGGTTATTTTAATTGTCTTTTTGGTGAACCCGATCCACTAACCACTAATTAGTGGGCAAACCTCAATGGGCCTAGGTTTTGGGGCTCATGACTTCCCCTCCCCTAGTATGCTAATCCTTGAGGGTCGTCACCCTCGATATACTTATTTATTCGTATACCATCTACCTTTCTCTTTTGAGAAAGGAATCTCTTTTCCTTTTGGGAAAGTAACCTGTCTTGTATCGATTTACGATCTTTTATCATGCCTTACTTGCGTGTCTTAACATATGTACACTCACGTTTTACTAATATAAGATTTTCGAAACATTTATAGGTTTGAGGGAAGTTTTCAAAACCATCTTTGATCATGTCAAAAACAATGTCTTATAAGTGAAAAGTCATCACAAAGGGTTGGAAAGGAGATTAGAAGAGGTTTGGAATCGAAAAGAAGTAATCCTGGAAACAGCAGAAAACACGGCTGCCAGTGTTTTAAAACACTGCCAGTGTTTTAAAACACTAGTGCCCGTGTTTTAAAACATGGTTGTGTTTCTGCATTTTAATTTTTTTTTTTGCGCAGAAACAGACAAAAACACGGCCAGCCGTGTAATAAAACATGGCCATGTTTTCTACAGACAGCCAAAATCCTGCACTACGAAAACAGTGTTTTTAAATTCGTTTCTTCGCCCTTTTCGATTTCGCTTCAATCCCAAATACTGAATCCAACCTAATACTTCATCATACTAATAATATTTCCAATCAAGAATACAATCAAATCATCATTTAACTTCAATCAATGACAATGACATGAGTTTCCAAACAAGGCACGAACACAAGACTTCTGCGAAAACGGTTTTTAACTCAATTTCGAGATAAACACCAATCAACCAAATTCCAGAAACACGCAATATTTAGTTCCGGAACGAACACAAAATCCTAAGCGAGTTAGAACTCACCAATTGCGATGAAAATCGCAAGACGCCGAGACTCCGAGAACTCAACCACTCCAAAAACCACGAACTCTCCCGAACCGCTCCTTTAACGAACTCGTCTAGGACTCGATTCTGACTTCGGAATAGCAACCAAATTCAAACCCCCTCCTATCTACGGAAACACACTCCTATCTACAGAATCGATATCTCTCGAAACTTTGACGACTCGGACGAAATTCGACAAACCGACGTTCTAGCTCCGATTCTGTTTTCACAGCATCAGTGAGCAGTTTTGCATCATGCATAACTGACTCAATACTTCACCAAATTCACCAATTCAGAGGTCTATTAAGAAGGAAATATTGTCTAGTTTCGGTGGGTTTTGGTTTTGAGCTGAGATAATGGGTATTTAGTGAGCTAGGTAAGATTTCTCACTGATTCGCAACAGTGACTTGTTGGGTTAATATCTCCCTCAAAACTTAACCAAATTAGGTCATTCTTGTGCTGAAAATGAAGAGCTTCCTGTCTAGTTTCCAGATAACTAAAGATGAATAACAAAAACGTTTCTGTGGGAAGAGTTATGCGAGAATTACTGGAGACTGTGCCAAACGAATTTAAGCAGATTTTGCGACTTTGAGTTTGCACCCATTTTCACAACACAACCACTCTCCCAACACCCTACATTCGAGCTTCCTAGGTTCAGCAAGCTCTTACACACTAAACTCGAATTTCAGCTTCCAATCCACCCGATGAATGTTGCTAATCACGTTGTAGCTCTCAAAACAAACATGCATTCATCATCCAACCCATTTTCATGAACTTTGAGCTTGCAACTTCAACAATATTGGTAGAATAAGGTAGAGAGGGATGTTGATAAAAAATTTTGTATCAGTGGATAGAGGTTGAGAAGATGAGTTTAATAGTGTAGTTGGATGCAACATGCATCAAGTTTTCCATGGCAGCCCTCCCCTCTAGGCTGCCCTTTCTCTCTCTCGGCCTCACTCTCTCCCTTTCTCCCTATTTCTTCTGTTTTCTTTTTCTGAATTCTATCAAGTGAGTGTGCTGCTGGTTCTTGGCATGGTTCAGCTAGGGATAGTCAACTTAAATGGGTAAAAAGACTAAAATACCCTTCCTCACTAATGCGCACTTAAACCACTCCTAACTCCACAATTGTTCCTTAACTCCCTAACTTAACATAATATTTCAATTATGCACAACTATAAATCATTTATTTCAAACATCACATAATTAAGTAATTTATGCTAATTAATCAACTCATAATAAACCTCTTGTGCTAAATATTAGATTTAGCCAATGAATTATCTTAACCTCTTTGCTAATTTAAATAAATTAAATTAGCTAATTAGGGGATGTTACAATCACCCCAACTTTTAAAAAATTTGTCCTCAAAATTGAACAAAACGTACCTCAATCGAAAAGATGGGGATATTTCACCCGCATGTTCTCCTCTACTTCCCATGTCGCTTCGTCGGGTGAGCAACCGTCCCAAACCACCTTGACAATAGGAATTGATCTCGTCCGGAGCGCTTTCTCGCCACGTTCGATGATCCTGACTGGAGTAGGCTGATAAGATAAGTCCAGGTCTGATGTCAATCGTCTCATAACTCAACGGTTGACTCGGATCGGGAATATACTTCCTCAATTGCGATACATGAAACACATCATGCAATCTAGACAATGCTTGAGGTAATGCAATGCGATATGCTACTGGCCCAACTCGCTCGATAATCTGGAACGGTCTAATATATCGAGGACTGAGCTTCTTCGCTCGCAAGGCAATACCGGTACCAATGGTTGGAGATAGCCTCAGAAACACATGATCTCCTTCTTCAAACTCTAGATGCCTTCTTCTTTTATCGGCGTAACTCTTTTGCCGACTCTGAGCGGTCTTCATCCTTTCTCTAATCTAACGGATCTTCTCTGTAGTCTCCCGGACTAAATCCGGACCCAACAACCTCAGCTCGCCTATATCCCACCAACACAATGGTGTCCTGCACTTCCTTCCATACAATGCCTCGTATGGTGCCATTCCGATACTAGAATGGTAACTGTTGTTGTATGAGAATTCCACCAATGGAAGATGATCCTCCCATCGGCCTCCAGTATCAAGTACACATGCTCTCAACATATCTCTTCTAATGTCTGAATTGTTCTCTGTCTGTCCGTCTGTCTGTGGATGATAAGCAGTGCTATCATACACCATGGTTCCCAACTCCATATTCAATGCTCTCCAAAATCGTGATGTGAACTTGGGATCACGATCACAGATGATACTTGTAGGAACTCCGTGTAACTTCACAATATTATTGAGATACTCCTCTGCTAACCTAGCAACCTTATGATTCGAACGCACCGGAATAAAATGAGCGGACTTGGTCAAGCGATCCACCACTACCCAAATAGAGTCATTTCCGGCTTGGGACCGTGGCAACCCCATGACAAAATCCATAGAAATGCTTTCCCATTTCCATTTTGGTACATTCAACGGCTGTAACTGACCGGCTGGCTTCTGGTGCTCTATCTTAACCCTTTGACAAGTCAAGCATCGAGACACAAATTCTGCAACTTCCACTTTCATACACGGCCACCAATACAACTGCTTCAAATCTCTATACATCTTGGTAGACCCAGGATGTATTGAGAACTGACTCTTATGAGCCTCTTCTAATACCTGCCTCTTAATATCTTCATCATTCGGCACGCAGATTCTACCATCAAAACAAATCACACCATCACCATCTTCGGTGTAATTTGGCAACCTCTTCTTCGCTTGCAGCTCTAAATCAACTTCTTGGGCTAAGCGAATCATATTTCTTAAGGAACTCGAAATCTGAATATGACTCAACACCAACCTGTTCCTTCTTGGCTTAATTTTCAAGTTAAGATCTCTAAACGATTCCAACAATGCCATATCATGAATCATCAATTCTGCCGTGAGAATAGGTTTCCTACTTAAAGCATCAGCTACAACATTAGCCGTCCCTGGATGGTACTTCAATTCAAAATCATAATCCCTCAGAAACTCTACCCATCTCCTCTGTCTGTTGTTCAGCTCCTTTTGGTCAAACAGATACTTAAGGCTCTTGTGATCACTAAAGACTTCGAAACGAGACTCATACAGGTAATGTCTCCAAATCTTTAGGGCAAACACAGTCGCCGCCAACTCTAAATCATGAGTTGGGTAATTCTCTTCATGCGGCTTCAACTGCCTAGAGGCATAAGCAACTACTTGTTGATTCTGCATAAGGACACATCCCAAACCCTTACCAGAGGCGTCACAATAGATTTTGAATCCTGCAAACGGATCTGGAAGAATCAGGACAGGTGCAGAAGTCAAACGATTCTTCAATTCTGCAAAACAATCATCACAGTCTGAGTCCCACACAAACGGCTGACCCTTGCGAGTTAACCGAGTGAGTGGAAGAACCAGCTCGGAAAATTCTTGAATGAATCTCCGATAATACCCAGCTAATCCCAAGAAACTTCTCACCTCGGTAACCGTAGTCGGTTGTTCCCAGTCTACCACAGCTTCAATCTTACTGGGGTCCACTGCAACACCAGCCTGAGATATCACATGGCCCAAAAACTTAACTTCGGGAATCCAAAAATCACATTTGGATGGCTTAGCATACAACTTTTTCTCCCGGAGTACGTTCAGAACAATTCGGAGATGTTGCACATGCTCCTCAGTTGTCTTAGAGTACACCAAGATATCATCAATGAACACTACAACGAACAGATCCATATAGGGATTAAAAATTCGATTCATATAATCCATGAATATGGCTGGAGCATTGGTCAAACCGAAGGGCATCACTATAAACTCGTAGTATCTATACCTCGTACGGAAAGCGGTCTTCGGGATGTCCAAAGCTCGAACTCTGATTTGGTGATAGCCTGACCTTAAATCAATCTTTGAAAACACCGCAGCTCCCCTTAATTGGTCTAGCAAATCATCAATCCTCGGTAGAGGGTACTTGTTCTTAATAGTCACCTTATTCAACTGACGGTAATCAATACACAACCTCATACTTTCGTCCTTCTTCTTGACAAGTAACACTGGAGCACCCCATGGGGAGGCACTCGGCCGGATAAACTGTTTGGAATTTTACTCTTCCAATTGGACTTTCAACTCTAACAGAGACATTCTATACGGAGCTATAGAAATTGGCCCAGTGCCCGGAACCAAATCTATAGAGAACTCCACCTCACGATCCGGAGGTCACGAAGAAACTTCATCAGGAAATACATCAAGGAATTCATTAACAACTTGCACAAAAGATAGATCTAGAACTGTCTCAATGGATGCAGACAACATCATGACATAAGTTTCTGCGCCTTGGAACAAACAGTTACCGGCTGAAGTGAATGAAATAACAGCTTCAGAATTGGTCGGTTGTAGCTCCACTGACTCGGAGGCGAAACTGATAGTCCGATGAAAACAATCTATAGTCACATGGTTGGCAGTCATCCAACCCATACCTAGGACAATATCCACATTCTCGGTGGAGTGTCTGTAGCCTTGACTTTCTGAGCATTTGCAGTGTAGACCCACTCTCAAGCTGAAGTAGACTTATCTGACTCTTTCTTTTCCTCTTTTTGGGCACTCTGGATTTAGTGACCCTCTTTCTTAAAATATAACCACCGACTCGCACTAGGATGATATTCACCTCGGTGGGCTTCCTACCAGCAAAACACTTGGAGAATCTTGAGGAATCATACGACTGCACTTTCTTTCCTTTGATAGGTTACCTTTAAACTTTGCATTCGGAGTTGATGGCTTAACTGCCTTCTTCTTTCCAATATTCCCTAAGACGAAACGGGTTTTAAGGAACTTCGGTCTTGGTTGAGGACTACGTCTTGATCATCCTTCCATAATTCCGGTTATGATACACCAAGTATTGAGTTGATCAGGCTCAATGTCTCTTAGCATCACAAGTGTAATCACAACAAGGAATAACAAGGAATCAACCCAACCCTAACCTAAACTAAGCCCGACTAGGTAGAACTGCTCTGATACCATAATGTAACACCCCGATAATTTCTAACATGTAGAATTACCGAAATGCATTAAATGGCATACATCAGAGTAACTTCCTGTTAATGAATATTGAACACAACTAAAAATTTCGATAAATACATATCAATTGGTTCTCTGAACCTCATTAACTTCCTGAAAATGCTTAGGTTTCACAACTTAAGACTTATACAATCCTGGTGTTCAATACTCAAAACATAAAGTAGCGGAAACGATTTCACAACTTATACAGCGAAAGTTATACAATCGGTGACATAACTAGAAGAAAATACAAAGGACTAAACAGGAAATCAAATCTCCCATGACTCCATGAGTCGCACCGGCTAACCGTGCTTCTTCGCCTTTGCTTTTTCTTGCTTCTCTGTAAAAACCACAATATATAAAGGGTGAGATAAACATTATCTCAGTGAGTCCGATCGAGACCCCTTACTAACTCTAACGGTTTATTATGCTTAAACTTGAACTCATGGCCCTGATAAGCGACCATGTGGACATATATTTTTTTCCTCTTGTAATTTGTATCCCTAATAAGCGACTACGCGTTGCATTTCTTTCTTGATGTATCCCTAATAAGCGACGACATATCATGTCTTAACCTTTCCTTTAACTTAGCACAACACCTCGAGCCGACCTTATCATGGTTATTTTAATTGGATTTTGGTGAACCCGATCCACTAACCGCTAATTAGTGGGCAAACCTCAATGGGTTTTGGGGCTCATGACTTCCCCTCCCCTAGTATGCTAATCCTTGAGGGTCATCACCCTCGATATACTTATTTATTCGTATACCATCTACCTTTCTCTTTTGAGAAAGTAACCTCTTTTCCTTTTGGGAAAGTAACCTGTCTTGTATCGATTTACGATCTTTTATCATGCCTTACTTGTGTGTCTTAACATATGTACACTCACGTTTTACTAATATACGGTTTTCGAAACATTTATAGGTTTGAGGGAAGTTTTCAAAACCATCTTTGATCATGTCAAAAACAATGTCTTATAAGTGAAAAGTCATCACAAAGGGTTGGAAAGGAGATTAGAAGAGGTTTGGAATCGAAAAGAAGTAATCCTGGAAACAGCAGAAAACACGGCTGCCAGTGTTTTAAAACACTGGTGCCCGTGTTTTAGAACATGGCCGTGTTTCTGCATTTTAAATTTTCTTTTTGCGCAGAAACAGACAAAAACACGGCCAGCTGTGTAATAAAACATGGCCATGTTTTCTACAGACAGCCAAAATCCTGCACTACGAAAACAGTGTTTTTAAATTCGTTTCTTCGCCCTTTTCGATTTCGCTTCAATCCCAAATACTGAATCCAACCTAATACTTCATCATACTAATAATATTTACAATCAAGAATACAATCAAACCATCATTTAACTTCAATCAATGACAATGACATGAGTTTCCAAACAAGGCACGAACACAAGACTTTTACGAAAACGGTTTTTAACTCAATTTCGAGATAAACACCAATCAACCAAATTCCAGAAACACGCAATATTTGTTGAACCAAGGACAAACACTATTTGTTTTGTATGATAACAAATTACATCTTGTCTACTAATGGTTCAAGTTGAATGAAGTACAGGACGGAAATCAAAAAGCAGGAAATATTAAAGTGGAGCAGCTTGGAGAAGAAGCTGTCGTAGAATAATCAAGACCTAATTGTTTATCTGCTTTCTTTAGGACACAGTGTAAGGTCCTATCACTTAAGGTCTATGACATTTTAGTAGCTGAGAGATGACTTTTGAAAACATGCATGATGCATCAAAATTAGGGTTTGGAAAAAATATTTTTGCATGCATGCATAAGGTGGCACCTAAACCTAAAAACGATTTTGTGGAAATCAAAAATCATTTTCTATTTTGTTCCAATGGCTATGAAATCGATTTATACAATTTATATAGGCTATGAAATCGATTTTAGGCTCACCTATAGGCCAAGAATCGATTTCCTTGCCCTATGTTTGAAGTATGTAATCGATTCATGCATATACATAAGCAAAAGGTAAGAATCGATTTCCTTCTATTTCAAAAGACTATAAAATCGATTTGGCAATCTATTGTGGAGCAAAGAATCGATTCCTAAGCTTGTGCACTTCACTCACAATCGATTCTTATGTTTCCTAAAGCTACATAATCGATTCCTACCTATTTCCAAAGAAACAAACAATCGATTCCTATGTTCTCCATATGTAAAGAATCGATTCCTCAATTATTTAACTAGCCATATAATCGATTCTTATGTCTTCTAAAATGATAAGAATCGATTCATCAACATTTTAACTTCATCAAACAATCGATTCATCATTTCTTTAAATGTTTTTTTTTAAATCTTACGTTTTCCTAAACCTATAAATAGGGAGGTGCTTCACACTCTTCAGACACTCATCCACACCACAAATCACAACATCTTCTCTACTTATCACATACATTTTCTAGATCTGAGAAAGAGAAAAATAGAGCTATCACTTTCATATCATTTTTTATAGATCTAGTCACTCATCTCTCTCAGCTATTATATTGTCATATTATCTGAGGTGATTAGATCATAGCTTCTATATTGTAATCTACTATTGTGGGGGTCACTTTGAAATCCTGGGAAGTTTTCTTGGGTCTCTCAATCAGGAGATTGAGTTGGTTTGAAATCCTGGGAAGTTTTCTTGGGTCTCTCAATCAGGAGATTGAGTTGGTTTGAAATCCTGGGAAATTGTTCTTGGGTCTCTCAATCAGGAGATTGAGTTGGTTTGAAATCCTGGGAGGTGATCTTGGGTCGTTCAATCGGGGAAGATTGAAGTGGTAGTGAAATCCTGGGAGGTGCTCTTGGGTCGTTCAATCAAGAGATTGAAGCGGTGTTGAAATCCTTAGTTGTGTGCTCGGGTTCTCAGTTCGGGGGAATTGAGATTTGCTATTTGAAGTTGCCTGTTTGTAAAACATTTTTCATATAGTGGTTGTCAGCAAAGTCCAAAGGTTGCAAAGCCGGAGGCCGAGGACGTAGGGCTTTTATCCCGAACCTCGCTAAATTCCTGGTGTATCTCTATCCTTCTCTATTTACTTTATTTGTCATTTGTGTTTGTTTATTGTTATACTGCGCTAAACATAAATATCTGTTTATTGTTAAAACCAATCATAGCGTAAATAGCATAATACATCACCGCATCTAGATCTGTCATACCTATAGCATACTTAGGTCAGTGCGTATAGTTTAAATTCTATATTCCGCATTTAATTTAAACTAGCATTATCTTAAAATTAAAAAGAATTCAAGTTTTTCACATAACCTTATTCACCCCTCCTCTAAGGTTATCAGATAGTCTAACAATATTTAGTTCCGGAACGAAACAAAATCCTAAGCGAGTTAGAACTCCCCAATTGCAATGAAAATCGCAAGACGCCGAGACTCCGAGAACTCAACTGCTCCAAAAACCACGAACTCTCCTGAACCGCTCCTTTAACAAACTCGTTTAGGACTCGATTCTGACTTCGGAACAGCAACCAAATTCAAATCTCAGCAACTCAATCACTTTTCCTTGCTACTGAAACACCCTCCTATCTACGGAATCGATATCTCTCGAAACTTTGACGACTCGGACGAAATTCGACAAACCAACGTTCTAGCTCCGATTCTGTTTTCACAGCATCAGTGAGCAGTTTTGCATCATGCATAACTGACTCAATACTTCACCAAATTCACCAATTCAAAGTTCTATTATGAAGGAAATCTTGTCTAATTTCGGTGGGTTTTGGTTTTGAGCTGAGATAATGGGTATTTAGTGAGCTATGGTCAGAACATTGGGGCTAGGTAAGATTTCTCACTGATTCGCAACACTGACTTGTTGGGTTAATATCTCCCTCAAAACTTAACCAAATTAGGTCATTCTTGTGCTGAAAATGAAGAGCTTCCTGTCTAGTTTCCAGATAACTAAAGATGAATAACAAATACGTTCTGTTGGAAGAGTTATGCGAGAATTACTGGAGGCTGTGCCAAACGAATTTAAGCAGATTTTGCGACTTTGAGTTTGCACCCATTTTCACAACACAACCACTCTCCCAACACCCTACATTCGAGCTTCTGAGGTTCAGCAAGCTCTTACACACTAAACTCGAATTTCAGCTTCCAATCCACCCGATGAATGTTGCTAATCACGTTGTAGCTCTCAAAACAAACATGCATTCATCATCCAACCCATTTTCATGAACTTTGAGCTTGCAACTTCAACAATATTGGTAGAATAAGGTAGAGAGGGATGTTGATGAAAATTTTTGTATCAGTGGATAGAGATTGAGAAGATGAGTTTAATGGTGTAGTTGGATGCAACATGCATCAAGTTTTCCATGGCAGCCCTCCCCTCTAGGCTCCCTTTCTCTCTCTCGGCCTCACTCTCTCCCTTTCTCCCTATTTCTTCTGTTTTCTTTTTCTGAATTCTATCAAGTGAGTGTGCTGCTGGTTCTTGGCATGGTTCAGCTAAGGATAGTCAACTTAAATGAGTAAAAAGACTAAAATACCCTTCCTCACTAATGCTCACTTAAACCACCTAACTCCACAATTGTTCCTTAACTCCCTAACTTAAAATAATATTTCAATTATGCACAACTATAAATCATTTATTTCAAACATCACATAATTAAGTAATTTATGCTAATTAATCAACTCATAATAAACCTCTTGTGCTAAATATTAGATTTAGCCAATGAATTATCTTAACCTCTTTGCTAATTTAAATAAATTAAATTAGCTAATTAGGGGATGTTACACATTCTGTTCCTACTGAAAACCAGTCTTTTTTGCGCACAATGGCTCCCAAATATGACATGCTCTCTGCCATCACTGCTAAACCTTCAAACTTGAATCTCCTTGTGGGCATATTCAGGATGTGGCAAATTCCTGATCTCAATTCCAGCAAAATACCTTTCTCTATTGAGTTGGTCCTAATTGATCAAGAGGTATGCTTATAATAACATTTACAGTTTTATGAATCATTATAATATGTGTTTGACCCTATGATGTTTTGATTATCGCAATTCTTGTGCAGGGCAACAAGATTCACGCAACTATTCGGAAACCGCTGATCTATAAGTTTGAGTCTCTCCTGAATGAAGGTATTGTTTACAATATCTCGAACCTTGATGTGGCAGCAAATACCGGTTCTTACCGAACAACCGGCCACAAATTCAAGCTGAACTTTCTCTTTGGGACCAGAGTGACAGTTGTCAAAAATGTCAATTTGGATTTTGATGTTTTCAATTTCACACCACCAGCTGATTGCTTTAAAAGCAATTTTGATACTGATTACTTAATTGGTGAGTTACTAGTCTGCTACTTATCATTATTCTATGTATATTCATTAATTTATACTAATATTGTACATATTTTCACTTTTATAGACATCATTGGTGTACTCACCGGAATTGGTAAGGAGAGGGACTACGAGAGAAATGGAGTGAAAACTAAAGTGGTGACCATGGAGCTGGATAACGATGGGTAAGCATTTAAAAAAAATATTTTATTGTATGATATACTATTCATAACTAAATTATATAATGATTTCAGAAACTAAAATGTAATCTGTTTTAATTTATTATTGCTGTATTATTATATGCTATTTTATTATATCACTGTTGTTGTGCTGATATGGAGTTTTATTAATTCATTTTAGTTTCTTTTATAACGAGTTTTGTAGTTAATATTAGAGTTCTTTGCTAATTTTTTATTACTGTCAATGTCAATATTTACAAGTCCTGTTTTTCATTGGTATTAATATTATATTTATTTGTTTATTCTTAATGTATATATTAGGTATCGTTTTCAAGTGACTTTGTTTGGAACCTATGCTGATGAACTTATCTCATTCATGGCATCTGGTGAAGCAGCTAATGCTGTTATTGCTGTTTTGTTTGTGAAGTGCAAGACTTTCAATGGTATGTCATGTACTATAGTTGCATATATTAATTACAGTTTTATTGGTGTGATAGGTATTTTTTACCATAAATTAAATGTTCTATATCTATATATGTATTTTAGAAGTCTGAATATATATGTAAATATTTATACAACAATAAACTAAATTCTGTATTATACTATATTTTAGGGTTAAATATGTTTTTGGTCCCTATAAAATTTGGGATTTCGTGTTTAGTCCCTACATTAACGAAATAGGCGTTTTGGTCCCTACATTTTTTTCCGTTTTCATTAATAGTCCCTGTCGTTAAATAGGCAACGGAAATGTGACGTGGCCGTTACTGTAGGCTGTTACTGTAGGGACCAAAACACCTATTTCGTTAATGTAGGGACTAAACTTAGAATGACCCAATTTTGTAAGGACCAAAAACATATTTTACCATAAATAAAAAAAGCCTAATCAGATGGATTTAACGACAGGGACTATTAATGAAAACGGAAAAAAAATGTAGGGACCAAAACGCGTATTTCGTTAATGTAGGGACTAAACACGAAATCCCAAATTTTATAGGGACCAAAAACATATTTAACCCTATATTTTATATGTTAATATAAACAACAGGCAGCCCTTCCCTTCAAAATTCAATCAAAGCATCAAAGATTTTGTTCAACCCTGGTAGTCCTTTCACTGCTGATTTAAATTTATATTCATGATTTATAGTTTGTGTGATTTACTACAACTTGATATCTTAATTAAATGTTTTGATGTATTTTTGTTATTAATGTATCACGTCTCAACGTGATAGATTCGATGACAATCCGGAATCACCTAATCTGAAATTGAGTCAAATCCAAGAATTTTCCCCCAATGTTCAGATTGATGAAGATCTGCTAAAATTGACTAAGAGGATTACTATAGATGCACTGAAGGAACATAGAGAGGTATATATGTGTGTGTGTGTGTGTGTGTCTATATATATATATATATATATATATATATATATATATATATATATATATATATATATATATATGAGAAATAATAATTATAAACAGTATTATGTTTGACAAAATATTTTAAGGAAGCTCAATTTGTTGTGTTCTGCAAAGTGGTCTGTGTTGTCGATGAAGATAACTGGTGGTACACAACGTGCCACTGTAACAAGAAGGTGTATTCTGACTCAGGGATGTACTATTGCGAGAAGTGCAACCGCCATGTTGTGAATGTCGTTCAGAGGTTAGTGATAGGCTGAATATTCTGGCCATATTGAATTTATATAAAATGACAAACTAATTTATACATGATTTGGATAATAGCATTACGTTATAACTTTTATCTATATGATCAGGTACCGTTTGCAACTGCGTGTGATTGATCACACCTCATCGGCAACATTTGTTCTCTTTGATAGAGAGGCCAACTCAATGCTGAACAAAACATGTGTTGACCTGATTGAGGCCATGAATCTAGTATTAAACATTTAAATATTCGTTTATACCACCAATCTGAACAATAAATTTGTTGAACTAATTGAGTCCATGAAACAGGATCTTGAGCGCCCATCAATTCCATCTGAAATTGCTGATTTGACTGATAAGGCATTTTTGTTTAAGATTGAGTGTCCCCGTGAGAACGGATCCTGTTACGAGCGCTCTTACCGTGTGAAGCGTGTTTGCTCTGATCCTGTCATTATTGATAAGTTCAAGCTTCAATACAATGACGAGGTTCGTTCCTATATGTATATTTTCATTTCCTATTATATACATAATAAGTTCATAAATATTTTTATCCTTCATGAAATTAGTATTTGTAGACATTTGTTAATTGTTAATTTTTCGTATAATCTACAATCTGCAGAATGGATTTATTGGTGAAGGTGGACCCAATGAGGGAGAACTGGCTGTTGAAGTTACAAAGGTGTAACACCAATAATAGTGTTTCAATTGTTGTTAATAATTTACATTTAAATAGTAGATATACATTGTATTTGGAGGGGTGTAATTCTAATCAGAACTTTTCTTAACCCGTGCAGGATTTGTATGGTGACTTCATGGATAATGGCACTGATGCTCTCTGTGTCAAAACTGCTACTGATGTTGTTGAGACTCCTCCAATTACCAAGTCGTGTCCATTTACCCAGGCTGAAACACCAGTTAAGCCAACTCCAATTCCAAAGATGAAGATCAAAATTGAGAAGGAGTAGTGCTATCTACTTTTGGTTTGTACTATTTGCTTGAGTGTTATCTCATGCAAAGATTTTTTGCATCTTTTGAAGTTTGTTTGATTTTGACTTAAGTTGTTGGCTTTCCATGGAATTTCCTTGGCTGAGTTTTTTTAGTATATATTCCTCTCATTATATTTATAAATATGATGGTTTTCTGATATAATTATATCAATATATATCTTAATACAATTTGCTTTTACTATAAAACATCAACAAGTTATATAATAGTTGAGTGTATTATTCTATGTAAATGTAACATGTAAACTAAGGAATGATTCAATATATCAGAAAAATGCCTCATGTTTTATCATTGTAAATTAATGCTCCATATACCCAAGGCGAGAAATACAATTTATTTTGAATAATATAAACATATATTTAATATATATAAAATACAATTATATATTTTATAAACATGTCATAAACGTAAATAATAAGACAAATTAAATTTATATATCATTGTAAATTAAATAAGAAATTGAGACAATATTGACCAATATTAAAATCGATTTGAAGACCAAATCAGACCGCTAAAACGAAGTTTCGAATCGTAGACGTAATTTATTTGTGCTTGAACACACTGATTTAAGTTCACATTTGAAAAGATAAAAATTGTGTTTAAATGTGTTGTTATCAAAAAATTATATCAAGCCAGAAAAAAAGTCACTACAATTATGTATATAGCAATAATTATATATATTTATCTACTTAGAAATATCAAAATTTAATACCTGTAAAGTCAATTATGTATATTATATAAGTTATAATATTCATTATACAGCACAACGTAATATATAATTTATTATTTGTGATAATAGTTCTATAGAGATTCCTCTGTGCAGCCACGGCACGAGTAGGAATACTAGGTTATAATTATATGGATATGTGATTAACCGAATAATGTTCCGGCCAGAGTCCAAGGAAGTAGATTCGCATAATAGCACATGATATGCTGTTTTAAACAACTGATCAAAAAACCTCCTCCAACCAAACCCTTAAAAAGGCGACAATAATCCCACAAATGAGGATTTTGGATTTACCCTCACTTTCCAACTACAGCTACAAATCCTGCCAACTGGAGCTACACAGTGATATGGGCCATAGCTGCCCCTTGGACTTGGACCCTCCACCACTCATGACAGCGCACACTCAGCTTCACTCAATTGATTTTATATATTTCAGGTATTAATTGCTAATGTTATTGAAACTTGAAGCTTTCTTTATTTTTAATTGATTTGGAGTATGTTACACTGCACAGTACTACTAAACTAACACGAAAAAGAAAGGGATTCAATTAACTAAAGTAGCATTAAATATTACTTTATAACGATGAGTTATTATTCATTTTGGTTTCTAACGAAAAATAAGTGAAATGCACCGCTAAAAAATGAGTTATTATTCATTTTGGTTTCTAACGAAAAATTTGGCGCTAATGAGTTATTACTCTGGTCTTAGAAAATTAGAAAATAATAAGTGAGATGATAGTCTCCGACAATTATCCCAATAAGTTAGCTCAGTTGGCGAGCCAAGAGATATGAAGGAGTTACAAATCTCAGAAACTAACATTCTCCCACCTCTCACTAACATTTGCTTATCAAATAAAAAAGTCTCTGACAATTACTAATTATAAATAGAAATTTTTTTTCTTCAAATATGCAATATTTCATTGATAACGAAGATAGGTTACCGAAATATTACATAGAATGTAACTCACTAGTTTACAATGAAGCACTATCATGTCCTTGTTGATCATATAGAGGATAGGCTTCTCCAGAGGCACTCTACTGATGAATCCCTAAGTTTTAAAGAAGATTATCTTCATTTCAATCCTATTGGACCTCACGTCCAATTGAATAAAGTTATATGGAGTCAAGTCGTTCCTCCATCCTAGTCATTCTTACTTAGTTACTTTGGAGGCTGATCCCCAAGAAAATGCCTACCGTTGATAATCTGAGAATTAGTAGATGCATAGTTGTATCTATTTGTAGCCTATGTGAGAAAACTAGTGAAACTACTGGTCGTCTTTTACTACATTGTGATTTTGTCTCAATTTTGGAAAGGGCCTACTGATCTCCTTTATATCTATATTGATTCGAGGTATATCCACCATGTGCTTGAAATTTTGTATTTTGTAATAATAACTAAAGCTTGTTAATTGTTGCCATAATCGGTGGCAGATCCATGACCCCAGGTCTGGGGGTCTAAAAAAAATTTCATTATAAAAAATGTTGTTTCATTAGATTGTTTAATTTTTTTTTCAAATGTCATTGCTTAATTTACTAAAATTAAGTAATCAAGTTATCTAACTCTAAATTTATTTAAAAGTAAATCGTCAAATTAGTCTTTAAGTTTACCCACCATTAATTACCTATTTAAGTACTAAAGTATACGAAAATAAGAAATAGTCCGTAAAAATATGTGATATCGGTAAAATTACTTCTTAAAGTTTTATAAATAGTCTCTTACGGAGATTAATAAGACAGATTTATTTAAAATTGGGTGCAAATTTAACGATATTAGTGTAAATTTAAAATTTTAGGGTGTTCAAATTAATTTTATATAAAAATACTAGTACTAGCATTTTTTTCCAACTGAACTCCCTGGAAACCATGTAGGTCGGCCACCGTCCATAATATCAATATCGCCTTTGGAAGAGATTTACACCTTATAGTTATTGTTGTTTAATTATTTGGTCACATTTCTACCGGCGTAAATTCTATTTTCATGGATAAGCTTCAATTTTTAAAAGCTTTCTTTGTCCTGGGTGTTGGAGTTGATTGAAATTGACATCTTGAAAAAGTCTCACATCGCTTAGTTTTGTGAAGAAAGTGGGAGACCAATGCTATATAATGGGCTCAAGTTCTTCATTACAAAATGCACCAGTCAGAAATACCTTAAGTTGTATTTGACTTTGTTTTGTCTCTTATACTCTTGTTTTAGAGTGTTGTGAGGTAGTTAAATATTTTCTTTGGAGGGTGTGGGTGTACTGAGGCCATAGGTGTAACACCTCGATATTTCTAACTTGTAGAAATACCAAAATGTACCACTTAGCATGCATCAAAGTAACATCCTGTCATTGAATATTGAACACAATTAAAAACTTCGATAAATAATTATCAAACGGTCCCATGAACCTCATTAAACTTAACATAAAGTGCTTAAGTCTCATGACTTAAAAACCTATACACCCTGGTGTTCAATATCCAAAACATGAGTAGCGGAAACGATTTACAACTGTTACTAATAATAGTCATAGGTATTACAAAGGGTTCTAGTACTGATTTTGAGCTTCAGAAATGGTTTCCGCTACCTGGACATATATTCTTCTAACCCGTAGCCCTAATAAGCGACTACGTGTTATATTTCTTTATTACTTGTAGCCCTAATAAGCGACTACATATCATGTCTTATCTTTTCTTTAACTTAGCACGTCACGTCGAAATCACTTTCTATTTTCATGATTCTCGGTGAACCCAATCCCGCTGACCTTGGAAAGCGGGCTACATGGAAGGGGCCTAGGGTTCGGGTTCATGACTTCCCTGCCCTAGTATGCTAATAATCTGGGATCGTCACCCTTGATATACATATATTATTATATGTATGCCATTCTTCCTTTCCTCAAGGGAAAGTATTCTTCCTTTCCTCAAGGGAAAGTATTCTTGACTTGTTGTTACATGAATTGAGAATTTACATGGCTTGTATGGACTTAAAAATCCTTTATTTTAACATGTCTTGTGTACACTCGTGCTTACTAATGTACGGTTTTTCATAATCTTCATAACTTAAGAATTTTATCTCCAACATGCTCAATTTCATGATTTTCGTGCACTACTATCATTGGGTAACCTTGGGAAATGATTAGAAGAAACTTGGAATCATTTGGAAAGGACTAAAGTGCATTTTGAAAATGGGTGCCAGAAGCTTACGCACGGTCCGTGCTTAGTAGGCGCACGACCCGTGCGTGTTTTCAAAAATTTTGAAACACAATTGCAAAGGGTACGCACGGTCCGTGGCACTGGGGCGCACGATCCGTGCCTGTTCATCAATAACCTAGAAATTTGCTGTTTTCGTAAATTCTTTCCATTCTGTTTCGATTCCAAATTTCATTCCGATCGATATGCAAATCTTACATGCACACAAAACAGCTCATGACAGCAAACACATTCAGTCCAGCAATCTCATTCAATCATTCAATCATGAACATAAACACAAGCATTTTCTATAAGTTCGAAATACGGTTTTTGAACCGAAAATGGACACAGAACAATCAGCCAACATTTCGAAAAGAAAACCCTAAGTGAGTATAGAACTCACCGATTGCGATGAAAATCGCACAAACAACGAATCCACGGATTGAAATGATAATGTAACTTCACGAACGGTCCCCGTACTCGAACTTCTCACCACAACTCGAACTCAAATCCTCTCGAACGATCTCAGACGACGCAAAACAGCAATGTGGCTTGATAAAGGGTTCTAGTACTGATTGTTGAGCTTCAGAAATGGTTTTGGTTCTTCAACCACAACATGCAAGCTTCAAAACTCCTATTTGGACCAAGTGGAGCTTGGAGTGTTCAACAATGGTGTTTTGTGATGGAGAGGGTTGTTGGTTTCGAAAATGGTATCAATGGGAAGAGGAAGGTGAGCTTATCACAATGGTACCAAGAAGTTGGACATGCATCAATGTTTGAGAAATGTCTCTCCTCTCCTCCTCCTTCCCTCTCTCGCCTTGCTCTCTCTTTCTCACCTCTATTTCCTTCTTTTTCAAATTCTGGATTTCAGCAAAAGTGAAGTGTGTGTTGTGTTGCTCATGGGTCAGCTGAGGGTTTAAGTGTCTTGGAAATGACCAAAACACCCTCGGTTCACTAATCCTCTCCTTTCCCTATCTTTCTAAGTTCTGAATTTGTTTCAAGTGAAGGGTGGTGTGTTTGTTGTTTTAATGAGAGTGAGCGACTTAGTTCAGCTGAAGGTTTTAAAATATCCGTGAAATGACCATACTACTCTTAGTCCCTGATTCCCACTTAGGGCCAATTAAATCATCAAAGCACACACATGTATAATCGGAAATCAAATTACTATGACTTATAATTAATTAAGCCTAATTATTTTAAATTAGCTAATTAATTATCTTATAACTTTCTTGCTAATTTCAATAAATGAAATTAGCTAAATTGGGGATGTTACAATATGGGTGTTTTTAGAGAAGTCTGTGTGTTGTAACAATTTTCACATAGTGGTATTATCTGGTTGTCATTAGACAACGGTTCGTGGTTTTTCTCCGGTTTGGAGTTTTCCACGTTAAATCCTTGTGTTTCGATTGTTTGTTTTATTTTCTCTATGTTGTTTTTCCCCAACAACTGATATCAAAGCTTTTGGTTCGGTGGGGTAAATTTCTAAGTATGCTCTGTGGTTGCAGCTTTGTCTGATCTTCCACATCAGAAAAGAAGTTTGATACTGTGAAAGTGTTGTTTGAGGAAAGTTTCTGGCTAAGAAAAGACTTGGTATTTAAGCGTGTCCATTGTGACCCACCTCTTTTTCCTGGGAACCTACTCGGTGCACGGCTTACAGTATGTTTACAGTTGGAATGTTAAATTTTTCAAGTGCTATGAAGTTTGACATGGAGAAATTTGATGGAAGAATCAATTTTGGCTTGTGGACAATTCAAGTCATGGATGTGTTGATGGAATCGGGGTTGCACAAGGTGTTGAAAGGCAACAATTTTGGGCATGAAAAGAAAAAAAATTGTCCAGGGGAGCAGGTCCGGCAAATTGCTCCAAAGATTGCGAGTCCATAATTGCGCACGGGGCACTGGTTTCACAGGTGTGCAAGGTGCGTAGTGGAAAGGAATGTCGATGACAGATGAAACTTCCGGAAAAGTGAAACATGGAAGTTGCACCATAATTTTTCTGCAGGTTTTTTCGACATGTGCCGAAAGAAGAAATTCATGAAGTGGTTTAGCTTCAAGTGAAATATACTTTTTATGGTGAAGTATGATAGTTCTTTTGAACTATGATTGTCGGTGTCGACAATGAAGGTAGAAGATGTCTCGGGTATCAATTACAATCAAGGTGAAGATTGTTGGAGTTGATAGGAATTGAGTATCTTGAAGAAGTTATGTCGATGACTTTCGGCATGGATAAAATTCTTGGAGTGGTTTAGCTTCAAGTGAAGTATACTCTCTATGGTAGAGTATGATAGTTCTTTTGAACTATGATTGTCGGTGAAGACAGTGAAAGCGGAAGATGTCTTGTTGATCAATTATAATCAATGTGGAGATTGTTGGAATTGATTGAAATTGACATCTTGAAAAAGTTTCACATCGCTTAGTTTTGTGAATGAAGAGGGAGACCAAGGCTATATAATGGGTTCAAGTTCTTCATTACAAGATGCACCAGGCATAAATACCTTAAGGTTTTGGGTGGAGATGTGGTGTCCAGGTCTCTTAGTGGTCCGGTTCATTGGCTAGCTCGTTGTTGCTCTCGGTGCTCCCCCGGACTCCCGAACACTGGGCACCCCCCTAAAAGGTCTATTTATTACTCTAGTCATATGGCATAAACCTTTTTATGATTGGATAAAATATAATTCTGATGGGGGTTTCACAAGGTAATCCTAGTCACGCTTCTATTGTAAAATTGTTTCAAGACTCGAATATAGGAATCATCAGATGTTCTCAGGACTTTGTGGGTTTTGCTATCTCTTTTGAAGTTGAGATTTTAGCGACCATAAAGTTAATTGAAGTTTCATATCAAAGGGACTTGCATCATCTCTACTCTAATAGTGTCAGCTTGTATTTCTATTAATTTGATTCTTTGGGGACTTAGAAATGGGTTGAGAAATTGTATATCCCTAATCAACGATGAGAATTTTTCTTATATTTCACGTTCAATGAAGGTAATTCTTGTGCACATAAGATATCAAATTTTGGTGTAAAAAAAAAGATATCAAATTTTAGCATTATTAGTCATTGTTTCACTTAGTGGGATTTACCCCCCAAATAGGGTTGTTCATAGTTAGCAAAAAACTGAATTGAACTGAGGAACCGAACCGAACTGAATCAAAACTAATCGAACTATTACAAGTTTTATTGTAGAGGTCTATAGCCGTAACAAGTTAGGTTGGTCTCTTTTTGCATGTTGACATTTTTCCCAAAGAAGGTTTTTACATCATAAAAGTTTAACCAAACTCGTTTCCTTTTATTTACCAAACCAAATTAATATGAAAGATAATAAAAATATAAAAATAAATAATTATCCTCTATTAAAATTCCAACCGTCCCTTACTAATCCAAACAAACAAAGACTCCATCGTCCCCACTCCTCTCAAGTCTCAACTAAATACAAAATCAAAATTAAATTTCATTCGTCCTTTTACGTCCCTCCATCAAAATCTCTCATCTTCCCTATTGTTTTAACCAAGGAGACCCTTTGTCGTTACCCCCATTCTTTTATATTTATATAAAAAAGGTAAATAGTATATTTCTAATTAAATTAAGTTTATAGTTTGCACGCCCCTTTCATTTTTTTTTGAAAAAATCTGGATCATACAAAATTATATTGTAAGAAATGAAAAATAGTGTGATTTGTGAGATATGCTCAAACCATCCGTGTTTTATTGTGGGTAGTGTAGTGTTATTCATACATTTCGTACCATTTTCCTTAGTAACAAATAACATCACTATTTTTTTTAAAGGTTTAAATACGCTTTTACCCCCTGCAAATAGGGGGTGTTTTGCTTTTACCCCCTACAATTTTTATTTATTTAAAAAACACATTGCAAAAACAACTTTTTTTAAAAAAGTCCCTCTGTTAACCCACTGTTACAAAAATGCTTATGTGTCAAATGGAATTGTGAGATGTAATTTTATTTTTTTTTATAATTATTTTATTTATGACATGGCTTGCCACATAACCACTCACACACCACCCACACCACAACCACTCTCTTCTCTCTCTCACCCACACCACAACCACCAACACCACTAGGGGTGTCAAAAAAACCCGGACCCGCGGGTAAAACCCGTCACGGGTCCGGGGCGGGTAGTTAAACGGGGACCCGCGGGCCAAATAAACGGGTATTTTGGCTACCCGTCAATAAACGGGGCGGGTCCGGGTAGCGGGGTACCCGTACCCGTTGAAAATTCTGTTGTTTCTTCCTTTTTTTTAATCATATATTGTTGTTGTTGTTTAAGTAGATGTTTATTCACATTTTGTTGTATCTTTTATCCTAATATTTTGGATAATGTTTAGTTGTTATTTTTCAAGTTTCTATTATCATAATTTTAGTTTTTTTATCTCAATTCATTAACAATTATATATTAATAAATAGTTGATACGATAAATGCATATCAAAATGCGTAATTTTTTTATATAAATGAATCAAAAAAATAGTGTTAAAAAAACTAATTTTCTATGGTATTTCAAATTTTATTTTTAAAAGTTTTTTATTTATTAATTTACAAATACCCGCGGGTACCCGCGGATACCCGTTAAAAAAAATATCCGTTTAAAACCCGTTAAACGGGTACCCGCGCGGGTCCGAGACGGGTCCGGGGCCTATTTATAATAAACGGGGCGGGTCCGAGTAGTGAGATACCCGTGCCCGCCCCGCCCCGTTGACATTCCTAAACACCACCACCACTCACACACCACCGCTAACACCACAACCACTCTCTTCATCATCTTCAACCTCACTCTCTCAGTCTCACTCATGTTTGAAACCCTGATTTCTCCCCTCTTCTTCGTGTGAAATCACTGTTGTTTGAAACAAAATTGTTGTTGTTGAAGAGGAAACAAAAACGAAATCGTTGTGAAGAGGAAACAAAACCGCCGTGAAGAGGAAACAAAATCGATGTTGTTGTTGTTGTTGGAAACAAAATCGCTGTTGTTCAAGAGGAAACAAAATCAAAATCGTTGTCATTTCATTTCAATTTGTTCTATTTCGGTTTTGGGGTTTTTTGTAATAGTGGGTTAACAGAAGGACCTTTTTAAAAAAAAGTTGTTTTTGCAGGGAGTTTTTACAAAAAAAAAAATTGTAGGGGATAAAAGCAAAACACCCCCTATTTGCAGGGGGTAAAAGCGTATTTAAACATTTTTTAAATCGTTCTACAATTGATAGAAAGATGGCAATTCTTAATTTAAAAAAGAAAAGAAAAAGAGCAATTCCATTTCATCTATACACACGAATCAATGCAAGGAATAAGGATGAGAGAAATATAAATGGTAGGCCTGAGGCCTCCTCGTAAATGCGTGATTTGATTCATTTAAACTGATTGATAACGAAATTTCCACCAAAAAAAGAATGACAACGAAATATCTTCAATCATATTTTTATATAAAAATACTCATAATATGTTATTTAAAAAAATTTACTTTTTTTTGTTTTTTAAACAAAAAACAACATTTTTTATTGGAAAAATAATCTCACGTGAATCTTTTGTATTATATTAATATTTGTTTTTTAATAATTTAATCAAATTTGCATAAAATAAGTAGTTAAAATACAAACCTACCTGAAAATTAAGTTTTTTTTACAAGGCCTAAAGATGAGTTAAAATAAATCGTCTGAAATTCTTCCTTACTCATCCGTAACTTGTGCATATTAAATTGAAAATTTAGTTATACATATTTTTAATCTCCATAAAATTTTAAATATGTTGATTTAGTCTTTTTTCTTGTCTACTAGATGAAATGACAAATAAATACCACATACACACATTACCTACTGCTCACACTCGAGTTCGAACCCGGGAGCCGACATTCTCATGTCACTGAAATTGCCAAGACAACTAACCGTGAGGGACACGTGCTAATTTAGTTTTTATACAAGTTTTAAAGGTTTGTACTTTTTTAAAAATATATATAAAATTAATAGAATTGATTCTAGGCTTAAAGGTACTTTTAGTCCCTGCAAATGTCACAATAATCCAGTTTAGTCCCTGCAATTCCAAAACTTTTAAAATAGTCCCTGCAATTACTAAACGTTACTACTTTTAGTCCCTGCTGTTAGTTAAGGGTTAACACTGTTATCTTTTGATGATGTGGCACACCCCCCACCCCCCACCCCCCCCCCCCACCCCCCCCCACCCCACCCCCCCCCACCCCACCCCCCCACCCCACCCCCCCACCACCGACCCCACCCCACCCCCATCCCACCCCACCCCAACCCCTCCCCCCTCCCCTTCGCCCCCCTCCCCTTCGCACCTCCCCCTCCCCTTCGCCTCTCCTCCCCTCGGCGTGCGCGCTGCTTCGTCTATCACAGGTGGAAGAGAACAAAGCGGCGATCGGAAGGTCCGGCGCCATTCGGTTACTTGTGAACCTTCTAGAAACCGACGGAATCTGCGCAAAGAAGGACGTGTCGACGGCGATGTACTCGCTATGCTCGGTGAAAGATAACAAGATCAGAGCGGTGAAGGTAGGAATCATGAAAGTTTTGGTTGAGTTGATGGCGGCGTTCCGGTACTTGTGGAGATCGTGGAAGTTGGATCGCAAAGAAAGAAAGAAATCGCGGCAGCAATTCTGTTACAGCTTTGCGATGACAGCGTCACTTATCGAACCATGGTGGGGTGGGGGTGGGGTGGTGGGGGGGAAGGGGAGGGGGGAGGGGTTGGGGTGGGGTGGGATGGGGGTGGGGTGGGGTCGGTGGTGGGGGAGTGGGGTGGGGTCGGTGGTGGGGGGGGAGGGGGGTTCACGAGGAAGAAGAAGGGTGGGGGTGGGGGGGGGTGGGGTGGGGGGGGTGGGGTGGGGGGTGGGGGGTGGGGGGTGTGCCACATCATCAAAAGATAACAGTGTTAACCCTTAACTAACAGCAGGGACTAAAAGTAGTAACGTTTAGTAATTGCAGGGACTATTTTAAAAGTTTTGGAATTGCAGGGACTAAACTGGATTATTGTGACATTTGCAGGGACTAAAAGTACCTTTAAGCCTTGATTCTAATATTTTTTGGTTAGTTATATCGTCTCTAACCCTAGCCACACCTTCTCTTTCTTTTCAAGTTTCTTTTTTTTTTACAAAGGAAAACTTAGCTCATTTCATTCATAATCAAAGTGGAAATACAAATCGGACTACAATCATGAACTTGGGAGCTAGCGAAATTCCCTTGATGCTCTAACTAAGGTGTGAGCAACAAGGTTGGCTTGCCTCCGAATAAAACTAACCTGTATAGTTTTGTAACAAAGATAATGAAGCCTTACAAGTACGTAAAATTGAGCCAAACTCGGTAACATAATTACATACACCTCTGATGTCATCTACCACTGCTTTGCAATCCAGCTCGATAGTAACTCTTTGGATATTTAATTCTTGTAACCAAGTGACTGCTAATAATAATCACAATGCCTCTGCTTCATGTGGTGGTGGTGCTCCATAGAACCATGCCGGACTTCGCTTTAAAGAAAGAGCCTTCACTATCTCGAATACAAAGACCAATATTTAATTCTTTTGAAGTTTCTTCCTTCTCCCTTTTCCTTCAAAGAGGGGTGATTTTGGGTCATTTTTTGGCCTGAAATCACCCCTCCACATTGTTTTCTTTCTATTTTTTTTACCTAAACAAGCGGCTAGTTTTTTGTTTTATTTCATTACGTGAAATCACCCCATTTTTTTGTTTTTCTTTTCATTTCGTCGTCCGAGTGCGGCGTTGTTTTGTTCGTTATCTTGGTGTGGCGTTGTTTGCTTTCACATTGTGTTGTGGTGTTCATTCGGTTGAGATTTACATATCAACTTCGATCAATTACAGATTCAATCAATGATCTGGGCGTCGGCGTCAACGTTGTATATCCGGAAGCATGGGTATTTCAGTCACTTTGATTTTGTCATATTTGTAGGCATTTTGTCATTTTATGCTATTAACATAAATGCTATGAGTTAAATTTGTTCATAGATTCATCCATTTTGTTTTTAGCAATATTGAATTTGTATCATTTTTGATGTATTCTCCAGATTTGAATGAGTGAATATTTTGTTTTAGTAAAAAAAAATTATAAATTTTTCACGTAAAAAAATGCAACTTGAGCGTTTCTAGTTTTGATGAGAGATTAGGGAGAATAACTACTTTTAGTTTTGACTTGCGTAACAAAATATATTTAGTTTGGGTTAAATATAAATATATTTCTGGTCCCTATAAAATTTGGGGATTTTGTTTTTAGTCCCCATAAAAAAAATTCCAATTACCTTGTAATTGCCACATTTTACTTCGTCAATGTTTTTAGTCTTCCATGACTTTTAATAGCACTACTCCTGAGCTTTTAATAGTGCTTCTAAGTGCTATTAAGGGCCCGTTTCTTACGGATTAAAAAATAAGTGATTTTGTTGCTAAATAATTTAGAGATTAGCTTTTAGAGATTTTTAAGAAAATGTGAAGTTGTTTTGTGTTTGTGTAACATACTGAAAATCACTTATTTTAAAAAAAATCATTCTTAAAAAAATGATTTTTATGAGAAGTTACTCAAAACAGCTTCTCATATGAATCAATTTTTAGATTATTTTCAGTTTTTCATTGTTTTAAGAATCTGTAACAAATGGGCAACATGTCGTCATAAGTGATTATTTTCTAAAAAGAGTGTTTTTTTTTATAAAAAAATTCATAAGAAACGGGCTCTAAAAGTCACAATTGACTAAAAGCATTGACGGAAAAAAATGTAGGTACTAAAAGTGAGTGGATTTTTTTATAGAAATTAATAACAAAATTCTCAAAGGCGAGGATACGAAAAAGCAAAGAAAAAATCATGGAAGGACAAATAGGGTTCACGTCTCCATCTCTGAGAGAAGAGGAATTCTAGAGAGCTGTGAGAGAAGAGAAATTTGATCGAATCGCTAGAGAAGATGAGTCTAAGAACTGCGAAAACTCTATAGAAGAAAGTGCGTGAGAGAATAGAGGGTACGAGAGCATGTGAGAACAGAGGGCGTGAGAATTTGAAATTTGAAGCTCGATCAGAGAAGAAAGATCAGGGTGAGATCGAGTGATGGCAGCGAGAAGCAAGCGACAGCGGTGCAGCGAGCGGCGAACGGTGGTGCGGCAAGAGGAGGAAGAAGCGGTGTGCAGAGAGAAAGAGAGAGGTAGAAGACGAAGGAGTGCAGAGAGAGAAACTAAACAAGGAGTTTATTTTTACTTTTAAAAAGTTTGTAAAGTGAAACATAACTTTTACCTACGGACAATAGTTTCGTCGGTAAAAGTGTTGGTAGGAATAGGTAACTTTTCATCGGTTATATTAAGGTTAGGCTTGAAGACTTAGAAAGGTCAGTGTAATTCAGTTGTGCCAGAAATTGTAACATCAGTTGTATAGCAATGTAGTGCTATAGCATCTCCCCACCAAAAATGCTGTGGCTGTGCCTAAAAGCTCATTTAAAAAAAAGAAAGAGAAGAGAGAGCATAATACTGGAGTCCAGCAATGGATGCTATAGCACAAAAGTCATCAAACATAAGCAGAAATCTGTACTCATAGCATCAAATGCTATAGCACCTCGTGCTATAGCACTAATACCATTCATTTCTCTTAGCTTAGTACACTGGCCACTGTCTGAAATGCCTAATCAAGCCCTTTGTTGTGCTTTGAAGCCCCTCAAGTCTTATGTGGAATTATTAGTCTACTCTCTCTTTTGAACCTTCTTGACACACTCAAAAGAAGGTGAATCTCTTCTAGGCTAAGTGAAATTCTGAACCTGGCTGGGAATTAGACTATGCTTGGAGGTCACACACACACTATGGGTAGTAATAACTCAGGATGTTATGAAAAACAATGGCTTATGTGAGTGAATCTGAAAACTTAGCCCAAATCAAGAGCATGTTTTGAAAATTTATAACTTAGGGAAGAACTGACTTGATCATGTTGTGTCGTTTTATATAAGAAGTATCTTGGCATGATTGTTTAGTTAGATTTACTTGTCTTTTTGTCATTGCTTAGGGCCAAGCAATGGTTAAGTTTGGGGATGTGATAACTCTCCATTTGTAGAGTTATTTATGCATTTCTATTCGTAAATCATTGTGAATTTCCATGCTTAGGCTAGGAATTATGTAAATATTTGTGTTTAATTAGGGAATTAAGAACTGAAATGGAACTAACTTGGCACAATTGGTGCCCTTGTGAAATTTCTGATGTTTTCTGTCTAAGTGCTATAGCATAAGGTGCTATAGCATCATATGCTATAGCATCCCTGTGCGCAGCAGAGCTGGGACCCACTTGAAGCACGCAGCAGAAAGCAGATCTGCAGTGAATCCTAATCTGTCCAGTCAGCGCCTCCCTATTGCCACAATCCATGCTGATGCAGCCACCCTCCTACCACTTGCTCTACACCACTTGTCTGTTAGACTTGAGAGTCTATAAAGTAACCTTAGAGGGGGGTGAATAAGGTTATAGGTGATTAATGGATTCTTTTTCAATTTAAAAAAACTTTTTTTCGATATTGGTTTGGATTAAATGCGGAATAATAATATTTGACCAATATAGAAGGAGAAGAGGAGTAGAATGAGATGATGGACAGATCAATATTGTATACAGCAATAAAATAGATAATGAGAAGAAGGATATAGAGAGATCAGGATAAGATTACAATATGATATATTTGCACAGTTATATTGAGAAAATGATAAGCAGTTATATCCAGTATATGATAATAATATTATAAGCAAATAAAGTGCAAAATATAAAGAGATAGGGAAGAGAGCGAGACACAGCAATTTAGCGAGGTTCGGGATAAAACCCCTACGTCCTCGGCCTTAGGCTTTTCAACCCTTGGACTTAGTAACCACTATATTGAAGAGAGTTTGATACAAACAGTCGACCCCAATATAAGTGAATCTCAATTCCCCTGAATTGAGAACCCAAGCACTCTTGCTAAGGATTTCTAAACCAACTCAATAACCCTATTGAGAGACCCAAGTACACAGCCCAGGTTTTCAAAAACACCAACTCAATCACTTGACTGAGAGACCCAAGTACAAAGCCCAGGATTTCAAAAACACCAACTCAATCACTTGACTGAGAGACCCAAGTACAAAGCCCAGGATTTCAAAAACACCTTGAAATAAAATAAATTACACACTAGAGTTCTATGATCCAATCACTTCAGAGAATGTGTCAATTTAGAAACTGAGAGAGATGAGTGATCTTAGGATATTATAGATGCTCTATAAGATGAGGGATGATCTTGCTTTTGCAACCACTTCAAAATTGATATAACAATAGAAGTTGAGGTTGCTTGAAAGCTTTTAAAAATATAGATATGATTTAAAAAAACAAAGCTTTTTGAAAAACAAGATTCAAAACAGTTGGAGCACAGGATCTCAGATCTAGATCTATAAACAGCTTTTGAAAAAAGATATAACAATTTAAAATCAAAAGCTTATAAAAATAAAACAATGAAGAGCAATAGATCTATAGAGATTCGAATATGAGAGAGTAGAGAAGAAATTGTGAGCAGTGGTGTTGTCTGAAGGTGAAGCTCAACCTATGTATTTATAGGCTTAGGCACCGTTGAAATTTTTGAAAAACATTTAATATAGGTGAAGAATCGATTCATAGACCAAGTTAAAATGTGAAGGAATCGATTCATTGCCTTTAAAAAATAAAAGAATCGATTCATAGTTTAGTTGAAATAAGAAAGGAATCGATTCATTGATGTTTTGGAAAAAGAGGGAATCGATTCATTGTTTATGAAGAAAGGAGTGAATCGATTTTCAGGCCATATGGTTGTCCTGAGAATCGATTCTTAGTTCATTTAGAAGCATAGGGAATCGATTCTTAGTTCATAAGAAATAGGAGGAATCGATTCTTAGTTCATAAGAAATAGGAGGAATCGATTCTTAGGCTAGTTGAAATAATAGGGAATCGATTCTTTTCTTTTTGGAAGGCATGGGAATCGATTCATGGCCCTTAGGAAACATGAAGGAATCGATTTTCAGGCCATATAGGAGGTCCTGAGAATCGATTCCAAGGCCTATGAAATGGGTTGGAAATCGATTCCAAGCTTTCCTAAAAAATATTTTTTCCAACTTGCCACCTTATGCATGCATGCAGTTTTGTGAAACATTTTTTCAAAACTATTTTTATGCATCATGTATGATTAGAAAAGATCATCTCTCTCAATATCTAAAGTGTCACACACTTTAGGTGATAGGACCTTTACAAAGAGTCCTAAGAAAAAGGCTTAGACACAAAATAGGGTTTTGAACTTCTTATGATGCTTCTTCTTCAAGCTTCTCCTTTTTGAGTCTTCTTCCTTTTAAAATAAGTCCTGCACTTTGCTCAATGTGAAAGATTAGTAGATATATGTAATTTGTTATCATTCAAAATAAAGGACTGTTTTACCCTTGGTTCAACAAACTCCCCCTTTTTGATGATAACAAATTACATTATGCATAGGGATTAAAAATCTTAAAAAGAAGGCTCCCCCTAAGCATATGCATAACAATAATCAGCATAATACCACATATAACATGAGCATAATATTCTCTCCCCCTTTGTTTTCATCAAAAAGGAGGTGGGGTGAAACAAAATCATAAACTAGCATAGTCAAGCATCCCTAGCTCTCTACGGATTTTACAAAAAGGAGCTTCGGCTAGGGGTTTTGTGAAAATATCTGCTAGTTGGTCATCTGTGCCTACAAATTTTAGTTCAATGCTCCCCCTAGACACATGATCTCTAATAAAGTGATGTCATATGTCTATATGTTTAGTTCTAGAGTGTTGTATAGGGTTCCTAGCAATATTTATGGCACTTGTATTATCACACAAAACAGGCACATTTTCAAAAATTAGACCAAAGTCTTGCAAAGTTTGTTTCATCCACAGAACTTGTGCGACGCAGTTTCCAACAGCCACATATTCAGCTTCAGCTGTGGACAAAGCAACACTGTTCTGCTTCTTACTAGACCAGGAGGTCAAACAGGGACCAAGAAAATGACAAGTTCCACTAGTACTTTTTCTATCAAGAGTGCAACCTGCAAAATCAGCGTCAGAATAACCAATCAAATCAAAAGTACTCGATTTCGGGTACCACAAACCAAAGTCTATGGTCCCTTTAACATACCTAAGAATTCTTTTAACAGCTGTTAAATGGGATTCTTTAGGGCATGCTTGAAATCGGGCACATAAGCATACAGCAAACATAATATCAGGACGGGCGGCAGTTAAGTATAAGAGACTACCTATCATACCTCGATACATAGTTTCGTTTACAGGTTTACCGTTTTCATCTTTATCGAGTTTGGTTGCTGTTGCCATAGGAGTGCTGATATCTTTTGCGTCATTCATGTTGTATTTCTTCAGCAGTTCCTTTGAGAACTTTGTTTGGGATATGAAGATTCCTTCTTTTAATTGTTTCACTTGAAGTCCCAAGAAAAAGTTAAGTTCTCCCATCATACTCATTTCAAATTCACTAGTCATCATCTCAGAAAATTCCTTGCACAAATCATCATTAGTAGATCCAAAGATAATATCATCAACATAGATTTGAACTACTATGATATGTTTGCCCTTGGTTTTAAGGAATAAGGTAGAATCAATCTTACCCTTTTGGAAACCATTGGCAATTAAATGTTTGCTTAATCTCTCATACCAAGCTCTTGGGGCTTGTTTCAATCCATAGAGGGCTTTGTCAAGTTTAAAGACGTGATCGGGATTTTTAAAATCTTCAAAACCAGGGGGTTGTTTTACATAAACTTCTTCTTCTAAAAAACCATTTAGGAAGGCACTTTTGACATCCATTTGGTGTAGTTTGAAATCCATGTAGGAGGCAAATGCCAAAATTATCCTAATGGACTCCAATCTAGCCACAGGAGCAAAAGTTTCTTCAAAATCCACCCCTTCGATTTGATTAAAACCTTGAACTACTAGACGACTTTTGTTTAATAAAATTGTTCCATTTTCGTCAAGTTTGTTGCGAAAAACCCATTTAGTTCCTATGATGGTCCGATCGACCGGTTTTTCAACTAAGTGCCAAACTTTATTTCTTTCAAATTGTTCAAGTTCTTTTTGCATTGACAAAACCCACTCTGGATCATTTAAAGCTTCCTTGATATTATTTGGAACTATTTGAGAGACAAAAGCACTATGAAAGCATAAAAGATTAAGAGAAGAGCGAGTTGTTACCCCCTTTGATGGACTACCAATAATTTGCTCCATGGGATGATCTCGAACTGATTTCCATGTTTTGGGCAGATCATCGTGAGTTCTTCCATGGTGATGATCATCAATGTCTTGGGGCTCTTGTTCCACTATAACTTCTTCTTGAGGTTCAGCTTCCTCCTCGGCTTCTTCTACACTTTCACTGTTAGTTTCAGGTGATCTATTTTTGATCACTTCAATCACTTCATCCTCATCATTAGCAGCTTTCTTATCAAAAGGGTTAGTTTCATCAAAAGAAACATGAATAGATTCTTGCATAGTTTTATCAATTTTATTGTAAACGATATAAGCTCTACTATGATTTGAATAACCCATAAAAATACCTTCAGTTGATTTAGCATCAAACTTACCCAACTTGTCCTTTGTATTAAGAATGAAGCACTTACTTCCAAAGATTTTGAAGTATGAAATGTTTGGAGCTCTACCATTCCACAGCTCATATGGTGTTTTGTTGAGAAATGGCCTTAAGTATACACGGTTTAGCACATGACACGCTGTATCCACTGCATGACCCCAGAAATATTTGGGAAGGTTGTGCTCATTCAGCATTGTCCTGCTCATCTCTTGTATAGTTCTGTTCTTTCTTTCAACTACACCATTTTGTTGAGGAGTTCTTGGAGCTGAAAAATTATGATGAATGCCATACTTTTCACACCACGTTTTGAATGATGAATTTTCGTACTCTCCTCCATGATCGCTTCTAATTTCTTTGATGGCTAAGTTTTTCTCATTTTGTAGCTTTCTGCACAACTTAGCAAACTCGTTAAAAGCATCACTTTTATTTGCAAGTAGGATAACCCAAGTATATCTAGAATAATCATCAACAATAACAAAGACATACTTAGACCCTCCTAGACTTACGACATCAATTTCACCAAACAAATCAAGATGTAGTAGTTCAAGCACATTTTTGGTGGAAATAACCGGTTTTGATTTAAAAGAGGTTTTGTGCATTTTACCAAGTTGACATGCATCACATAATTGGCCTATTTCATATTTCAATTTAGGTAGACCTCTAACATGCTCATTCTTACTTAACTTAGATAGATGTTCTATACTAGCATGTCCTAAACGTCTATGCCACAAATCCACATCATCAATCAAGGTAGGCATACATACTATCTCATCACTTACATTATCAAAATCAACATAGTATACATTGTTTTCTCGAAAGCCAGTAATGTAGAGTTTAGAAGTCATATGGGTGATAACACATTTATCAACAGAAAAGTGTACATCAAAATCATTATCGCATAATTGACTAACACTTAGTAAGTTAAATTTAACGCCATCAACTAATAAAGCATCTTTAATTTTAATTGTGTTTTCCTTACCCACACAACCTTTACCTATTACTTGAGCAGATTCATTGTTGGCAAACTTTACAGATCCACTTGCTTTGTTGCTCAGTTTTAGAAACAGTGAAGCATCACCAGTCATATGCCTTGAGCAACCACTATCAACCATCCACACATTTTTCTTTTTAGCTGAGGGACCAACCTGCAAAAGAATTGTTTAACAACTAGCACGAGGTACCCTTTTTGTTGGGTCCTTGGGAGTTAGTCATCAAGGGGTTTGCTTTCACAATCCACCTTGGTTTCTTCCAAACAGGTACAAGGGTTCCAAGCTCACATATTTTACGGATGGGGCAAGAAGAGGAACTATGGTTTCCCTTTTGGCAATAAGTGCATTTGAAGATAGTAGGTTTATGATTAGAGGTAGAAGCTACAAAGGTGATATTTTTGTTTGAGCTGGAGGTGGTGGAATTTCCTTGGTACCCAATACCTCTCCTATCAACATATTGATGTTGAGAGTGAAGCAACTGAGTCAAGGTCTTTTCACCAACCTCAAACTTTTTCAAAGATTCTTTCAAAAATTCATTTTCAACCTTGACTTTTTCAAAATTTTGTTTTAGCTCAAGAAATTCAAGGTTGAAAGGTTTTGTTTTATGTAGCTCATTCTTCAATTTAACTACCTCATTTTCAAGTGTCTCGATTTGAGTGGACAAGCTTTTGTTGCTCTTTGTTAATTTCTTAGATTTTAACAAAAGAGTTTCATGTTCAAAATAAAGAGCCTCAAAAGCTTCACTCAGATCGTGACTACTATAGTCATTATCAATTATATCATCATGCATAGAGGAGGTAGAGGGACTAGAAAAGTTAAGGCTTACCTTTGATGTATCATTTGCCATGCTGCAGACAGCATTGTCGGTCTGCTCATCTTCTTCTGATTCACCATCAGTGCTGAGATTGTCCCATGTTGCTTCAGGTGTGTTCTTTGCCATGAGGCAGACAGCATTTGCAACTTCTTCTTCTTCGGTCTCACTTTCAGTTTCTGTATTGTCCCATGTTGTTTTCATTGCTTTCTTTTGCTTAGATTTCAGCTTGTAACAGTTCTCTTTGATGTGACCGGGTTTGTTGCATTCGAAACATCTTGGTTGATCATTCTTTTTCTCATACCTGTCTTCTTTGTTGTACCCGGACTTCTTTGAAAAGTCACCCTTTCCAAACTTTTTGAATCTCATAAATTTTTTGAAATTTTTGGCAAGCATAGCCATATCTTCATCATCGGTTTCTTCTTCAGATTCAACCTCTTTCCTTGCTACTTTAGAAGTTTTAGCAGCAAGGGCAAGAGATTTCTTCTCTTTTACAGTTTCTTTTTCTTGATTCTTTTTGGCAGCCAGAACTACCTCAAATGCTAGCAATGATCCAATAAGGTCTTCTTGAGGTAAAGTGCCAATGTCTTTGGCTTCGGTTATAGCACAAGTCTTAGGGAAGAAATCACCAGTTAAGGATTCAAGGATCTTTCCAATCAAATCCTTGTTGGTGTATTTCTTTCCTAAGGCCCTCAAGTTGTTTACAATTAAATTTAATCTCTGATGCATTGCTGCGACAGACTCACCTTCTTTCATTTTAAAACTTTCATATTCAGAGGTGAGAATTCTAATTTTAGTATCTTTTACCTGGCTTGTCCCGACATGAGTGGCTTGAAGGCAGTCCCAGATTTCCTTTGCACTTTGACACCCTTTTACTCTACCATATTCTTCTTCACAGAGTGATAGATGAAGGATATTCATGGCCTTTGCATTTAGGGATATCTTGTCAAGCTCAGATTTTCTTAACTCACTCAGGTCGATGGTGTAGATGTCTTCCACCGGTACTTCTTCAGCTTTGCCGGTGGCTTGAATTTTTGAAGTGTCACCATCAGTATTACCTGGTTTTGTGATCTTGATCTTCATCGGGATTAGAGGACCATCTACTATGATTCTCCATAGAGTGAAGTCAATTGCCTGCACATGACATTTCATACGACTACTCCAGTAATCATAGTTAGTACCATCAAATAGAGGAGGCCTATTAGAAGACATTCCTTCTTTCATGAATGAACCCATAATCACAGATATATAACAGGATTAATTTAAATTGCGAGATGTAAAGCTCTAAAGCAATTACTAGCTCTGATACCACTTGTTAGACTTGAGAGTCTATAAAGTAACCTTAGAGGGGGGGTGAATAAGGTTATAGGTGATTAATGGATTCTTTTTCAATTTAAAAAAACTTTTTTTCGATATTGGTTTGGATTAAATGCGGAATAATAATATTTGACCAATATAGAAGGAGAAGAGGAGTAGAATGAGATGATGGACAGATCAATATTGTATACAGCAATAAAATAGATAATGAGAAGAAGGATATAGAGAGATCAGGATAAGATTACAATATGATATATTTGCACAGTTATATTGAGAAAATGATAAGCAGTTATATCCAGTATATGATAATAATATTATAAGCAAATAAAGTGCAAAATATAAAGAGATAGGGAAGAGAGCGAGACACAGCAATTTAGCGAGGTTCAGGATAAAACCCCTACGTCCTCGGCCTTAGGCTTTTCAACCCTTGGACTTAGTAACCACTATATTGAAGAGAGTTTGATACAAACAGTCGACCCCAATATAAGTGAATCTCAATTCCCCTGAATTGAGAACCCAAGCACTCTTGCTAAGGATTTCTAAACCAACTCAATAACCCTATTGAGAGACCCAAGTACACAGCCCAGGTTTTCAAAAACACCAACTCAATCACTTGACTGAGAGACCCAAGTACAAAGCCCAGGATTTCAAAAACACCAACTCAATCACTTGACTGAGAGACCCAAGTACAAAGCCCAGGATTTCAAAAACACCTTGAAATAAAATAAATTACACACTAGAGTTCTATGATCCAATCACTTCAGAGAATGTGTCAATTTAGAAACTGAGAGAGATGAGTGATCTTAGGATATTATAGATGCTCTATAAGATGAGGGATGATCTTGCTTTTGCAACCACTTCAAAATTGATATAACAATAGAAGTTGAGGTTGCTTGAAAGCTTTTAAAAATATAGATATGATTTAAAAAAACAAAGCTTTTTGAAAAACAAGATTCAAAACAGTTGGAGCACAGGATCTCAGATCTAGATCTATAAACAACTTTTGAAAAAAGATATAACAATTTAAAATCAAAAGCTTATAAAAATAAAACAATGAAGAGCAATAGATCTATAGAGATTCGAATATGAGAGAGTAGAGAAGAAATTGTGAGCAGTGGTGTTGTCTGAAGGTGAAGCTCAACCTATGTATTTATAGGCTTAGGCACCGTTGAAATTTTTGAAAAACATTTAATATAGGTGAAGAATCGATTCATAGATCAAGTTAAAATGTGAAGGAATCGATTCATTGCCTTTAAAAAATAAAAGAATTGATTCATAGTTTAGTTGAAATAAGAAAGGAATCGATTCATTGATGTTTTGGAAAAAGAGGGAATCGATTCATTGTTTATGAAGAAAGGAGTGAATCGATTTTCAGGCCATATGGTTGTCCTGAGAATCGATTCTTAGTTCATTTAGAAGCATAGGGAATCGATTCTTAGTTCATAAGAAATAGGAGGAATCGATTCTTAGTTCATAAGAAATAGGAGGAATCGATTCTTAGGCTAGTTGAAATAATAGGGAATCGATTCTTTTCTTTTTGGAAGGCATGGGAATCGATTCATGGCCCTTAGGAAACATGAAGGAATCGATTTTCAGGCCATATAGGAGGTCCTGAGAATCGATTCCAAGGCCTATGAAATGGGTTGGAAATCGATTCCAAGCTTTCCTAAAAAATATTTTTTCCAACTTGCCACCTTATGCATGCATGCAGTTTTGTGAAACATTTTTTCAAAACTATTTTTATGCATCATGTATGATTAGAAAAGATCATCTCTCTCAATATCTAAAGTGTCACACACTTTAGGTGATAGGACCTTTACAAAGAGTCCTAAGAAAAAGGCTTAGACACAAAATAGGGTTTTGAACTTCTTATGATGCTTCTTCTTCAAGCTTCTCCTTTTTGAGTCTTCTTCCTTTTAAAATAAGTCCTGCACTTTGCTCAATGTGAAAGATTAGTAGATATATGTAATTTGTTATCATTCAAAATAAAGGACTGTTTTACCCTTGGTTCAACATTGTCCACTTGCAAGAGACAACATGCTTTAGTTGGTGAAAAGAAAGACCCACTTGTCCACTTGCTTCATCCACTTGCATGAATGGAGGGAAAGCTCAACTATAAAGGAAAGCTCCACTTCTGCACTTCATCATGGACTTCCAGGACGAAATTCTCTGGGTTTAGAAGAGGAAAAATACAGTGATAAGCTGTCCTCTTGCATCCATGGAAGATCCATCATCAAATCCATTAGAAGATTCTGTTCAAAGCATGCTATAGCACTGTCAGCACACCAGTTCATGCGTAGGAGTTGGAGGAGTGTATCTTTTGCGCATTCTTCTTCTACTTTCTGTTTTGGTGACATGAACTCTATTATTTGTAAGTTGTTGATATTGCTAAACATGAGCTAACACCTTGTAGTTGGATTGCTTAAGCTTAGTAATGAATCTTTATGTGTTAGTAATATAATATTATGATGTATGCATTTTAATCTTTGTGTTTTAATTCTTTCAAACCTGTTTTGGGACTGATCAACTAAAATAGGTAGATTCATGGGTTCAGAAATGGTTCATGGATTGATCTCAAAGATTGATGTGAGTGAGTGGTTGTTTTAAGGACACTTAGAACAATCCTTGCCAAAACCTAGACATAGGAGGGCTTAGTTCATAGAGTGAATATTGTGGGCTCTTTAATAGACAAAGGTGAACTTACTTGAAGCTTAGACATAGGATCTTGTCACGAAACCTTGTTGAAAGTGACCGAAAGGCACGCAATATATGCTACAGCACTCAATGCTATAGCATCTAATGCTATAGCACTAACACAAAAGAGAAATTACTTAGTAAAAGCAATCCAACTAGGTCTTCACCATATAGTTTTCCTTTTTATTTCCTTGCAAACCAAACCTTTATTTTACTGTTTCCAAATATTGCGTTTTACCTTACACACTAATTTGCTAAGTTATGACAACTGTAAATTAAATACAATCCCTGTGGGTTCGACCTGTATTTCTACTGTATTACTTGTTGCGACTACGTATACTTGCGTATATAAATTCCACAACAAGTTTTTGGCGCCGTTGCCGGGGATTGAAATTAATTTTATTGTTGAAATTCTTAGCATATTAGTGTCGCTTTTACTCTGGTGTTTGTTTCTGATGCTACAGCACGGGATGCTATAGCATATGCACAGGCTCAATTCACCAGAATTTCAACTTGATCCTGTGATAGTTAATTTCTATTGTTTAGTTGGTAAGTTTAGTTAATTTAGATTCTGTTGTTTAGTGTGTTCTGTGTTTTAACAATTTTTTTCTCTCTCTAATTTGTATTGTACTTTGTGTTTGTAATATGTTCTCTTTGTTGTTTTTAGTGTCACTATTTGTGTTTAGTGTTTTGTGAAAAAAAAAATCCCACTTTATGCCGTGGACCGTTGGAGTTTTTACTATATGCAAGACTTGAATGCTCAACAACAATGTTTCAATTATGATTCTCATGGGAATGAACATGAAAGGGGATGTTATGAGACAAACCCATCTTCTCAAGCTCAAACCAAAAGATTACATGAGGACAACTCTAGCTTAAAAGAACTCTTAGCTCAATCCATTGAATTTATGAAGGTGGAGCGTGACAACTTTGAAAGGGGCTGTTATGAGACAAATTTCATGCCCATGATAACCCCAAATATGGATTGTGGCATGGGAAACTTTGTGTGTCACTACAACAAAAATGGTAACCGGCGGCGGTTATTCTGCGGCGGTTATGGTAAAACCGCCGCCGGTGTTAATATTGCGGCGGTTAACGTGGCGGTGAATGTAACCGCTTCAAAAAGTAAGTATACTGCAGCGGTTTTTAGTCATACTGCGGCGGTGAATGTAACCGCTGCAAAAAGTAAGTATACGGCGGCGGTTTTAAGTCATTCTGCGGCGGTTTGGTAAATTTTAAATAATGGGATTCATGCTGCGGCGGTTATGGTATCCTACGGCGGCGGTTGCCTAATTTTTGTTCCACCTGCGCGCCTTGTTTTATTTTTATTATTATTATTTTAGTTTTAATAATATTATTAATCAAAATTCATTCTTCTCCTCTCTCTCACGACGCATTCATTCTTCTCCTCTCTCTCACACAGAAGCTGCGCTCTCTCTCTCTCTCACGAAGTTGTGCTCTCTCTCTCTCACGAAGCCGCGCTCTCTCTCTCTCTCACGAAGCTGCGCTCTCTCTCTCTCTCAACAGGTGCGTCTTCTAACTCTCGAAATCTCTTTCTCTCTCGAATTCTCTCTTTGTTTAGGGTTTTCAATTTTAATCCCCTTTCTTTAGGATTTTGAGAGAACGCGTGAAACAAAGAAGAAGAAGAAGAAGAAGAAAGCTTCAGAGAACCTCATAACCAAGAACCCTCAATTGAACCAGGTTCCTCTTTTTTCTATCTCCCTCATAACCAAGTGAGCAACTTATACTGTCCTGTCTTTGAAACTGTCAATGATGTCAATGATGTCTGTTATCTACATTTAATCTAGAGTTGCATCCCTGGATTGTTACCCATATTGAACTTGAAAATGTATTTTGAAGAAAATATGTTGCTTATCATAATATCATTGCATGTGAGCCTTTTTGTGTGTGTCTATTATGGTATCCTGTTTGTGTGTGTCTATTATGGTATCCTGTTTGAGATTATATTAACTTGTAGTTCCTTTATTGTTGAGTACTTTATGTCTTGTTTCATATTTCTTAATTCAGAAACAAGATTGTATGACAATGGATAAGTCATGGATTACAATGCCACAAGGTTCACGTGAGTATAAGCAAGGTGTTCGGGGATTTATTCAATTTGCTTATGAACGTACTGCCGTTGATGGAAAAATAAAATGTCCTTGTTCCTTGTGTGGTTTTAGAAGACGCCAAACTAGGCAAGATGTGTACGACCATTTAGTTTGTAAACCGTTCCCAAGAGGATACACCACTTGGTTATTTCATGGGGAGTCTGACCAAGGACATACTAGTAATATTGCAAGTGGAAATGTACCAAATGCGGCACAAGATACTGTGGTCGTTCAAGATCCAATTCAGAACATCATTAACGATGCTTTTGGAGTTGATAGGAATCTTGCAAATGATACTAATGAAGACACCTTCACAATTTGTCTAAAACATACTCTCATTATCTAAATATGGTTTTGCAGCAATGACTAGGAGAAAGAGGTTTACTCCCAGAACTCAGTCCGCACCTGTTCAAGTTCAAGAGAATGCTCCAAATATGAATCAAAGTGGATCTCACCTATCACCACAAAGTGAGCCTCTTGGTGATATTGACCCATCTCTTGACTTTGACACTGACGATGAAAGTTTTTTCCCCACTGACACGAAAAAGCCACTAAATATTGGCCGGTTAATGTCATTGGTATGCAATTTACTTCTTTATTAGTTTGGATTAATTATTAGTTTGGATTAATTAATAACTTCTAATTATTACTTCTTTATTTTATATTCAGTTGGGGATGGAGAGCCTAAAGAAGATCGTCTAAGAGTTCAGGACTTGTTTTCGTTTCCTGATGAGAAGAAAGTGATCCTAGATTGGAATCGAGAGGGTCAACCAATTGGACATGCTGCTGGTCTTTTAGGGGGTTATTTAGGATTTCTTGCGGCTAGCTATGATATCTTCGCTATCAATTATGAAAAATGGCCAAAGGTTCCACAGAAAGCCAAGGATGACGTGTGGGACAAGATGATAAAGGTATGAACCATTGCGACTTTAATAGACATGTAGGACCCAAAGTATATGATGCTAAAAGTGTGAATAGATAATAGAATTTGGTAATTGTTAAGTGATAAAATTCCAAAAAAGACTACTATTTATTAGAAAGTATATACATATACATATAGCTTACTAAAACTTAATTTGTATATGTATATACTTTCTCACCCACCCTAAGCTTGTGTGTGGGTAAGAGTACAGAAAAATAAGCTTAGGGTGTGCCTTTGTGCACCACAATATGGTAGACAAATTCTCAGTTTTAAGTGTGTATAAATTCTGTTGTTATTAGTCTGTTAAAACTGATTCGCAATCAGTTAGTGTTAACTGCAAGTGTGCACAGCTTCAGCTTGTTAGGGCCAGATTTGGAATTTAATTTGCCTATATATATATATATATATATATATATATATATATATATATATATATATACATATAGCTTACTAAAACTTAATTTGCCTATTGTAGAAAGTATTCCTAATTGACGATTGTCGCAAGAAATGGATATTGGGGAATATAGGAAAGAAATGGAGAGACACTCGTTGTCGGCTGTTTAGTGATTTTTATGATGAAACTCGTACCTGGGAGCAAAATCTTGAGTCTCGCCCTGATGGCATCCGTGTAGAACAATGGGCAGCTTTTTTGGAATATCGCTTGAAGCCTGAAACTCAGGTAATATATGATGTGTTGAGAATGTTGTGATAAGATTAATCATTTACTAATTGTTTTATTTAATAATGCAGGAAATTTGTGAAATAAACACGACAAATAGGGCTAAGCAAACAACTCCTCATACACTTGGGTCAAAAACAATTGCTAGGACAAGACATGAATTGGTATTTCTTTCTTTAAGTTTACCAACATTGGTAATAAAAGCCAATTGTGACCATAATGAACTTATCGTGTTTTCTCACTTTTAATTTGTTAGGAAACTAAAACTGGGAAGCCTTTTGGTCGAGCAAAGATGTATTCCATCGCACACAAAAAAAAAGATGGATCATTTGTCAATGAAGAGGCTAGACAAAAGAGTGTGAGTATAATCGTTATTTATTTCTATTTTTATTGAAAGTTAAGGATAATTATATATTTAACATTTATGTGTTCAACTGAATGTTGGTTAACTTTGTGTAGGATTTGTTGGACAAAGTAGATGAGACATCTTCTGGCGAAGATATTTATATTCAAGTATGTGGGAAAGAGCACCCCGGACGTATGCGTGGCATGGGATTTGGCCCAACCCCTACTCAATACCTATCATCTAATTCTCGTAATGGGAGCTCAACCATTTCATCAGGTGGTCCCACAACGGCTGACTATGATAGGCTAAAGTTGGAATTGCAAGCGAGTAATGCAAGAGTTGAAGCTTTAGAGGGAGAAGTAGCTAAAGTTCGAACTTTAGAGGAACAAGTAGCTTTTCTAATGCAGCAAGCTCGTGGTCAATGTCCGACTAGATTTGATGAGGTACTAACCTGTTACATTTAGAATTCTGTTACATTTTACACTGCATAGATACTGTCTAGGAGTTCTCTTTTATTATGCATGTGCAGTTTCAGAATACATAGAATTAGACAGTTAATTAAAATAAGCAAAATCTGTGTACATAACAGAATAGGCTGAATCTGTGTACAGAACAGAATCTGTGTTACACTGTCTTTGTTACACTGTCTTTGATTGGAACAGAATCTGTCATGATTTATATTGAAGGACTTATTTGCAATACAAAATGTATGCAACTGTTTTCTGTCTTCTGGCTTGTTGTGTAGGTGTGTGTAACACCTATGCATGTCTGCAATCTGAAAATTGTGTTTTTAGCAGCTAATTCTGCAATCTGAAAATTCTATGCATGTCTGCAATTCTGCAATCTGAAAATTGTGTTTTTAGCAGCTAATTCTGCAATCTGAAAATTGTGTTTTTAGCAGCTAATTCTGCAAATTCTATGCATGTCTGCAATCTGAAAATTGTGTTTTTAGCAGCTAATTCTGCAATCTGAAAATTGTGTTTTTAGCAGCTAATTCTGCAAATTCTATGCATGTCTGCAATCTGAAAATTGTGTTTTTAGCAGCTAATTATTTGTTTCTATTTCTTCCATATTTCGCATTTTGATGTTCATTCCAGTTTTGATGTTCATGCTCCTTCTTTGTAGCAATTACCTGTTGTAGCAATTACCTGTTCATGTAATTATGAGTTGGTTTGTTCTCTTTGTTTTTTTGGTATGCTGATTTTGATGTTTTTTTGTCTCATTTTGATCTTTCTTAATTGATGAAACTAGTGGGATTGGATTAATGTTTTGGTATGCTGATTTAGATGTTTTGGTATCATTTTCGGTGTAACTAGTTAAATAATGTTTTGGCAATTTTGTTTCTTCCAAACATATCATTCTTAAGGAAATAGAAAATGTTCCCTGAATGAGATTGCAATGATATGTTATAATTCTTATGTATTAAGCAGTATAATGAAAATCATTAATAAATTTTAGTTGACAAGAGCAATGGTTTTTTACAATATGGTGTTCACAATTGAAGTTGTGTTACTGCATAGTTACTGATTGGAATTGAACTTTATTTTTGTTTAATTTCAGGCTGCCAATTTACATTCACCTGCTGAAGCAATGCGGTCTTCATCTGCTAGTCACGCCCCAACACATCATGGACCAACATCTACTCTTTAGATTTAGGATTTGTTATTAACTAGTAATGTTGAAAAACATGTTCTTATATTGGGGAAATGTATACTCCTAAACCACATATCTTTTGATATTTTGAGACAACACTATCTTTTGATATTATTGTGTTTTTTATTTAAGTATGAATGAATGTACTTTTTTAATTATTTATGTAAGTTTATAATTTTATGTTTTTAAATAATTTGAGAAAAAGTTGTTATAAATAAGAACAACTTATTTGAGCCTTTAAAGCTAAAAGCAGTATCGTCCTCAGGTTTTGAACCACCGCAGACATCACTGGAATCGCTGTATATAAGCAAGGAATATACCATCACATAAATGGTACTGCGGCGGTTCTGAACCGTTGCAAACATCTTCAAAACCGCCGCTAAACACAAACCGCCGCAAAATGCCTCCAAACCGCTGCAGAAATATGGGAAATTAACCGACAGTTTAGCGGCGGTTGCGAACCGCCGCAAACCCCAAACCGCCGCGTAAACCGCCGCTAAATACCCCTCCAGGCGGTTATTCCAGCGGTTGCCAAAACCGCCGCAGAGTTCCCTCGCGGCGGAGGTAACTGCAGCGGTTCTGGAACCGCCGCGAGGGGTATATGGCAGCGGTTAAAACCGCCGCAGTAAGCTTTTAAAACCGCCGCCGCTTTCCTATTTTGTTGTAGTGTGTGAGCAAGAACCAAGTTGTCAAGCTCAAACCGAAGGATCCCAAGAGACCATCTCCAACTTCCACGAATTTGTAGCTCAATCTCTTGAGGATATAAAAGTGGCTAGTGACAACTTTCAAGTGTCATGTAAGAATATAGAGGCTCACCTTATGACAATTATGGAGCATATAAAAAAAGAGAGTTGTATTGAAGAGGTGGTTGAGCAAGAGGAAGAAAAAGAGAGTGTAGAGTGTGAACTTGAATGTGGTCATTTGGAAATAGTGGAAGAAAATCAAAAAAATTGTGTAGTTGTAGGACAAGAAAATTTCAAAAATAGTGGTGACAAGGAAGAAAAGCCAAGGTTGAGGTATGTGACAATTGAGACTCAACTCTTGGTAATTGAAAAAAAGAGTCCTCCGCAAAATGAGCATCAATTTTTTCAAGAGAGGGGGAACTCCTATCCCAAATGCTTATTGGTTGGGGCATGGGAACACTTGCTTTCCTATGCCAAATACATGGGATTTCTAACAAAAAGGAGAAAGCGGAAGGATGATATTTTCTTCTTGTCCTATTATCCACCCTAACTTGAGTTTTGAATATCAAGTCTAGCTAAAGACTATAAATTAAGCGCTACTGGGAGGCAACCCAGATTTTTAGGACTAATTGTGTTTTCTGTGTGTTTTTGTTTTTAATTTTGCAGGTATGAATAAGAGGCCTTGTGGTATGTATGTGTTGTCAATTATGCAGATTTCTGATGCTGTAGCACTCGTGGCTGAGATGTTGAGCATGTGGTCCAAATAGTCAAAAAGGTGATGATGAAAAAATAAATAAATGAAGGAGAGTGTACTGAGCAAGAAGAAGAGGGAAGTAAGGAAGAATATCCCATTTTTTCACCCACACCACCCACCCAAAACAATCTCATCCTCATAAAAGAAAAATCCACCGAAAAATCAACCTGCCATAGAGCAACCATCAAGAAAAATCTGAACTGCAGAAAGTGAATGCTGTCACAGGTGATGCTATAGCATCAGTATCAGAAGGTAGTGCTGCATCATCTGCTGCAGCACCAAAGAAAGCTGTAAGAACAAAAATGGTTGCCAAAAAGAGGTCAAGGGTCCTTGATTCTGCTGTGAAGGAACTTGATTCTGTTGTGGCCAAAACAGATGATTGGGTCTTTCCTACTCCACCAGAGCCTCCATTGGCCAAAGATTCAATGCAAGAAGCTGTTTTTCAAAATTTGATGCACCAAGGGAGATGCCTACCACAAGACTTAGTCTGGCTGAGAACTCTTAAACCAAGCGCTTCTGGGAGGCAACCCACAATTTTGTAACCAACAATTTTGTTATTTTTAAGTCTTTTTGTTTGTGCAGGAAATTTGGAGATAAGTTACAGAAGAAGCTATAGCACTTGGTGTGGTAGCATGAGATGCTATAGCATCTACTGAGAGTTTAAAAGAATCATCTGCTCCAGAAAGGAAGAACCCAGGAGCAAGATTGGCTGAGATTCAAGAAGATGAAGGTACTGAGATGGTGCAGGCAGACAAGGAGAAAGCTGCTGCTATAGCATCTAATGCTACAGCATCAACTGCAGAGGAGGAATCCCCCCAGGAACCCAAGAAGAAGAAGCAGAAAACAGTCAAGAAACCATCCCAGAAGCCTAGCAGGATCAGCAGCAGGCTCAAAACTGGGTTAGCCAAAAAAAAACTGACCCATTTTTCCTTTAGCTCTCTTAAATTTATTGCTTTCAATAAACCTGTTGGGTGCTATAGCACCTGTCCTGCACCCAACAGTTGTGATAGTTTTAATTCTGTTTCTGAATCATACCAATTGTGTTTATGTTTTGTTGTAATGTTTTGCTTTACCAATTCCCCTTGTTCATCATGAAGGCAGTGAGGACACTGCCATGTTTTAAGTTTGGGGGAGGAACTTTAGTTATTTTTCTGTTGAATGTTTGAATAAACTTGTTTTGTGTCAAGTCAGTAATTCCCTTATTCAAAAAAAAAGTTTGCATCTTGAATGGGTGAAAAGTTTAATGATGATTGAGTGACTATGAGAAGTAGCCTTGTTTGAATGATAACCAATTTTATTGCTGCTCCCACACAAACTCTAAGCTTAAGAAGAAACTTAGTCAGCTAGGAATGATCTGATGCTAAAGTTAGTCTTGGTTGACCAAGAATGTGTCAAGTTTTCAATAAAAATTGAGAGTAGCATTAAAAGCTAAGTTTGGGGGAGCATCGGTTATATTAAGGCTAGGCTTGAAGACTTAGGAAGGTCAGTATAATTCAGTTGTGCCAGAAATTGTAACATCAGTTGTATAGAAATGTAGTGCTATAGCATCTCCCCACCAAAAATGATGTGACTGTGCCTAAAAGCTCATACAAAAATAAAAAAAAATAAAAAAAAAAGAAAGAGAAGAGAGAGCATAATACTGGAGTCCAGCAAGGAATGCTATAGCACAAAAGTCATCAAACATAAGCAGAAATCTGTACTCATAGCATCAAATGCTATAGCACTAATACCATTCATTTCTCTTAGTTGAGTACACTGGCCACTGTCTAAAATTCCTAATCAAGCTCTTTGTTGTGCTTTGAAGCCCCTCAAGTCTTATGTGGAATTATTAGTCTACTCTCTCTTTTGAACCTTCTTGACACACTCAAAAGAAGGCCATTCTCTTCTAGGCTAAGTGAAATTCTGAACCTGACTGGGAATTAGACTATGCTTGGAGGTCACACACTCACTATGGGCAGTAATAACTCTGGATGTTGTGAAAAACAATGGCTTATGTGAGTGAATCTGAAAACTTAGCCCAAATCAAGAGCATGTTTTGAAAATTTATAACTTAGGGAAGAACTGACTTGATCATGTTGTGTCGTTTTATATAAGAAGTATATATCTTGGCATAATTGTTTAGTTAGATTTACTTGTCTTTTTGTCATTGCTTAGGGACAAGCAATGGTTTAAGTTTGGGGGTGTGATAACTCTCCATTTGTAGAGTTATTTATCCATTTCTATTCGTAAATCATTGTGAATTTGCATGCTTAGGCTAGGAATTATGTAAATATTTGTGTTTAATTAGGGAAAAGGGAATTAAGAACTGAAATGGAATTAATTTGGCACAATTGGTGCCCTTGTGAAATTTCTGATGTTTTCTGTCTAAGTGCTATAGCATCAGGTGCTATAGCATCAGATGCTATAGCATCCCTGTGCGCAGCAGAGCTGGGACCCACTTGAAGACAGCAGCAGAAAGCAGATCTGCAGTGAATCCTAATCTGTCCAGTCAGCGCCTCCCTATTGCCACAATCCATGCTGATGCAGCCGCCCTCGTACCACTTGCTCTACACCACTTGTCCACTTGCAAGAGACAACATGCTTTAGTTGGTGAAAAGAAAGACCCACTTGTCCACTTGCCTCATCCACTTGCAAGAATGGAGGGAAAGCTCAACTATAAAGGAAAGCTCCACTTCTGCACTTCATCATGGACTTCCAGCACGAAATTCTCTGGTTTAGAAGAGGAAAAATACAGTGATAAGCTGTCCTCTTGCATCCATGGAAGATCCATCATCAAATCCATTAGAAGTTTCTGTTCTGCTCATGCTATAGCACTGTCAGCACACCAGTTCATGCGTAGGAGTTGGAGGAGTGTATCTTTTGCGCATTCTTCTTCTACTTTCTGTTTTGGTGACATGAACTCCATTATTTGTAATTTGTTGATATTGCTAAACATGAGCTAACACCTTGTAGTTGGATTGCTTAAGCTTTGTAATGAATCTTTATGTGTTAGTAATATAATATTATGATGTATGCATTTTAATCTTTGTTTTTTAATTCTTTCAAACCTGTTTTGGGACTGATCAACTAAAATAGGTAGATTCATTGGTTCAGAAATGGTTCATGGATTGATCTCAAAGATTGATGTGAGTGAGTGGTTGTTTTAAGGACACTTAGAACAATCCTTGCCCAAACCTAGACATATGAGGGCTTAGTTCATAGAGTGAATACTGTGGGCTCTTTAATAGACAAAGGTGAACTTACTTGAAGCCTGACATAGGATCTTGTCACGAAACCTTGGTGAAAGTGACCGAAAGGCACGCAATATATGCTACAGCACTCAATGTTATAGCATCTAATGCTATAGCACTAACACAGAAGAGAAATTACTTAGTAAAAGCAATCCAACTAGGTCTTCACCATATAGTTTTCCTTTTTATTTCCTTGCAAACCAAACCTTTATTTTACTGTTTCCAAATATTGCGTTTTACCTTACACACTAATTTGCTAAGTTATGACAACTGTAAATTAAATACAATCCCTGTGGGTTCGACCTGTATTTCTACTGTATTACTTGTTGCGACTACGTATACTTGCGTATATAAATTCCACAACAAATACACAGAGAGAATCACAAATTCAACAGATTTCGTAAACAACCTTCACTTGTTGAGATTTTTTAATAAGAAGAGTCGAGAAAAGTTTTGCCCAAAGAATAAACACATATACAAGGGATCCCTTTGCCTTAAATCCTTATCTGGGTAAAAGGGTTTCCATTGAGCAAAATAGAAAAATAAAGGCTAAATTATAGTTTTGGTTCTCCTATTTTCAAAAATTCAGACATTTGGTCCCTCTATTTTAAAACTCAGACATTTAGTCCCCCAATTTTAAAAAGTTAGAACATTTAGTCCAAAGAGGATTTTTTTTTTTGCTGGGTTGGCCTTTTGTAAAAAAAAGGCTGGCGTGGCACTCATTAAATGATATGGCAGCTGACCTAGCATTCACACATCATTTAATGATGCCACATAAGTATTGCCACATCATATTTATTATTTATAATAACTAAATTAATTAAAAATATTTTACAAAAAGTAAAACTAAATTAAAATCAAAACATAAAAATTGAAACCAGAAACACGTCTTCAATAGAACTTAGTACACAACTTCAATTCCACAAATCTTGTAGAGGAGAACGAGAGAAACACGACGGTGACCTTGGATGGTGGATTGGTGAACGGAGTTGACCTGAGAAGCTTAAAAAGGGGCAGTAATGGTGGTTTTGGGTGAGATATGTGAAACAAGGGGGAGGGGCGTTAATGGTGTTTCGTGTTTGTTATTCTAGAAGTGATTTTGATGGAATTAAAAGAATTAGTTTAATTTTAGTTAATTTCATTTTAATTTTTTTAATCTGTTTTTCAGTTTTAATATTTTATTAAATAAATAATGATGTGGCAAGTTGATGTGGTTCATTAAATGATGTGGCAAGTCTATGTCAGCTGCCACGTCATTTAATGAGTGCCACGTCAGCCTTTATTTTGACAGAAGCCCCAACTCAGCAAAAAAAAGGAAAAATCTCTCTTTAGACTAGATATTCTAATTTTTTAAAATTAGGGGACTAAATATCTGAGTTTTAAAATAGGGAGACAAAATATCCGAATTTTTGAAAATAGGAGGACCAAAACTATAATTTAGCCAAAAATAAATAGAAGTTATGTATTTCATATTAATGTATTGTCTCCTTAAGAAAACCCTTCCAAAATGACTTCATCGTGTGCTGAATTTCCTCCTAGCATTAATGATTTGGGCCACAAATTTAACTTTAGAGTTTAGAGTATTTTACGATCCAATTGGTTATAATGCACAACACTATATCCTTTGTTTTTTTTATAGGCAAAGATTTCATTCAATGAGCACTAGGGGTGCTCAAATTCAAACAATAAGTTGAATTACATATTGTTTAGGCAATCTAAAAGATTAATTCACCACGTCGAAATTGACAAACTTGAACTAGACCCCCTCTCTATACACAAACCAGCTCCAAGCTAAGCTCTTAATGCAGATCACTACGGATTCAATAGAAATCTCCTCATTCCTAAAGACAAGCTGGTTGCGAGCCAAATACACCAACAAGTCGTGACCCAAATCAAGTATTTTATTTTTCTTGATCTCCTCCATTTGCACAATATTCCAAATGCACGCATATGATCAAGAATAGATGTTGCTTCTAAGCGATGAACCCCCAACCAATCGCAACACAAGACCAAATGTCATGAACGAAGCTGCAATTCAAGAACAAATGACAAATGTCTTCGCGATGATCCAAACAAAACGGACAACCAGCTGCTGTTTCAGTTTGAATGACATGACGGCAGAAAAGGAGATCTCTGGTGGGCAAAGAATCTCGAAGTAATCGCCAACCGAAGATAGTGACTTTAGACGGAGAGATTGTTTTCCAAAGCTTCACAAGAAAGAACTTCAAATTGCTGCCATCTGCTTCGGATTCAGAGACAACAGCCTTGTTGCCAGGGACAACAACACTTTCGGCCAACAACCTGTAGCATGAGCTGATCGAAAATACCTTCGAGACTTCCTGCAACCAGACCCAAGCATCACGCCCCTCCCTTAAAGGAAAAACATCTTGTAAAATATTGTGTAATTCAGCAACTTCTTCGGCACAAACCGGATCCTGAATAAGCAACCACGGTTCCTCCCAAAGCCAAGAGTCACCAACCCACGAAACCAATGTCATCAATCATGGCTGTTTTGGAGGAACAAGCTGCAAAAAGATTAGAAAAAAACAGCACAAAGGGGTGAATTTCCAATCCAATTCGTCCAAAAACGAGTGGATGCACCGTTGCCAAGCTTTCTTCTCAAACTCTAACGAAACCAGCCACGGTTGGGAAGAAAACTCTCCAAATTAAGCAAATCTCTCCACCAAATAGAACCAACCGACCCCCTATTAAGAGCCTCCTCCGAACCATGAATGAAAGCTAAAGAAAAGTCGCCGTATTGAAACAGTAACAACTCCCTCTACTAACATCCTCCACTTCCACTTGGATAATAGAGTCATGTTGAACAACTCTTTTAAGGTCGAGGCTTCCCTCCTTCTTCGGACGGCAAACCTTGTCCCAAGCAATCCAATACATACCTCTATCACCTTCATTAATACCCCATAAAAAATCCCTTTGAATCTTGACCATGACATTCAACACCAGCTTTGGAGCTTTGTAAAAAGAAAAGAAATAAAGTGGAATGCTATTTAAAACTGAAGTGATAAGAGTGACCCGACCTCCAATAGATAAAAAGCGACCCTTCCACGATGCAAGTCTCTTCCGAAGCATATCAATCACCGGCTTCCAAGTGGCTGCCCTGCGCGGATTAGCACCAATAGGGATCCCCAAAAACTTAAACGGAATGGATAGAAACTCATCCGCCACATTAATACCGATGAGCTCACTCTTATTGAAATTGACCTTCAAACCGGATACTAGTTCAAAACCTCTCAAAATAGACTTAATACTCCAAAGATTCTCCCTTGTAGCATTTCCATCAACATTGTGTCATCCGCAAATTGCATAATAGAGAACTTCAAATTATCATTAACGGCATAACCGTGAAAAGAACCAATCGCCACCGCTTGATTCACAAGAGCCGTCAAACCTTCGGCCATGATAAGGAAAAGAAAAGGTGACAATGGATCTCCTTGTCTCAACCCCCTCTTTACCTTGAAATCTCTAGAAGGGCTACCATTAACTAGCACCGACATAGTACTAGAAGTAACATACGCTTCCAACCAATTGATTCATCTTCTCGAGAATCCCATCCTATGCTTCATATAAAATAAAAAATCACATGATATTGAATCATAAGCCTTCTTGAAGTCCACATAAGCCTTATTTCTCTTAGCATGGTCAATGTTGTGCGAATAGTAGTTGTGCAAGTATACACAATCGCAATAAGTAATATAATGATAAATAGAGATCGTTCCCACGGGGATTGGAATTAATTTAAGAGTTTAAGGATCTTAACAACTTAGTGAAACATGTAAAGTGACAATAACAAATGTGAGTTATAAACATGATAAGTTTGTTGTTAGAGCAGTAGTGAATTTAAGAAGTAATAAAGAGAGTTGGATAGTTCTTTGTTATATAAATTCCCAAGAGTAAAGCGCTATAGCGTTAGACGCTGTAGCGTTAAGCACTGTAGCGGTATGGAAGCGCGCCTTTCAGTCACTGTCGTCAGGGTTTTGTTACAAGACTCCTATGTCTAGGCTCTAAATAAGTTCACCCCTGTATAATGAAGAACATACAGCTTTTACCTTATGAACTATTACTCCCCTATGTCTAGGGTTAAGTACAAGTTATCTAAATGTCTTTAAATAACCTTTCATTCATATTATTCCTTGAGTTCTTATTCATAAACCATGTCTGTACCCATGAATCTACTTATTTTAGTTGATCATTCCCAAAACAAGTTTGAAAGCATTATGACACAAGAAATAAAACGCAAACGTCATAACATTACATAAACTTTACTCAAGGTTCATTACAAACATGAGAACACTCCAACCACAAAAGTTTAGCTCATGACAAGCTTCATCAAAACAACATAAACTAAAAAGATTATGTTGCCGTATGTGAGCAAGAGAAGGATGTTTACAAAAGATGCACTCCAACAATCCCAAGTCATACACGTTGAATGATGCTTTGTTGTGAGCAAACCGTAGGTGATGTATGAAACTATACTAAAGTTTAAAGCTTAAAAGTAGAGTAACAATGGAAGAAGTCTAAAATGTCAAGTTAGGTTTTTCTCCAAATCTCTCTACTCTCTTCTTTTTTATGAATACTATCTATATTCTATATTATGGAGAGGATAATACTTAGATGTTATCTTCAATTTCATAAAGTGGCTTTACAAAAGGGACAATGATTGAAATCATCACCAACTATCACCTGAACATCAATTAGGAGACGCCAAGTGTTTTATTGAGTCCACTTGCATGCTTCAATGTCAGGCTGAGAAGAAGAAGATCAGGATGATGACTCATCAGGCAGCAAGTGGCTGCGTAAATCCAAGTGGCCAATTACCTCAAGGCGCTGTAGCGCTTACAGTTACATAACGCCCACCGCTGCAGCGCTCAAGCAAACAACAAAATATTCACAAAGGCATCTATAATGACCAATATTTATGAAATTAACTCTTAACCTCTAATTATGCTCTTAATGACATATTCACATATGAAAGTACTAAAATTACTTGAGAACTCAGTTTGATTTACATAATAAGGGCATAAATAACTCATACAAATATGAGTTATCAGTCAACAACCTCGTTAACAACCTCGTTAACAACCACCACACCATCCAAAATCTGCCTACCGCACAAAAAAACGATTGACAATTAGAAATAATACCTGGCAGCACCCTCTTCAACCTGCTAGCCAGAACCTTCGCCAAGATCTTATAAAGACAACCAATCAAACAAATAGGCCTGAACTCACCTAAACCTTGAGGGTTGTCGTTCTTTGGAATGAGAGCAACAAAAGAAGCAGAGATAGCTTTAGGAAGCAAAGCTTTGGAATGAAACTCATTGAAAAAATCGACCACTTCTAAGGTATGTTTGGATTGGTGTGGTATGAGATGAGATGGAATGGAGTGGGATCATGTTCACTATTTGGATATTTAGAAAAACAAAGAAATGGAATGGTAAGTGGTGGAATCCATTACATCCCATTCCATTCATTCCCCTCATTTTTCTTACCTCACAAATTGGGTGAAATGGGATGGAATATTACCGATAATTAGTTTATTACATATTTACCCCTATGTTTAAGATTTACTATGTAAGATTTTTTCGTTTCTGCTACTAGCAACTGTTGTTGCTCGAAATCCTCTCTTATGCATTTTGTTTTATCTAAATTTCTCAGTATGCGTTGAGGCCTTCAACATATACGAAATTGTCTGCAATTGCTGTCACACAAGATAACAATGTTTTCTCACTTTACTCTCTTCTCTGTCAAACGATCGATACCATGCTTTTTTATTTCTCTTATTTAAACTTTTCTTTTACACACAACAGTTATTTTTGTTTTTGGTTTGTGGTTGTCTAATTCTAATGAGGCACCCATGAACGAAACATTGAATATTATCTTTTATAAAAAAATATTTATTAATTAAATCAACATATTATTAAATTAAAACATATTTATTGTCAAATAATAAGAGTTAGATTCCAAATAATCTTTTTTAAATTAAGGATAAAAAGGAATAAAAAGATGTAATTCATTCTGTTCTGTTCATTGTCCAAACAATAGAGTGAAATATTTTTTTGGTTCCATTGTAAAATTTCCAAACAATGGAATGAAATTTTTTTCCATTCCACTCCATTATGTTCTACTCCGCTCATTTTAAAGTATCCAAACATATCGTAAAAGAGTAGTGAAGCCTAGATACAATAATAAACCCACTTATTGAATACGATTGTTTTTATTTTTTATATTTATAAAGTGCTTCAATAAACTTGTTTTGTAAATTTTTCAAAGAATTTAAAATATTTCAAAAAATATGAACACAAACCTTTAAAAATTTCCAGTGCAGGAGTTAACTTTTTGATATGATTACTAGCATAATTTGCCAAGAAAAAAAATTATTACTAGCATAAAAATTCTGCATTTATATTTGCTTACAGTCCGATTTTTTGTTTATTATATATATATATATATATATATATATATATATTAATCTAGTCAAGTAAAAATATTTTTATTTATGTTTGATTATTATTTTTTAAATCTTAAGAAACAATATTCTTTTTTCATTGTTAACTTTTTAAAAACATACTTTTTTTGTTTTATATATATATATATATATATATATATATATATATATATATATATATATATATAAATCTAGTCAAATAGAAAGAATCTTATTTATGTTTGAATACTTTTTTTAAAAAAAAAATCAAAAACTTAAGAAAGAATATTCTTTTTGTTTGATAACTTTTAAAAATAAAATTTGATTTTTTATATGTGTGTGTGTATATGTATGTATGTATATTATAATCTGGTCAAATAGAAAGAGTTTTATTTATGTTTGATTAGTTTTTTAAAAAAAATTATTTGTTTTTAAAAACTTAAGCAATAATAGTTTTTGTTTTATTTGTTAACTTTGAAAAAGAAAAATTGTTTTAAAAAATATAATCAAGAAGGCATAATAGTTAAATAAAAAATTCATTTTTATTTATAATTATGGTGGTGCTTAAAGTATAGTAGTTTGTTTACATTTTAGGTTTTCTTTATTTAAAAATCACAAAACTATGTGAGTCTTTTTTAAAAAAAAATACTTTAACCATGGGCAAAGTAAAAAGTCAACTCCAAAATTTTAGGAGGTCGTTGTGTTTTTTGTATTATGATACCCGTGTAATTGCCATTGTTGCCTTGTTTTTATTGGGGTACTCTTTTTCCTCCTTGAGTCGTTTTTTTATGGGGTTTTGGCTCAATGAGGTTTTAACGATACCTCAAATTAATTGTACGGGTTGGAGTATGCCCTATACTCATGTTAATACAATTTCTCACTTATCAAAAAACAACTCCAAAATTTGAATTTAACAAATCAAATGTCCTTAGGCTCTGATTGTATCAAAATAGTAAATTGATCGTCATAGACCAGATTGGTTAACAAAAAACATATATAAATATTAACTTTTAATTTTCAACCCAATTAAAGATTAGTTTGACAAACTCTTCACAAATTCATGAACCACCAAAGTGACAATTTATCCCACAGACAGTGGCGGAGCTTCATAGGGGCCGGAGGGGGCCGTGGTACCCCCCAGAAAAAAAAGAATTTTTTTTTACTATACTTCTACCCTAAAATGACATCAGTACCCCCCACAGAAAATATGGTATAAAATGAAGGGTTAAAAGGTAAATGTAGCTGTAGTAGTTACTAGTCATGATCTTAAGGCAAGGATATGAAGCAGGGGTGTTCATAAACAATCCAATTCATTTGAAACCGTAGCGGCCAAACTGAAAACCCGCAAACCAAAAAAACTACTAACCGAAAAAATCAAAAACCGCAAAAACTGGAATTTTGGATCGGATTAGATCGGTTTTTGATTCCTCACATGGAACCGATCAAATCTATGTAAATTATGTAATTAATTTTAAAAATATAACTACAATATTACCCACATTTAATTAATATGTTTTTCCCACTTGTTGTTTACATTTTATTTTGACTACTTTAATGATGTATTTTGGCTATGTATTTTACAATTTTTGTAATGATTTAGGTATTTTTCCAAAACATACGTAGCTACTTTGATGATGTGTGGTCTTTTGATGCTATGAAAGATGTTTATTTTTTATTTTGCATTGTAAGTTATTTTAGAGAATAAAAACCAAAATCCAATCCAAACCGAAGTAAAATCAGATGAGATCGGTTCAGAATTGATTTTCGAACCAAACTAATTGGATGATAAAAACACACAACTGCATGTATCTCTTGGAGTTGGTTTCTGTACGGGGTGGGAAGAGACTGTAACTTTACTTTATCTTCTTGGCGGAATAACGCCTTCACACATTTATTAACAATTTCTAATTCTGCCTTGTATGTTTGGGATTGAGCACCTCTACTGCTCTTTTCAATGAATCAATTGCTTATCAAAAAAAATAAAACCGCAAGGATTGGATTGGATGACTTTTCCTCCAAAACCGATCCAATCCAATCCGCGAACACCACTAAATTATGAAGAGAAAAGTTGAGTATTATGAGTTTGAACCATACTCTCAATATCCCATATCACTTTACCATTGGAATGTCTTCTTGACTAGGGGTGCAAAAAAAAACCGCGCCCGTGGGTACCCGCGGGTAATACCCGTAATGGGCACACATAAACTGACATTTAAAATACCCGTCAATAAACGGGGCGGGGCCGGGTAATGAGGTACCCGTACCCGTAGCATATATTTATTGATAAAGTGAATTTCTATCATTGTTGTTGTTTAAGTGGATTTTTATTGATATTTTGTTGTCATTTTCGATAACTTGTGTTGTATATTTTATCCTAATATTTTGGATAATTAGTGGGTTGTTGTTTTTAAAGTTTCCTATTGTAATTCTAGTATTTTTTATCTCCATTTGTTTACATAATTTAGCATAGGATTACTTAAAATGCTTAAGATCCATGTTCATAAACATGCACATCCCTAGTGTTCAACATCCAAAACATAAGTAGCGAAAACGATTTACAACTTTTAACAATGTATAAGTCATACAATCGAATTATAGAAACAACTAGGGAAAACTAGCATAAGCAATAAAAATAATCTTCGACATCTCCTCGAATAGGTCACACCTAGCCATGCCTCTTTGCCTTTGCCTTTCCCCGCTTCTCTGTAAAAACCACAATTATAAAGGGTGAGATAAACATTATCTCAGTGAGTCCTATCGAGACCCTTACTAAAACTCTAGCAGTTCATTATGCATTTTTAACTCGTAGCCCTACTAAGCGACTACGCGAAACCTCAATAACATAGCATATATATATATATATATATATATATATATATATATATATATATATATATATATATATATATATATATATGCTCATATTGTCCGTAGTCCAATAAGATAACTACGTGCAGTCCTCTTTTACTTTATTTAGCATATCACCAAGAACCATTTTCTATTCCTGGTGAACCCAATCCGCTTACCATAAACTGCGGGCAAACCTCAAAGGGGCCTAGGTTCATAGGGCTCATGACTTCCCCTCCCCTAGTACGCTAACTTCAACATTAGGGTCGTCACCCTAAACCTCAAATTATATAAATAAATATAATTTCACTCGCATTGGGCCGCCTCATAAACATAACATAACCTCAAATTATATAATTATATATAAACACTCGCGTTGGGCCGTCTCATAAACAATAATATATATATATATATATATATATATATATCTTCAAAGGACATTTAGTCCGCTTTAACAATTAACATGATCTCACACGATTACTAACCTCATTTACATAGTTTAATGTAATTCACTTCACCTCAATGTATACCTACGCGTTTTCCACGAATTACGACTTATTTGTCAATATATAAGGTTTTGGGATCAAATAGAATGCAATTGGAACCGTTCGGAATGGCCTAAGGCATGTTTTCATATTAGGTAACAGAAGCTTTCGCACGGTCCGTGCGTATAGGCGCACGACCCGTGCGCGTTTTATAAATTTTTTCAAAAAGTTACAGAACCTGGCACACGGTCCGTGCGTGAAGACGCACGACCCGTGCGCATCTTAAAATGTTTGCGCACAAGTAACCGATGGTGGTGCACGGTTCGTGCCTCACACGACACGTGCGTCAGCACCAGTTTTCAGAAAAACATGTTTTCGTGTAATTTTACCATTCCTTCCGATCTCCATATCCGTTCCGATCGATACCCTAACACAATCAAACATTATTCTAGTCCAGAACAACAATCATAATCATCAACCAATCCAAACAATCACATTATCAAGCAATCGACCGTAATAATTCCTCGTTCGAAACATGATTTTCATAAAACGGTTTTGACTCGAAAAACGCACGACTGAACATAAAAAGAACATGCAACAATATTTCGACACAAAATCCCTAAGCGAGTATAGAACTCACCGTATTGTGATGAAAATCACAAAAGCCGAAAATGAGCGAAGCTCGCGAACAATTGAAATCACCCTGTGGAAATAATAAAGACTTGAATATTTGATAATAGCTTGATTGATTGATTACAAAGACTAAACACTAACCCCTATTTATAGGGATAAATAGACTCAACCCTAAATAACTAAATCAAGAAACAAATCATAATAATAATGACGTAATATGAAAACTTATCCTAAGAGATAATCTAAGATTCTCTAAGATAAGAAATCAATCTGACTATGATACTCTAACATAATATCATGATATTATATGCTATTTTCTTATATTCTAACACTCCCCCTCAAGCTAAAGCTTATTAAGCTTTTAGCTTGTTACAAAATATGCCCTTGAAGAAGAAAAACCAAACTGCAACAGTATTGGGCCAGCGGTACATGACAGCTGAGAGCATAATCGGAAGGTGTCACCACATCAAACTAAACCAAACTGGACCGGTGTTCACTCTGGCAGCTGAAGTCCAAACTTGAAGATGCCACAACTTCAAAACAAAGAAGCTATTAAGCAAGTGCTCACATTGGCAACTGAAACCTACACAGGAAGTGTCACATCTTCGAAACCAACTTAAATAATATTGAGACAACACTCACTGCTGAAACTCAAATAGGAGAATGTCACAACTTAGATCCAAACCAAAAACAATATTGGACCAGCGCTTACAGCAGCTGAAGTCCTAACTGAAGGTGTAACAACTCCAAACCAAACTGAAACATTTCATATGTGACTGGTGCCGATGACTCAACTTGGACAGCGGGACTACCAATGGACTATTTCATCTATGATTGGGTCCGACGACTCAACCTTGACGTGGTTGGACAACGAGACTTCCAATGGACTATTTCATCTGTGATTGGGGCCGACTGTAACACCCATTTTCTACCCGGTAATTTATTTACTAAAAATCAGAGTTTTTTTTTTCTTTAAAAATCATATTTCACCACATGGGATGTCACACATAAAAACTAAGGTTCAATTCAATCAACATAATAAAAACTCAGCATCTACGCAGCGGAGAGTCATAAAAACATCAACTACAACAGTTCAATAATCATAAAAACTAAGGTTCATTCCCCCCCACTGAGTGCTACGTATCAGAGCAGACGACCAGACTCAGCTAGCGAAGGTACCTAAGCCTTCACTCGAGATCACCTGCACGTTATCGCATTGGGGTAACATTCAAACAGAAAGGGTGAGTTCATCTAACATTATAATAATGCATATGATAAGTATTATGCTAGAGCTACAACGCTATATAAACCACATCGCAACATCAAATCAGTCATCACTGCAAGTCATCACAATGTCATGAACATGTATGAAATGCAACCCATCACAACGGGCGTATGCATGCGGTACCTGTCATCATCGTCACTAAATAGTCTTTATGGCATCATCGTCACTAAATAGCCTTTATGGCGTCATCGTCACTTGTTTATGCACATGAGATGCATGAAGCACCATGATATGCACTAGGGACAGTCATATACAATCACAATCAACTTAGTGATCCATCACTTACCAATTTGCCAATAAAAAGGCACATCACCTGTCAGGTTATCATCACACATATCATTGCCACTAACATTCATCGTCATTAATATCATCATCGCTAATAGCCTTTATGGCGTCATCATCACTGATAAAACCGCAACTTATATTCATCATCAATACCATCGTCAATCAAAATAATAGCCACTAGGGGCATTGTCGTCAAAAACATCAACACATCATTATTGACACCGGGACACTAATATTACCAATTACCCCAAAAGGTTTTACTTCAGCTCACGACACCAAAAAGTACACCAAAAAGGGTTTTAGACACCGAAATAATTTTACAACGCCAACAACAACGACCACCGGGGACAGCCACTTGAGGCGCCCAGAAAACATCAGAAAAATAATAATTTTTACCTTAAAATAGAATATACTAGTAGGAAACTGAATAAGCTTCACAACGCACTTTGAAACACTTAAAACGGACACCCGAGTCAAAAGATATGTCAAACAAAACCGGGAAAAATTGAGGAACATCCTGAAAATGGCGCCCAGGCACTGGGCGCCGAGCAGGCAACACGCAACACAGACACAAGGCGCCCTTGGCGCCCCTGCGCCAAGACACAGCGCGCAACACGCACGGAAAACTGGCGCCCATGGCGCCCCTGCGCCAAGACAGCGCGCAACACCCAGACACAGGCGCCCAGGCACAGGGCGCCAAGGCGCCCCTGCGCCAAGTCACAGAAACACACACCCACACACACAGCAACACACTCACACACCTTGGCACACGGTGCCCATGCACTGGGCGCCAAAAACAGAATGGCAACAACTTGGCACACGGCGCCCACACCCAGGGCGCCAAACACAGGAACCCACACACAGCACACTGGCACACAGAGACACACCCAGACACGGCACTGGGCGCCAAAAACAGCAACAGAACACCAGGACAACACAGACAGGCACGGCGCCCAGGCACAGGGCGCCATTTCCTGCGACACAAACACCACACGCAACACACTTAAACACGGCGCCCATGCACAGGGCGCCTAAAACAGAACATGCACAAGACATCCAACGCAACACAATTGGCCACGGCGCCCATGCACAGGGCGCCAAAAACAGCACCACACCAAGACACCAAAGCGCAACATCCTTGGCCACGGCGCCCCTGCACAGGGCGCCAAAATCAGCACACTTAGACATGGCGCCCAAGGCGCCTAGGTTTCACAAATTCTTGTTTCATCATCAAATTAAAACACCAATTCAAATCACCAAGGTTAAATCACCAACATGAACATCAATTATCATAGTCCACCCAATTAACATCAATTGAAAACACCATCAACAAATATTCAAGCACTTGGCATGCAAATCATGGATTTTCAATCACAAGGCATTTCTTTCTCCAATTAGCACATTCATGTTATCTCTATCATCTAATCAACATCAAATCAAATACTAGGCATCATAGGTCTAAGCCCCTACCCTAATACCCATCATACCCACCATTATAGTGAAAGAGAGATCTCACCCTTACCTTAACTATTTGGATTAGAAGACCCTGGAGAGAAAGTCACCAACAGAACACAGCAACACAGCTTCTCTTCTCTTCTCCTTGATTCGCGAAATCTCCCTTCTCCTCCTCTCTTGAAATCGCGCCGTACTCCTTTCTCTCTTCTCCTCTCTCTATTTCGCAACCCTTTCTTTTCTTTCTTTCTCCAACAATTCGCAAATGAGCCAACCCTCACTAACCCCTCACTACATGCGCCTAGGCCTTGGATATGGATCACGGGCTTTCCTCCAACTTAAGCCCGATCTCTAGCACTACCTCCTGCATCCAATTATACGCCTCTTAGTCAAAGCCAATATATTTACACTATTAAAATAAATAAATAATGGAATACCTAAATATTTAATTAAATAATTTAATTAAATATTTGGGCGTTACACCGACGACTCAACCTTGACGCTGGTTGGACAACGGGACTACCAACAGACTATTTCATCTGTGATTGGGACCGACGACTCAACCTTGACTGTGGTTGGACAGCGGGACTACCAAAGACTATCTATAGTGTGCTCGGATTGTTAACTAGAGAGCTTGCCATTAGAGACTGACAAGGCAGAAAGCACATTAGATAAGAGTGACTTGGACAGATGACAAACAAAAAACTGGAACCAATGAACAACCTGAAACAAAAAGATGCGTGAAACCAAATCCGAAAGCGATACACAATGATTGAGCAGTTGATGTGACATAAATGCAGAAACAGAGGGACAAGAATTGATATATCTTGACTAAATCAGACTAGAAATAGACCAAGAACACTGAAACAAACCCGAAACAGACCAAGAGCACTGAAACAAATTAGAGACAGACCAAGAACAGTATAAACACTGTTCAACAGTACCTAAACAAGCAATATCTACCAGAAATATGCCTAAACCAAGAGAGAAAGGGCAGTTTGTACTGTACCACGTATAACCAGGGACCAAACTCAATAAATAACCATAGATCCGGGACCAGGAGAGAGAGGCGACGCCGGCGATGAAAAGAACCACAAGCGGTGGCCGGACGCGCCTCCACGCGCCGGTATTGCGGACGAACGTGAATCAAAGACGCTGACATTGTTTCCGCGCGTGACGGCAGAGATGGGAGTGAGATTTTGGTGGTAGGCCGGTCTGACATAAGCGGTTCTGATGGGGGTGGCGGTGCACGATGATTTGACCTGAAAGATGGGTTTCTAGACTGAACAATGTTTAAGGAGAGAGAAAATGGAAACTGAGCCTGAACATGGACGAAGAATGGCCTGATGAATAGACTCAACCCTAAATAACTAAATCAGGAAACAAATCATAATAATAATGACGTAATATGAAAACTTATCCTAAGAGATAATCTAAGATACTCTAAGATAAGAAACCAATCTGACTATGATACTCTAACATAATATCATGATATTAATGAGTAGGAAATGACGAAAATACCCTTGGCTCACTAATACTCACTTAACCTATGTTTATCTCTTCTTTTCTAAAATTCTGAAAGTGGAGTCATAGTGTTGTGTTTTGTAAACATTGACTTAGCTGGGTGTTTGATTTGGGTGGTTAAAAGACCATTTTACCCCTTGCTCTCTAATTCTCACTTGAACCCATTTCTACCCCAAAACAATCACATACAATCAATCACTTCAAACAATAATGCAATTAACTCAAGTAATCACACAATTAAGTAACGACTTCATTCCTCGCATAAAACCATGACTCGTTTATTATTTCATCGAATAATAATTCGCTAGTTAATTTCATAAAACGAAATTAACCTAAATTAGGGATGTTACAAAATTTAAGAAAAATAATGAGTAAAAATGTCAACAAAGTGAGACGTTATACGCTAGCGTTTCAAACGCTACTTTAAAAAACACTTAGGCTCTGTTTGGTAAAAGTAGGGGATAGCAGATGAGCAGATAGCGGATGAGCTAGCGGATAGCGAATAGCGGATAAACTAGCTAATAGCAAATGATGTGTTTGGTAAAACTATTGGTTGAACTAGCTGATAAATATAAAATGACATAAATGACATATTTATTTACTTCATGATTACATTTATTTAATAATGATAGAGAAGTAATTTAAGAAAAGTAAAAAAGGGTAAAAATGGCAAAAAAAGAGACGCTATCTGCTAGCGTTTGAAAAAACACTACTTGAAGTAGCGTTTGAAAAAAACGCAAAACGCTACCCGAAAATTGCTAAATGCTAGTGTTTACCAAACACGTGTACTCTTCACCCGCTATCCGTTAGCGGATGGTACGCGCCAAACAGAGCCTAATGGCTAGTGGTTACCAAACATGTCTATTTATCATCTGCGGATGAGATTTGCCAAACCGAGCTCGAGTAGAGTTGTCGAAAGATTGCCTTCTCAATCAAGCATTTTCCCTTCTTTTTTTTTTTGAAACAAATAAGAAATTTGATGTTTTTTGAAATGGTAAAAAATTGATATCGATGATAGGAAAAATGATATTTGACTAAAAATAAAAAAAGAAATTTAGAAAAGAAGACTGAAGAAGTAAAGTTAGTAAAAAATTAACGCGTTTAAAATTGAATTAAATAAGTTGTCAAAAAAAAATTGAATTAAAAAAAATGAAAAAAGGCTCCCATAGAGTGTAATAATGTTGAGAAGGTAGAGGCTAAAAATCAGATCTGATATTAAGAAATTGACAAATTACTTACACACATTCCAATCCATCGTTGATGAACATGATCCATCGCGTTTGGTAATTATTTTATATTCTCAACCACACACACTTCTTCTTTCGTCATCATTCCTATCTTCTCTCTTTCCCACATATATAAATCCTCATCACCCCTTCACAATTTTCTCACTCATTCATTCTTTTCCCTTTCTCTTCTCTTTACTCTCTTTCGTTATTTTCGTTTCGTTACCATGGGAGCCACGCTTCTCCCAGATCTCGCTACTGAGATTTTGATTCCAGTTTGTGCTGTCATTGGAATCGCTTTTGCGCTTTTTCAGTGGGTTATTGTTTCTAAGGTTAAGGTCTCTGTTTCGCGAGATGCTTCTTCTGATGCTGCTGGTAAGAATGGTTACAACGATTATCTTATCGAAGAAGAAGAGGGTATTAACGACCATAACGTTGTTCAAAAATGCGCTGAAATCCAAAACGCTATTTCTGAAGGTCTATCTCTCTCTCTCTTTCTGTTCTATCCCTTTTTGCTGTTGTAAAGTTTGTGTTTTTTTTGGATTCTGAGATCTGTACTCGGGCTACTTCTTTTGCCTTTCCCTCTACTTATTTTTTTGAAAAATAGTTTTGAAAAATTACATCTTTGGGTATGTGTGGATTTGAACTTTGTCGGTAGATCTATCCTGTTACTGATTTGTTGTGGATCTGCATGGCTTGATTGTGTTTTTGATTGCAAAAGCTGTTGATTTCGGATTTAGTCTTCAAGTGGTTTCTTATCAGTTTCAATTTTTTTTTTATTTTAAATAAAACTATGCCATGCTTTTTTATTTTGGGTTGGTTTTTCTCATGAAATCCAAGAAATTATTGAGCTAGTTAGGTCGCCTGGAACATGATTTAGACACTGAATAATTTATTATTTACTGAAGATGGCGTGTGTTGTGGAATTTGGACTCGCTTGTCGAATTTTATAGTAAATTAATAATTCGCAATCTAAATTAGTTTGGTTCTGTTTTTGTTCTTTGTCGCTAAATAATGTGTCTTTTTTTAACATTTTCTATATGTAGTCGACTCCGATCTTTTGTTTTGAGCAGTATGTTTGCTGTTTTTTTTACTCTGTTGATGGCTATATTGCAAAACGATGTGTCGTATCCATTGCTTTGTGACCCTTGTCTTCCCATATATTTCCTGTATTTGAATTTGATGCTTTCGGAATTCAGAATAATAACAGATTAGAGATGAGTGCATTTTCAATTTTCTCCCTTCCTGTTATCAGCAATTAATATACAATATTTTTCCCATCATAAATTCAGTAGTTGCTTCTTGAACTTTGACACTTCGGATATTTTCTAAAGAATGGGTCATTTACTCATTGATGTTTGAACATGAACAGGAGCTACCTCTTTCCTTTTCACCGAATACAAGTATGTGGGAATCTTCATGGTATTTTTTGCCATTTTGATTTTCCTTTTTCTTGGTTCTGTGGAAGGATTCAGTACAAGCCATCATCCCTGCACCTATGACCAAACTAAGGTATGCAAGCCAGCTCTTGCAACTGCCCTTTTCAGCACCATATCTTTCGTGCTTGGTGGCGTCACCTCAGTTATTTCCGGTTTCCTTGGAATGAAAATTGCAACTTATGCCAATGCAAGAACCACCCTGGAGGCAAGAAAGGGTGTTGGGAAGGCTTTCATTACGGCATTTAGATCAGGTGCAGTTATGGGATTTCTGCTTGCTGCAAATGGTCTTTTGGTTCTTTTCATTACCATCCACCTGTTCAAGATTTACTATGGTGATGACTGGGGTGGTCTTTTTGAGGCCATCACTGGTTATGGTCTTGGTGGGTCTTCTATGGCTTTGTTTGGAAGAGTTGGTGGAGGTATCTATACCAAGGCTGCTGATGTTGGTGCCGATCTTGTCGGCAAGGTTGAAAGGAATATTCCCGAGGACGACCCAAGGAATCCAGCTGTAAGAAATCACATCCTGAAAACCTATGTAGCACCGACACTCTGACACTTCTATTACTTTCATTTCTCAAATTATTATCGGTGCCTATGTGTCACTGGTGTGTCCGTAATTCGTGTTTGTGCCGGTGCTTCATAGCCTGAAACTAGTTCCCTCATTTGTTTTTGAACATTTTTTAGTTAAAACTTTGCTTATTATGTCTGTGTAAATTTGTGTACTCAGGTGATTGCTGATAATGTTGGTGACAATGTTGGAGACATAGCTGGTATGGGATCTGATCTTTTTGGTTCATATGCCGAGGCATCCTGTGCCGCACTTGTTGTTGCTTCCATCTCTTCTTTTGGTGTGAATCATGAGTACACTGCCATGTTATACCCTCTCATAATCAGTTCTGTGGGTATCCTTGTCTGTTTGTTCACCACCTTATTTGCAACTGACTTTTTCGAGATCAAGGTTGTAAATGAAATTGAGCCAGCACTGAAAAGACAACTCATTATTTCAACAGCACTGATGACTGTTGGGGTTGCAATTGTTAGTTGGGTTGCACTCCCATCTTCCTTCACTATCTTCAATTTTGGTGTGCAGAAAGCTGTTAAGAACTGGTAAGGTTCATATGTTATGCTGTGTTCTAAATTCTAATCGATTAATAAGCTAATTAGTTGAATGGCAAGTTTTAATATCCGAGTACTAAAGATTGATTTTGGTTTGCAGGCAGCTATTCTTGTGTGTTTGCGTTGGTCTATGGGCAGGGCTTATCATTGGATTCGTAACCGAGTACTATACTAGCAATGCATATAGGTAAGCGATTACGGATCACACCTAACATTTCCACCATTGTGCATCTGTTTGATTAGATGTTAACTCGATGCTAATTATTCTGTTTGGCTTTGCAGTCCTGTGCAAGATGTTGCAGACTCATGCAGGACTGGTGCCGCTACCAATGTTATATTTGGTCTTGCCTTGGGATACAAGTCTGTTATCATTCCAATTTTTGCTATTGCAATTAGTATTTTTGTTAGTTTCAGCTTTGCTGCCATGTATGGTGTTGCTGTTGCTGCACTTGGGATGCTGAGCACCATAGCCACTGGATTGGCCATTGATGCATATGGTCCAATCAGTGACAATGCCGGAGGTATCGCTGAGATGGCTGGGATGAGTCACAGAATTCGAGAGAGAACTGATGCTCTAGATGCTGCAGGAAACACAACTGCAGCCATTGGGAAGGTTTGATCCCCTTCTCTTCAAAATCCAAATCTCTAAGAAGTAAGATCAACATTACTTTTTTTGCCTGGCTCCTGATACATTGTTACTCCTGTTCTAGGGATTTGCTATTGGTTCTGCTGCCCTCGTGTCACTTGCCCTCTTTGGCGCCTTTGTGAGCCGAGCTTCAATTACAACAGTTGATGTTCTGACTCCAAAGGTTTTCATTGGTTTGATCGTTGGTGCTATGCTTCCTTACTGGTTTTCTGCCATGACCATGAAGAGTGTGGGAAGTGCTGCTCTTAAGATGGTTGAGGAAGTACGCAGGCAATTCAATACCATTCCCGGCTTGATGGAAGGAACTGCCAAGCCTGACTATGCTACATGTGTTAAGATCTCCACCGACGCATCCATCAAGGAAATGATTCCACCCGGTGCACTCGTCATGCTTACACCCCTTATTGTTGGGATCTTTTTTGGTGTAGAAACACTTTCTGGTGTCCTAGCTGGATCTTTGGTGTCTGGTGTACAGGTAATGTTTGGTACACCTTTATTCATTTAGCCCTACATCCTTAATTTTGTTTGCTTCTAACGTAAGACATTTATTTCCACACGTTTTATTACAGATTGCTATCTCTGCATCCAACACTGGCGGTGCTTGGGATAATGCTAAGAAGTACATTGAGGTAAATATTTTATTGTATAGTCTTTGCTGTATGGTTAGTTGGTGGTTATGTGATGGTTGATGTATCAATGTTATGATGCTGATATTTTATTGATGGTAAATGTTTGGTGTAATAGGCTGGTGCATCTGAGCATGCAAGAAGTCTTGGTCCCAAAGGGTCAGATCCACACAAGGCAGCTGTTATAGGTGACACCATTGGGGACCCTCTTAAAGATACATCTGGACCGTCCCTTAACATCCTCATCAAGCTGATGGCTGTCGAGTCTCTCGTCTTTGCCCCCTTCTTTGCGACCCACGGTGGCCTACTCTTCAAAATCTAAGATTTGATAGAGAAGAGCACTGTCTTCCAATCCCCAGCGTACCATGCCTTTCTCTTTGTTAGTGTAATGTCAAATTCTATTGTTTTTTGAAATCTTATATCCCTCTCTCTCTCTCTCTCTCTCTTTCCCCTTATCCCCCTCCCCTAGCTTTTGAGATACTTAAGTAGCTGGATGAATCTGCAAAGATTAATTTTGGTTGTAAAGAGAGAAGGTTGGTGACGATGACGATCATATTCACAATCTTTTTCGCGTGGTCATGTTTCACTATCCTTTCAGTTGGACAATATTTTCGGCTTCATTGTTTTATTAATTAGTAATTAGATAGTAATTAGATTAGATTAGAACAAGCAATCAGCAGGAAATGTTTGACCTAAAAAAAAGAACAAGCTACCCGCATGGTCATTTTTTAATAATTACGGTGCATGTTTTTTGGTCAAATGTGTGTGCACATTTAAAATTATGTTGTGTAAGCGTGATTTTTTTATTCAATGGAGGCCCAATGGACCAAAACAGCCTGCAAAATGACAGACATCCAGCAATGCGGTCCTAGTCTGGGGACAATGTGATACTACTAGTTGAGACTCAGAGATAAGGGTTCTAATGGATTTTGTCCTATTCAAGAGGGATATTCGTGAGAGCAGCATCTATCGTTACTCGTCGAGACACCAAAACATGATTATCAAAGAACTACAAACCTTCATTGATTACCCTCTCAATGTCAATTTGATGATAGAACTTAAATAGAAACAATCCCTTCTCCGTCTCTCCGTAATTGTTACTCCCATTCATAGTTGCCAAAACACTAGCTAGTCTTTCTTATCACGATTCCAAAGAGTTTCCCACTTTCTCTAACAGTGGTACTTAAAAGCCTTATTTGAAATTATACATCTCAGGTACCCATTAAAGGGTAATTTTTTTGGTACTTGTTAAATAGGTTTTGTACAACTATCATGTTTAAGGATGTCAACCAGGTGGGACGGACACGAGTTGTAGTCTCTCGTTACCTGTTACCCACTCTATTGGATAAAAATGTCCCCTAACGCCATACCCCTGTGGGTTTACATGGGTACGAGTTTTTGTGAGTAGTATATGTTCGTGGGGTACTTGTGGGTACCCACGCGTACTTATAAAATTATTTTAAAAGAATGATATTCTATTACATTATTAAAACATTACAAATAATTTTACACACAAAATAAGCATATTATTTTTGCTATTCATGCAAGAGATTAAAAATAAGTATTAACTATTAAGTATAAAGATTATTAATTAATTAATTAATTTTAGCGGCTAGTACCTCATTACACATCCCCACCCTATTAACAAATGGTATAGTTTATTGTTTTGTAAACCCATTTTTTTCATTTATTGCTTTGTAAATCCAATTTTTTCACCCTTAAAGCTCTTTTTTTTCACCCATCAATATCAATATATATATAAATATCTAAAGGAAGCTTTTTTAGAGCCTCCACAAAGCTCCACATCATTTTTATTTAAAATAATATATATTTATAATTTAAATAGAAGACTTTAATTGTAGCTCTTAATTAGATATAGTTAAAAGTTAAAACACATAATTACACACTAACTTATTAAATGATGATTTAGTGGAATATTAAGTTTGGATGGAAGCTCCACAATGCTTCTTATTAATTATATTATTATTATTAATATATATATCATTCATCAAAATTAATATTTAAAGAACCTTTTTTGGAGGCTCTAGGATGCTCCTCCATATTTTCACTTAATTTTTTAAATTAATCTCAATAATCTACTTTTATTAAAAGATCTCCATTCAACATTTATGACATCCAAATAGTGGTGTTAAATATTACTTAAATAACAATTATTTAATATCATTATATTATTATAAATTGTTTTCCTTTGAACGAAAATGTATGCTTAATAGAAAAATTAAGAATAAGTTATATATATATATATATATATATATATATATATTATTTGTAAATATTTGATAAAGAAAACTTTAATTTTAGTTATTGATGTATAATTATTTATTTGTAAATTTTTTTTGACACAATTTATTTGTAAATATTATACTTTTTTAGTAACCAATAAAAGTATAATTAAATATTAAAGATCTTTTTACGTTTTTATTGATTATTAAGTCGTCCTCTAGAGTGCTCTTCAATTTCCTAATTATTAAGAAGCTTAAAAGTTGCCTCTAGAATCAATTGGTTTTTATAATGTGTGTCACTGAGATTTTAATTACTGATCTATGAAAAAAAAATTAAAATTTATGTAGTTGGAGCTTTTGAAATTCACCTTAATTATCAAATGATAACTCACATAAAGAAGTTAAAATGCCACTCTATGATTGAATTATTTTTTGCTTCTACAATTGAAATTAATTGACGTGTTGCATGAAAAAGGATCGAAAAACTGAACCTTCAGAGTTTTTTAATCAAAAAAATAGCCTCTACAGTTTCGGTAAAAATTATCACAATAACTCACTATTAAAGTTTTGAAACTTTTCAATTCTCTTATAAATAATATTAAATAATAATAAAAGTATAACCCAATGTCATTGCATTGCAGTATACTCCTATACTATACTATACTAGCTACCTATATAAACACCTCTCTCATAGGATTGGTACTCACCAATATATAGAAGCCTCATTATATTTTTATAATGAGAATGAACATAATGTGTATATTCTGCAAAAATGTTTGGTACTACAAAATATGTATAAAAGATATTGTAAACTCTTTGAGGATACAAGAACATCATTTTTTCTTTCGTATTTGTCATGTGTGGCCTTGATCACCACTTTCCACATCAATTTCTGTTGCATTTGAAAGAATACATATGTTTCCCGGTGTAAGTTGCATACTAATTTTTTATACAAATATTGATTGGTAAGTTCTTAACACTTTTAATGATGGATTTAACCGTAAAGATTAGATCTTTGATTTTTTTTTTTTAGATAATCAAAGATTTCATTCAATGAGCACTAGGGGTGTTCAAACCCAAACAACAAGATGAGTTACATATTGTTTAGGCAATCTAGAGGATTAATCCACCACGTGGAAATTGACAAACTTGAACTAGACCCCATCTATACACAATCTAGCTCCAAGCTAAGCTCTTAATGCGGATCACTACGGATTCAATAGAAGACTCATCATTTCTAAAGACAAGCTCGTTGCGAACCCAGCCAAATAACCAACAAGTCGTGACCCAAATCAAGTATTTTATTTTTCTCGACCTCCTCCCTTTGCATAATTTTCCAAATCCACGCATGTGATCAAGAATAGATGTTGCTTCTAAACGTTGAACCCCCAACCAATCGTAAACACAAACCAAATGTCGTGAGCGAAGCTGCAACTCAAGAACAAATGACAAAAGCCTTTGCGATGATCCAAGCAAAACAGACAACCAGCTGCTGTTTCAGTTTGTATAACATGACGGCGGAAAAGATCTCTGGTGGGCAAAGAATCACGAAGTAAACGCCAACCGAAGATACTGATTTTGGACGAAGTGATTGTTTTCCAAAGCTTCACAAGAATGCACTTCAAATTGCTTCCATCTGCTTCGGATTAAATTTTTGATGATTTTAATAGTTTTTCTAAGACACACATATTTTGCATTTTCCATGTTGAGCTTCCATGGTATCATCGTTCATATAGTTTTTTCTAAAACACGCATATATTGGCACTTGATATGCTTGATGTAATTTTTGATTTAACTGTTTGTGTATGTGCAATCCCAATAAAAGTTCCCAACAATTTTGTGAAACTAATGTAGTTTTTTATATGATATCATGTTCTCAATTTCATTTAATGAATTCTACCATTTACAAAGGTGTCTAGGTTGCTGTAAAGCGCTAGGAATTCTAACCTTTGTGAATTGGAGACTCGCTTAAAGTAGCCATAATGAATAGTAACAAGACGATTTGGAGATTAGAGCCATTGCATGTAGTAGCTTGAAGTTTCATTAGTAATTGGGGGATATAGAGATTGGATATTCAATCAAAGGAAAGCAGTATGATGAATTCGTTAATAAAAAGGTATCCCATTTGTAAATGTTATGTTGTTTAAAAGACATTTGTATTGGACGCAAGAAAAACGCGATAGAAAATAAGTGAAAATCTTAAGATTTAATTTTGAGGTTGTCACTCATGTGATGTGGTTATCGTAATCGTAACATATATTAAAAGGATATTGATGTAACTAATTAGTTTATAAATAGTTTGTTGATTCTCTTCCTATCTTTTAATTTATTTGACCTAGCTGAATGAAGTTTGTTCTTTTGGGTTAAGTTAATATTGAACTTAGACTAAATTGCTGTTTTGACCCTTTATCTTTGGTGTTGCTGTCACTTTGGCCCTTTATCTTTTTTTTTTCTCGTTTTAGCCCCTCATGTTTTTTTGTGTGTCATTTTGGTCCCTGCCGTTAGTTTTTTCTAACGGACGCCACGCTGGCAGTTAACTGCTGACGTGGCATCCTAATTGCCAAATCTGATGTGACATGACCAATGAGGGACCAAATTGAAACAAATTAAAAACATAGGGGACCAAATTGACACAAACACAAAACATAATCAATCACTATTCATCTTCTTCCTCCATATTCATGTCTTCTTCTCCGGCGAGCCACCACCACCAGAAGCGGCGGAGATGACCTCCGGCACGGTGGTCGCCGGTGGAAGGTACTCCAATGACAAAAAAAAATTAGGGCTTTTTGAGAGGATGACGCGACGATTCTGAATATCAAACTCGTTTTTTGATTGAAGGTCCATGGAAACACAGATCTGTCAAAAACGAAAAGGAACGAATTGCAACAAAGGAACGAAGGAACGAAGGAACGAAAATGAACGAATTGGTGGAGAGATTGCAACAAAGGAACGAAAACGAAAAAGAGCGAATTGCAACAAAGGAACGAAAACGAAAAGGAACGAATTGCAACACAGATCTAAAACTTATTCTTCCAGATCTGTTTCTTTGATGGAGAGATGCGCAGAGAGAAGGAGAGGAAAGGAAGGAAAAATGTGAGAGGGAGAGTGAGAGAGATGCGATGGTGATGGTGAGATGGTGGTCGTTTGGGGTTTTGGGGGTGGTCGTCGTTTGGTAGGAGGGTGTTGACGGTGGTGCTAGTGAAGAAGAAGAAAGTGCTGTTTTTTTTATTTTGATGTTTTTAAGTTTTTGTGTCAGTTTGGACCCCTATGTTTTTAATTTGTTTCAATTTGGTCCCTCAAAGACACGTCAGATTGGACAATTTAGACGCCACGTCAGCAGTTAACTGCCAGCGTGGCGTCTGTTAGAAAAATCTAACGACAGGGGCCAAAATGACACACAAAAAAAAACATGAGTCTAAAACGAGAAAATAAAAAGATAAAGGGCCAAAGTGATAGGAACCCCAAAAATAATGGGGCAAAACAGCAATTTAGCCTTGAACTTATTATTTTACTATGGATTAAAAGGTTAGAGTGTCTCCTATTTGCTTTATATAAACAACAAAGATATAAAGATAATATCTCGAGAAATTTCATTTTATTCCTTCTTTTCATACAATATTATGGTTATTTGGATAGAATAAGAGAGGGTGCGGAAGTTTCTTTAATAGTATATATATATATAATATTTGAATAAAAATATAGATAAATAATATACAGAACACAATTTAGTTTTTTCTTTTCTCAATTCATTTATCATTACACATTAAGTTTTTTAAAACTTTGTTTATTCAGTCGATTCATGCATCATTGCACAATAAAATAAGATTTTATTTAATTAATAAAATAACAATTCCATGTAAAATATAAATAAATATTAGTATACATAAATGAGGAGCAATAAAATTAAATATATAATTAACCATTATTATAGATAAAAATAATGAGAAGCATATTTTTTTATTATGAAGATTGGAAATTTTGTTATAATTATATTTATGCTTATATTAAATGATTAACAATTTCATTTAATTAATAAAATAAAAATTTCATGTAAGATATAGATAAATATTAGTATACATAAATGAGGAGCCTTAAAATTAAATATATAATTAAACATTATTATAGATAAAAACAACGAGAAGCATCCTAAAGGCTCCATTCATGTAAACTATAAATACATAATAGTATACATAAGTGAGGAGAATAAATATATATAATAAAATATAAGTATAGATAAAAATAATAAATATAGGTAGAAAAAATGAGGAGGAACGTAATTATAAAATATTAATACGAAAATGGTGAATAATTTAAATTCCTTAAATTTCTGTTTGTTCTACTAATATTATTACAATATTTACGGTCCTTATGATGTTTATTAACATCACATAATGCTAAACTAAATTATAATAAATTGAATTTTCATTTTCTCAATGTATGTTTGAAAACTAATATATTAATAAATTGTATGCAATTTGTTATTCTTTTCTTTTTAATTAAACGTTTTTAAATTATACTATTAACATTTTTCTAAAAAAATATCCTCTAGTTTTTCTCTAATGGATGATTAGGATTTTATTGGATTCTCGTGTCACATGAGAGAATCTATTGGTCGAAAATGGAACATCTTACGTACCCGTTATAGGGTACTCCCTCCGTTTTCGAATATAAGCAAAAACATCTACAAAGTCAATTTACTAAATATAAACAAGTCAAAGCAGTGTTATCAGACCCGGACCGGCCATCGACCCGGTCAAGGCACCGGGTCACTAGACCCGAGGTCGGACCGCGGGTCTCTAGTCGGACCGGCATGACCCGGTCTATATTAAATAAATTCAAAAAATTATAATATATACTAAGAAAGTATACATTTATTAATATAGAAATTTTATTATAATTTTATTTATAATTATACATTTACTAACATGTTTATGAGTGTTGAACTTGAATCAATTTGTCAAAAAAATGTGTGTTTAATCAAAACTATTAATGAAAGAATGTGCAAAAAAAATTAACATATCCGGAATTGATTATATTTAATGAATGCGGGACAGTATCAACAAATAATAGATAGCTTAGTGGTTAAAAAGTTGAAATATTGAATACTAGGGAGGGGGTTCGAACCCCACCCAAGCCTTTTTTGTGAAAACATGCAAAATTTATAATTGGTTCATCTTTAAAAAAAAAAAAAAAAAGAAAGAGGACCAACCGGTCCGACCCGGTTTTTCACCGGTCCGACCCGGTTTTTTCACCGGTTTTTTCACCGGTCCGATGACGTCATCACCGGGCCAACTGCAGATCCGGTCCTGCACGCTGCCCGGCCCGGGAAGACCACCGGGTCCCGGTCCGACCGGCCGGTCCGGACCGGTTCTGATAACTCTGAGTCAAAGTCTTTTTTTAGTTAATGTACCAAACTTACCCCTATTAATTACTCATTATTCTCTTTTCACGATGTAAATAACTTTGGTTTCTCAACTTTTTCTTCCATTTTGACGGTGTTCAAAAAGAGTTAATAGGAGTAATTTAGGAATCATACTTCTTTTTTTAACTTTTCTTAAAGGGCGTGCGTAACCATCTTTTGCTTATAATCGAAATGAAGGGAGTAGTTTTTTTGGGTACTTGTTGGAAATAGGTGCAAGTAGAGGCCATTTTGTATTTGTGAATTATAATTTGACATGAAGTTATAAGTGATGATACCAATTTAGTAGAATTTTTAATTTGAAGAGATTCGATGCTCATTGGATACTCAAATAAAAAAAACACCAAAAACAAGAATACTCAAATGAAATAAACAAAAAATGAGTGATTTTTTATTATTAATATACAAGTAGACAATAGTCCGATAAAAAAAGTTGAGAGTAGATTCCAGGGCTAGACTTCTTACAACTCTCTCTACTCACCGCACATACCCTTTACGAGTTTGGTACTATAGTACCGAACCAATGTCAGATCCAGAAAAAAACGCAGAAATGAGAAACTAAAGAGAGGGAAATAAATGCATACATTGTACAATGGAATGAGAGTGAGACCCGAAGAGAGTGAGTGAGAGAGGAGAGATGCGAATGGGAGAGAGATAGTGAGAGAGTGGATACAGTGGTTTGGTTTGAGGGTGGAAGGGGGGTGTGAAGTATGTGAGAGAGGGAGAGTGTGAGAATAAGAGGTTTTAGGTTAGGGTATTTTTGGGATATTCGGCGTACGTGAGTAGGGGAGTTGTAAGAAGTGTAGCACTAGATTCCACTTAGAGCTTCCAAGACGATGGTTTTTATACTTTTTTTTCCTTATTAAGGAGAGTTTGCTATACGGATTACCATTGTGGAGAAAATAAAAGCGATCATTAATAAGGAGTAATCCTTCTACTAGGACTCTCTTCGCGGCCCCCACTATTAAAAATCAATTTTACCTATTATTTTCTTTCTCTCTCCGGATCGCGCATGACACAATATTTTATTTTTTCTCTCTCTTCACCATTTATTAAATTTTTGGAGTGGTGAGTTGAAGAGATTAAGTGCTTATAAAGAACTAATATTAAAAAATTATACATAAGTGATGTGTACACGTAGTTCCAAATATAAAAAAAAGAGAAGTACTCATCATGCTCTTGATTGGCTAGTAGTGTACACCGTCAGTTTCAATTTTCTTTGCGGCGACTACCACTACCAACCACGAAAACATTTCCCAACATTTTTATTTTTGGTTCTCTCACCAGCACACTTGTTTTTTTTCCACAACTCGCAGCGCCGCTGTCAACATGCTCGGCGTTTCAACCTTCCAATCCCCACCGTTGAAAACGTCGTCGCAGCATTCAACTTACACGCGTCTAAACCCCCTTTCTCCCTTCTCCTTCACATTCTCCGTTCACCGCTCCAGAAATCTCCCTACCTCCACTTCCACTAAACCCCTCACAATTCGCGCCATCGACGCAGCTCAACCCTTCGACTATGAATCCAAAGTAGCCATTCAATTCCACAACTCCCAAAAGCTCAAGATCGCCATCATCGGCTTCGGTAACTTCGGTCAGTTCCTCGCCAACACCGTCGTCCGTCAAGGCCACACCGTCTTAGCCCATTCCCGCTCCGACCACTCCACCACTGCTCAAAATCTCGGCGTCAGATTCTTCCCTAATGCCGACGATCTCTGTGAAGAACACCCCGAAGTCATTCTCCTCTGCACTTCTATAATCTCTACTCAACAGGTACTCCTCTCTCTCCCTTTTCAGCGCCTTAAGCGTAATACATTGTTCGTCGACGTACTTTCCGTTAAAGAATTCCCCAAAAACCTTCTTCTCGAAGTGTTACCCAGTGATTTCGATATTCTATGCTCTCACCCTATGTTTGGACCCGAGAGTGGGTCCCGCGGGTGGAATGGGCTTCCGTTTGTTTACGAGAAGGTTAGAATTGGAAATGAAGAGAATAGGGTTTTGAGGTGTGAGAAGTTTCTTGATGTGTTTGAAAGAGAAGGGTGTAGAATGGTGGAGATGAGTTGTGCTGATCATGATAGGTATGCAGCTGGTTCACAGTTTATAACTCATACTGTTGGTAGGGTTTTGAATATGTTGATGTTGGAGTCAACTCCTATTAATACTAAAGGGTATGAGTCTTTGTTGAATTTGGTTGATAACACTGCTGGAGATAGCTTTGATCTCTTCTACGGTCTATTTATGTTTAATAAGAATTCTTTGGAGATGTTGGAGAGGCTGGATTTTGCTTTTGAGGATTTGCGGAAACAGCTCATTGCCCGTTTACATGATGTTGTAAGGGGTCAGTTGTTTGAGAATGCCGGAAAGATGCAAAATTTACAGGATAATAACAGCTATGCAGTTCCGGTGCTTGCCCAAAAAGGATCTGCAATTGTACTATCCTCCAAAAATCAAAGGTTTACTTTTTTTTTTCTTTTAAATCTTGCTATGATTTCAATTATATTTAGTACATTTATGTTTATGTGTATTCTGTTAGGGGAGTAGGATTGTATGTTACCAGTAACTTAACTTTGTTGCTCTGATTTCTGCTGTTTTCTCATTTGAATTGACTTGTTTTTCATGTGATGAAACAAGGCTGAAGACTGATTGCAATTCAATGACTGCTGTTTTTTGCTTTCCATTTCTTTGGGGTTGGTCTTTAAACTTGGTCTAATCTGTTGTTGTATTCTGTATTTTGCCATCTTCAGATACCCTGATGCTAAACTACATAAATACAAGTCAAACGACTCCGGCCAGCCTGATGACAACTCAAAGCTCAAGATTGCAATAGTTGGATTTGGCAATTTCGGTCAGTTCCTTGCAAAAACTATTGTGCGTCATGGGCATAAGGTGTTGGCATACTCTAGATCAGACTACTCTCATGTGGCCCAGGAATTGGGAATTTCTTACTTCGATGATGCAGACGATCTCTGTGAACAGCATCCGGAAGTGATCTTACTTTGCACCTCAATCCTTTCCACAGAGAAAGTTCTCAAGTCATTGCCTGTGCAGAGGTTGAAGAGAAGTACTTTGTTTGTTGACGTTCTTTCTGTCAAAGAATTTCCTAGAAACTTGTTTCTTCAACATTTACCGCCTTATTTTGATGTTCTCTGCACTCACCCTATGTTTGGGCCAGAGAGTGGGAAAAATGGGTGGACGGGTCTTCCTTTTCTATTTGATAAAGTCAGAATAGGAAGAGATGAATCAAGAATATCACGGTGTGATCGGTTTCTTGACATTTTCTCCAAAGAAGGCTGCCGAATGGTTGAAATGTCTTGTGCTGAACATGATTGGCATGCAGCTGGATCACAGTTTATCACGCATACCATAGGAAGATTGTTAGAAAAATTGAAATTGGAGGCAACACCAATAGACACAAAGGGTTATGAGACTTTGTTGAGTTTGGTGGAGAATACTGCTGGGGATAGTTTTGAACTGTACTATGGCTTGTTCTTGTATAACATAAATGCCATGGAGCAACTACAAAGATTTAATCTGGCTTTTGAGTCATTGAAGCAGCAGCTTTTTGACCGTTTGCATGGTATCCTTCGAAAGCGAGCATTTGAAAATGAAGAAAAGGTCCATGATTTGCCGGCGAGGTCTATGTTGCCTGAGATATCTGAAGACAGTAATGTAGTATCATCTTTTTCAAATACCGTGGACACTAAATGAAATTGATTTCTATCTTATTGCTAATTGTTGCAGGCCCTTATTATTCGATTTGTATGTTTTGTATAAATTTATTATTTCTGAAATTTACATCCAATCTTCTGTAAATTTTTGATTGATATGAAAATAAAAATTCTGAAAAATACACATTTTTTGTTGTTGACAAACTTGGATACACATTTAATTCTCCGATATCTTAACTTCCTAAAATTCAAACGTTCACATTCTATGTCCCATTGGCCTTTATGCCATTGAGATAGACTTGAGAATTCTTAAACTGAAGAGAGATTTTCAGTGAGTGCTCATAAGTGGACTAGTCTCAATGTTATCAATGGCGGAGGGCCAAAATTCCGCCATATAATCACCCCAGTTGGTGCCGCGTATGACGGGCCTCCCTTCACAAATTGCCTATGGCGGTTGACAGAGAGTCTACCAAAAAATCTGCCATGTCATTCTGCCATGGCAGCCATTTAAAAATCCCGGCTTGTCCTAATTGTCTGAACTTTTAATTAGAAAATAATAAATTATAAATGAAGGTAATTTCTGTTTCTATGCCATTCTTCTTAGGTTATCTGTTGAATTTAAACATGTTGCCTTTGCTAGTCAGTTCAAAGCCTCCATTCTTCACTTCTTTTGAGCCTCATGATTTGATTGGTCACTTTTCACTTCTGACTTCTGTTGTCCACAGCAGCCCAGGGTAACATGATACAATCATGGAAAACTTCTCTAAAAGAATTGAATGGCTCTTTGAAGGTATGGTGAGAGTTTATGACTCTTTCTGAGCTTATTCCTTTGTGTCTTTTTGGGAAAGGGGTGTGGGGGAGATAACACTACTGTTCTGCTATGGCTGGGAGACTGATATTCTCATATTCTATTTATTGATAACTATTTGCTACTGCTATTTATTATAGATTATAGATTACATCCTTGTTTCTTAGCCCTACAATTTAGAATTTATCTCTTATAGAGATTCAAATTGTAATTGGATTTAAATATACATTTCATTTAGCATGATCTTACCCTAATATCTCATTTAGCTTCAAAAATAGCAGGAATGCTTTATGGCTGGCTATGTGTCATTGTCTGTGTATTAAGACTTACATAGTCGGTTAGATCCCTTCTTTGAAAGAATATATGCAATGGAACTCTGTTTTGTCTTTTTCTAAAAATATGGATGTTCTATGGAATTGGAAGGCCTTTTTCCAAAGTCTTGCTATATATGCTCATTTCTGTGGTAGCTGGGGTCACTATTGCTGTATCATGGCTTCCCACATTTTCTTGGGTCAAATTTGGTTAGCAGAGCTGTGATCCCTCTAAGGAGCAACCGCACAAAAGGTGGGTCAATGTGGGGTGTCATTATCGGCTGGGGCAATTGGAGAACACATTGTTAGATTATTTTATCCAGGATTATTTCCTCATTGTACCTGATTGGTAACACGGTTTTGATCCAGCGGTATACAAGACAAAATTTTGAGATCTTAGTGCTGGAGGCGTGGATTAGATAGATATTTATTTTTTGACCAAAAAAAAGATAGATATTGATTTTTGATTTATTTTTGAGTGAGATTCCAGCTTGTACATGTTTCTAGCTTTTGTTTTTTGACTTGAACGAGGCTACTAAGCATGTGATTCTGATCTATAATATAGTATGGACGACAAGTTGGTATTACGAGGGTCATCCTCCCCCCTGTGAATTTGGAAATGCCCACTAGTGTGTAAATATTCAATTTGTTAGGTGAGAGAGATGAAGTTCTACTCTCAAAAAAGAGAGATGAAGTTCGGAGAGAGAGAGAGAGATGAAGATCAGATGGCAAGAGAAACCCTAATTTAAAATTCATGTCACCATTTTTAAATTTAAAAGGAATGATTTGGCAAAACCGAATGACAATTTCGTTAGACAATTTAGCAAACTACTAACAGAGACTTGACAGAATGACTAATATAAAAAAAATGCAGGGACTTTTTTAATAAAAAAAATTTAGAGGGACTAAAATCAAAACACTCCATATTTTTTATTAGATGATTCTTTCTTTCTCCGGTGGGACATTTCTACAAGAAAAACCCAAACTCGTAATATGTTTTTTGGTTACAACCACTAGAGAAAACCGAGGTTTCTCTGAGAATACACCTTTTGCAAAGCACTCCTAATACCAAGAGGACAATGGTGAAGCACAAAAGGAGACTCCTTGACAAACACACATTTTTGGAAGAAAATCCGCACACCTATTTCCTACCATGTAATTGTTTTTTTTTTAAAAATGGTGCGAGCTTTTCATAGTGGTTCACTATAGTTTTTGGTATGGTTTAGGCTTATTAGTTTTTTTCACACCCCTACTGGTAAGAGGAAGCATTCTCTACACTATTTGAGAGCGAAAAAAATACTAATGGTTAATTTGTCATTGTGCTAGTCTGATTAACTTGTTAGACTATTAATTTTCCTTAGAATTTAAGAGACAATGAAAAGCTACTACAAGAGAAGTAGTGCTAGAGCTTGCATAAAATTTAAGAGAGAATGCCTTTCAGTTACCTTTTACTTAGTGAAGTACGTCGAAAGCCGACAATTCTCATTTTATAATTGTTCGACGTGTGCAAATATTTACATTTGATTACATTTTCTCATAACAATATGATTGCTCTTAATTAAAATGGTTATTCCGTTAATGCGTATTAAAAAAGAAAAATATTCTATTGTGCTAATATAGAAATTAAAAAATGATAATGAAATAATAGACAAAAATAATCGAGAATTATTCAAGAATAACTTTAATCACTTTTGTTCTATTTTAATTTTCAGTTTTTTTATTTACTTTTGTTCTATTAATTAACATCAATCATATTTGTTACAAGAAAATTTTATACGAAATGTAAGAATTCACACACATCGAACAATTATAAAATGAGAAAGCTCAATTTTTGACGTACTTCACTGGTAAAAGGTAACCGAAAGACGTTGCCGTATTATGGACCGTTCTTCACTTTTAATTTCGTACCATCCATCAATCTTCTATAATTAACTTTGAAAAGACAAAGAACGTAAACAGACATTTTGAAAAAAAATAAAAGACGTAAATGAACATTTGAAAAAAGATAAAGAACAAAAATGAAAAAACATGAAACATAATTAACAATCACTTACTAAAAAGGCTATTTTAATTAACTGCGAAAAGATAAAGGGTGTAAACGAATATGTTAAAAAAGATAAAAGACGTAAATGAATATTTTAAAAAAACACGTTCGTCGGTCGTGTTTTCCATCAAGGTATTCCCCCAAAACCTTCTCAAAAGTGTTGCCCACCGATTTCGATTATTTTTAGTATATTATTGTTATGTGTATTCTGTTTTTTAACTGTTGTGTGTGGGTATGATAGGGGGAGTGGGATTGTAATATTTTATGCTTAAGTCCTTAAGATTGCTTTAGACTATACTATCCACCTACTTATTCTGGCTTTGTCTTAGAAGTAAAAGAATTGAAGGAATTGAGATAAACTGAAAAACATTCTTTCATTAAGTGAAAAAAATATGTGCATGATTAAGATATATACAAGAGGAATGATCTAAGATCTATAGCAGAATCAAGTAGCTAACTAACTAAATCAACAAACTCTAAAACTAATTAAAACCACTTCTAACAGAAAGAAGGTAAAGCCTAAACCTATTAACCAAAGCCATAGGTTAAACTAAACTGAGCTTATTTACTATAGTTAAGGAAAAGGGCAAAATAGTAAAGGTGAATTGAGATATTCCTTTAATACTCTCCCTCAAGTTGGAGAGTACAGGTTATGGAGACCCAACTTGGATAGTAGATACTGAAACTGAGGTCTGGGGAGAGCTTTTATTAAGGGGTCTGCTAGCTGTTCTGAAGATGGAACATAGACCAGCTGGATGAAGTTGGAATGGACATGTTCTCGCACAAATGACAGTCAATGTCAATGTGCTTGGATCTGTCATTACAACTAGTGTTGGTAGCCAACTGGATAGCTGATTTGCTATCACAGTATACCATAGCAGAGTTGAGTTGAACATCAAATGATCTGAGCAGTTGTCTGATCCATAACAGTTCTGATGTTAGAGTTGCAAGAGCCATGTATTCAGCTTCTGCTGAAGACCTTGCACCTGTGTTCTATTTCTTTGATTTCCAAGTAACCAGAGCTGATCCAATGTAGACACAAAATCCAGTAGTTGACCTCCTAGAAGTGGTGCAACTACCCCATTCAGCATCACATAATGCATTAACCTTTAAGGAAGAAGAAGCAGGGAAGACAAGACCCTGCCCAGGCTGATTTTTTGAGGTACTGGAGGATGTGATGAACAGCCTGCAGGTGAGGGGTTTTGGGGCTTGTTCATGAATTAACTTAGCCGGTTCACAGGATAAGCTATATCAGGTCTTGATATGGTAAGGTAAATGAGGCGTCCAAGAAGTCTTCTATATTGAGTGGGGTCACTGAGAGGATCACCATCAAGGTCATTGAGGCTTATGTTGGAGTCCATGGGAGTGGGGAGGGGTTTTGCACCAAGGAAACCGGTATCATGCAGCAGCTGAAGAGAATATTTCCTTTGGCACAGAGAGATGTCTTGAGAAGGAGTGAGCAATCTCTAGGCCAAGGAAATAATGTAAGTCACCAATAACCTTCAGCTTAAAAGTTTTTCCAGAAACTGTCTTGTTTGCTGAATAAGAGTGGATTTTGGCCCAGCAATCAAGATATCATCCACGTACACAAGAAAAACTATTAAAGTGGAGCCATCTCCTTTAGTGAACAGAGAACTATCAGCAGAACTCTGTTGGAAACCATGGAGCAAGACAGTGGAGGAGAATTTGGAGTACCACTGCCTTGATGCTTGCCTTAAGCCGTAGAGAGACTTGTTGAGCTTGCAAACAAGGTTCTCGATCCCCCTTGATGTGATACCCTAGAGGGAGCTGCATAAAGACCTCTTCATCCAATTCCCCATTGAGGAACACATTGTTGATGTCCAGTTGCAAGAGAGACCACTTTTTCTGCGCAGCAATGGCTAACAATATTCAGACAGAAGTAAGCTTAGCTACAGGGGGAAATGTTTCAGTGAAATCTATCACCGCTTGTTGGGTGTAGCCTTTTGCTACCAACCGAGCCTTGTACTTGTCAAGACTGCCATCTGCTTTGTATTTGACTTTATAAAGCCACCTGTAATCAATAGGGTGTTTGCCAGGAGGAAGTGATTGCACTGACCAAGTGTCATTTGCTTCAAATGCAGTGATTTCTTCAGCCATGGCTTTGCACCATTCAGGGATTTTTACAGCTTGGTGAAAGAATTCTGGTTCAAAAATTGCAGAAACACTCATGACATAGTTGTGATAGAAAGGAGACAACTTGGAATAGGCAAGGGTCTGTTGTATTGGATATGTAAGGCTGCAATCATAATCTTGGAGCTAAATAGGAGGATTATGTGGTCTAGAAGACCTGCGAAGAAGGTTGGTGGCTAGAGCTGCAGTAGGAGAAGTAGTGTCCTCACTGGCAGCAGGTTCTTGTGTGGTAGTGGATAGGACAGGATCATGGGTGGGATTTGAAGGTGAAGCAGTGGCAGTGGTGGCATCTGCAGGATCATTTGAGAGATTGAGCTCATTTGAAGACTCATGTGTTGTGTTTGGGTGAGTAGGGGAATCCAAATTTGAGGGTAGATTAAAGACATTTGGAAGGACAGTGTTGTTTGGGTCATGGTGATAAATGTCAAGGTGACTATGCAGTTTGAAGGGGAAAATGGACTGATGGAAGAGGACATCTCTAGATATGAGAAACTTTTTGTGAAGTAAGTCAAACAGTTTGTAGCCTTTGGAGCCTTGAGGGTACCCTAAGAATATGCAAGGGATGGCTCTTGGGGTGAATTTGGTTCCGTGGGCAACAATGGTGGAGGCATAACAGAGGCATCCAAAGACCTTAATGAGGGAGTAATCAGGTTGTTTGGTGTAAAGGATTTCAAATGGGGACTGCTCATCAAGATTAGGGGAGGGTGTTCTATTGATAAGGTATACAGCAGCTGAGACACACTCACCCCAGTAGGTTAAGGGGACAGTAGCCTGAAACATCAATGATCTGGCCACATTCAACAGATGCTGGTGTTTTCTTTCAACCACTCTGTTGGGGTCTATGGGGGCAAGAGAATTGGTGTTTAGTACCATGTTTCTGCAAAAAATCTATCAGAAGAAACTCCTTTGCATTGTCAGTACAGATACATTTAATAGTTTTTCCAAATTGTGTGTGTGCATATGCAAAGAAAGATTTGACTAAATGTGGTGCATCAGATTTATTTTTCATCAAGTGAATCCAAGTGAACCTAGAGTGATCATCTACTATGGTAAGGAAATATTGGAAACCATCATGAGTGAGTTGTGAAAAAGGACCCCATGTGTCACAGTGTATCATGTTAAAGGTTGCATTAGAAACATTATGGTGAGAAATAAATGGCAGCCTCTTTTGCTTAGCTAAGGGGCAAACAGTGCAAAGATCAGAACAAGATTTAGCATTCAAATGAAATGAAATGGAATTTTATTGCTCAAAATTTTTTAACACACAGTCAGAAAGATGTCCCATACAGGGTATGCCACAATTTGGCCAAATCTAAGGTGTTACTAACAGCATTACAAGAGGAGGTTACATTGGAAATTGAAAACAAAGAAGCATGTGAATCTAAGTTGTCACTATTTGCATTAACAGGAGGATATTACAGTTGATTTGGGACGTAAAGAAGCATGTGAATCTAACACTTTGTTACTAACAGTAGAAACACAGTTGGTGAATGGAAATAGACCCTGAATGAGATCACATCTTCCAATCACCCTCTGCAGTGCTTTGTCTTGTATAACACAGCCATTATCAATAAAATGAACATCATACTTTTGTGAATATAAAAGTGCACCAACTGAGATCAAATTGACAGTGAATGCAGGGATATAAAGAACATTTGTAAGAATGAAATTAGGACCTAGTTGAATACTACCTACAGCAGCAACTTTAATCCCTTTGTTTATTAGGTAATGTGACATAAGTGTTTGGCAAAGTAGTGTGATCAAGAAATAGTGCAAGATTATTGCAAATGTGAGCAGAGGCTCCAGAATCAACAAGCCATAAAGATCTAGCAGATTTAGGTAAACTAGCAAGAACGGAAAGACTTATACGTATGCACAATTTACCTGTTGTGTCACCATCTGTGGCAGCAAAATTAGCTAGTTGTGTTTGAATGTAGGCCAACATTTGTTGATATTGCTCAGTAGAGGGTGCTCCAGTGGGTGATTCTTCTGTGACATTCCCTGCAGAGGCCTTGAATTTCTTGTGACCGGGTGGGAATCCATGTAGCTTGAAACATTTGTCCCTGATGTGACCAAGGAGCCCACAATGAGCACATAAAGGGCGATCTTTCCTGGATGAGGGTTTGGAATTGGATTGTACAGCACATGCGAGTTGTGGGGAGCTAGTGACACCAAGATTTCCCACTCCTCGCTGGGTTTCTTCTTGCAAAACGAGAGCAAAGACTTGGGTGATAGAGGGCAAAGGACTCATTACCAAAATATGGCCACAAAGGCTGCTGTAGCTTTCATTGAGCCCTATGAGGAAGGCGTAGACATATTCGGAGTTGATTTGATCCACCAAGGGTTGAATGCCGCCGCAATTGCAGTGGTGACTGGGAACACATTGGCTGAGTTCCTCCCACAAAGCTTTGATCTTGTTGTAGTAGGCATTGACGGAGGATGAGCCTTGATTACAACCAACGAAGTCACGACGGAGTTGAAAAACGCAAGGACCATTTTGCTGTTGAAAACGTGTCTCAAGATCGAGCCAAAGAACGCGTGCGGTGGACGAATATACAATACTCACCGCAAGCTCTTTGCACACGGAGTTCAGAATCCACGAAGCAACAATATTGTTACATCGCAACCACATCTGGATATTGAGGATCGTTTTCAAGTGGAGCAACGATCGAACCATCGAATGAAGCCATATTTGTTCTTTGAGCTAAGAGCCCAAACCATGACTCGTTTCCAAGAGTTGTAGTTTTCTCCATTTTCAGCCAAAAGGTGAGTAGTGAGGATTTGACCTGGATTGTCAGAGTGACGAAGAAAGAACGAGTTGTGGTGATCAACAATCAGCGCCATCGTCGTGAATTGCGAACCGGAGAGAGGAATTCGAAGAACGACGATGAAAGAGGGAACACGAACGGGAAGAATCGAAGATCGAAGATGAAGACCGAAGCTGAAGAAGAGGGGGCGGAAACCCTAAATTTCTTCTGATACCATCTTAGAAGTAAAAGAATTGAAAGAATTGAGATAAACTGAAAAACATTCTTTCATTAATTGAAAAAGAATCTTTGCATGGTGGTAAGATATATACAAGAGGAATGATCTAAGATCTGTAACAGAATCAAGTAGCTAACTAACTAAATCAATAAACTCTAAAACTAATTAAAACCACTTCTAACAAAAGGAAGGTAAAGCCAAACCTATTAACCAAAGCCATAGGTTAAACTAAACTGAGCTTATTAACTATAGTTAAGGAAAAGGGCAAAATAGTAAAAGTGGATTGAGATAATTCCTTTAATACTTTGTCTCAGTAGAAGTGTCATTTTAACTTTCATCTCCAACTCATTGCCGCAAAATGAGTGTTCATGCACCATCTTGCAGCCTTGTAAAGTTGTAACGCTTACACATCTAATTGTTGGATATTATTCCTCATATATGTTGCTGTGGTTGTTGCAGTAATAAATGTAGACAACAGCCCTCATAAGTGGACTATGATTTCAACTGTAATGAATAATGGTTTATGAGTAAATCATGTCCACTTATCTAGTTCATAGCCTATTAGAAGTAGAAGGCACTCCAGATAAAAGATTACAGACAGTTTGATAATGATAAAGTTACATTGCTTCTTCCTGGCTACAATTAAGATCTAAGAATCCCTTAAGTATGATTCAAAATGGATCTTGTTCTAAGCCGACAACCTCAATTGAAACAACCGAATCATTCATGTCTTTGTTCCCATAATTGGACTTAATTAATAACCAAAGCATTAATATGTTTGTTTATTCCAAGAGCTAGTTAATATGAACTAAAATGTGAAATAGTCTCATTTCTGATCATAGTCATCTGCAATTTTGACAGTGTCAAGTGCTATTTTCCCCTCTTGATAGCTCCTATAGTTGATTTCACCATAATTTTTGACGTTTCTATACAACCTTGGATGTGCCTCGTTTATTAGTCCTTCAACAGGTCCAATTTCATTCTCTAGTTCTGGCTCATTAAACATTGCTATTGACATCCTCAACTTTTCTGTATTAGTCACAACCCTATGCATTGGGCTCTTGAATATTCCATTACTCATTATCTGCAAATAACTATATTACTTGCTTATTTTACATAAATTAAATGAAGTCAACTAATATTTTTAATTAGTGTGAATTAGTTTACCTGCATTTGGTCGCCAAGATTAACAACAAGAGCATCAGGAATTGTGGGGACATTGACCCATTTGTCATCAATCAGAATTTGAAGACCTTCCACTTCTTTGTCTTGCAATAGAACTGTGATTCCTGATCTGTCTGTGTGAGGTTTTACACCAAGAACCAAATCAGGTCTAGAACAAGGTGGATAGAAGTTGATCCTTGCTTGCAGTAATGATTTCTTCCCAAACTGGTCCAAGAAGCTACCTTCTTCCAAATTCAGTGACCTTGCCATGCTTCTCAATAGATAATCCATCACTGATTTCACTTTCGTAGAAAACTCCTCCAATGTCTCGCTGCATAATATTAAAAAAATTAAGCTCTATCTGTAACAAAAATTTAAGTTCATCATGAGAAAAGGTTAGTAGTACCTGAAATGACTAGGATTTTCTGGCCAAAGAGAAAGCCTTCGTTTTTCTTTTGGAAAAACTCGAAGAGTTAGGCGATAAGACCAATCAAGAACTTGTTTGTCTGAAACTATTCTATCATTTCCATACCCTTCAGATTCATTTACAGCTCTACCATACTTCTGTTTTTCTTCCACTGGAAGTGCAAAAAATTGTTTTGCAACTTCACGCACTTTGTCAAGATATGAATTTGACATTCCATGACCAGTTGCCTATGTCAAATATATCTATAGTCAGTAACAAAATTATGTATTTGATCGAAACATAGATTTGTTGTACACTTAGAAAGTTGTTGTAAGTTGTTATAAATTGTTTAATTCGCACCTGGAAGCAACCAGCTGAACTTAGAGCAGATCTTAGCTTCTCTAGCTCCTCTTCTGATGATAGAAGACTTACATCAATGATGGGTATTGGAATCGGCGTTGAAGAAATTTTGGACCCAAAGCTACTTCCTTTAACTAAATATTCTGATGGTGGTTCATCACCATCCATAGACAGTTCTTGCACGCTTTTTGACAGTAATTTCTCCTCAGAAGAAATGAGCAGATTGCCGGCCATGTCTTTCTGTCAGTGAGATGAACAGTTTTCAATCTTCTTACTGCTCTTTACTTATCTACCAATTTCCTTTCAATATACTACTAGTTTATTATTTGTGTATATAAAAAATAGCTTTAAATATGTTTTTACCCCCTATAAATAGAGAGTGTTTTGCTTTTACCCCCTACAAAGTTTTTTTTTAAAAAAAACCTTGCAAAATTCAACATTTTGGCGTTAGCCCTTCTGTTAGTTACACGTTACAAAAAATCCTACGTGTCACACATTTGGCATTTATATTTAGTTTTTTTTTATTTTATTTGCTGATTTGGCATTTAAAATTATTTTAACCCTATTATTCTCTTTCTTCTCAACTCTCTTCTCTCTTCTCTCCATCTCTCACCAACACAACCACCACACCACCACCACCACTCTCTTCTCTCTCTCACCCACACCGCAACCACCACCACAACCACTCTCTTCTCTCTCTCACCCACACCACAACCACTCTCTTCTCTCTCTCACCCACACCACAACTCTCTCACTGAAATCGAAGATGAACAGTAGATGAACGAAATCGAATCAATGGCTTCAGATCTGTGTTCATGTTCCTTTTTATCTCTGTTTCAGTTCTCTCCCTCACCACACTATCATTTCTACTTCGATTCTTTCCCTCACCACCGTACCACGTGCATACCCATTTTTCCCCATCAGTTCTTCTACACCTTCCTGGTTCTGGGTCTATTTTCTTCCCGTAATACCCCACTGCAACAACAACAACAACAAAACACAACGATTTTGTTTCCAAAAAACCCCAAAATCGAAATAGAACAAATTGAAATGAAATGACAACGATTTTGATTTTGTTTCCTCTTGAACAACGGCGATTTTGTTTCCAACAACAACAACATCGATTTCGTTTCCTCTTCACGGTGATTTTGTTTCCTCTTCACAACGATTTCGTTTTTGTTTCCTCTTCAACAACAACAATTTCGTTTCAAACAACAGTGATTTCACATGAAGAAGATGGGAGAAATCAGGGTTTCAAACATGAGTGAGGTTGAGAGTGAGGTTGTAGATGATGAAGAGAGTGGTTCTGGTGTTAGCGGTGGTGTGTGAGTGGTGGTGGTGTTGGTGGTTGTGGTGTGGGTGAGAGAGAGAAGAGAGTGGTTTAGGTGTGAGTGGTGGTGTGGCAAGTCATGTCATAAATAAAATAATTATAAAAGAAAATAAAATTACATCTCACAATTCCGTTTGACACATAAGCATTTTTGTAATAGTGGGTTAACAGAGAGATTTTTTAAAACAAGTTGTTTTGCAAGGTGTTTTTTTAAAAAAAAAAATTGTAGGGGTAAAAGCAAAACACTCCCAATTTGTAGGGGGTAAAAGCGTATTTAAACCTAAAAAATATGAAATGAACCTCGTTTTAATCAAAGGGCTCTCTAATGAGATCATTCATATGACCTTTACAGTTGCTTTGAATTTAAGGCTGCTGATGTTGGCACTAATTTGGACCACTCACATTTCTTTTTCCAAGTGTCCTTTTGAGGCAATTTTGTATCTCATATATACTGCCAATACCGTCCTGCAGTTGGTCTGCAGTCGGTTTTCAGCGCCAAAATGTGATTTTCACCTATACACCATCTATTTACAAGCCCCACTACTCTGCATCCGTTTGTGAACTAAGTATAATGTTACGGTCCCACCACTTCTTTTTCCTACTTTCTTGCATATTAAAATATAAACTTTTCGTCATCTTTGCGGATCCTGTCATCTTTACGGATCCTATCCGTGAACCCAAAAAAAGCCTTATCATTCTTTCTCTTCCATATTTGTTGAAAACAAGTTTAAAAGAGAAGGAAATTAACAACAGATGAATGAACAAATATCATAGAACTGAAATTCCCAAATAAAAATGTTCGCTCCCATTTAGTACAGAAGAAAAGTACATATATCATTATTTCTGCCTTCTTTTTGCTTTATTATGTTTCTAGATAACAAATTTAAAGAGGGAAGTTAACATGAATATGAAGAAAACAATTAGCAGAACAAGAAAAGTACATATATCATTATTTCTGCCTTCTTTTTGCTTTATTATGTTTCTAGATAACAAATTTAAAGAGGGAAGTTAACATGAATATGAAGAAAACAATTAGCAGAAACATGAAATTAATAGCTAAAAATTCTCATTCTAATTATCATTTAACATAAAAATTACAAATAAAAAACCTGAAGAGAAACACAGAAGGGTGGAGGGAAAATAAAACAAATACGAATTAAATCAGCAAAATCGATAACAATTGGGTCCATACTCCAGGAACTTTCACACTCATGATCCAAAAATAAGCAGGATCTGTCAAAAAAATTACAATTTAAGCCAGAAAATAGAGAAATAGAGAGAGAGAGAGAGAGAGAGAGAGAGAGAGAGGGGGAGAGAGAGAGAAAGAGTGAAAGAGCGGTGAAGAGGGCGACAAAAATGTGGAAGTGATGAAGAAGCTTACCTTGCATGTACAGATATGGGTTATATGGAAGCAGAACTGTCAAAAAATGACGAACTAGAGAGATATGAAGGAAGTGGTTGTCTGAGAGGGATGAAATAAAATGCAAATACCGGGATTCCACCACCCTTTTCGATCCAACAAAAAATACAGAGCCTCCAATATTCTTCTCCCTTTTCCACCACCGTTTAACGTGGCTCGATCTTTCTCTCACCACCCATGGTTCTCTCTCTTCTCAAAAAACCATAACCACCGTTACCCACCTTTAATTTTTTTGCAAAAAATAAACAAAAACATCTCTAATTCAGATACAAAAATTGTAAAAAAAATCAAAAATAAAACAAAGAGAATATCTAAATCCAGATCTGAGACAAGAGAGAAGAACTGAGGAAGTAAAAACTATTTTCTTAGATCAGAACAAACCATATGGGTGACATGCAAACCCATTTTTTTTCATATCTGAGAGTGAGAATAACAACATGGGAGAAAGAGAAGAGAGTTTGAGAAGAAACGAGAGAGTGGGAGAAATACGAAGAGAGTTTGAGAGGAACCGAGAGAATAGGTGGAAAACGGTGGGAAGACGAATAGAGAGTGAGAGGAACATGGTGCAGGACAAAGAGAGAGTGGAGGCTAGGGGAAGCAGCGACCCGGTGGGAACAGTACGGGTGCGGTTGGAGGCTCCGTATTTTTTGTTTTTTGAAAGTGAGAATGTGACGAGGAAGAGTTGTTCACCGTGGGAGATGTAGTTGAGAAGAAGTAAATTTTTATGGTTACAACTTACAAGAAGAAGTAGCTGGAATACTTTGAAATGTGTAAAATAAATTGAAAAGACAAAAGGGTAATTAATTTTGTAAAAAAAGAGAAAAGAATAATTAATTCAGATTTCCAAAAATATTGTTTCCGTTGACAATAAATGAATTACTTTGGATTTTGGAATGCGTAAAACCTCATCAGCGAAACCTCATCAATATTTAATTTATTAACGTTTAGGTTGAGAAGAAATGAATCTGATGAGGTTTTTTGGACGAAAAAATATTGATGAGGTTTTTTGTTGACAAAAAGTATTGACGAGGTTGATATTACATAGTTATGGCCTATATTTTTTTTTTATGGCCGTTGGATTTGAGGCACCTCGAAGAGTGAGACAGCTGACACAGGAATTTAAAGCTGTTTCATACCTAAGGCGATGATCGAACCCTCGACACTTGGTTAATGGGGATGAGCCTCAACCGCTCAACCACACCCCTGGGTTTATGGCCTATGAGATTGTTGCGCCCGAAAAAGTCCCCGAGAGAGAGCCTTCCTCGTTCACAATTTTTCCTAAGACAATGAAGCCGCCACCAATATTTATTAAGGAAAATATTAGGAAAACCTTTTTGGAAAGCGATTGGTCTTGCGAAACTAGAGAATAGGGTTCGGGGGTCGGTTACGCGCAGGGAAGGTGTTAGCACCCCACACGTCCTCTCTACTGAGAGGGAACCTTTAATTAAATGTGTGATTTTAGTGTGTTGACTTGAAAATACTTGATTTTGCCTCTCTACTTCTTATTGAAAAATTCTTAATGAAAATCTTTATTTATTATGAAAAAGGGGGAAAAATGGTTTTTTAGAAAAAAAACGCTTGACGGGACATGGCCCGCTCCTACGTATCTCCCGGTGCGATGGAGAACTCAAAGCTACGTAGTTCTTCTTTGTCCTGAAAAGGTTTTTGTCTTTTATCTTTTTTAGTGAGTTTTTGAAATAGGACGAGCATTAGCGAATGATTAAACTAGCAGAGGCTATGATGAATCACCACTAAATACTCAAAAAGAGAGTTGTACCGTTAGTCAAACGAACAAAGGTTCTGATGGACTATCAATAACAACTCGTTTTTATTATCTTTTTTTGAAAGGGATTTTCGAAAGAGATTGATTTGCGTGATGATCAAACTAACAAAGGTTATGATGGATCATCATTCGTTATTCTTTTGGAAAAAGACATCGCCACCAATGGCTAGACGAACCAAGGTTCTGATTAGCCACTAGCGACGATGGGTTGAAAATGATTTTAGAAAGGAAAAGGTTTTTTGTTCTAAAAAAGATCTTGGCTTGCAAAAGTGATTCTTTTTTGTTATGAAAATAACTCTTTTCTTTTTATTATGCAAATGCTAAACTTTTTATGGTTGCGCTTGACGAGAATGTGACTCGCTCCTACGTATCCCAAATGGGAATCAAAGCGACGTAGTTCTAACGAGCCTTGAAAGTGAAAGTCTTTTTGCTTTGGTTTTGAAAAGTGAGGGGCGCTCATGATGATCAAACTAACAAGGGTTATGGGTGATCATCACTAACACTCGCTATGACTTTTGATGCTTACGAAAATATCTTTTGAAAATGAAAGCATTCATGATAATCAAACTAACAAAGGTTATGGGTGATTATCACAAGTAGCTTATGCATATGAAAACATCCTTTTTTTGAAATTTAGGCTCTTAGGACAACCAAACTAACAAAGGTTATGGGTGATTGTCACTAGTCACCATTTTCATGCTAGGCCATTTAGAAAAGAAAGCAATGAATGCAAATCGAATCCTTAGGCAAATAACAATCTCATTTGAATTCTTGAGCAAATATTAGCCTAGACTACCACAACACATAAATAGGCAAAGAAGGAACTTGAATTGGGCATTAAGCAAAAATACAAGAGTGGGCAAGATTGAACCTAAATGCACATCTAGTGGAAGATGCTAGGCGAGAACCATACTCAAATATTTCTACAAAACGCAAGGGAATCTAAATGCACATCTAGTGGAAGATGCAATGTGAGGAATTGACCTATCTAAGTGTTGATGATATTCTTATATGAGAGTGGACAATGAAATTGTTAGCTTAAGGAAAAGAGTTGCCTCAATCATGATCATAGGCGAGCATAAGCAAGCAAATTATTTAGCAACCAAAGTATCAAAGAATGTTGAATCACTTTGGTCAATCCTCACACTTAAGATTAAGTGCACAAGTGCACAAGTGTGAATCACCTTGCCAATCATCAACAAAAACAAGTTTATTAAAGCAAACCCAAACCCTAAATTTTTTTATGTTAAAACCTAGGAGCATACATACCCTAAATCAACTATTATTCATCCCCAAATCATGAAATAAACAAAAAGCATTCAAGAACCCTAAACCTAGGCCCATGGCCGAATGTCATTATGCTTGAAATAGGTTTCTTATTTTGTGAAAATTATGCAAACATGAGTGAATATGCAAGGGAATGTGAGAAAACACAACAACAACTAGTAAATCACATTTTTATGAGAGTATGCGAAATCAACATGCCATAAAACCACATTTTATTTCAAGGATTAAGATCAACACAAATCAACATTTATTAAAGGGTGAGAAGTACCATAAGCACCCAAGCCTCCCTAAGTGCTTGTAAAAGTGCTTATGACACCTCTCGCCAACAACAATCAACAATATGAGAATATGAAGATGATAGGATGAATGCTTTTTATATTTTTGAGGAAATACTCAAAGATGATGCAAGGTTTTAAGGATTACCTTAGCTTTGAGCTAGAAAGTGAGATGAGAAGATGAAGCTAGACACAAATCAACAAAACTCCAATATCCTTCAAAGAAGTACCTACTTGATGAGGATGCTTGGACTTTGAGTGGGAAATGGGGGAGTATGTGAAAGAGGGATGCAAATGAGGTGAGTTGTTTGTTAGGGTTTTTTGGTGTAGGAGAAATGGGAAGGTTTCTTTGAGATGAAAGAAAAAACAAGAGGAAGTGAGGGAGAGGAGAGGGGCTACGAATTTGTGTCCTTTTTGGGGAGGAGATGAGTGAGTTGTTCTTATTCAAATCCTTAGGAGGCCAAAGATCTAATGGGTTTAAGGTTGTGAGAGGGAAATAAAGAAATTAGTGTGTATTTAGTGGTGTAGAGAGAAAGAAGGTAAAAATATGTTGTGTATTGAATGTTATTGGATTCAAAGGTGTGCTTGTCATGATGAAAGGCTTTTTTGTGATGTGCACTTGATGGTGGCTGAAGTGAGGGGAGGAGTGGAGCATGAGGGTGGAGTGAGGGAGGTTGTTTGCTTGTGAAATTGGTGCTTACTTTGGCCAAAAATGGATAAAAGCAAAAACACCTAAAAAGGAATTAGCCCTAATTCTAAAAATACAATAAACATCCAATATTATTTTGTTATTCATTTTTATATTTTGATTTCAGATTTCTATTTTTAATTATACATATTTTTGAGCCTTTTTGAAAGCGAGAGAAAAAAAAACCGTTATAATTGACCAAAATACCCTTTTTGACGCTAAAACCCTAATTTGCCCGAAAAATGCGTTCCAACCCTAAAAATGATTTCAAGAACCTTGGAATGCCTTCTAGGATCCGAAATGCAGTGCATAAGGCTCTTCGCTCTTCAAGAACCTTGATACCTGTGCATTCTTTTTTCTTTTCTTTTTTTAGGTATGTAGACTTATAATGCAATAAGTTTATCTGCTACGTAGTTTAACACAAGTACTTATTAGTTGTCTGTGTGGGCCTACTATATCTATTTGTATCTTGGGCCTCTGTACCAAAAGAACTAATTTATTTCATTATTAATTTATAAGTACACTCCTTTATTCACCTGTTAACAAATATAATAATAAAAATGTGTCATCTGTATGCGAGAATACTTTGTAAAGTAACTAGCAGTATACCCGTGCGTATGCAGGGTGTTGTCGTGTTATTTTTATTAATAGACTAAGACATAATTTAATTAGTCCGAACATTACCTTGTGAAAATCAAGACTAATTTATAGTAGATAAACAAAAATTTTCAAATTATAATTGAGTTAATCCGAACATTACCCCGTGAACATTTACCACCAATATGTAATATTTCCCGTAGAGATTAGAAAACAAAATTGTATTAAAGTTTCAAATTTTCCAAATTGTAATATTTCCCGAAGAGACTAAATAAAAGTTATTGATAGAGAAAAAATGAAAGTATCTCGACATAGGGCTAGAGAACAAAAATCTGTAGGTAGATACTGAAAAAAAAATCAGTTTACATATTAAATCACTTTATATAGATATACATAAACGATTAATACCGTAACATCACTTCTAATGTCCATTGAAGACAGCGTTTTCTCAAATCTGTACATAAGTTCAACCTCTACCCATAGATAAAGAATTTCCCGTTGTGTAGAGTGTTCATATCCTGGGTCATCACCACCAGGATGTGTAGTTTCGTCATCTGAGTCGTCAAAATTCAACTGAAAAAATAAAACAGTTGTTTAGACTTATGCTTCTGTATGATAACATATTTCTACATTATACTCTTATTTATAGGTGGACGTGAGCTTGAATATATATATATATATATATATATATATATATATATTTGTATGTCTGAACCCATATATATGTATACTTTATTTTGTATGTGTTTTATAAATCAACTATTTTAGAGGTAAATAAAATTCACCTATATTTAGGACAATTTATAGCTCACATTAAATGCATAAGTATTCCCGATGAAAATAATATTTTCCAAATCAGATAACAACCAATGCATGTAAATGCCAGCAACCTGTATTCTTACATTTTTCTGATCCACCCTCTTTCTAACCAAACGATATACTTTTGTTATTCTGATCCATAAACAATTATTCGCAATATAATAGAAGATAAAATATTCAACCTTATCAACCTTATCTCATATAAACCAATAACAACAAACGCATCGGATTACATCTGATGCTACTTTTTTAAGCTACTGTATCTGAACAGTGTTAAATCCAGATATTCAGAAATATGAACAAGACTCGTGACCTTTTAAAATGTTAAGAACAATAACAAATGATATTAAATTTGATTAAAAAAATTTCAATATTATCTTCCACTTATTGTTTCGCAATAAGTGATGCCTACTGTTGCCAGGTCAAACTGATCAATATTTACTGCCTGTAGGTGAGTTGTGTAACACCCCAAATTTAATTAGTTATCTAATTGAATTATTTAATTTAATAAATTGGGAATTATACGGTGGTAGATAATAAAATAAATATATATGAGGTAATTGGACCTATTTATAAGGTGAGGGCTAGTATTAATTAATTTAGAGTTTTATTTTATTCAGGAGGTGTCTAAGTAATTTAAGAGGTGTTGACATGAATTAAGGGGTGCACATGAAGGCCCATGACCATTAGTTGGCCATGACCTTCGAATATCACATAAGGGGTCTTAGGGTTTTCTATTCATTTTCATCAAAGGCCAAAACAAAAGAAAGAAAGGAGGCGAAGAGGAGAGTGAGGCCGTGAGGGTTTCTAAGGGAGAGGAGGAGAAATCGTGAAGGGCTCAAGGCAAAGAAGAGGAAGGCTACAATCCTTGGTGTCTATCTCTCCAAGGTTTCTACTCATCTAAATCTAAGGTTAGGGGGCTCTCTTTCGTTCGTAATAACCTATAAGATTATTATCCTATATGAGTTAGGTTTAGGATGTTTAAATGATTGATTGGTGTGTTGTTTTGTGTTCGATGATGTGTTGAAGAATCAAATTAGTAATTCTATGTGGATGTAGATGATTATATGTCAATTGGTGTCATTATGAATATGAGACTAAGTATGCATATGAGGTGTTTGTTAAATTGCTTAAATGAAATGGTGTGGAAATTGGTGTTTGAGGAGTTGTGGCACTATGTTGCTATTTGGTGTGTGGCGTGTTGCCTGCGTGTGCGTTGTGGCACTATGTTGCTTGTTGTTGCGTGGTGTTGTGTTTTGTGTGTGATGGTTGAGAGTAAGGGTGAGCGTTTCAATTGAATATAATTGGGTATGTAGTGGGTTTTATGGGTTTTGGCGCTGTGATGATTAGAGATGTATATGTTAAGATGGATAAAAGATTGGATTAATTGTGGTGTTATTTTGATGAATTGTTGGTGTTGGCATGCGATTTACCATGTGATATGATGAGGTGAATTTCGATTTTGGTGAAGGTGGTGTAGTTTAGTTTCGATTTCATGTGTATAGGGACGAGAACCTATGAATGAGTAAATTGGGATTGAATTAAGGGATGTTATAGTTTGATTGAGTATGTAAGAATTATGTGGTGATGGAGTGATATGATTATAATTATTCGAATGATACCAAACAAATTGAAAATAGAAAATGTTGCTGTCCAGAAAATTAATAGTGTTGCTGTATGCTGTTTTATAAAAAGAAAATGTTGCTGTCCATAAGCCAATAGTGTTGCTGTTGGCTGTTTTATCAAAGAAAATGTTGCTGTTTTGCTGTTCATCAAAATAAAGTATGCTGTTTGCTAGAAAATGTTGCTGTATGCTGTTTTACTAAATTAAAAATGTTGCTGTATGCTGTTTCACTAAATTAAAAATGTTGCTGTCCATAAATTAAAAAATGTTGCTGGTTGCTGTTTATCAAAACAAAGGGGTTGCTGTCTTGCTGTTATTTATATATAGGAGTTGTTGTTTTATGAAAGAAATGCGCCTCTATTTTACAAAAAATGAAGCGCTGCTTTTGTGTGTAAAGCGTGCTGTTTTCATACTGCTGTTTTGCGCTAAAAGTCCACTGTTTTACTGCTGTTTTTGGACTCGAAAAATATTGCTGTTTTGCGCTAAAAAGCCACTGTTTCCATTCTGATTTGTCGCTGTTTGTGAACTGATTTTTCTGTATTTTGTAAATGAAAGGAGCGTGTATTGTTACTTAAGATTTAAGGTAATTAAACCAGAACTTAATCCAACTGTTTGGATTCCACTTTCCACAAATTGGAATCTGTGGTAAGTGACTGTTTGGATTCCACTTTCCACAAATTGGAATCTGTGGTGAGTGACTGTTTGGATTCCACTTTCCACAAATTGGAATCTGTGGTGAGTGACTGTTTGGATTCCACTTTCCACAAATTGGAATCTGTGGTAAGTGACTGTTTGGATTCCACTTTCCACAAATTGGAATCTGTGGTAAGTGGCCTCTAAGCCCCACTTACCACAGATTACAATTTGTGATGAAATGTTTGCCCAAAATTTAAATATGTTGCTATTCGAATTTTTAAATAGGTTGTCACTTAAATTTTTATGTCCAGTTACTTACATTCAAATGGTTTGTCACCTAAATTTTTAATGTGTTGTTACTTAGAAATTTAGGAGTATTGTTACTTAAGATTTAAAAATGTCGTTACTCCAATTTTTGAGTGTGATGTTTATGAAGAAGTTGATATATTAATATGGTGACTATGACGAATACACTCTATGAGTGTTTGATGATGATGATGATGATGATGAGTACTCCAGGTGAGTGTTTTGATAAAATGCACATGTGTATATAGAGTCTCATGGCATGTGCATAATGTGAAGAATAGGCTTCGGCCTCTTGTGAAGAATAGGCTTCGGCCTCCTGTGAAGAATAGGCTTCGGCCTCTTAATTGTTACGAATATGGTACCATCATGCATATACCCAGGTGTGGGTTGCATTTTCATGCGCATACATGTTTATGACTGGTGATATGAATTACGACTTTGGTTTGCGTTTAGCGACGATGAGATTGATGATATTGACGATGATGCCTTAGTGCCTATGTTTATTGACGATGATGTCTCTTGGTGATTATTATTGACGATGATGCCTTAGTGCCTATGGTTATTGACGATGATGTCTCTTGGTGATTATTATTGACGATGTTGCCTTGGTGATTATAATATATACGTTGTAAGATGATGATGTATGCTCATGAAGTTGTGTATTGGTGTTTCTAGTTGCCTCCTCTAGTATGATGCTCATCTTATTTGTTATTATTTATGTAAAGAGACTCACCCTACTGCTTTTATGTTGCTTCTCATGTCGGCAACGTGCAGGTGATAGCGAGTGAAGGTGATCTAGTACCTTTTTCTAGTTGGTCGAGTCAGCTCTGATACGTAGCACCGGGGGGGCGTTTTAGCTTACTGTTTTATTTAAATTGATGTTATTAAACTATTTACTTGGTGATGTAACCTAATATGTTGAGACTGGTGTTTTCCCGCTGCGATGCCTTTATACTGATGTTGACGTAAGCTAAACAGGATATTATTGTTGACTATGGTGCTATGTATTACGCACTTTATGACTTTATGAATAAATCATTTTGGTGCTATATGTTGTTGTTTTAAAATGTGGCACCCTCTTGCGGTTGCACTGAAAAGGTTTTTGGAAACTCTGATTTTCTTTTAAATAAATTAAATAGTAGTTATTTGAATGGGGTGTTACATAGTGGTATCAGAGCAATGGTTGGTCCGTCCGGCCAAGTCGTAGAGTCGTTGTGTCGGTTAACGACCAACTGTTGTCTTTTAAGTGCTGACCAATATTTGTGTTGCAGGTAAACCAAGAGTTGCTACTGGTAAGTGAACTAGTGGGGGAGATGCCCCTACTGGTACTGTGTGTTGTATTGCATTTCTGTGTGTGAACTTTGTGTCCCTGTTGTTGGTTGCTGTTCTTTAACTTTCTTGTGGGACGAATTCTGACTTCGTTTGTGTGGTTTTCAATAACTTACCTTGTTGTTTAATATTTACATGTGTTTCGACTGGTTTAAAATTGTTTCGACGTTAGGTCTTGTATGAACTCTTTGGTGGTGTGTCTTGATGTGGAGTCTAAGTGCATTGTGGAAATTGTTTTGGTGAATTACGTCAAGCTGTTACCCGACACACAAAAATGTTTTGATCACTCTAAGTGATGTCGTCCATGCTTAAAAATGTTGAGTTTTGATGTTCCTTGATTTATAATTGTTTCCCATGATGAGACTGTCTGTATTACTTTAACCGTTGTTTCCATGAGTTAGATTGTTTTCCCTATGCTGAACTATATGGATGGTTATCATTTACTCTAAAAGGGTGTTAGTATTATTTTTATGGCTGATATCGCTGAACTTGGTTCTTGATTTTCTGCTGGTTTAGAAAACTCTCAATTTTCGAGAAATGTATTAGTTACTTCTTTTAGACCCAAAAGAAAATGTTATCGAGGTTTCTTTGAATCTTCTCAAACCGATTGGAAAGATTGAGTGCTCCGATTTTGTGACACCTTTCACTTGCGAAAACTACTTCCAAAAGTAAAATTGTTGATTTTGTTTGAGGGGAGAAAACCGTTCTTACTCGTTTTCCGCACTACCGCTTATAAACATTTTGGTGTAAAATGAGTATCGCATTTAGTGTTATGCCAATTGTGCGACTGCCGTGTTGTTTAAAGTTTTGTACAATGAGTGTTCGCTGTTCCTAATTATTAAATTATCTGTTTTGAGAGTTTGTGACTTGTCTTGCTGTAACTACGCACTTAGTAAACTTTTCATGATGTTGTTGACGTTATTGTTGTTGTTGTTTTGCTGGTTGCTGTTGCTGTTTCCTGAAAAATTATTGTTGCCGTTTCTGAAAATAATTGCTGCTGTTCCCTGAAAATTGTTACTGCTGCTTTCGGAAAATTACTGTTACTGTCCCTGATTTTGTGCACTGCTCCTACTTTTATGAGTTGTGCCTATTTTAATTGTTGACCGTTCCGTGTGTCTGGTTCTTTCTATTATGTTATTAGCTGTTGCCGGTGCCTTAGTGCCCGATTGTTGTGACTGAGTTGTTAATATTGCTGTTGTTGATGATGTTGTTACTAATGATGTTGATATTAATATTGTTGTTGTCATCGTTGTTGTCTTGTCTTGGGTATCGCCGAATGGCCCAAGTTGTGTTGATGTTCTGTCGTGGGTACCGCCGAATGGCCCACATGGTTTCGTTGTTGTGATTGCTGATTTGTTGTTGTGGGCCTATGGCCATTGTTGATAAGCGATAGATGATCCCGGAGTCTGACTGTGATGATAAAATGCGTTGTTGTAATAATGTTGTCATAGAACCAAACCATTAGCAGGCTGTTAGTGTGCGTACCCATGAGGATAGATGAGTGAGATAGAATGCAAGTTAGTCTATCAGAGTGGCGCAGCGGAGTAGAGAGTGAGCCTGATTATTACTGCTTGAAGTTACCTGGCTGAACAAGTAGGAGGGACGGCCGCCCAAGCACTTACCGCCGGTAATCAAAGCAATAGTAATCAGCGTGATAGGTAGCACTAGTTGTCTAGATGGCTGTAGTTGGTAGTGGAGGAGTGTTGGCTTTAGCAGAAGAAAATTTCGAGGACGAAATTCTTGTAAGTGGGGGAGAGTTGTAACACCCCAAATTTAATTAGTTATCTAATTGAATTATTTAATTTAATAAATTGGGAATTATACGGTGGTAGATAATAAAATAAATATATATGAGGTAATTGGACCTATTTATAAGGTGAGGGCTAGTATTAATTAATTTAGAGTTTTATTTTATTCAGGAGGTGTCTAAGTAATTTAAGAGGTGTTGACATGAATTAAGGGGTGCACATGAAGGCCCATGACCATTAGTTGGCCATGACCTTCGAATATCACATAAGGGGTCTTAGGGTTTTCTATTCATTTTCACCAAAGGCCAAAACAAAAGAAAGAAAGGAGGCGAAGAGGAGAGTGAGGCCGTGAGGGTTTCTAAGGGAGAGGAGGAGAAATCGTGAAGGGCTCAAGGCAAAGAAGAGGAAGGCTACAATCCTTGGTGTCTATCTCTCCAAGGTTTCTACTCATCTAAATCTAAGGTTAGGGGGCTCTCTTTCGTTCGTAATAACCTATAAGATTATTATCCTATATGAGTTAGGTTTAGGATGTTTAAATGATTGATTGGTGTGTTGTTTTGTGTTCGATGATGTGTTGAAGAATCAAATTAGTAATTCTATGTGGATGTAGATGATTATATGTCAATTGGTGTCATTATGAATATGAGACTAAGTATGCATATGAGGTGTTTGTTAAATTGCTTAAATGAAATGGTGTGGAAATTGGTGTTTGAGGAGTTGTGGCACTATGTTGCTATTTGGTGTGTGGCGTGTTGCCTGCGTGTGCGTTGTGGCACTATGTTGCTTGTTGTTGCGTGGTGTTGTGTTTTGTGTGTGATGGTTGAGAGTAAGGGTGAGCGTTTCAATTGAATATAATTGGGTATGTAGTGGGTTTTATGGGTTTTGGCGCTGTGATGATTAGAGATGTATATGTTAAGATGGATAAAAGATTGGATTAATTGTGGTGTTATTTTGATGAATTGTTGGTGTTGGCATGCGATTTACCATGTGATATGATGAGGTGAATTTCGATTTTGGTGAAGGTGGTGTAGTTTAGTTTCGATTTCATGTGTATAGGGACGAGAACCTATGAATGAGTAAATTGGGATTGAATTAAGGGATGTTATAGTTTGATTGAGTATGTAAGAATTATGTGGTGATGGAGTGATATGATTATAATTATTCGAATGATACCAAACAAATTGAAAATAGAAAATGTTGCTGTCCAGAAAATTAATAGTGTTGCTGTATGCTGTTTTATAAAAAGAAAATGTTGCTGTCCATAAGCCAATAGTGTTGCTGTTGGCTGTTTTATCAAAGAAAATGTTGCTGTTTTGCTGTTCATCAAAATAAAGTATGCTGTTTGCTAGAAAATGTTGCTGTATGTCATTTGGCAGTGTTGTTGTATGCTGTTTTACTAAATTAAAAATGTTGCTGTATGCTGTTTCACTAAATTAAAAATGTTGCTGTCCATAAATTAAAAAATGTTGCTGGTTGCTGTTTATCAAAACAAAGGGGTTGCTGTCTTGCTGTTATTTATATATAGGAGTTGCTGTTTTATGAAAGAAATGCGCCTCTATTTTACAAAAAATGAAGCGCTGCTTTTGTGTGTAAAGCGTGCTGTTTTCATACTGCTGTTTTGCGCTAAAAGTCCACTGTTTTACTGCTGTTTTTGGACTCGAAAAATATTGCTGTTTTGCGCTAAAAAGCCACTGTTTCCATTCTGATTTGTCGCTGTTTGTGAACTGATTTTTCTGTATTTTGTAAATGAAAGGAGCGTGTATTGTTACTTAAGATTTAAGGTAATTAAACCAGAACTTAATCCAACTGTTTGGATTCCACTTTCCACAAATTGGAATCTGTGGTAAGTGACTGTTTGGATTCCACTTTCCACAAATTGGAATCTGTGGTGAGTGACTGTTTGGATTCCACTTTCCACAAATTGGAATCTGTGGTAAGTGACTGTTTGGATTCCACTTTCCACAAATTGGAATCTGTGGTAAGTGGCCTCTAAGCCCCACTTACCACAGATTACAATTTGTGATGAAATGTTTGCCCAAAATTTAAATATGTTGCTATTCGAATTTTTAAATAGGTTGTCACTTAAATTTTTATGTCCAGTTACTTACATTCAAATGGTTTGTCACCTAAATTTTTAATGTGTTGTTACTTAGAAATTTAGGAGTATTGTTACTTAAGATTTAAAAATGTCGTTACTCCAATTTTTGAGTGTGATGTTTATGAAGAAGTTGTGATATTAATATGGTGACTCTGACGAATACACTCTATGAGTGTTTGATGATGATGATGATGATGAGTACTCCAGGTGAGTGTTTTGATGAAATGCACATGTGTATATAGAGTCTCATGGCATGTGCATAATGTGAAGAATAGGCTTCGGCCTCTTGTGAAGAATAGGCTTCGGCCTCCTGTGAAGAATAGGCTTCGGCCTCTTAATTGTGACGAATATGGTACCATCATGCATATACCCAGGTGTGGGTTGCATTTTCATGCGCATACATGTTTATGACTGGTGATATGAATTACGACTTTGGTTTGCGTTTAGCGACGATGAGATTGATGATATTGACGATGATGCCTTAGTGCCTATGTTTATTGACGATGATGTCTCTTGGTGATTATTATTGACGATGATGCCTTAGTGCCTATGGTTATTGACGATGATGTCTCTTGGTGATTATTATTGACGATGTTGCCTTGGTGATTATAATATATACGTTGTAAGATGATGATGTATGCTCATGAAGTTGTGTATTGGTGTTTCTAGTTGCCCCCTCTAGTATGATGCTCATATTATTTGTTATTATTTATGTAAAGAGACTCACCCTACTGCTTTTATGTTGCTTCTCATGTCGGCAACGTGCAGGTGATAGCGAGTGAAGGTGATCTAGTACCTTTTTCTAGTTGGTCGAGTCAGCTCTGATACGTAGCACCGGGGGGGGGGCGTTTTAGCTTACTGTTTTATTTAAATTGATGTTATTAAACTATTTACTTGGTGATGTAACCTAATATGTTGAGACTGGTGTTTTCCCGCTGCGATGCCTTTATACTGATGTTGACGTAAGCTAAACAGGATATTATTGTTGACTATGGTGCTATGTATTACACACTTTATGACTTTATGAATAAATCATTTTGGTGCTATATGTCGTTGTTTTAAAATGTGGCACCCTCTTGCGGTTGCACTGAAAAGGTTTTTGGAAACTCTGATTTTCTTTTAAATAAATTAAATAGTAGTTATTTGAATGGGGTGTTACAAGTTGTATGTGGCCTGCTATGTGTCTCGAATACCCACTTAATATATATTGTTTTTAAAATATTTTACTGTTGGTATATGCTTGACACTATTAATTTGTGAACACCCCGTCTATTATCATCATCACATGCATGTGCATTTGGTCTTTTTCAAAACAAAACCACGAACCTTTTTTAAACCACCACTTTTGCTACCCAATGTTTTCCAAAACTAAACCACTGCTTCTGCTACGAAATTAATAGTGTTTTATTGACGGCTCTTTTGCTGAAATAAACATGCATTAATGCCTGCCTTCTAAGCCAATAACCTATAGTGTGTAACTTACTATGCAAATATTCTGATTCCAATTTAAGTCTTGACTTAACTACTCTATCCGTTTAACAGTTACCATATTAACAATTAGCTCATTTAACTCTCGCCTTTCTTATAATAAATATTATTATCATTTTCTTACACATGTAAAGTTCAAAACTTGGCACACATATTAATAAAAGAGAGTAAGATATATCTCTTATCAGATTTTCAACCAATGGTACTTCAAATTAATGATTGCGATATATTATATTAGGGTTTATTTATTTTCTTTATATCTCCCTAAATTTGTGCTTAATAAACATTACTGTTTACGATTAATTTTCATTCCAGCAAAAGGTAATTTAGAGATGGTCATTTAGCATTTAATGGCTTTTAGAGTTTCTAATAGAGGGCCCTAATATATTATAAGTGTATTTAACTTTTTCTTATTAGTTGATAGAGGTAGTTTAAATTAGGTCATGGGATTGAACAATAAAGATAGATAGGTGAGATGAGAGAATCCAATATGGATAGAGATGGTAATGTCAATGTAATCTAAAATGAACAATAAAGATAGATTGCTGAGATGAGAGAATCCGATAAGGATAGAGATGGTAATGTCAATGTAATCTAAATATGACACATGTTTGCCACGTCCCGCTATGTGTTGTCAAATAAACCATGCATGCCTACCATGTGTGCAATAGTCAGGTGTCCCCTCATGCGCATTGCCAGTATACACTATGCATGACTGCCATGTGTACAACAAACAATATTGTTGCATTTCTTTAAATCAGAATGAAACTTCGACTATCTATAAAAGAAGAAGCAATTATTGAGTTTTCCATATTACTCTCTATTCTATATATACCAGTCTCTATAAAAGAAGAAGCAATTAATGATGTTGATTTTAAAATCATACAATCGTGATTAAGGTAAAAATATTAATTCAAGTATCACCCTTTATAGATAAGGTTATTATCCTATATCCCACCTCAACCAATTAATGGCGACACATGTTTCATCTTTCGATCGATGCTTTTTTTTATACAATAACTGTGTGTGAATAGTATACACCATAAACTCTGACAAATAGATGCAAGAATTGATTTTTATTGGATATAAAATAGGTAGATCAGAAAAAGATCATTTATTCACATGCATTCACTGTTATCATAGGACACATATTAACATATAATATTACAAACAATTAATAAATGAGTGTAGTTCGGTTTTATTAATTTTACGAGCAAACATTTGTAACCATAAATTGAGTACGAAATAATAAACTATTTTAAATGGTAATGCTACTATTATTAAAATAGTAGTACAGAATAATTAACTATTTTAAATTTGTCTCCTTTTAGTTCAGCGTCAAAATATATATTTTGCATTAGTTGGCTTCTGGTCTTTCAAAATATATACTATATTGTATGCTCTTTAAGTTCAGCAATTTTATTTTAGACTTATTATGGTAAGATTATAAGTTGTTAATTTCTTGGAGCAACTCCACAAGTAATTAAGCTAAACATATTCACAATATTTTCTTTGTTTTGAGTTCAGCAAGCAACGAAACATTAATTTTGCACCAACCCTTTGCAAATATATTGTGTGAAATAATATTCTACGAATTAATTTATTTATCTGAATGTATTCCTTTCAACGAAAGCATTCTACCAAATAAATTCCAAGAATTAGTATAGCGTTAGCCCGTGCGAAACACAGGTCAAAAGACTAGTTTTCTATATTTCCCATTTGTCATGACTCAAAATAAGCAAAGTGTTCCTTATATGAGCACCAACGTCTAAATATCTAACAATAACAAATTCTAGCTGTCTCCCAGCTAGTCAATCCCAATCTATATATAATTATAATTATAATTATAATATTCTACCCCTTTCACACGCCATCCAATTAGGGATTTGTTCACTTTTAATTTAACCACGCAATCCATTCACTTTTCCATGCCCTTAACTATTACACCACTTGTTGTCAAAAAAAAAACTATAACAACTTGGGAGTCAAAATTAATACGAACATAAGAGCATCTCTAACCTTGTGTAAAAAAAAAGAGCATCTCTAATTAAAAGGTAAATCCGTTATGTAATTTTTCCTGAAATGGATTTTTCGATTTAAAAAATAAATTCGTTTTTGGTTTTTTTCCCAAAACGGATTTATTTTTTAATTAGATAAATCCATTAGTTATATTACTGAGGAGCATTATGGAAATATCAAATTTTATGGGGGTATAGAGCCATGTGGTGGGGGTACCAAAAAAAACTCTTGTTAAATAGCTCCCATAATTAATTTAGCACCTCCCCACCAAATAATACCAATAGGTGGCAAAATGGATTACCCATCCCGCATATGAGTGGCTCATATGTGTCAAACTCTAGCTTTTCTGGGTCAAGCCAAAAAACACGAAACAAATGGGCTCAAAGTTTACTACACAAGTCTGGCTTTATGTGGGTTGCAGGCTTTTTGAGCTAGTCGCATATATCTTTTTGTAAATATATTTTCTTTTTTTTTTAACTCAAAATAACTAATGCATTTCATTCAAAATAGTAGCAACAATACATGCTGGAACATCAAAAAGCGTCTGAGAAGGGCCAGAGGACAAGGCTACCCCTGCTAAGGAATGAGCGACCTTGTTTGCCGATCTCCTAGAGAACTCCACATGAGAGTTTACATCAAAAAAATTAAGAGCCTCCCTACAATAATGTAAAATACATCCATAATCAGAAACAATTGTGGGGGCGTTATTAAAGTCGTCAACCACAACCTTGGCATCCATTTCAAAAACAACATTCCGATAGTGAAGTTCCCGCACCCAATCAATAGCAAGAAGAAGACCCAGAGCCTCGCCTTTATAGACCTCCAGTAGCGGCGCGAAAGAGTGCATTTTTGCTGCCAAAAATTCCCCCTTATCATTCCGCAAGCACATCCCAAAGCCCATCTTGTTACCGTTCGAGTCAAAGGCCGCATCCACATTACACTTAACAAAATTAGCGGGAGGTTTCGACCAAGGGCCTGCACTTCTATCGACCAAATGCTCCTGCTGCGCAGAGGCTGCAGTGCTCTCGGTTCTATGCTGCTGCTGTGAAGGCAAAGCGCAGGCCGATAGCCAGTCATCAAGAAGATGTGCTCCATTACGCACAATTGTTGCTGCGGAGTCGCGAGAATTATTCCAAACAAAATTATTCCTACTGGTCCAAATACTCCACAAGTTAACGGCCCACACCGCACGAATATCCCCCTGAAGCTGCTGTAAGATCGAAAAGAACCAACTATGAAACGAATCAGCGATCACAGCTTCGCGCGAAAGAAGTTGAGCGCAGCCCGTTGCTGTCCAAACCGCACCTGCAGTAGCGCATTCAGCAAATAGATGCAAGTCCGTTTCGTCAAAATTGCCGCAAAAAGGACACACATGAGGAACATCTATTCCACGCCGACGAAGCACATCGCGAGTTGGAATACAACTCCGAGCCAATCTCCAAAGAAAATTTCTAACTTTTGGGGGGACCTTGAGATTCCAAAGCAATGCCCAATTACCATCAATCAAGTTTCCATTATAATAACTTGAAGTGTTTTCAATCAGTCTATAGGCACTCCGCACAGAATAGCTACCACTCCGCTCGCTCTTCCAGTGAAGTGCATCGTTAATAACACATGGGAACAAAGGGGTAGACAAAACCGCCTCACTAGACGGGCCATCCAAGAGAAATCGAACCAACGGTTCGTTCCACGACTTCCGATCATGCTTAATTAAGTAGTCCACACGGAGAAGGGGATTAAAAGTACCATGAACTCTTGGCCGAATTTCAGTAGGGGTTTTTGTCCATTGATCCTCAAACAATCGAATCGAAGTACCATTCCCAATACTCCACATAGACCCTTGCCGTAACATATCTTGGGAGGTTAAAAGGCTATTCCAAACAAAGCTACCGCTAGAGCGTTTGTTCGCATGCAAAAAATCACCATGTGGAAAGTATTTAGCTTTATACAGACGAGAGACCAACAACTCCGGTTGGTGTTGAAGCCTCCAAGCTTGTTTCCCCAAGAGGGCCAAATTAAAAGATTTAAGCTTCCGGAATCCCATACCACCATGCTTTTTAGGCACACAGAGCTTCTCCCAAGCCATCCAGCGGATCCCCCTAGTTGTTCCGCCATTACCACCCCACCAAAACCCATTTAGCATGCGCTCAATTTCCGCTATAAGAGATGCAGGGATTGAAAAGAGACTCATGAAATATGTCGGGATAGACTGAAGAACCGACTTAATCATAATTTCCTTTCCGGCTTAAGACAGCATTCTGCCACTCCATGAGTTGATTTTCTTCCATATCCGATCCTTAATGAACTTAAAGAGGGCTTTCTTACTCCTTCCTACCATAGACGGAAGGCCCGGATATTGACCGATGCCAAGACATACCTGAACCCCAAGATGAGCAGCAATGACATCTTTGGTGACTTGAGGAACGTTCCTACTAAAGAAAATTTCTGATTTTTGGAAATTGACTTGTTGACCCGAAGCCTTCTCATAAGTGTCCAAGACTTGTTGGATCCGGGTGGCTTCACGCAAGGAAGCTCTAAAAAAGAGAAAACAATCATCTGCAAACAAAAGGTGAGATATTAAAGGTGCCCCCCTACAAATAGAGACCCCGTGGATATCACCAGATGCAATGGACTTGTGTAATAAAGCTGTCAAACCTTCAGAGCACAGAATGAATAGGTACGGCGAGAGAGGGTCCCCTTGTCGAATGCCTCTCCCTGGATTGATTGGCCCTGCACGATCCTGATTAACAATGACAGATAAGGACACAGATTCAATGCACATACGCATCCATCGAATCCAAATATCATTAAATCCCAGACGGGTCATAATAGCATAAAGATAACCCCAGTCAACTCTATCATAGGCCTTGCTCATGTCTATTTTCAACGCAATCTCCCCAATATTTCCTTTACGCTTATTCTTGAGATAATGTATAATTTCAAAAGCGATCATTGCATTATCAAGAATAGAGCGACCAGCCACAAAGCAGATTGCTCAGTTGATATACACTTAGATAACACAGTTTTAAGGCGATTGGCAAGTACCTTAGAAATGATTTTGTAGAGGACATTACATAGAGCTATGGGCCGCCAGTCCGCCATGGAGGCAGGATTATCCTTCTTCGGTATGAGAGCTATGTTTGTATCATTCAACTCATGGGGAAACTCGCCTCTCTCAAGCCAGCGAATGCACGAATTAAAAATATCATCACCGTAGACATCCCAGTAGCGCTTGAAAAAAGCCGGATTGAACCCATCCGGGCCCGGGGCCTTGTCATTATCCATAGCCATAAGTGCTTCACGGAATTCCTCTTTCTCAAAAGCGCTAGTCAGCCGGTCGTTATCATCCTGGGAAATTCGAGGGTCCAGCGCTCTAACCACTGGCTCATAATCACCCACCTTGCTTGTGAAGAGGTCATGAAAATAGTCCACTATGACACAGCGGAGTGCTGCTGGTCTAGTAGCGATAGAACCATCCCCACGCTCCAACCCATCGATTCTTTTCTTCTTTTGCCTAGTGGTAGCACTGATATATTTTCTTAGTATTAGTATTACTTACTTTTCTTAGAAAAACTAATTAAAAAATTATGTATTTTTAAATATCATCTTCTTTTACTGAAGCTTATTTTTTTAAATGATTTATATAATAAATAATGGAAAGAGTAATATTTTTATATACTTTTGCATGTGCATACACACGTAAAATAACAATTTTTAAAAAATATTATGAGAAATAAAATAAAAAATAAATATTTTTATAAATTTATACAATAAATATATATATATTTCCTACATGTTTACAAATTAAACATAAATTTTTTTATTATTTAATACCATATGCGAACTTTAGCAACCGGAAGCCTGGTACGTGGTTTGGCCTTTATTGGGCCAGCTAAAAATCTCGATTTTTAAAATCACCTAAAAATTTATAGGCCAAAACCCTATACTTTTTCAGATAGATCGTTTTGCTAGCTCTAAAAGTACCATTGCTAGTAGAGTAAATGTTAATCCGAGTAGGTTCACAGGAAAGAGAGGTGGGTCACAATGGACACTCTTAAGTACCAAGTCTTTCCTAGTCAAAACTTTCCCCAAACCACACTGGTTTCAAGAACAAGCCGAAGAGATTACTGGGATGAGTCGCGGACAAGGTCGCTCTCTTTAAGACGTTTCGCGGCACTGCTCCAAGGTGCAAGCATGCTATCAACCACGACGTCCTCAGGATAAAACAGCCCAGTCGAAACTGCTACGAAAGTTCACTGCACCGAGAAAATTCGCTCTAAGATATACACCCTCAATATGGTTATGAAAAACCACTCTTTAGAAACTATGCTTGGAAATGCTTCAAGCTTTCTAGAGAAGAAAGAAATTTAGGGAGAAGAGAGAAAACTTGAGGAATGATTTATCGTCAAGTGGTGTAAGAAATAAGTGAGGAGGAGCCTCCCTTTTATAGGCTTTTTATACTATAGAAGTGTTTAGTCTACTCAATGTGGGACTTTTTCCAATTCACACTTAACAAAGTTTCAACAATCCCCCACTTGAATTTAAAAAGGAGTTTCAGAAGTAGCGTCAAATGCTTCCATAAGGTTGTGCATAAATAGAGGTGTCTTACGACATGAACCTTTGCATAGCGGTTAAGATTTAGATTCAACAAGAGTGACTCGTAGTCTTGAACTCTATCTCTAATCATCAAAACCACACACAACCTTTTCCATGGGTGTATTCTTATAAGCTCGTGCTTTTATGACCCTGCACGTCTATCCCAGTTTAGTGAACGCTCTAGGAATCCTGCCAACGATTTCATAGGAAGCGGCCCCACTTCCACATTCACAAAGGTGAGTCTATCAAGAGTACTCCTGTAGCTAGGTACTCCACTCCACATAGAGTATAGATCTCGTTAAGAGTTTCTATTACCTCAACCTTACGTCGCTCCAGGAATCATGCTTCTTTACTTATAATAACATGTTCATCTCGTATCACTTCACAACTTGTTATTACCCATTGAACCTAATTCTTGGGATCTCTTGTCTTTTAGGTCGGGTTACCATCGTGAGTGACTCATGATTCTAAAGGCAGTAATCCTATCCTTTGAGATGTATTTTGGACTTTCTCCCTATATAGCTAATCCTTTCGTCAAAAGATCAGCTAAGTTCTGATCAGTGCGTACATGATCCACTCTCATAGCTCCTTTTGAGAGACATTCTCTCGCAGTGCTGTGCTTACGACGTATTTGTCGTCTTTTACCGTTGAAATAACGGTTCTCTATTTTTGCAATAGCTGCGGTACTATCGCAGTGGATCAACACAGCTGGCATCGGTTTTTCCCATAAAGGGATCTCTGTTGGTAAGCATCTCAACCAGCTAGCTTCTTCACTAGCGGTTGCCAATGCTATCATTTCAGACTCCATAGTAGACTGAGCTAATATGGTCTGTTTCTTAGATTTCCAAGAGACAGCACCACCAGCTATACTAAATATATAGCCACTAGTTGCTTTGGAATCATCTGATAGAGTATTCCAATCTGCATCACTGTATCCTTCAAGTACAGCAGGAAATCTCTGATAATGCAGCCCGAGATTCATGGTCCTTTTAAGGTATCTCACGACTCTCTCGATAGCGTGCCAATGCTCTATGCTAGGTTGACTAGTAAACCTGCAAAGCAATCCCACAACATAGGCAATGTCGGGTCTAGTACAATCAGTGGCATACCTTAGGCTGCCAATGATGCTCACATATTCCGTTTGTCTAACACTGTCACCAGTGTTCTTAAAAAGTTTGACACTCGAATCATAAGGTGTACAAGCAGGTTTACAATCAAAATAATTGTATTTCTTTAAGATCTTCTCAATATAATGAGATTGATCCAAGGAAATTCTTTTTTCCAACCTAGTGATCTTAATACCAAGTATTACACTTGCTTCTCCAAGGTCTTTCATATCAAAGTTGTTGCACAACAGTGATTTCACTTTATTTACGGCATGAATGTTTGATCCAAATATGAGTAAGTCGTCTACATAGAGACATATGATTGTGCAAATGTCATTTTCGGTTTTTGTAATAAATGCATTTGTCACTTTCATTCACTTTAAACCCATTCGATATTATCAAATTATCAAAATTCTCATGCCATTGTTTAGGAGCTTGTTTGAGACCGTACAAAGACTTATCCAACTTACAGACCTTGTGTTCTTGCCCGTGAATTACAAAACCTTCAGGTTGCTCCATATAGATTTCTTCTTCCAATTCACCATTTAAAAAAGCAGTTTTGACATCCATTTGGTGTACTATCAAATTGTAAATAGCGGCCAACGAAATTAGTACCCTTATGGATGTAATTCTAGTAACTGGTGAATATGTGTCAAAGAAATCTATATTCTCTCTTTGTCTAAAACCTTTGGCTACAAGACGAGCCTTGTATTTATCAACAGTGCCATCGGGTTTTAGTTTCTTTTTCAAAATCCATTTACATCCAATTGGTTTGCAACCAGGAGGCAAGTCCACTAAGTGCCATGTCTTGTTAGACTCAAGAGAATCCATCTCGTCATTGATGGCTTCTTGCCACAAATCGGCATCCAAAGAAGACAATGCTTCCTGAATGCTAGTTGGATCCTCTTCTAACGTATAGACCATATAATCGGGTCCATAGTCCTTAGCAACACGTGCTCTCTTACCTCTTCGAGGTTCTATTTCCCTTTGTTCGTTGTTTTCAACGTTCCTAGGCACAGAGACTTGACTAGTTCCGGTGCCTCCACTATTTTTAGATTTAAAAGGGAATTCGTTTTCATAAAAGTCAACATCATTTGACTCTATGATCACCTTAGCTTTAAGGTCATAAAACCTGTAAGCTTTACTGTTTACTGTATACCCAATGAATACACATTCATAGGCTCTGCTGGCGAGTTTAACTCTTTTTGGGTCTGGAATCCTGACATAAGCCAAGCAACCCCAGATTTGAAAATAAGACACATTAGGCAGTCTTTTCTTTATGATTTCATAAGGAGAAATTTTGCTTTTAGACTTTGGAAGTCTATTCAGGACATAACATACGGTTAACAAAATTTCCCCCCACCAGTGAGATGCAGCACCAGAATAAAGCATAATAGCAACTACCAATTCGGTAAAAGTTCTATTCTTTCTTTCTGCTTTACCATTCATTTCGGGAGAATATGGTGCAGTCGTTTCATGTATGATTCCATTTGATTTATAAAAATCATTAAATAATTGGGAATCATACTCAGTTCCTCTATCACTTCGAAAACACTTTACCTTTTTTTCAAATTGATTTTCAAATTCTGTTACAAAATTTTTGAACATGTCGGGCGCTTCACTTTTATTTTTCATAAGGTATACAAAAGTGTAGTCTGAACAATCGTCAATAAAAGTGCTAAAATAATGTTTACCATTTCTGGTTAACGTTCCGTCTAATTCTCATATATCTGAATGAATTAGATCCAAGGCTTCAGATTCTTTCGTTACTGATTTATGCGATGTTTTCGTAATTTTTGCTTGACTACAAAATTCGCATTTTTGAAAATCATTTAAGGATAACTTAGGGATTAATCCTAAGTTGCTCATATTAGAAATAATGCGTTTATTAACATGACAAAAATGAGCATGCCAAATATTACAATCATACAACATATAAGCAAAAGGAGAAGTTTTATTCATTTCAACATTCAGTTTGAACATGCCATCAGTGGCGTACCCTTTCCCAACAAAAATACTATTTTTAGTCAAAGTATATAAATCCCCCCAATAGTCTGAGTGAACCCTGCCTTATTCAGAAGGAAACCAGAAACTAGATTCTTCCTTATCTCTGGAGTGTGCTTCACATCTTTCAGGATCAGAATCTTTCCAGAAGTGAATTTCAGTTTCACATCTCCAGTACCAGCAACAATAGTGGTGTGAGCATCGCCCAGCAGCACTTTCTTATCATGAGCAGCCGTGTATGTTTTGAACATAGTACGGTCATTGCACACATGGATAGATGATCCAGTATCCAACCACCATCCTTCAGATCCACCAACAAGGTTGATTTCAGAAATCATAGCAGTAAAATGCTCTTCAGTCAGGTTAGCCTGCGGAGCAGGATTAGGCCTGTTCCTACACTTGCGTGCCATATGACCTGTTCTCCCACAGTTGTAACAAGTAAATGGAGGAGCAGTATCATTCTTAGATTGTGGAGGTCGTTGAGGCTGAGGATTTGGGGACTTTGGTGGGTTCCCATTCTTGTTGCGGTTTCTTTGAATCTGATTACGGTTCTGATTCTTGAAAGGTTTGCCAGTTGGCTTCAGAACCGATCCTGTTTTCTTGTTGTTTGAAACATACAAGACTTCATATTTCTGATCTTCTTTCCGAGATTCCTCCTCAATTCAGAGTCGGGTGATCAGACTTTCTAGAGAAAATCCTTGGTTGGTTTTGTGCCTGAGAGAATTTTTGAAATCCTTCCAAGCAGGAGGAAGCTTGTCAATAATAACAGCTACTTGAAATTGTTCATCTAAGGCCATGCCTTCAGATATAATTTCATGGGCTATTTTCTGAATCTCATGTGACCGAGTCTCTACAGATTTTTCATCTGACATCTTGTAATTGAGGTAGTGACTCACAACATATTTTTTAGCACCGGCTTCCTCAGTATCATATTTCTTTTTCAGAGCATTCCATACATCCCTGGCAGACCTACAAGTGTTGTAATAATCATAAAGATCATCAGCAAGTCCGTTAAGAATAAAATTCTTACAGAGATAGTCATGCTCATTCCATAGGAGTATTTCTTTTGTAGTTTTCGCTTGTTCATCCGGTTCAGCGGTTTCATCCACCACTGGAATCTCATCAGTCAAAACATTGGCAACCTTTTTTCACAGTCAAGAAGAAAAGCATCTTTTGTTGCCAACGTTTGAAGTGAGCTCCCTCAAACCGGAATGGTTTGTTGAAGTCAGAGGCAGTGGAACCAGCACCAGTAATTTCTTCGGTTGTCATAGTTGAATTAGAAACGTCTTAAAAATGTTAATCCGAGTAGGTTCCCAGGAAAGAGAGGTGGATCACAATGGACACTCTTAAGTACCAAGTCTTTCCTAGCCAGAACTTTCCCCAAACCACACTGGTTTCAAGAACAAGCCGAAGAGATTACTGGGATGAGTCGCAGACTAGGTCACTCTCTTAAAGACGTTTCGTGGCATTGCTCCAAGGTGCAAGCAGGCTATCAACCACGACGTCCCCAGGATAAAACAGCCCTGTTGAAACTGCTACGAAAGTTCACTACACCGTGAAAATTCACTCTAAGATATACACCCTCAATATGGTTATGAAAAACCACTCTTTAGAAACTAAGCTTGGAAATGCTTCAAGCTTTCTAGAGAAGAAAGAAATTTTGGTTATGAAAACCACTCTTTAGAAGCTAAGCTTGGAAATGCTTCAAGCTTTCTAGAGAAGAAAGAAATTTAGGGAGAAGAGAGAAAACTTGAGGAATGATTTATCGTCAAGTGGTGTAAGAAATAAGTGAGGAGGAGTCTCCCTTTTATAGACATTTTACACTATAGAAGTGTTTAGTCTACCCAATGTGGGACTTTTTCCAATTCACACTTAACAAAGTTTCAACAGTACAAAAGCGAAGGTAGTTGTCACGTTATGCTAAAGTGTGAGTCTTATCCCCTTGAGCTTTCTCTTCGTGATCCAACCCTCAAAAATTGGAGAATAATGTCACAAGGATCACAATGGGGACAAATTAAACAAGGGCTAAGTGTAAATACACTTGATGAATACTCAAATCTAAATCGTGTCTTGAACCAAGAGATGCTTATATACAAGAAATGTCTTGCTCGAGTGTCCATCAAGTACACCATGAGGTTTGGCATGCCATAGAGTTGATCTCCCATCCACTAGCAAAACCACTTGATACGTTTAATTTGAAAAGGAATGGAGAATGATAACATTTGGTTCCACCTGCATGTCTAGTTGCGATAGTTTGGGTCGACAACAAGATACCATGTGTTGTAATTGAAAGATTCTAACTGTATTGATCAATGAATGATTTACACTATATACTGCTGCATATTCACAAAGAGTTGAATAGCTAGCATCAGAAATCAGAAGCAAAGATAAAGACAAGCAGGGCCACTGCACAAGCAGATGGGCCAATACAGAAAATAAAGGGCCAGGCCCAAAACATGGCTAAACACACCCACTATATTACTAAGACAGCACCAACATATCCTCCCTCAAACTTAGCTACGACCAGTAGCACATTCTGCATCAAAGCTGAGTTTGATCCCTGCTGCATATGCCAATTAATCTTCTTAATTTCTGGAAACTTTCTGCCTTCAAGGGCTTGGTCATGATATCTGCTAACTGATCTTGAGTGCAGCAATGGATCAGTTCTATTACCTCATTCTTACTCAAATCTCTAAGAAAATGAAAACGCACATCTATGTGCTTACTCCTACCATGGAGAGTAGGGTTCTTTGACAGCTTTATAGTGGAACTGTTATCACATAGGATTACAGTTTTACCTCTTTGTGTGTGACCAATTCTCTTCATAATTCTTCTCAGCCAAATGGCTTGACATGCACACAAGGTAGCTGCTACGAATTCAGCCTCTGTGGTTGACAATGTTACAATCGGTTGCTTCTTAGAAGCCCAAGCAACGGCAGCATTTCCAAGCAGGAAAATGTATCCAGAAGTACTCCTTCGATCATCTAGGTCACCTGCATAATCACTATCCGTGTAACATGACAGTTCATTCAAATCAGGCTTGCTGTACATGATTCCCAAGTTGGTGGTACCCTTGAGATATCTCAAGATTCTTTTGGCAGCTTGCATATGTAACTCAGTTGGTTTTTCCATAAATCTGCTGATTAAGCCAACAGAGTATACTATATCTGGTCTCGTGGCTGTGGCATACATCAAACTTCCTACAATTTGCTTGTAGTAAGTTGCATCTACCCTAGTTCCTTCTCCTTGCTTTGAGAGTTTGAAACCAGGCACCATTGGAACTCCAACAGATTTGCAATTGCTCATGCCAAACCTTTCTAGTATCTCACCGACATACTTGCTTTGATTTATGAAGATTCCTTGTGATCCTTGGATGACTTCAACACCCAGAAAGTAACTCATTTTGCCTAAGTCTGTCATGGCAAATTCTTGCATCATTGAACTTTTGAATTCTTTCATTAAATCAAGAGAATTTCCTGTGTAGATGAGATCATCCACATACAAACTAACCACCAATAGTTTGTCCTTCATGCTACCTTTCACATACAGTGTGTGCTCAGATTCACAGCTTTCAAATCCCTTCTTAAGGAAATATGCATCAATCCTACTGTACCAGGCACGAGGGGCCTGCTTGAGGCCATAAAGTGCTCTCTTAAGCTTGTAAACTTTGTCTCTGGCCTCCCTGAGTTGATATCCTTGTGGCTGCTCCACATAAACATCTTCTACAATTTCACCATGTAAGAAGGCACTCTTCACATCTAGTTGAAATACATGCCATCCCTCTGTTGCAGCAGTGGCAAGAAGTGTTCTTATCGTATCCCATCTAGCTACTGGAGCATAGACTTCAGTGTAGTCAATCCCATACTCTTGAGAGTAACCCTTTGCCACTAGTCTGGCTTTGTATTTATCAATCTCTCCCTTCTCATTGTATTTTGTTTTGAATATCCATTTCACTCCAATTACTTTAGCACCAGCAGGTAAACTGACCAGCTCCCAAGTATCATTTCTCTTGATTGACTCCATCTCTTGGTTCATAGCTTCCCTCCATTTCTTATCCTTCACAGCATCCTCAAACCTTTTGGGATCCTCAGATTCAGTGAACACAGCAAACACTTGTTCTTCATCACTGTCTTCAACATTAAAGGATGTGTCATACTCATTCAAGTATGCAGGAGGTCTTCTGATCCTCCCTTGATCTGGTATCACTGTTCTTTCATTATTGTCATCATCACTGTCACTACTCTGATTACAAGCTTCAGCAGAATTATTTCCACTAGTACTAGGGTCACTGACACCAGTGATTTTCTCATGAGTTTCTGTCTCTTTAGTTTCTTCTGTGTCGTCTTCTACATCCAGATCACTCATCTTTTCTTTTCCCTTCCAATTCCATTTTTCTTCTTCATTGAAAGCAACATCTCTGCTTATTATTATTTTCTGGGTGACAGGATTATATAACCTGTAAGCTTTAGACATCTCACTGATGCCAAACAGCACACACTTGGTGCTTCTATCATCAAGCTTTCTTCTGTTAGCTTCAGGTATATGAGCAAAGGCTATGCATCCAAAGGTTCTAAGAAATTTGACTGAAGGCTTTTTCCCACTCCAGGATTCTTGTGGGGTCATATCCTTCACAGCAATAGTTGGTGATCTGTTTTGAAGGAATATACTCCAATTGACAGCCTCAGGCCAAAATTCTTTAGGAACTTCCCTGTCACTGAGCATGCTTCTGACCATGTTCAGAGTGGTTCTGTTCTTTCTCTCAGAGACACCATTCTGTTGAGGGCTATAGGCAGTGGTCAGTTGTCTTTTTATACCATGTTCTTCACAAAACTCCTTGAATTCAGTAGACATATACTCTCCTCCTCTGTCAGTTCTGAGACATGCCAGTTTCTCTCCACATTCCATTTCAACAGTAGCTTTAAACCTTTTGAAAGTTTCAAGGGCTTCTGATTTGGCTGATAAGAAATAAACCCATGTCTTTCTAGACATGTCATCAATGAATGTGATGAAGTACTTCTTGTTACTATTTGATTCAGGAGTTAGGGGGCCACATATATCAGAGTGTACGAGTTCAAGCCTTCTTGTGGCTCTCCATGAGGTGCCTTTTGGAAAGCTTTCTCTGTGTTGCTTGCCTAGCATGCAACTGTCACACACCTTGCTATTTTCATCCAACATGGGCAAGTCCTTCACCATTTCCCTTTGTGCCAGCAATTTTAAGCCAGACATGCCAAGATGTCCATACCTGCAGTGCCGCAGTCTTGCAATGTCTTGGCATTCAGCCTTGTAGCATTCTGCCTGTATCATAGCAACAGATACAGGGAAAACTCGTTTTCCAGTCATTTTTGAATGCATTATCAATCCTCTTTTCTTATGATGAACTTCACAAACATTCTTTTCAAAGTAAATTCCTAATCCCTTCTCTTGCAACTGCCCTATACTCAACAAGTTACTAGATAGTTCAGGGATATACAGGACATCAGAAATTACTTGAACTATACCTCTAATCTTGAGCTTTACACTGCCTTTACCCATAGCCATTATAGTGGAGCCATTCCCCAATTTTACAGATACTCTAAAAGACTCATCTAGATGACAAAACCATTCTTTGACACCACTCATGTGATTACTACAACCACTATCAAGGAACCAAAGCCATACCTTATTCTTGGAGACATTCTTCACATCTGCAGAGGCCATCAAGAACAGGTCTTCATACTCCACATTTGCAGTAGCCATCAGCAAGAGTTCCTCATCATCTTCGCATTCTGCATAATTGGCGTTTTCTTCCCAATTTGGACACTCGTTTTGGTAATGTCCGTACTTGTTGCATTTGTAGCACTGTATTGACTCTTTGTTGGTGTTTCTCCCTCTTCCTCTTCCACGATTGTTCCTGCCTCTGCCCCTAAAACCTCCTCTGGTGGATGCAGTAGCTTTCAACGCCTGTTCTTCCTCATTCTTATCTCTATTTTTCTCGTTCTTGCCTCTATATCCTTTCATTCTCAGTTCATGCACTAACAGGCTCGCTTGTAATTCATCTATGGTGAGACTTGTGGTGTCGTGTGCCTCCAAGATAGAACACACGACAGTTTCGAATCTTTCAGTCATTGTGCGAAGGATTTTTTCAACCACTCCGGTTTCGTCAATTCTGTCACCATGGGCTTGCATTTTATTCGAAATTTCAAGCGTTCTTGCTACATACTCTTCTACTCCCTCTTCGTTCTTCATCTCGAGCAATTCAAATTCCCTGCGTAGTGCTTGAAGTTGAGCTTTCTTGACCTTCGTTGTTCCTTGATGTTTGATCTTGATGGAATCCCAGATTTCTTTGGCGGTGTCCTTCTTCACGATCGTATGTATGGTTCTTCTATCAATTGCTTGATATAGGTAGTTTTTGACCTTGAAGTCTTTCAGCTTCGCGTCCTCCACCGTCTTGATCTGTTCAGGTGTTGCTCCGGCGAGGAGGGGTGGGATTCCGTTTTCCACGAGACTCCAGTATTCTTTGGATCTTAGTAGGTTCTCCATGAGTAGCGCCCAATGCTCATAGTCACCGTCGTACTTTGGAATTGCTGGTTGAATGTACGCTTTCTCGTCGTTAGGCGCCATGAACTTCGGCGAAGATTTGCAGAGATTTCCGGTGAGGAAGGAGATCGCTAACTAACTGCGGTTATTGCGATTTTCTGTTAGAGTTCAATTTTAGCTCTGATAGCAATTGTTGTAATTGAAAGATTCTAACTGTATTGATCAATGAATGATTTACACTATATACTGCTGCATATTCACAAAGAGTTGAATAGCTAGCATCAGAAATCAGAAGCAAAGATAAAGACAAGCAGGGCCACTGCACCTACAGATGGGCCTAAACAGAAAATAAAGGGCCAGGCCTAAAACATGGCTAAACACACCCACTATATTACTAAGTCAGCACCAACACCATGTGTGTGTTTTATAGCTTCATACCTAATTCCAACACCAACTTCTTGTTGTCGAGTGCCCCCGCCAACAAGAATCCAAATGCGTGTTTTACATGTCATAAAGAACAAAAAAATCATTTGCAGCCAAAAGAAATTCCATAACGATAATTGATCTAAATTTCATGGTAAAAACCTTCCTTACACCCTTTCCGGCCTCTAGGATGGCATGTGCTGAAAGCTAAATTCTCCGTTGTGCCAAGAAAAAAAGGAATATCAAAATGGCAAAAGACGCAATGAATATGCTCCCATACTTATATTCTCTAAAAAGAAAAGAGGCTGCTCCTGTTATTTTTTAAACACTATAAATAAGTGAACCATTCTTTACAAAAATATCCAAAAATTCAAAGTTCAAGAAAATGCTTTTCTCTAACCATGCAAAGGTGGAAACTCATTTTGATTCCATTCAGTGTTAGGTGTTTCACTTGTTCAATCGCCAATTTACTGGTATTGTCTCATCAGTTGTATGTTCTACAAGTTCACAAGTTCATTTAATCCTTTTATTAAAGAGAAATGATTTTTGGATATCAACATTTGACGGCTTTCCCGATTATAATTGAAGTGGTTAACGCAGTTCAAATGGGAAATTAATGAATATACTATAGTTGTCAATTTTAGCCTAGCTCAACGAGCTTGAGCTAGCCCGATGACCCAATGTTATGGGTAGGGTTGGACTAAATAGAGGTAAAAAGAGAACTTGAGCATTTTGGCTTATCCAAATTGGCCCATGGGCCAAACTCGGTGTGTTTTTATCTTTTTTTTTACACTTTTGTTTTTTTTTGTTGCTAAAGTTGGATTGGGCTAGACCGGCCCATCCGCCTAGTGTTTTGGATTCGACTAGGCTACAAAAATACATCCCGATAGGCAACTGTGCTAGGCAGCCCAACCAGCTTTTGTGTTTTGGTCTAGTGGGCTGGGTCAGGATAGGCGGCCGAGTTTGACAACTCAAAAGTATTTTAGGTTTCAAAACTCATCAACCATCAACGCAACTTCATTAACCACAAATTTAGACATGATTAGTCACAATTTTAAAGTGTTTAAATCTACATGTTGTTGAACAACATAGGGAGGAAATGAGAGTTACTTTTGTTATATTAAGGCTATTTTTTGGCAAGACACATTCGCTATCTTATAGCGGATAAGCTCATTGTAAGTGTTTGACATGACTAGCTTATAACATTATTTCTACTAGTTTATTGTGTTTTTTAAAACGCTAATTGAAGCCGTGTTTGAGCTTATAGCTTATAGCGTTTCATTTTTTCTCCCATATTTATCCTTATTATTTTAAGGTTTAAATAGTTTTTACCCCCCTGCAAATATACCCATTATCCAGTTACCCCCCTGCAAAAAAAAAAGGTTTAAAAAACACCTTGTAAAATGTAACGTTATCCAGTTACCCCCCTGCTGTTAACTTTTCTGTTAAAAAAATGTAAAATGTAATTTTATCCAGTTACCCCCTGACGTCAGTGCCACGTGTCACCATATTACTGGGCCTCTGTGACACGTGGCACTGACATGCCACGTCAGCATCTATGTCACCACTGCCACGTGGCACTGACATGTGCCACGTCAGCAACCAATGGATGGCTGCCACGTGGCACTGACTTGGCTAAGTGAAATATTGTGTGTTACTAAAAAAAAATCAAACTTTTGGCTAACAAGGGATTTGAACCCTTGACCACTTACTGATGCAAACACTTTAATACCACTAAGCCACCTACATTTTCATATACATATTGCCAGCAAGAAACATATATTACATCTTTATTTTCTTCTTCTTCTTCCACAGATCTGTTTCATTTTTCTTCCAGAATCGTTTTTTCCAGAAATCGTTTTTTCTCAAATCGTTTTTTTTCAGAATCGTTTTTTCCAGAAATTGAACATGAAGATCTGTTATTGATTTCGCCGATTTCATTTGTTATTGATGTTATTACCGTAGATCGTTTTTTCCAGAAATTGAACATGAAGATCTGTTTCATTCTCCCGTCGTTTTTTCCAGAATCGTTTTTTCCAGATCTGCATTTGATGTTATTACCGCCACAACAGCCAGCCACTCATTCACGCGTTAGGGAAAACGAAATCAAGGATAAGGAAAAACGAAATCAAGGATTGAAAACGATTTAAGATTGAAAACGATTTGGGCTTTGTAGATTTAAGATTGAAAATAGGAACTTCGTTTAATCAACATTGAAAACGAATTTGTAAACAACAAGGTGTTTGCCAGATCCAATCTTCAATCTCCAATTAAATAAAAAAAAACTGGGTAAACAACGATTTTGTAAACAACGATTTTGTAAACAATCTTCAATCTCCAAACCAAACCCATTACAAATTCGTTTTCAGATTCATGGGTTTACAGATTCCTGGGTTTACAGATTCGTGGGTTTACAAAGTCGGTGGTTTATGATGAAGATGAAGAAGAAGATACGATGAAGATGAAGATGGTTTATGAAAGTCGGTGGTTTATGATGAAGATGAAGATGAAGTCGTGGGTTTCCCTGGGTATGTTAATTTCGTTACGGAAGAGGAAGAAGAAGATACGATGAAGATAGATCTGGGCATAATTTCGTTCTAGTTTTTTTTTTTAAATTAAGTGACATTTATGTATTATATATTTGTAGATGAGTCTATATTATCAAATATAATCTGGTTCAGTGGTAAGGAATGGTGTGTTCCATCAAGGGTCATGGGTTCAACTCCTAGTGTAGCCATTTTGAAGATTTATTTTGATTTAACAACAGTGCCATGTGGCAGCCATCCATTGGTTGCTGACGTGGCACTGGTGACATAGGATGCTGACGTGGCAGTCAGTGCCACGTGTCACAGAGGGGTAACTGGATAACTTTACATTTTGCAAGATTTGTTTTAAATGTTTTTTTTTGCAGGGGGGTAACTGGATAATGAGTATATTTGCAGGAGGGTAATAACTATTTAAACCTTATTTTAATTAATTTCATCTCCATTAAATGAAATATTCTCTCTCATTTTAGCATTAATTACAAATATATATTTATAAGTTATTTCAACTACTAACTTTATCGAACACTTTAAATTTAATTTGCTACTTTATCTGATAACTCTTCTGCTATAAATCCTGAAAATTATGATCGTGTGTTGCCCATAAAAAAATATTTCAAATTTGATGTGAGCCACAAGCAGGATCTCCTCCGTGGCCACCTAGTAGGCTAGTAAAACATCAATCAGTACATACACAACACAAGCTTCCGTCATGTGATGTTATGTTATGGCTGTGGCTGTGGCCATAACTTCATTATTCTCTAAATGGCCAAGTTCACGCTTACACCAGATAACTCATGCTTCTTTCCTCTAACTCACACAAAACGATCGCGGTCAAACCCCCCTTTTATTAAAACCTCGTTTCAACGTTTTCACTTCCACTTCTCACCTCCCAAACTCACCCACAGAATAATAGTACGTAGCAGTCACCAAAATGTCAAAGAAAACGAGAGAGTATCGAAGGTTATCGCCACCGACCTTGAAGTTGAGGAAGAGGATGTGGAGAAATTGTCTGGGAAGTGGCCACCGTGGAAGAATCTTCCCCTAAGATACAAACTCATCGCCACCACTTCCCTTGCTTTTGTTATTTGTAACATGGACAAGGTCTTTACTTTTTACAAACCTAAAACCCAAAATTGCTTTGATTGGTTTCTTAGCATTCTCATGTCTTTAATTGAATTGAATTGAATTGAATTGGGCGCAGGTGAACTTAAGTGTTGCAATTATTCCATTATCACATGAATTTGGGTGGAGCTCATCAACGGCTGGATTGGTTCAATCTTCATTCTTTTGGGGTTATGCATTGAGTCAGTTGCCTGGTGGTTGGCTTGCCAAGATTTTTGGTGGCAGGTTAGTTTCCACTTACTACCATAGGAAATACAAGTTTAGTTTCTTCCAAGTTAAATACCTCAAAAATATTTCTCTAATTTAGGAGGGCAAGGCTTATTTACAAACATTACCAAATCTAGTTAGTTATATAAAGTAAAGGCTTATTGAAGTATTGTTGGCTGCTCTTTGCAAAATATAATGAAAACTATTAGGAAAGTTAGGGTGGAATTTAAGAGAACAAAGCATAGCAGGGGTGGCTGCTTTTGTATCCTGTCTGCATTTATATTCTGGAAGGAACAGAGCAATTCAAACCAAATTTTGGCACATATTCACTATGCAAAAGAAAATTTTCCATTTTGATGCACCTCTTTGACAATTCTCCACTTTAATCTTGTCTCCTACTCAAAATGAATATGATGCATACCTGTAACGTGTAAAAGTTGGGAAGATTAAAGTTTTGTCCTGAATGAAATTTGGCAATCAATGGTTCAGGATTTATGGATTAAGGATGCTGATATTTGTTTGGGATAGATTTCTTTAAGCGACAATAACTGTAAGAATAGTGTTGGGATTGGGGAAGGGGTCGGATGTTGACTTGTTACAAATTTACTACTCATGAATGTAGTGAAGTTCCATATTTGCTCACACAGTTCTCAAGCTAAATTTTGCATCCATTATAACTTTGAATTAATATGAAATGATAAACCCATCTGGACCAACTTTGAAAAGAAGCCGATATTTGAAGGGCTTAGCAACCGATATCTCACCATGCAATTTCTTTGTAATTAGAGCTTAGGATGGATATGTCTCTCTCTGTACCGATGTATGAATTCTTATTTTCATGAATTGGAGGCAGAATTTGAACTGTTATTCCTGAATATGAAACATCCTCTTCATGATATGTTTCTGAATTACTCGAAGCATTTTAGAAACCTGTCCTCTTTGTCCTTTAAGCCATCCCAACTAATACTTATGTTCGATACACTTTTCCTCACATTTGGCTACTTGACGAAATTATAATTATATTTATGTTCCTAGGAGAGATGCAAGACTAAACTGAGATATCTATATGATGCATTTATCCTACTATATTATTAACAAAACATTATCTAAACATTATTTATTATTGACAAATATATCCATATATAACTTCCTTTTATAAATAAGAATCAATGGAGTAACTTATGTTGAAGTCTTAAAGAAAGGGATAGTAATCAAACAATCATCTCATTCAGAACTGGCACTAAACATTTCAGTTTGTCTTTTGGGTTTATGATGTTACACCGTTGTCGTTCTGTTTCAGAAAAGTTCTTGAGGTTGGAGTACTGGTATGGTCAGTGGCTACAGCTCTTGTTCCTTTTCTTGCTGGATATTTGCCCGGCTTACTATTGACAAGGATTTTGGTCAGTAGTTTCCTTTTAGCTTTCCCCCCTTTAATATATCATTTTTTTCTCACTTTGCATAACTAATATCTGCTTATGTGGCCATTATATCTCTCATGCTAGAACTTCACACTATTCTGTCATGTAATATTTTTGTATGTATCTATCTCTTCATAAATGTTCAAAAATTTTAGTAGGACCCCATCTAGACAGATTTCAAATGATAGGGTTGAGTTAAACTGTAACGTTCTCCACTTATGTGCATGAATCCTTGATTGGTCTCACAGGATGTCGTGGTTTTATTGCATTTATCTTTCAACTTATGTGCATGAATCTATAATTTGTATCTATCTACTGCAGGTAGTGCTATTTGGTTTTCTTTACGTAAACTTACTGTTATTCAATATAAATTCTGGTTGCTTTTCATATTTTTTCAAGACTATTAAGTACTTTTCTTCCATTGCATATTTAGGTTGGGATAGGTGAAGGTGTTTCACCATCTGCTGCTACTGATCTCATTGCCAGGCATGTAAACATCCAAATACGTATTTGGTTCAATATGATGTTTTGTTGATTTGCATTTTTTTACTTACCTTCTTACTTTTCCAGTCAGCACATTGATTATTGTCCGTTTTGCTATAATAATTTAACAATTTTAGTGTCTTGCCTAAAAGTTCTGGTGGAAACTCTAACTTTTCTATTGAATATAATAATCCAAAGCAAAACAAAGATGCAGAACACTAAAAAGAATTGTTCGGAGCTGGAAAAAAAATCTGAATCTCTTCACTCACTAGCCATCTCCCTCCCTCCCAAAATGGATAAGGAAATATTGCTTTAGGAGTATAGGGTTAGTTCCTAGGGGAGCACACTGTTTTCTCCTTATTAAGAATAAGAATATATTGAATCAATATGAAGTCTTCATGCTAACTGTGCGAAAGGAGAAAATTCATGTTTTGATAAAATCCAACTTCTAAGTGAAATTGTTGGCTCCTGCCTCAGCCAACTATTTATCGAGTTGAAGTTAAGTTTGCGTATTTGTGTTTATATACAATCCTAGTCCGGTCTTTCAAGTTGTAAGTCCTTGACAAATAACATATGTTTGTTCTGCCAGTTTTAAATAATTAATAGTCTTTACCCTTTTGAGTGATAAGGTTCATCACCATTGCAGGTCAATACCATTGGAAGAGCGCTCACGTGCCGTAGCATTTGTATTTGGTGGTTTGAGTGTTGGAAGTGTTATGGGGTATGCATTTTGTAGTAGTTGGATATAAATGGAAACAAGAATGACTGCATAACGTAATTTATTTGTTCGTCATCTAATCTCAATTTCAACATCGTAATATCTGTCAGGCTTCTTTTCGCTCCTCCCCTCATCCAAAATATTGGTTGGGAATCAGTATTCTATATATTTGGTCTATTGGGGATTGCTTGGTAAGTAGAAATTACTACTCTCCTATTGTTTTCCAGATCCCTACCTACTAGTTCAAATAGTAAATTTCTCCAAAAGCATCTTGCGCTGCAAATACGATAATTTTATTATGACTTATGTTATTGCCACGAACTTTGAAGGTTTTTGGGGTTTCAATTTCTGGAAGGAGGTGAAACTCGGTTAACTGTGGAATCTCTTCCATGTAAGCACTTAATCTATTTTAATTTTTTTACTCTTCATTAATTGAGATAAAAACATATTATTGTTGAATGAATGGTGACAAATGATGCCTTTCTATTTGGAGAAGTTTTACAATCTTTTAGGCTTTATGGGATGCTGGAGTTGAAACTTATCGAGTGATGCCTCTAATTTATAATCCATTCTGTTGCAATAATTAATGTTCAGCACTCTGATGTTTTTTCAGCATATAAGTGGGTAGTCCCCATGATCTGTACTTTGATTTAGGAATTGATAAGTTATAAATAAAGATAGCATCTGTTCCTAGCTTACTGCCATTCTTCATATGTTATGTGTTGAAGGTTGCCTGAGTACCAGGCTTTCGTTCTCTTGTTTACTTATTTTGAGCCTTGTGGTTTAATTGGTTGTTATTCACTATTGACTTTGGTTGTCCTCAGCAGCCCAGGGTAACACGATACAATCATGGAAAACATCTCTAAAAGAATTGAATGCCTCTTTGAAGGTATGGGTAAAAATTTTACGACAGTTTTGAAGCTTAATCCTTTGTGTATTCTTGGGAAAAGGAGGAGGAGGAGAGGAGGATACTTGACTATTCTGCTTATGGCTGGGATATAACCAATTGGCAGTGTTATTTATTAAAGATAACATCTTTATCTCTTATTTAGGATTTATCTTTTATTAGGGATTCAAATTATAATAAATTTTTTAGTCAATAAAAATTATAATCAGATTTAAATATAAATTTATAGGATCTGGGATGAATTCCATAGAGTAATTCCAAGTATTCTTAAGAATTGAAGTGTTAGATATCATTTCATTTGGCATGATGTTACCCTAATATCTCGTTTTTTTAGCTTAAAAAATAGCAGGAGTCCTTTTTACCCATGTATGTTTGTGTGTCTGTGTGTAATGACTTGCACTCGGCTAGATCCTTTTTTTAGTGAATACTTTTCTGACTAACTGAATAGGCTCGTGTCAATTCTTCCTTCTCTTACGGTCATATGAAATTTCGAGTTTTTGAGATTTGTCACTCCCCGTGATCTTCTATATTCAATGGAATTTTGCCTCATTTCACTTTCTTAAATATAGGATGTACCATGGAAGGCCTTTTTCCAAAGTCGTGCTGTATGGGCAATGATTTATACTCATTTTTGTGGTAGCTGGGGTCACTATACCTGCCTCTCATGGTTTCCCACATTTTTTAGGTACCCTGTGAGCATTTAATACTTTACCTGTTTTCTATTTTTTATCTTTCATTGCATCCCAGTTATCAGGGAGTTACTTGAAACCTTATACACTAATTTGATTCTTTCAATTTATTGATTTTCATTTTAACAATTACTTATTGATAACATACTTTTAGGTACAGAAATTTAATTAAATTATCATATCATTGATATGAAATAAAGAAGGCGGATTCAACTTTTCTCTACTTAAGTAACATAAATACATAAGCTGGAATTGGACTTCTTTTATTCAATTTAAACTATAAGCATTCTGAGCCAATTTTTAATATGAAATTTGTTTGACTTTGATATTGAGCCCTGTTGCTTATGCAATACAATATTTGTATCCTTGATGCTCCTTTTGTGTCATATCCTCCATGTTTAATTTTTATTACTGTTGAAGTTCCACGTCGACTAGAGATATGTCTTACCTTAAGTAATCCTTATAAGTCTTGAGCAATCTTTACCTTACAAGCCGGTTTTGTGGGGGTGAGTTAGGTCCTAAGTCCAAATTTAAGATGATATCAGAACCTATCCGAGATCTGTTATTGGGCCAAGATACCTATTATTCCATCCATTTGTCCACGCTTCAGTTGTCCAGTCTTGGGTGTGAAGGGGTGTGTTAAGATCCCTGTTATTCCACCCACACCAGTCCACGCTTCAGATGTCCAGTCCTGAGCATGAGGGGGTGTGTTGAAGTCCCACATCGACTAGAGATATGGCGGCATAAGTAATCTTTATAAGGCTTGGCTAGTCCTTACCTTATAAGTCGGTTTTGTGGGGATGAGTTAGGCCTTGATCCCAAATTTAAGAATTACTTTTGGATAACAATTATTAAAATAATTACAAATAATTTATAACTAAGGTTTGCCCATTAGGTCATGCAAATAAAGAATACTAGCTTCTATAGTTATTTTGCTTAAGTTAAGTTCTTTATAGTTTCTCCTTTGTTGCTTAAGATGAACCAATTTCCACTAAACAATTTTCTAATATGAAAGAAGTTGATTTAAGAATTTTATGGTGCCTAACAGTTTTAACATATTTATGCATGAAATTTGAACTTACAGTTGCAGCTGCCTGAACTTTGGAAAACCTCTATCTTGCCTTGGAAGAACCGAAAACTACTTTATGACTGCTTAGCATTACTTTGTACTGTGCTGATGTATAAGGATGACCACTGACAACCATTTTGTCATCCATTAAGTTTAGGTTTATGTATGAAAAATTATTGCCAGATTAAACTATTCTGTGGATTACATGATCACCAGTTTTGAAGTATTTTATTTTAAAATTATATAGAACATTTAGTTCTAGCGTTGTGTACAGTTTTGACCCATGGAGAATATAATTCTTCCATCCCCATTTCCTATGCAGTGAGGAGCTTGACCTAAATCTGACAGAAGCTGCGTGGGTAAGATTAATAATAGATTAATAGTTATTTTGTTTTTGTGTTTTAGCTAACCCAGATTCTTCCTGCCCTATGGACTGAAAATTATTTGTTTTCAATCTATATGTTTGACTTCTACAGCAAGCATATGCAATAAGCCGTATATTTTAGTAGTGAGATGTCTGGTCCAGTTTTTAAATCTAAACAGTAAACAGTAAACAGTAAAGACTAATGATAATAAAAAATAATAATAATAATAATAATAATAGTAAAAAAATAAAAAAAAAAGTTATTGTCAAAAAAAGATAATAAAATAAGTTAAAAAAATAATAGTAGTGAGCCGACAAATTATGTAAGTGTAACAATATTAAACTCTTAAGTTTATAGTTTCATAGATGAAAAAAGCATTAATATAGTTCATGTTAATACAACAAACGCAACTTTTTCCAGTTCAAGAAGGATTTCTCTTACCAGTTTAACTCAGTTTTCAGCGGCTTTGACCAGTTCTTGACTATGTTTCAGTACAATGGGGTGACTGGGCACCAAATTGGTTGAGCATGCCAGTTTAGTCATTTTTTAAAACATTGCTTGAAGGTATTCTTTTATGAGAGTTCCTAATCATTTCAGGTGTCTATTCTTCCGCCTCTAGCTTCAATATTTGTGACAGGTATTGCATCACAGTTAGCTGACAACTTGATTTCAAGAGGAGTTGAAACCACTACGGTATGAGAGGCACTAAAACGTAGTCATATCAAACAATTGTTTATTGTATGAATACTTATTTCGTAATGCTTATGATATTAAAACCAAATACATTTCCTTATGATATACTCCCTCCGTTTTCATATAGCCAAAGACGACTATGCTAAATATTGCGTCCCTGCTAACTGGATGTAGACATAGTACATGTCTCAGACAACTTATAAATTATTTGAACATACATGTCTTGATTTTTATTCTTAAATTCTCTGCTGCCTGAATTTCTCTTAAATATAGGTTCGAAAGATCTGCCAATCAATTGCATTTTTATCTCCTGCATTCTGCATGACTCTTTCATCACTGGATCTAGGATTACCGCATTGGGAGATTGTGGGCCTTCTCACAAGTGGTTTAGCCCTCTCAAGCTTTGCCTTGTCAGGTACTAGATAATCTTTTAAATATACTTCGTCTGATTTGTTATTTGTTATATAATAAATAATAAATAAACAGATCATGTTTCTATTTTTGCCTTGACTGCCTATGTATTTATTTGCTTCTGCAGGACTTTATTGTACCCATCAAGACATGTCGCCGGAATATGCAAGTATACTTCTGGTATGTGTGCTTACATTTCTTATAAATTTCAATGGAAGTGCTTGTTGAGATGTGGTGTAAATAGTAGATTTATTTATATGTGTATTCGGCCCAGGCCCGTTAGGTTTTCATATAACATAGTCTATTTAAACTCATTAGTGATTGTATTCTTTACACAACAATATATACAGTTAATAAGACGGAACTACAGCTACTCTATAGTCGCAGACGTAGGCAAACATTGGCCGAACTGCGTGACCAATATCGTCTCTCTATTCTTCGTCTCTATTTAACATGGTATCAAAAGCCTATGATCACTGGGCCTGAAAACCTAGCCGTCGCGCCGTCACGCTATTGAACCCTAGCTGTCCCGTTGATTGTTCATCCTCAACGGCCCTAGGTGCTACGAAAGTCATACAGTCCCTTTCAGCCGCACGGCGCCACTGTTCATTCTGTACGATGGCACTTTTCATTCCGTACGGAAATCACTATTCATCCGTACGACGCGCTGTTTATCCGTACGACGCCCTGCTTATCCGTACGCAGATCACTGTTTGTCCGTACATTGTTGCTGTTGGTCCGTAAGTCGTACAGTTCAACCGTACGGTGGGTCCTGTTTGTCCATACGGCGTTACTGTTCATTCCGTACCACGCCTTTCTACTGCTCCTCTCTGCTTGTGGTTAGCCTTCCTATTATTGTTAAAAATGAGTTCAACTTCAGAAAATGACAAAAACAAATCTGAATCGACAGGTAAGAGTCTCGTGTCTTATGCTTTCTCCGGCAATCCCTCTATAACAACGGAGAAACTCGATGGTGATAATTATTTGAATTGGTCTGCCTCTGTCAAAATGTGGTTTATGGGACAAAAGCTTTTAGATCACCTCACTAAGAATTCTACAGAGATTGGTAACGATTTGCGTTAAGATTGGAAACAAGCAGATTGTCAATTGGTCTCTCTTTTGTGGCAATCCATTGAACCCTCGTTGCTGGTCCATTATCGTTCATACACCACTTGTTATGATATTTGGCAGAAGGCTAAGAATGTTTATTCTAATGATATCCAGCGTCTCTATAGTGTTATTCATAATTTAGCCACTCTTCAGATGACAGAAGATAACATCATGACATATGCTAATAAAGCTCAGTCAGCAACAAATGAGTTCAAGCTCCTTGTGACCGACAATGACCCGAAGAAGATGCTTGAAAAATTAGATAATGTGTGTATGATCTATGTTCTTCATGGTCTCCATCAAAAGTATGAGTCAGTACGGAGCAACATTCTTTCTGCATCAGACATTCCCTCAACAGATGATCTTATCAGGCGTCTCATACGTCTTCCTGGATTGGAAGGAACTGGAGGGAATGGATCTCAGACTAACATAGAATCTTCTGCTCTTGTTTCTAATTTTGCAGGTCGTGGGGGACGCGATCGTGGTCGTGGGGGTGGTCGAGGAGGTCGTGTCGGATGACGTCCTCAGTGCACTTATTGTAAGAAACTTGGTCATACTGAAGACAAGTGTTATTCCCTTCATGGCTTTCCAGAGAAACCAGTAAATGTGACTCAGGTTAATGATTCTGAACAAAGAAGCACTAAACAAAATGTTCTTTCTGATGAGGAGTATAAGGCATTCCTGCAGTATAAGACTTCCCAGGCTTCATCATAAGCAACAGTTGCTCATTCTGGTAATTCTACAGTCTGTTTCTCTCAATCATCACCTGTTGACTCCTGGATTATGGACACTGGAGCTTCCGATTGCGTGGTTGGTAATCCATCTCTTTTATCCAAAATATCCCAACCTAACACCCCACATTATATTACCGTCGCCAACGGATCAAAAATTAAAGCTAGTGGCATTGGTAAAGCCACTCCTCTTCCATCCTTACCCCTTGACAATGTTCTACTTGTTCCCAATTGCCCATTTAATTTAATTTCAGTTAGCCGTCTGACTCGAAGCCTAAAATGTTCTGTAACTTTTGATGATGATTATTTTGTTATACAGGACCGGAGTACGAAGCGGACGATTGGTACAGGATATGAGTCACATGGACTTTACTACCTCCAGCCCATCCATCCTTCATCTACAATTGCCTCCACTTCTATTACAGAGTCCCCCAGTCTTCTTCATCGTCGGTTAGGTCATCCAAGTCTCAAGAAGTTCAAAGTTATGGTTCCTCATTTGTCTCATCTGCAGTCATTAGATTGTGAGTCTTGTCAGCTTGGGAAACATGTTCGCTCCTCCTTCCCTAACAGTACTCAGTCTCAAGCTCGTTTTCCTTTTGATGTTCTTCACTCAGATGTATGGGGACCGAGTCGAGTCACTTCAGTTGTAGGACATAGATATTTTGTCACTTTTATTGATGAATTTTCTAGATGTACGTGGATCTACCTACTTAAGGATAGATCTGAACTTCTTGGTGTTTTTCAAAATTTCTTTAAGGAAATCAAAAATCAATTTGGTTGTTCTATTCGCACTTTACGCAGTGATAATGCGAAAGAATATTTTTCTACATCATTTAATTCTTTTATGGTTGAAAATGGCGTCATACATCAATCATCTTGTCCCCATACCCCACAACAAAATGGGATTGCTGAACGTAAGAACCGTCATATAATTGAAACAGCACGCACCTTACTTATTCATGCTAATGTTCCATTGAAGTTTTGGGGGGATGCTGTCCTCACTGCAGGGCACTTGATTAATAGAATGCCATCCTCTGCTATCCAGAATAGAGTTCCTCATTCCATATTGTTTCCCGATGAGCCCTTGTTCCGTATCTCTCCTCGAGTCTTCGGATCCACTTGTTTTATTCATGATCTTACTCCGGGACTTGATAAATTGTCTGCTCGTACAGTTAAGTGTGTCTTCCTTGGCTATTCAAGAGTTCAAAAAGGATATCGATGCTACTGTCCCTCCACACATCGCTTCTACATGTCTGCTGATGTCACCTTCTTTGAGGATGCTCCCTTCTTTGCATCTCCCATTGAGTCTGAGTCTGTCTCTCAAGTATTACCTATTCCTAACATTGTCCCGGTAGTTCCTCTCCCACCCATCATTGACCAGATAGATCACCCCTCTCCTACGGAAATTCCTAGTCCTTCTAGTCCCGCCCCTTGCAAACTTATCAACGTCGTGCTCGTCTCCCTCCTGTCGACCCACCTCCTACCGAAGATCCTAGTGACTCATCTCCTGCCCCGGTTCCCTCTTCTACTCCGGATCCGCCTCCCGAGTCAGAAGACCCTCCTATTGCAGTGCGTAAAGGTACACGTTCCACCCGTAACCCTCATCCTATTTATAATTTCCTCAGCTATCACCGCTTATCACCTTCGCATTATACATTTGTCTCTGCTATTTCTTCCATCACCATTCCTAAGTCCACGCAGGAAGCTCTTTCTCATTCAGGTTGGAGACAAGCTATGATTGATGAGATGACAGCCTTAGAATCTAACCAGACATGGACTCTTGTGCCGCCTCCTCCTGGTAAATCTATTGTTGGGTGTCGTTGGGTATATACTGTCAAAGTTGGTCCAGACGGGAGTATTGATCGTCTGAAAGCACGCCTCGTTGCTAAGGGCTATACTCAGGTTTTTGGCCTTGATTACAGTGATACTTTCTCACCGGTGGCTAAAATGGCTTCTGTTCGTCTATTCCTTTCTATGGCTGTAATGCGACACTGGCCATTGTATCAACTAGACATCAAGAATGCGTTTCTCCATGGAGATCTAGAAGAAGAAGTTTATCTGGAGCAACCACCTGGTTTTGTTGCTCAGGGGGAGTGTCGTGGGTATGTCTGTCGACTTCACAAAGCCTTGTATGGTCTTAAACAATCCCCTCGAGCATGGTTTGGGAGATTCAGTAGTGTTGTTCAAGAGTATGGCATGATTCGGAGTGAAGCTGACCACTCTGTCTTTTATAAGTTCTCCTCTCACAAATGTATTTATCTGGTTGTCTATGTCGATGATATTGTCATTACAGGTAATGATCATGATGGTATTGCAGGACTTAAACAACATCTAGTCCACCACTTTCAGGTCAAAGATCTTGGAAGGTTACGTTACTTTCTTGGCATTGAGGTAGCTCATTCTAAGGCAGGGATTGCTATTTCCCAGAGAAAGTATGCTTTGGATATTTTAGAAGAAACCAAAATGCTGGATTGCAAGCCAATTGACTCTCCTATGGATCCTAATGTGAAGATCCTACCAGATCAGGGGGAGCCATTTTCAGATCCAGGAAGGTATAGGAGACTAGTTGGAAAGTTAAATTACTTGACCATGACGAGGCCAAATATTTCATATGCTGTTAGTGTGGTGAGTCAATTCCTAAATTCTCCTTGTGACAGTCATTGGGATGCCGTTGTTAGAATCATGAGGTATATCAAGGGAGCTCCTGGAAAAGGTCTTGTTTACATGGATAGAGGTGATTCAAATATTGTCGCTTACACAGATGCTGATTGGGCTGGTTGCCCCTTTGATAGAAGGTCCACATCTGGGTATTGTGTTCTTATTGGTGGAAATCTAATTTCATGGAAAAGTAAAAAGCAAAATGTTGTTGCCAGATCCAGTGCTGAGGCTGAATATCGGGCTATGGCGCTTACCACTCAGGAGCTCACGTGGCTGAAACATCTTCTCCAAGAGTTGCGTTTTTGTAAAATAGGCACTATGAGTCTCATCTGTGATAATCAAGCAGCCCTACATATTGCGTCCAATCCAGTCTTTCATGAGCGGACCAAACACATTGAAGTTGATTGTCACTTTGTTCGTGAGAAGATTGTGTCCGGCGACATTGCTACATTATTTGTTGGTTCTAATGATCAATTGGCAGACATCTTCACAAAAACTCTTCGAGGACCAAGGATAACTTACATATGTGACAAGCTGGATGCCTACAATCTATACGCTCCAGCTTGAGGGGGAGTGTTGAGATGTGGTGTAAACAGTAGATTTATTTATATGTGTATTCGGCCCAGGCCCGTTAGGTTTTCATATAGCATAGTCTATTTAAACTCATTAGTGCTTGTATTCTTTACACAACAATATATACAGTTAATAAGACGGAACTACAGCTACTCTGTAGTCGCTGACGTAGGCAAACATTGGCCGAACTGCGTGACCAATATCATCTCTCTATTCTTCGTCTCTATTTAACTGTGCTAAGAGAGTGAAGAGGGACATATGCTGAAAACCGCATGTTTGGGTTGGACCTAATCCAACCCTACAAAACCGACTTGTAAGGTGAGGATTGCTCAAGCCTTATAAGGATTACTTAGGTCATATCTCTAGTCGATAGGGACTTCAACACGCCCCCTCACACTCAGGGTTGGACATCTGGAGTGTGGACTGACCCAATAAGAGATCTAGGATAGACTCTGATACCATGTTAAGAGAGTGAAAGAGTGACATATGCTGAAAATAGTGTATTTGAAATACACCACAAAGATCCTACAATATAAACTCTGAGAATCAATATACAATCTCTGCATTAATTATAGAAAAACTACAAAATCAAAACTACCTTAATTATCTAATATTCTGATACTCAATATATTATTTACATAAATACACTAACATAATCAACAGGAAGGTTGCGAGAACTGAGAAGTTATTTTGGCAAAATGTACTGAAGAACATATTGCCTAGCCGCCAGTTTCAAACTGCAGCAATTTTATTTTGTTGTTTCTGCATAATCATCGTTATTTTTTAGCCCGATACACACTTTAAACAACCTTAAAGAAGGCAGCATGATTTTCCTCTCAAATTCAGAAAAGGGACACAATTAGTTTGGTATTTTTGATTCAAGAATTTCAATTTTCAGCTAGCTAATTCATGTTGAGGCCGTATGTATCACATTCTTGTCTGTAATTGACTTCTAGATGTACTGCTTCAATTCTAAGTTTGAAGAGTATCCTATTTTCCCAAATCCCGAGTTTGAAGTGTATCCCAATTTCCCAATCCCCAAAAAAAAAATTCCTTGTCGCCCAAGTTGCCCACGACTCACTCAAGATTGCCACTTAATCCTAGATTAAATCACAATCCTTTTTTCTGAGAGGTTCAAGCCATATATCAACGATTTTTTGTTAGTAAAATTACATGTAGCTTCATATAACTTTTTTAAAATCTGACCATTTTTATTCTCTACTTTCTCTCAGGGTATAACTAATACTGTTGGGGCTGTACCTGGAATTGTAGGAGTAGCCCTCACTGGTTATCTTCTTGATTTAACTCATTCATGGAGTGTAAGTTGCTTCTATTGATAAATCTTTTCTCATAATATCATGTATGTCATTCAGTATTTGATTTAAAGTTCATCTTTATACCATGTAGATTTCACTATACGCGCCATCAATCTTCTTCTATTTAACTGGTACCGCGGTATGGTTGGCGTTCGCCAGCAGTAAGCCTCAAAATTTTTCCGAGGAAAACTGATCCATGTATTAAGCATTCATTATTCTGAACACAGCCTAGAAATTTGAGAAAACCACATGGTAAGCTCATTTTTGACCGGGGGGTGTATTTCTGCTTGATCTACAAATCAAGATTGTTTACTTGAGTACAAAGAAATAATAGCATAGGTATACTACATTTGTATATGTAAATATTATTTTAATTTTGTAGTTTATTTCATTATAGCAGCTGTATATTTTTAATAGATGATAATGGTGGTTCACCAAAACAATGTTGTGACGTGTTGTAATGTTGGAAAATGGAAAGTCAATAATTTGTTGTTCTACTAACTTTTGATGCTTTGGTTTCAACCATACAAGACAATTTGAATTAATAATATCTTAATACTCCCATGCAATGCGATAATTTCTGTCTTTCATTTTTTAAAATTTGTCTCTAGTGTTTTTTTTTTTTTGATAAGCAAATGTTAGTGGGGGTGGGGAAATGTTAGTTTCTGGGATTGAATCCTGGACCTCCTTCTTGCAACTTTGCAATTCCTTTATGTCTCTTAGCTCGCCAACTGAGCTACCTTCCTGGGACCGTACACATGCCACTGATTGAGAGATGTCTCTAGTGTTAGTTGTGAGATGTCATGGAGACCGTACACATGCCACCGATTGATCTCTTTAGCTCTCATTTGTCAATAAGGGATCATGGAGTGTCCTTCAGTTCCCCATTTGTTGATTTTTTTTTTATTATAAAAAATAAACCCGCTTGAATAATTTATTGCATGGGAATCGCCATGAGCTTTAAGCATTAAATGCGCATGAAAAAGACTCATTACCTGTGTGACAAGAAATTTAATGTCACTTTCACTTTATAAAATTTAAAATTGTCATAATGAACTGAATGGTACGCATTGGAAATATGCAAAACCAATCAAAATCCTAATGCTTTGACCCTCCAAAGAAACATGAAAAACTATCATTAAGAAATTCATATTTTATCAACCACCAAGTGAAACCAATTTTTGGTTTCACTTGGGGCCATTGAGTTTAGCTGCAAGCTGAAACAACAGCATCTGGTATATGTGCAAATACAATTGAGAGGGGACCAACTGTTATTGGCCTTCTTGAGTCTACATATAGAGGATTCAAAGGAGGAATATCACCAGCTGAATTTACAGTTAGAATGTTTCCATTTAGTAACATGATTTGGCTATGTAAGTTCCCATCCTTTGCTGTTAAATGGTATTCTCTTCTTTCCTCGACGCGACGGTAAGGTTGCTTAGTAAATTTCAAGGCCACTTGAGCTTGAACAGTGGTGCTGTTATCCAAGTTGAGTAATAGTAATGTGATTCCCTTCTGCAATAAGAGAGTATCAAATCAGATTTTACAAAACAATATATCTACTAGATAAGATAATCGTACTAAGAGAAATTTCACTCACAGATTCCTTTGCACAATGTGCATAAGCTCTTATCTTCTTTGTCCCAAAGAAGGTGGTTGATAGGACACGTTCTCCCATGAGTCGATGCCAAAGAAGAGCACTGTAAGGAATAAAGCACATAACCAAAGAAATGTCATGAAATAGTATTATGATTTATGAACTTACTTCAAATGGGACCCCCTAAATAAAAGGTCTTGTTCTATTAGAAATAGGAGCTTTGACAAAGTGGCAGGCAATTAATGAAGCAAACATCAAACACATGGGAACACAAAATCTCATATATAAGTTCAGGAAGAATGACAATGTAATGCTGAACCGAAACAGTCTATAATTATGATGCACATTCTTCAACTGTGGAATTTAATTTTTTTGTACCTATAATAGTCTGGATTTGGTATGAAAGTAGTGGTACTCAGTAAACCATAGTTTCCTCCTACCAATGTCTGTCTGCAGTACGTTCTTGTGCCATAAGTAGCTGACATGCCAAGCTGATCCAAATACCTGTATTTCATATGATTACATCAGAGAGTGAACTCTTAGAATTTTGACTTACCACCTAACTCAACCTCACAAAACCGAACATAAGGTAGGGACCGATGTTGTGAAAACCCAAGCAGACCGAAAGTTGAATCATAGTTGGTTCAACCGGTTCGTTATATTTTTACTTTTTTCAAAAAACAAACACTTTTTTTAATACTTATTTATTTATATTTAGTCATTCGGTTGGTTGAACCGATTGAACCATGATCTAAAAGTCTCACAGGTTTAATCTTTGGTCCAGTTCTCACAACATTGGTGAAAACTGCCAAATCTTATAAACACCAGTTAAGCCATATCTCTAGTTAATGTGAGACTTTCAACAAAAAACAATTGTAAGGAATTCCTAGATGTATATTGACAAAATCATGGGTAGTTACACTTACCAAAAGCTGTTGACAAATGCATCAGAGACAAGATGATGGCCACTATTGTAAGCCCCTCCTGCCTCACCAACCCATGCTTTTGCTGAGGTTGGTGAATTTTGAATTATATTTTTAAGGCTGCTGAATGTGCTAGCCTCTCCATCAAGATAAGAAGAGTCAAGAATTCTCTCAGTTATGTGGTCATCAACTCCTGTATGTATGTAAGTAGCTTTCAGCTATAATCAAATTCATGGAAATTGGAGAAACACAAGAAATTTCAACCTTTTTTGTGGAACATACCTGGTCCAAGGTTATAAATGTGGTGTGTGACCACATCTACTAATGTACCAGATTTACTTAGAAAGATCTTAAACCAATTTGCATCAAAGAAGCCTCCAGGTGCAATTACTAGTGGTTTTGGTTCAACCTCTCTATATACATTTTGAACTATGTTTCTTAAAGCTGCTACATCAGAAGCATATTGATCTGCAGCAACACTTGTTCCAACTCCATTTCCACACAATTCATTACCTGCCCATTTAAAAAAGCTCCTTATAATTGATCACCATTTTCAATTTGACTCTTTTTGTGCCAGTAGCACATACTCCCTCTGATGCTATTTAAAAGAAAAACTTGTGGTTTTCAATTCATCGAATAACTGATGTTCCGTCAAAAAAAAATAACTGATGTATCTGGTCTATAATATAGACCAGATACACAAGTTATTCAACGAACTTAAAACTATAACTTTTTCTTATAAATAGGACCGGAGGGAGACTAATTTTGCATTTTGTAATGAGGGAAAGATCCACTTACCTAGTTCCCAACCATGAATAGTATACTTCTTTCCAACAGTGTAACGTATAAAAGACTCAGCATTGGTGTGATTCCAAGGTCCAACAGAAGAACCAGGCTTTACAGATCTTCCAGCAAGAGCATTTAATCCAAATATAATCTTAGCCCTGAAATATACCTATCATTAATGTTAAACTTGTTAAAAACACAGTTTCCAAATCAACAAGATGAATCTGTTTTGTCTTAATTCATGCAGAAACACAGTCTGAAAGACATGTAGCAACTCAAAAGGGAGAACTTATTTTTACCCTGCTTTTTGGAAAAAGCTGTTAAGCTCATCCCACCTATGCATTGGTAAACACCCTTGAGTGAAACCAAAGATTGCTTTAGGATTCCAAATAAAAGGAGTACAAGGTTGCCGATTATCTTGAGTTCCATAAATGACCTTATCTTGCAAAGTGCCACCCAATCTAATTTTCAAGGGTGAAAAGGCTGCAGAACATTCAGAGGCAAAAATAAAACAACAGTGAATTGTCTCCACAAAAAGAGTAATGAAAACTGAAGTAAATTGCTGTGAAAATAATAGACAAGTGAACTTTCTCTTACCTTTTACAGCGTTTAACAAAAGTTTGTTGTTGAGATCCTGCGTGAGATGAAAATTAAAAGATGTAAGTTCTCTCTTAACTTTACCAACTGTATAAGATCCCAAAGGCGTAAATGATAAGTTTGTTATATCATTCACTATAACCTCATATCATTAAATGACCAGAAAATTAAATAATTGTTCACTACAAATAATTAGTAGATGATGACATCGTTAAAAAAAACATCATAAACGTCATTTTAAGAGATTATTTTGCAACTGGAAAAAGGAAAAGAAAATCATCATGCAGAACCAAAAAACCAGAAGAAGAAAAATCTCTGGTTATAAAGTTGGACTGATTTGCAGTAATGAAACATTAAAAAGAACATTTTTTTACAGATTGAAGAACAATAAGGCAATACCAGATTGAGCAGAGAAGCATGACCCCAACTACATTTTCCATAGTCACATTTCTGAGGAGGCCACCAATCAAGTGTTGCACAGACAAAATCACTATCAATCCTTCCAATAGGAGATTTCCCATGAACAACCACAACCCCTTTCCCAGCTACACCTCCTCCATTTACTTCCATAAAGCTGAAACTGAAGCATACCAAGCACAACCATAAACAAAGACCCATAGGCTTTTTTTGAGAACCCATTTTCTGAATCAAATAAATTTAAGATCTTTATGGTTTTTTCATAAATGGGTCGCCAACAAGAAGCCTTAGAGGTGAAGAGTTTGAGGTTTTGCTAAAGACATGAAAATTTTCTTACAAGGAAATTATTGTGTTGTACAAAACGGCTGCTTTGAAAAGAAAAGACACTTCATATTCCATGTGTAATATTCGGTACTTATAAAAAAGATGTGAGAAGGAATTTCAGGTATTGGTGGGAAAAAAAGTGTTCTTTTTGCCGTAATAAATGGAAAGCGAAAATAATTGTTTATTAATATCTCAGACTCCTCGTTTTGGAAATAAATAAGGCTAAAAAACGATTTTGGGGTAAAAAAGAAAATTATATACCTAAATAATACACATCGTGGGTTATATACCAAAATAGGGCAAAATTTTTTTAGTACAGAAGTCTCCCCTGGGCGACTTCAGTACTAAGTTTTGCAAAAAAAAATTTAAAATCAGTTCAGAAGTCGCTCCCCCAGGTGACTTCTGAATTGTGTTTTTTTATTTTTTTTATTTATAATATATTAAAATATAAATACCTAAATAAACTATAAATAAATTTATAAAAATTATTATACGTATTTATAATTTAATTACGTTAATATTTACGAAAAAAAATTAAGAGATTAAAAATTGGAACATAATATAATATAGAAAAAAGACTGAAATAAACAACAAAATTTGCAGAAATACAAAAAGAGGAAAACATGATTGAAACTAATTCCACCAAACATTTTACGCTGGAGGGAAAACCCGACGGATGATCTCATCGACGGAAATTTTGGTTTCGACGCACAATTCGATAGGACTCCGAGTATGAGGTTGAAACATCTCATGGTGGTGAAGCATCTGTCGAACGTCGCCGTCGCTCTTGATAGTCATTAGGCCCCACCAAATAGGATTACGTTCGCCGATCCGGGGGAAGCGATAAACGATACGAGTGATTGTTTGCTCCTCACCCTCCAGCTGCGCCTTTTCCGTTAGTTTTTCATTCAGTTCGGCGAAGGTGATTTTAAATTAACTAACTTATTAATTTTAAGGTTTTAATCTTATGTGACATTTATTACATTTGGATCAATAATTTACTCTTTTGCTGACACTATTTAACGGCCTAGATTTTGCCAACACTATTTAACGGCCTAGATTTTTCGTAAATATTAACGTAATTAAATTATAAATAGGTATAATAATTTTTATAAATTTATTTATAGTTTATTTAGGTATTTTAATTTTAATATATAATAAAACAAAAAAAATAAAAAAACACAGTTCAGAAGTCACCCTGGGGGGCGACTTCTGAACCGATTTTAAAAAAAAAAAATTGCAAAACACAGTACTGAAGTCGCCCCCCGGGGGCGACTTCTGTACTAAAAAAAAATTTGCCCTATTTTGGTATATAACCCACAATGTGTATTATTTAGGTATATAATTTTTTTTACACCAAAATCGTTTTTTTGCCAATAAATAATGCACTTAAGTTTTTTTTTTACCAAACACTTAAGTTATTAGTATTCGGAAGTTTTCTTTTACTGATTCCATTTCAAAACTTTAGTACTTTTGATAAACTAAAGGCTCTATTTGACAAGATTGATTCGCTAGTTTATAACGGATAGCTTACAGCAGATGAGTTCGTTGTATCTGTTTGACACTATTAGCTTTTGGCATTTTTTCCCTAGCTTATATAGTCTTTTTTAAAACGCTACTTGAAGTAGCGTTTGGGCTTATAGCTTATAGCGTTTCATTTTTTTCTCTCAATTTTATCCTCGTTACTTTAACTAAATTCCTCATTTATTCTCCATTAAATAAATCTTTCTCTCATTTTTAAGCATTAATCACAAATGTTTGTTTGCGTAATTTTATATTTATATAAGATACTTCAACCGCTAATTTTACCAAACACTTTAAATTCAATTTGTTAGTTTATCCACTATCAGCTCATCCGCTATAAGCTAGGTTATCCATTACCCGTTAGCTTATCTGCTATTCGCTAATTTTTGCCAAACAGAGCCAAATTATCATTAATTGAAGTCAAAATAAAAGAGTCTTAGGACAATAAATATATATTTTGGGTCTCTAAAATACACAATAAATATAATCGGTATAATTGAAAACATTTGGTGAGATGTATATTGCGCTTTTTGTAACATACCTAATTCCGTTAAATTCAATTTATGGAATTTACGAGTCATAGTAGGATCATGGGAAGGGTAGTTAAATTCCTATGTTATATGGATTGATGAGTGCTTGATGAATTAGAGTGGATTTAAATGAGAATTAAGGAGAAAGGGTATTTTAGTCTTTTCCACTCATTTAAATAATTCTTTTAGCTCATTAGTATCCCAACACAACACACCCTCTCTCACATTACCTTGCTGAAAACAAGAAAGGAAGAAAAGAGAAAGAGAGTGAAGAAAGAGTGGAAGGAGGGTAATGTCATTTCCACACAAGTGGGCTTTCAGCTCATTAAATCAAAACCAAACATACTCTCTCATAGCCCCACATTGCTGAAGTTCAGAAAGAAAGAAATAGAGAGAGAAGGAAGAAAACGTGAGAGAGAGGAGAGGAGAAAGAAGATATTGGAGTTTCATTGCATGTAAGTGAAATTTTGTCCCTTCAATTTAGTTTTTCATCCTCTTTCCAACCAACTAACTTTCATCAACCCATTCCTCTTGATTCTCAATTCACCATTTTCGAACCTCCTAGCTCTCAAGTAGCAAAAATGGAGTTTTGAGCTCCTATGACCAAAGTTTGATGCCAACTTCATTGCATGTGTTTAGGAATCCTTGAAATTCAGCTTGGAAGCACCATTAGCCACATATTGTCAACTTCAAGGAGGGATTTAATGAGGAAGTTACTGTTTTCGGAGTCCATAGTGAGTTGATTGCGGTTTTGAAGCGTTTGGAAGCGTGTGGTGCGAGTTCGTGAAGTTTCGACATCGTGAGCTTAGGGAGTCTCGGTGATTCGTGATTTTCATCACGATAGGTGAGTTTTACCCACATTTAGGGTTTTATGTTTTGTTGTTGAAATGTTGGTGGCAATCGGTATTTTGATTTCGAAAGATTATTGAGTCGAAACCGTTTTTCGGAAAATAACGTTTTACAGTTTTTATCGAATTTTATATGTGATTGTATGAACAACTGAGATTTGTACTGGTATATTGCTGGAATGTTTGATTGTTTTGTTGGAAATTGGATTGGGTTTCAATTGGAAGCGATTAGAGAAGCGAAACGAGACGAAACGAACAAATAGCGAATCTGCTACAGGCAGCACGGGTCGTGCTAGACTTTCTGTTTGAACTGAAATGTAGAATTTCAGTCTAGCACGGGTCGTGCAAGACCTTCTGCCACCGGTTGCTAAAATTTCGTTTCGCCGCTCTTTTCGATTCCAAACCTCTTCTAATCTTCTTTCCAACGATTTGTGATGAGTCTTAACTCATAAAACATTGTTTTTTGACATGTTCAAGATGGTTTTGGGAAATTGTCTTCAAACCTATAAATATTTTAAAAAAACGAATTAGGACGTACGTGTGCGAATAAAGGTTTTCTAAAAGAAACGATCCAAACGGATTTCGTTGTCGAATCATAATTGATATGGGATATTTGTAATCTCATCTAGACCGGTTATTGGTACCACGATATATAGATTATATCAAAAATAGGAGTCGGCCCAATGCGGTTATGATATATAAATTATATTAATGTCGGGTGACGATTCGACGAATAGCATACTAGGCAGGGAAGGTCATGAGCCCCTACCCTAGGCCCTGGACACGTTAGGTAAAGTACTAGCGGGGGTTTATCGGGATTGTGACTGTTGCACGGCCGATGTTATGCTACGTTAGGTACACGATTCGCCAAGATTGTGGTTGTTTGCACGGTCGGTGTTTCGATTGGTAAGCTTGTAATTATAAATTAACTTACAAGGCTTAGAAATAATTGAATAGCACATTATATGCCGAGATTGTGGTTGTTTGCACGGTCGGCGATGGGCTACGGTTATATGAGCAAGTGGTTTATAAATTAAACTATGTTGCAACGGTTTTATAATTGAACCGAGTGATTGTGAGGGGTCACAATAGAACTCACTGGGTAATGTTATCTCACTCTATCATTATTGTGGTTTTTACAGAGAATCAGGGTAAATGCGGCACGATTAGGTGACGTGCTTATGGAGATGCCGAAGACTTGTAGTCTTGAGTTTCCGATTATGCTCTCTTGTTATTTCTGTTATGGTTATGTAACTTGTATTTGATATGAGTTGTATAACCCTATTCCGCTTCTCTGGTTATGATATTGAACAATAGACTTTGTATTCCTTTTAAGTTGAGAACCAAGTCATACTTGATGGACTCGAAGACAGGTTGATCCGAGACATTATATTTTATTATCGGAAAAATTTAGTGTGTTCAATATCTAAACAAGGATTGTGTCCTCTGATTATTGACACAGATGTACATCTCTGTATCTACATGTTAGAAATATTGGGGTGTTACACTTTTTTTTTGGACAAAGTATACTGCACTTTTAAAAGTACAATTTTTGGGAAAAAGATAAAAGGTCAACAAAGTTTTGGATCAGAGGGGGAGTACTAAATAGCATTAGATATCATTTTTTTGGACTTCAGGATTAGATATCATATTTTGTCAGTACTAAATAGCATTAGATATCATTTTTTTGGACTTCAGTATTAGATATCATTTTTTGTCACAAAAAAAAGCATCAGATATCATTTCATGTTGATTTAATTTGGATTTTTTTTAATTACGATTTAATTTGGATTTCGATAATGCACTTATTAGTATTTGGTAGTGTTTTTTTTACAATTTTACTAATTAGCATTAGATATCATTTAATCTTGATTAAATTTGGACCTAATTACAAAAAGATATATTATTTTTATAATTGATAATAAGAAATCTTTTTTTTATTGAATTACTAGGGTTAAGCCCTGCGTTGCACGAGTTTGTTTAAAATACTTTTTTCTAAGTTATTATTATAATATTGTTTACTTTTATTATGTATTGTTTAAAAAAATTTGTATGTGTTCTGTACCGAGCAGCTTTTTGGTCGTCTGCTGTTGGTAGGTCTCTTGCTGTCCTGACGGGAGGTCAGGTCACTTGCTGTCCTGACGGGAGGTCAGGTCTCTTGGTGTCCTGACGGGAGGTCAGGTCTCTTGTTGTCCTGACGGGAGGTCAGGTCTCTTGCTGTCCTAACGGGAGGTCAGGTCATTTGCTGTCCTGACGGGAGGTCAATGAGCGCCGGGGGGGGGGGGGGTACCTGCAAGCCAATCCGACGCTCAAGTCAGTATATAGAATATAAGAGTGAAGGTACTAAGGATTAGAGATTCAACATTTCTTAGGGAAAAGTATGCCTGTATTTATAGGAAATCGTGCCCCTTCGTGGATCGTTGGATTGGTAGAGTCGATCTTGACCGTCCAAGCATGTTGGGCTCGTGTGAGGTGGACATGGGCTGGATTGATTGGGCTAATCCGTTCCAATTGCTGAATGCACCTCCTGGTTTTGCTAATAGGACCCCCTGGTTGACTCCAGAACAGTTGCCCCCCAAGCCGAGATTATTCCGAAGGATGGTCTTGGCTTGAAGGATTTTCGTCGGTTTGCCGGTTCTATGAGGTTACGCGGGACACTGCCTTTGTAACAACCGTGTTCTGTCATTTTCACTCTCTAGAGTAAAAAAGGAGGGTGGCGCCCTCGAGGGCGCCTTGTGATGGGCGAGTTGCAAATGGGGGAGTGGCACCCTCATGGGGGCGCCTTGTGCTCGATGGTTTGCATGAGAGGGATTGGCGCCCTCATGGACGCCTTGCACTTGGTGATTTGCACATCAGGGAGAGGTGCCCTCATGGGCGCTTTGTGCTCGATGTTTTGTATGAGAGGGATTGGCGCCCTCATAGACACCTTACACTTGGTGTTTCGCAAAAGTAGGGGAGTGGTGCCCTCATGGGCGCCTTGTGCTCGATGATTCGCACCAGAGAGGTTGGCGCCCTCATGGGCACCTTACACTTGGTGTTTTGCACATCGGGGAGTGGTGCCCTCATGGGAATCTTGCGCTTGATGATCGGCGAGAAGGGAACTGGTACCCTCATGGGCGCCTTGAGTTGGGCGCCTTGAGTTGGGCGCGAAGCATTTTTTGACTTGGCGCCCTGCCGGGTGCCCCCTTAGGCATCGGTTTCGAGCTTAGGTTTCGCTTTGTACTTCCTTCTTTGTTGCTCGTTTTGTTGCTTGTTTTGACTTGCTCTTTCATTTGATATTTTCAGGCTTCTTGCCATCAAGGGGACTTGTCTTTTTCCCGATTGTTCGCCCGGCCTCGCTGCTTCCCTATCACTTGGTAATTGTGGTGACACTTAGTTTCTTTTCTTAGCCTCTTGGCTTTCGAGTTCGTCTCGTTTCTTTGAAGCCTCCCACCTCGGGATAGGGTGTTGTTTGACTGGTACTTAACTGCTTGTGTTGCCCCCTGTCCATCAGGTTGGGAGATGGGGAGGATGATGGAGACAGCCTTGACACATGGGGTGTCGACCTCATTCTGGTAGTCCTTTTTGGGTGATCTCTTGGAACTTTTAACTTATTCTTTTTGGTGGTCTTTTAACCTTGTACTATGTAGAGGTGAATGAAGAGGGGGATCGGTTTATCTTGGATAAGAACCGGCTTCAGGTGGACCTACATGGAGCCCAATAGTGTTGACTTCGATGTCCTTGCCCCCTGCCAGGTGCCCTCCTGGGTTCTAGGCGGGGGGACTGTCAGATATCATCCCAATAGTGTTGACTTCGATGTCCTTGCCCCCTGATCATTTCTCTTTGGTTGATTTGCTTTTCACCTCCTAGTGTTGGCGCCTTCTTGGGCGCCTTGAGCCAAAGTGCTAAGTTCTGCTGTTGGCGCCCTCCTGGGCGCCTTGCTGGACGCTTGTTTGTTCCTAAGAGTTGGCACCCTCCTGGGTGCCCTTGGGTGTTGTTCCCTGCTTGCGTGTGCTGGGTGGCTTATCGTGGAGCGGACTTTGCGAGACAAGGTTCGGTGCTCTCGTGGGTGCCTTACTGCATAGTACCGACTACCCCGTTGCGAAGGATTTGCTTTCAGACTTCCCCCTGCCAGACGCCCCTCTGCTGGGCGCTGCTTGCTCCTGCCAGGCGCCCTCATGGGCGCTGGTTGCTTCTGCCAGGCGCCCTCATGGGCGCCCTCCTGGTCCTGCCAGGCGCCCTTATGGGCGCTGGTTGCTTGATGATTGGTGCCCTGCCAGGCGCCCTCATGGGCGCTGCCTGCTCCAGTATTGGCGCCTTGCCAGGCACCCTCATGGGCGCTGCCTTGGTGCTTGGCGCCCTGCCAGGCGCCCTCATGGGCGCTGGTTGCTTCCTAGCCAGGCACCCTCATAGGCGCTGGCTTGTGTGGACGTGTGCTTGACACTCTACTTTTTTGTTCACGTGCTCGTGCACTATTTTATTTCCTCACGTGCTCATGCACTCAGATGCTCATGCATCCTTTAATTTTCTTACGTGCTCATGCACTTAGATGCTCATGCATCCTTTAATTTTGTGAGACAGGGTTTGGTACCCTCACGGGTGCCTTACTGCATAGTGCCGACTACCCTGTTGCGAAGAATTTGCTTTCAGACTGCCCCCTGCCAGACGCCCCTCGGCTGGGCGCTGCTTGCTCCTGCCAGGCGCCCTCATGGGCGCTGGCTGCCTTGACTGGCGCCCTGCGAGGCGCCCTCATGGGTGCTGGCTGCCTTGACTGGCGTCCTGCCAGGCGCCCTCATGGGCGTTGGCTGCCTCATTGGCGCCCTGCCAGGTGCCCCTATGGGCGCCCTCCTGGTTCTGCTAGGCGCTGGTTGCTTCTGCCAGGCGCCCTCCTGGCCGGGCGCCCTCTTGGGTGCCGACTTGTGTAGACGGGTGCTTGGCACTTTACTTTATTTTTTGCCGCCCATCTTGTCTCTTAGCCTGCTTTTCTTACCTATGAATTTCCAGGGCTTGCTTGGTGCCGAGGGGAGTTGCTCTTACTATCATCCGTTGACGTTCCCGCGAGTCTTTGCCGCTTCTAATTCACTGAGGTAACTCCCAGGTGGACTTTCCGCTTATCTTTCTAGCTTCTTTGTTCTTCTGAGCATGTCTTGTTTTGTTGACGTCCCCGACCTCAGGGGAGTGGGTGTTCGGCCATGTCTTGTAACTGCTTGTTCCCCCATGTCCTGCATGATGAGAGATGGCGAGTGATACCGTGCCTTTGGAGGAGCCGGCTTCCCTGGCTTCGTCGTTACCTCTTCTGATGACGATCTGCTGATTGAGCATGAAGTGGTGGAGATTTTTCTATGCTGCCTACGACAAAGCGATTGGCCACACTCAGTGTTTGTATCCGGAAGCCGTTCTAGAGTCGAGCATCTTTCGATTTGATCATGAGGTCTTTGTCAGGCTTGATTCTCTTGTTTATAACAGGCACGCGTCGGGTGGCCCGGGCGCAAGTCATTGCCTCGTACATCTGAATGAATAATCTCTTATTGCCTCATGGCACAGTTAACTCTGGGGGCAGTTTATCAGAACTCGGTCTGACTTTTAACTCCCGTCAGAGGTTGCGGCCATTGTTGATGCCGCTTCGCACCCCTCTCGGTGACTCAGGGGGAGTTTATTCAGATCTCGGTCTGAATCTAACTCCCGTCAGAGGTTGTGACCATATTCGATGCCGCTTCGCACCCCTCTCGGTGACTCTAGGGGAGTTTATTCAGATCTCGGTCCGAATTTAACTCCCGTCAGAGGTTGCGACCATATTCGATGCCGCTTCGCACCCCTCTCGGTGACTCTGGGGGAGTTTATTCAGATCTCGGTCCGAATTTAACTCCCGTCAGAGGTTACGACCATATTCGATGCCGCTTCGCACCCCTCTCGGTGACTCTGGGGGAGTTTATTCAGATCTCGGTCCGAATTTAACTCCCGTCAGAGGTTGCGACCATATTCGATGCCGCTTCGCACCCCTCTCGGTGACTCTGGGGGAGTTTATTCAGATCTCGGTCCGAATTTAACTCCCGTCAGAGGTTGCGACCATATTCGATGCCACTTCGCACCCCTCTCGGTGACTCTGGGGGAGTTTATTCAGATCTCGGTCCGAATTTAACTCCCGTCAGAGGTTGCGACCATATTCGATGCCCCTTCGCACCCCTCTCGGTGACTCTGGGGAAGTTTATTCAGATCTCGGTCCGAATTTAACTCCCGTCAGAGGCTGCGACCATATTCGATGCCGCTTCGCACCCCTCTCGGTGACTCTGGGGGAGTTTATTCAGATCTCGGTCCGAATTTAACTCCCGTCAGAGGTTGCGACCATATTCGATGCCGCTTCGCACCCCTCTCGGTGACTCTGGGGGAGTTTATTCAGATCTCGGTCCGAATTTAACTCCCGTCAGAGGTTGCGACTTCGATGCCGCCCCGTACCTCGTGGCAGAGTTTGATGTTGACTTGCGTTGGTCGGGGGATCTCCTCGATGGTGATCCCCAGTGGTGCCTCTGGTGGATATTTGGTTTGGTTCCACCGTTGTCCCCCAAGTTGAGTTTATCGCGAGGGATGGTCTTGACTCGATGTTGTCGTTTAGGATGCCCTCGTAGGTGAGGTCGCCCTTTCGGCTCGTGCCGTTGTCGGGCCTGCTAATTTCGTCGGCTGATCACAGCAATTATCCTGTTGGAGCAATTGTTTTCTACCATGTGCAAGTAAGGGGGAGGTTCCCTTTCTTCCGTTGGTGGCGCCATGCTGCTACCTTGGCGCCTTGCCAGGCGTCCTTCCGTGTGTTGCCTTACGTGCTTATGCACTATCTTTATATCTCATTTTCTCCCGTGCTCATGCACTATTTAATTTTCTCGGATGGTCATGTAGCGTTCTACTTTCCTAGGTGCTCGTGCACCATTTCATTTTCTCATGTGCTCGTGCACTATGTTATTCGCTCACGTGGTCGTGTACTATGTCATTTTCTCAATGACTCGTGCAGTCGCATGCTCATGCATCTTATGATTTTCTTATGTGCTCATGCACTAGTTATTTGTCTTGTGCGCCATGCTGGCTGCCTTCGAAGCAGAATTTGGCGCCCTCCTGAGCGCCTGGATGCCGTCTTGCGCTAGGCTGAATGCTAGCTTGTGAGCAGGGATTTGGCGCCCTCTTGAGCGCCTCGGGTGCTGGTTTTCCATGCATTGGCAGCCTTCACGGACGCTTGAATTGACGCCCTCATGGGTGCTGGATGTTGGGCTGCACAGGCCTTGTTATGAGGCCGTCAGCTTGTTTCACTTCCTGGATGTGGAGACGTACGAATTGGATTTTGAGCTTAACATGAAAGTTGTAGCTCTTCTTCTTAGCTTTCCAACGCATGTTCGCAAGCCTCCATCGGATAAGCATGGACGAAGTTGTGTTGGCGCCCTCTTGGGCGCCCTGGCCATGTTTCCTGCTGTCGGCGCCCTCTTAGGCGCCCTGCGCCAAAATGCTGTGTTCTCCTGTTGGCGCCCTGCCAGGCGCCCTCATGGGCGTTGATTGCTTCATCATTGGCGCCCTGCCAGGCGCCCTCGTGGGCGCTGGCTGCTTTATCACAAGCGCCCTGCCAGGCGCCCTCATGGGGGCTGGCTGCTTCATCACAGGCGCCTTGCCAGGCGCCCTCGTGGGCGCTGGATGCTTCGTCACAGGCGCCTTTCCAGGCGCTCTCATGGGTGACGCTTCGAGTTCGGGGTCTGCCTCTGGGAGCCATGGAGCAGCAAGAGAAAAGTTCGAGTAGTGATGATGTGAAAGATAGATATCTCCCACTATGGTCGCAAATATTCTGTACCGAGTAGCTTTTTGGTCGTCTGCTGTTGGTAGGTCTCTTGCTGTCCTGACGGGAGGTCAGGTCACTTGCTGTCCTGACGGGAGGTCAGGTCTCTTGTTGTCCTGACGGGAGGTCAGGTCTCTTGCTGTCCTGACGGGAGGTCAGGTCATTTGCTGTCCTGACGGGAGGTCAATGAGCGCCCGGGGGGGGTACCTGCAAGCCACTCCGATGCTCAAGTCAGTATATAGAATATAAGAGTGAAGGTACTAAGGATTAGAGATTCAACCTTTCTTAGAGCAAAGTATGCCTGTATTTATAGGAAATCGTGCCCCTTCGTGATCGTTGGATTGGTAGAGTCGATCTTGACCGTCCAAGCATGTTGGGCTCGTGTGAGGTGGACATGGGCTGGATTGATTGGGCTAATCCGTTCCAATTGCTGAATGCACCTCCTGGTTTTACTAATAGGACCCCCTGGTTGACTCCAGAACAGTATGTAATTTGCTGAATGTTGTCTAATGGTTTGGTAAAATTTAATTTTTTCCTTGCATAACATATATTAATTGAGAAATATGTTATATTAATAATGAATAGGTAATGTTGTATTTAGTATCCAACATTGTAAGGTGTTATTGGAATTTGAGTTTAGAAGCATGAAATTTAGTTTTAAAATTGATTTAGATTTGAAAGTTGTTTATTTAAATTATTGTAAGCATTGTATGTATGTGATATCATTTTGAATGCTATTTTGTAACATAAATTAAATAGCTGTATCAATTATTAATCATTAAAAGTTGTAACCCAACTATATGTTGATAATGGCTCTAGTAATATTTCAAGACTCTTACATTTTCGTAATAGCTATAGGAGCTAATAATAATAATAACATAATAATAACAATAATAATAACAAAAAATGATGATAATAATAATAATAAGAAAAATAATAATAACATGTTTATATCTTTTTTCTTGTACGGGTTGTCATAATATTTTTTATTAAATTTTATGGAGTTTATACATAAATATAAATATATATATATATATATATATATATATTATGTATATTAAAAATATAGTATTATATAAATATGGTGCTGGTTATCAGATGGCTTAAGGCAATAATATCTCTAGAAATAACTTACAAACATAATTAAATTCCATAATTGTATTAATGTAATATTTGAAATGGTTTTTTCTTCATATTTTTTCCTTTTTGTGATATAGAGGGGAATCTCCCTAGAAGTGACGGTCACCCAAGCAAATAGGGGTGTTCACGGGTTGGTTTGGATGGATTTTGACTAAACTCGTTGTCCAAACCGATCATATTTAATTGGTTTAGGTTGGTTTGGATTTTGTATTTTTTCTTATAAAATTCGAACCAAACCAACCCGATATTGGATGAGTTGGTTCGGATTGGGCTCACAGGTCGTGTGCTATTATCAAATTTTAAAAACTTATTTTTTTAGGTATGGACAGATAAATGCTTTTTACTATATGGAGTACTTAGTTAATGTTTTTGTATGTTCTGCGATGGAGTTGAACATATAAGGATAAGCACCTATTACCAAAAAAATATAAGGATAAGCACCAGCATATAGAATTATCACAAAACGTATCAATATTCACGGTTGAAGTTTTCTTTTGTTATCTGCATTGGAAATATCTAACGTATATGTTGAATGCTTGAATTCTTGCCTAGTAAATATGCGCTCTTTGAAGAAAGAAATGGTTTACGGGTGTGAGAATTGAATGGGCAACTTTTATAGTGTATTTGGTAAACCTTCTATATGATTGAATTATTATGCAATTATGTTATGATTCCAAATTGTCTAGATATTGAAATTTGAATTATTTGACATTGCATTTATGATTCGCCTAAATTTAGAGAAAATTTTGTGAAATTATTATATTCGTTGTATTTGGTCCACGCACTCTCTAAATAGAGAAAAATATCTTTTCATTTAGTCTTGAAAAGACATTCGTTTAAGCAACTTAAGCAAACTATTTAGCCCTAGCACATCATACAATTTCACAAAGGCTATTAAAAATAAACATTCGTCTAAAGAACAATATTAAAACTAAACATGATCTCTTGATGTCTATAGCTTTAGAAAACATTGTTGCCTCAATCAGTGGCGGACCCAGGACCCCGGGGTCAGGGGTGTCAAATTTTTTAAGGCCAGTGTCAAATGAGTGCAAAACTTGGTCTACTAATGCAATTTAAAATTTTCAGGTGGTTCAAAATAAAAATTTCAGGAGATTTGGGCTATTTATATAGGGCGGTAAGTGCAATTTTTTTTCCAGAGGGTTCAACTGAACCCCCTGGGTTCAAGGTAGGTCTGCCACTGGCCTCAATTGTATAGTTCACTAACTAATCCAAATTTATCTTAGCTCATTTTTTTTCTTCTATTCATATGTACATCTTGTTTTTCATTCTGAATTTTTTCGCAGAACATCTCCACTTACAATCCAAAACTGTCTCCTTTAAATAGTCGTTTCTGTTATAATGAACCAAAACTCTAGCTCTTCCACTTTTTTCTATTAACTCATGAGTTTATTATCAATTAAAGGAATAATTCATATTAATGTGAAACTTTTTAATGCATAACTATTGCATCAAAAAGAACTTCAAAGGCCTGCTAATTATTTATCATTTTAAAAAAACTTAGATTAACTGTCATTAAAAAAGAATGTATTGATTACCTGTATTGTAAGAGTTTCAAATATCTAATTTTCTCAATTAATTGTATATTAAAAGCTGATAGTTTAATAATTTTTTTTTTATTTAGGACCATTGCTGGCTCCCCACGGAGTGTCCCAACGCTTTCAACGAAGGACTAATCTCCGCTCGCTACTTGCGGCAAGGATTTCGCTGGCCAACACGCATTTTTAACGTGGGCGGGAATCGAACCCGGGAGCAAACCGGATCGACCCCCACTACGTAGCTCAGGTAGCCCGACCACTGGGCTAGACGTATTGGTTGTTTAATAATTAATTGTACATAAATTATAATTAAATATATAAATATTTTAAAATAGGCAAATAAGAGTAGAGTGCTTTAGAGGCTCTATTGGAGCTTCTGTTTTTTTATATATATCTTCATTTTATTTAATTTGATAATTATTTCAAAGTATTTACACTAAAAATTTAAATAAATTTTATATTATTAATTTTTATATATCCAATGTATTTTTAATATGCAATATAATATATTTTAATTTTTATAATATATAGTATCGCTAATTATATTTAAAAGTTTACTAAAAATACATGTATTTATACAGACATATATAATGAACCAAAAACAACCGATATTACAAAATATTATTTTTTCTTACTTATTTATTTTTTTTGTCAAATTTTTTTAATACTAACAAAATGGAATCTTAAGAAAATGCCTAGCAAATTTTACATTGAACTCAACTAATAAAAAATTAAATTGGTAAATAAAATAATATTTAAAAGAGTAATTAAAAAATAAATTTGACTACTATGAGAAAGTGAGTTGTTGAGAATCATACATTAAATAAATTTGTGTTAAATGATAAAACTAAGTCTATTTTACTATATTTTCTCAAAAAGAAGTCTATTTTACTACATAGAAAATCATGTATAGAGAATAATATTTGAGGCATTATGCTGAAATTTGATGAAAAATGCTTTTTAAATAAAACTTCATGAGAAGAAATTAATAATAAGTCCTAATTTTATTTTAATGACAAAATTGATTTGAAAATTAAAAACAAAAGAGAAATGATATTTTCTTTTTACATATAATTTAATTTAAATTTTATATAAAATAATATTCAAATTTTCTTAGATGAGAGAAAAAATTTCAATAAAGTTACTTGATTAAGTGGGAAAATGATAAGGAAAACACTCTGAGTAATGTATACAAAATAAATCAACCAAACACTATATCAAGCCATTTGTGACATATTTTTCATAAACAAAATATCATATATAGGGTATTATAGTGTCCTTAATTTTAGAATACACTTTCCGCGCCTCAAAGAATATAACTCTTTTATATCTGAAATCAATCTTTAATATATTGTTCCTATTTTTGGGAACCCAAGCAAGAAGTTGTAAAATATGTTGTAGAAAAAATAGTTATTATTATTAGCTTGCATTCAAATTAGAGATAATAATAAAATTAAAATATAAATAAAAGAACGGAGAAGAAGAGACATAACACATACTTAAATTGAAAATCTCGAACTAAGATCCCATCACCTTCTTTGACTTCTTTTTCACAAAAATTGTAGTGCTACAATGTTTTCTCTTCTCCATCCTAAACTACTTAAGTAGGCCATGTTTTGCTATTCATGATCATGATAAAATATATCAATTCTTGTTATTTTTACAAACATGAGAGTTGCATATCTTTTTTGTTCTTGGTTCTTTCTAGGTCTCATTTTCACATTATAGATAGTGTGTAAGACTTGTATGTGGAGCTTATGGATGGACAACAGTTATTTATAGGTATTTTACAATAAAAATGCATTCATTAGCCATAACCACTAACATGTGATGGCCATTCAAACTTTGGCCTTTCATATCCAAAGCATATTACCCCACTTAATGTGGCCTTTCAAATATTTAGATATTGAAATAATTTGAACAAAAAAACAAAATTTTAGTTTTTTTTAAGAATATAACTAATTTAATATGAACTATATTACAATTTTTAATATATTTATTACTTTTCTTTTACACTCTCTTTTTTCCTTTTTTTTCTTTTTACTTTACTTTTCCCATAAATAATTATTCTCTTTCTCTTATCTACTATTTCTACTATATATCTACTATATATCTACTATATCTACTATATATTTATCTACTATATATTTATACCAATTCACCACATATAATTTTACCAATACCCCCATTCTATCTAAAAGACACCTCAATTTTTTGAGGGTAAAAATGTCATTACACTCTATTTCTTTTTTTTTTCTCTTTATTCTTACACTCTCTTTCTTACTTTTCACTTTTCTCTTACACTCTCTTTCTTCCTTTTTTCTCTTTCTTCTTACACTCTCTTTTCTCTTTTTCACTTTTCTTTTACACTCTCTTTCTTCCTTTTTTTTCTTTTTACTTTACTTTTCCCATAAATAATTATTCTCTTTCTCTTATCTACTTTATCTACTATATATCTACTATATATTTATACCAATTCACCACATATAATTTTACCAATACCCTCATTCTATCTAAAAGACACCTCAATTTTTTTAGGGTAAAAATGTCATTACACTCTATTTCTTTTTTTCGCTTTATTCTTACACTCTCTTTCTTACTTTTCACTTTTCTCTTACACTCTTTTTCTTCCTTTTTTCTGTTTCTTCTTATACTATCTTTTCTCATTTTCACTTTTCTTTTACACTATCTTTCTTCCTTTTTTTCTTTTTACTTTACTTTTCCCATAAATAATTATTCTCTTTCTCTTATCACTTTACTTTAATTCTTTTAACTAAATTTCAAAATTTATAAAAACACTACTCTATTAAAATTACCTATATATATTTATACCAATTCACCACATATAATTTTACCTATCTAAAAGACACCTCAATTTTTTGAGGGTAAAAATGTCATTACACTCTATTTCTTTTTTTCTCTTTATTCTTACACTCTCTTTCTAACTTTTCACTTTTCTCTTACACTCTCTTTCTTCATTTTTTTTCTCTTTCTTCTTACACTCTCTTTCCTCCTTTTCACTTTTCTTTTACACTCTCTTTCTTCATTTTTTTCTTTTTACTTTTCCCATAAATAATTATTCTCTTTCTCTTATCACTTCACTTTAATTCTTTTAACTAAATTTCTAAATTTATAAAAACACTACTCTATTAAAATTACCTATAAAAATGTAAATGAGTCATACTAAAAAACAAAAAAAAAAACTCACTTTTTTTGAAAATGTTATCACCTTAAAATTTTAATTTTTCTCTCCAAAATCTGTTTACACTCTTATTGATAATCTACTATCACCTCTTATTGATAATCTACTATCTATCATTTAGGATCTACTATAATCAACTAATCAACTAAAGTAATCAATTGAAACTACGAGATAACTGCAATAATATATAAAAAAACACGAGACAACTTCACTGATATATAAAAAAAACACAATATTAATATTTGGCATTGATAATTAAAATTTTTGAAGACTACTATAAATATTTATTAATATTTAAAACAAATATTTCTTATTGATAATCTACTAATAAACTAAAATAATTAATTGAAATTACGAAATAACTGCACTGATATACAAAAAACACGAGATAACTGCACTGATATATAAAAAAACATGAGAATAATATTTGTCATTGATAATTAAAATTTTTGAAGACTACTATTATAAACCTACTATCTAAAAAACAAGAAGACTTAATGATTATTTAAGTTAGTAATTAAAATTTAAAACAAATATTTCTTATTGATAATCTAATAAATTGAAACTACGAGATAACTGCACTGATAAATAAAAAAACACGGGATACTGCAGTGATATATAAAAAACACGGGTTTAATATTTATAATTTTTTTTGACAATTTATAATTAATATTTACCATTGATAATTATAATTTTGGAAAACTACTATAAACCTACTATCTAAAAAAAACACGGGATGACTGCAATAATCTACTATAATCTACTAATCAATATTAAGAAAGGAATATTTAATTAATATTTAAAACAAATATTTCTTATTGATAATCTACTATCTACTAATCAACTAAAATAATCAATTGAAACTACGAGATAACTGCATTGATATATAAAAAAACACGGGATAACTGCAGTGATATATAAAAAAACATGAGATTAATATTTGCCATTAATAATTATAATTTTTGAAGACTACTATAATCCTACTATCTAAAAAAATAAGAAGACTTAATGACTATTTAAACTGATTAATATTTAAAACACACGTGACAAATATTTGTCAATAATACCTAAAAAGGACAAATAATTGTCACTGATATATAAAAAAACACGGGATAAATATTTGTTATTGATAATCTACTATCTATCTTTTACTATCTACAATAATCTACTAATCAACTCAAATAATCAATTGAAATTATGAGATAACTGCACTGATACATAAAAAACACTGGACAACTGCACTGATATATAAAAAAATATGGGGATAACTGCAATGATATATATAAAAACACGGGATAGTTGCACTGATATATAAAAAAAATGGGATAACAACACTAATATATAAAAACACTGCACTGATATATAAAAACACACGGGATAAATGCACATATTGTTTTTAAATGATACTTTTATATTTTTAGTTTTTATATTTATCAATTTTTTATTTGAAACTTCTTTTTTATCTACTTTAAATTTTTCTTTATTTTCACGGGGTAATGTTCCGACTATTTAAATACTGTCTAAATTCATTCATAAAAACAACACGACAGCACCTGTGCGTATGCAAATCATCCTCTATATTTTACAATTGATTTTAGATTAATGAGATTTCAAATTAAAGTTTCTATTTGAGGTAATCGTGCCACGTAACGCGATCGACCCGTGCGGATGCACGGGTATAGTACTAGTTGTAACTATAAATTTAATAACATGTTGCAATTAAAAACATTAAAGGCTTGACCTTTCACATCCAAAACATATGAATTGCTACTACCAAGTGTGACCTTTCAAATATTAAACTAATTTTAAGAAAAAACATGATAATAAAAATTTTAATGAGTAAAAATAATTAAATATACACTGTATCGCTATCTTTTAAAATACTCATTATTTGAGAAATAGAAATAATAATTAGTAATAAATCAATATAAATTTCATATTATGAGTCAACCAAACAATTTTTTAAGAATATCATTTTGAACTAAAACCACTATTTTAGTTCATCTTTTAATATAGCACAACTATTTTAATATACAATGTATAACTATTTTTTAATATATTCATTATATTAGAAGTAATATAAACTTTCAATTCCAATGTGTGACTTTTTAAAATTTAAAATAATAGATACACCATTTAATTATTCGGTTGCTGTGGTTGAAAAAAAATTAAATCTTCTATTTCAAATTTTAAATTTACATATAAAATAAAGCTCAAGATATATTTAAATATATTATTAAAATAGTGAATTTTTTTAATGAGAGTAATTAATAAGTTAACAAAATTTATATTTTATGCTTAATTGTCAATTAAAATAAAAATCAGTTACGTACATATTGAGTAGTTAAATATACTGAATAGGCGTTGTAACATTTTTTAATTTGTCATTGTTGGATATCATTTTTCATATCAATATAAAAGTAATTAAATAATTTTCCACCAAGGACATAATTTAATTATAAGTTATTTCCTTTGTTTTTGCTTTCATTAAAATTAAAGTAAATAATGACTATTTATTTTCCATAATTATTTACACTTGAAGTTTTCACTAAAAAAGGTTCAGTCTCCTTTATTTATATATATATATATATATATATAAGAAAACGTATATTAATTAAATGTAATCAAATATAAAAGGTAAGTAGAAAATTAGTATTACTTTTTGTACTTAAATTGGATTTAAGTAGAAAATGTTATATATTTCTCATAATTAAGTATAGAATTAGTATAGAATTAATAAGTATAGAATTAATATAACTTTTTATAATCAAATACAAAATTATATATAACTTAATAAGTACTTAAATCTAAAGATAGAGCGTGCCTTAATTAATATGCATAAAAATATTAAATATGAAAAAAAATATAGAAAGTTATTTATATTTTAATAAAATAAAAATCGTAAATTGCATATACGAATAAAATAAAATATTAATTATTTTAAAATATAAGTAGTAGATTGTATCTATGCAAATTTATTAAAATATTGAGTATTTTAGTTAATTTATATTTTTTATATAAGTTGCTGATTTCATCTACGATTTTTTTTATATTTAAACTCTCAGCATTATAATTTGAATTACCATACTTTCTGCTCTTGAGGCGTGTTGCGGTGGAAAATTATTGATTTTTGAGTCGCCGCTGGGGGGTCTCCCTTCCCTGGGCTTCTCCCCCTTCCACTCAGTCCGCCTTGCTCTGTAGATCGGTTTCGCTGGTGATCCCGCGGCGCCGCCCGTCTGCTGGTTTGGATACTTGCGATTGTTGTTCTCTGATCCGAGAGGAGTGAAGCTCGCAATCTGGGTTGATCGTTGGAGTCCACGATCTGGTTAGGTTTCTGGATCTTTCCTGCGGTTGTTCTCTGGTCTGCGTAGGTTTCTCTGATTCGAGAGGAGTGAAGCTCGCAGTTCGGTTTCTGGAACTTCCCCGCGATTGTTGTTCTCTGGTCTGCGAAGGTTCGATGGTTCTGGATCTCCGCTGTCCGCTTGCTCAGCATCGTGATCTTGTTCTATCCTCTGAACTGTTCACGGTCCCTGCCCCGCGGCGCTGCTGGTTTGGATCTCCCTTTTTGGTGGATCTGCGCGATGGTTTGTTGATTTGAATGGGAAGGGGTCTGAGCTGATCGCGATGGTGGCTGGTAGATCGCTCTTGGATCCGCAATCACGGCAACATCCTCCCTCGATGCCGCTTCTTCGTCTTTTGTCGTCGACATTCGCTGAATGTCGCCGATTTGCGTCTTGCTTGGTTGTGTCACGGTGTTGGCCGGTGGCGCAACGCCACGATGGTGGCTGGTGATCGACGACCTCGGTCAAGCTCGGTTGTGTATGTGAAAGATAGATATCTCCCACTATGGTCGCAAATATTCTGTACCGAGTAGCTTTTTGGTCGTCTGCTGTTGGTAGGTCTCTTGCTGTCCTGATGGGAGGTCAGGTCACTTGCTGTCCTGACGGGAGGTCAGGTCTCTTGTTGTCCTGACGGGAGGTCAGGTCTCTTGCTGTCCTGACGGGAGGTCAGGTCATTTGCTGTCCTGACGGGAGGTCAATGAGCGCCCGGGGGGGGTACCTGCAAGCCACTCCGATGCTCAAGTCAGTATATAGAATATAAGAGTGAAGGTACTAAGGATTAGAGATTCAACCTTTCTTAGAGCAAAGTATGCCTGTATTTATAGGAAATCGTGCCCCTTCGTGATCGTTGGATTGGTAGAGTCGATCTTGACCGTCCAAGCATGTTGGGCTCGTGTGAGGTGGACATGGGCTGGATTGATTGGGCTAATCCGTTCCAATTGCTGAATGCACCTCCTGGTTTTACTAATAGGACCCCCTGGTTGACTCCAGAACAGTATGTAATTTGCTGAATGTTGTCTAATGGTTTGGTAAAATTTAATTTTTTCCTTGCATAACATATATTAATTGAGAAATATGTTATATTAATAATGAATAGGTAATGTTGTATTTAGTATCCAACATTGTAAGGTGTTATTGGAATTTGAGTTTAGAAGCATGAAATTTAGTTTTAAAATTGATTTAGATTTGAAAGTTGTTTATTTAAATTATTGTAAGCATTGTATGTATGTGATATCATTTTGAATGCTATTTTGTAACATAAATTAAATAGCTGTATCAATTATTAATCATTAAAAGTTGTAACCCAACTATATGTTGATAATGGCTCTAGTAATATTTCAAGACTCTTACATTTTCGTAATAGCTATAGGAGCTAATAATAATAATAACATAATAATAACAATAATAATAACAAAAAATGATGATAATAATAATAATAAGAAAAATAATAATAACATGTTTATATCTTTTTTCTTGTACGGGTTGTCATAATATTTTTTATTAAATTTTATGGAGTTTATACATAAATATAAATATATATATATATATATATATATATATATATATATATATATTATGTATATTAAAAATATAGTATTATATAAATATGGTGCTGGTTATCAGATGGCTTAAGGCAATAATATCTCTAGAAATAACTTACAAACATAATTAAATTCCATAATTGTATTAATGTAATATTTGAAATGGTTTTTTCTTCATATTTTTTCCTTTTTGTGATATAGAGGGGAATCTCCCTAGAAGTGACGGTCACCCAAGCAAATAGGGGTGTTCACGGGTTGGTTTGGATGGATTTTGACTAAACTCGTTGTCCAAACCGATCATATTTAATTGGTTTAGGTTGGTTTGGATTTTGTATTTTTTCTTATAAAATTCGAACCAAACCAACCCGATATTGGATGAGTTGGTTCGGATTGGGCTCACAGGTCGTGTGCTATTATCAAATTTTAAAAACTTATTTTTTTAGGTATGGACAGATAAATGCTTTTTACTATATGGAGTACTTAGTTAATGTTTTTGTATGTTCTGCGATGGAGTTGAACATATAAGGATAAGCACCTATTACCAAAAAAATATAAGGATAAGCACCAGCATATAGAATTATCACAAAACGTATCAATATTCACGGTTGAAGTTTTCTTTTGTTATCTGCATTGGAAATATCTAACGTATATGTTGAATGCTTGAATTCTTGCCTAGTAAATATGCGCTCTTTGAAGAAAGAAATGGTTTACGGGTGTGAGAATTGAATGGGCAACTTTTATAGTGTATTTGGTAAACCTTCTATATGATTGAATTATTATGCAATTATGTTATGATTCCAAATTGTCTAGATATTGAAATTTGAATTATTTGACATTGCATTTATGATTCGCCTAAATTTAGAGAAAATTTTGTGAAATTATTATATTCGTTGTATTTGGTCCACGCACTCTCTAAATAGAGAAAAATATCTTTTCATTTAGTCTTGAAAAGACATTCGTTTAAGCAACTTAAGCAAACTATTTAGCCCTAGCACATCATACAATTTCACAAAGGCTATTAAAAATAAACATTCGTCTAAAGAACAATATTAAAACTAAACATGATCTCTTGATGTCTATAGCTTTAGAAAACATTGTTGCCTCAATCAGTGGCGGACCCAGGACCCCGGGGTCAGGGGTGTCAAATTTTTTAAGGCCAGTGTCAAATGAGTGCAAAACTTGGTCTACTAATGCAATTTAAAATTTTCAGGTGGTTCAAAATAAAAATTTCAGGAGATTTGGGCTATTTATATAGGGCGGTAAGTGCAATTTTTTTTCCAGAGGGTTCAACTGAACCCCCTGGGTTCAAGGTAGGTCTGCCACTGGCCTCAATTGTATAGTTCACTAACTAATCCAAATTTATCTTAGCTCATTTTTTTTCTTCTATTCATATGTACATCTTGTTTTTCATTCTGAATTTTTTCGCAGAACATCTCCACTTACAATCCAAAACTGTCTCCTTTAAATAGTCGTTTCTGTTATAATGAACCAAAACTCTAGCTCTTCCACTTTTTTCTATTAACTCATGAGTTTATTATCAATTAAAGGAATAATTCATATTAATGTGAAACTTTTTAATGCATAACTATTGCATCAAAAAGAACTTCAAAGGCCTGCTAATTATTTATCATTTTAAAAAAACTTAGATTAACTGTCATTAAAAAAGAATGTATTGATTACCTGTATTGTAAGAGTTTCAAATATCTAATTTTCTCAATTAATTGTATATTAAAAGCTGATAGTTTAATAATTTTTTTTTTATTTAGGACCATTGCTGGCTCTCCACGGAGTGTCCCAACGCTTTCAACGAAGGACTAATCTCCGCTCGCTACTTGCGGCAAGGATTTCGCTGGCCAACACGCATTTTTAACGTGGGCGGGAATCGAACCCGGGAGCAAACCGGATCGACCCCCACTACGTAGCTCAGGTAGCCCGACCACTGGGCTAGACGTATTGGTTGTTTAATAATTAATTGTACATAAATTATAATTAAATATATAAATATTTTAAAATAGGCAAATAAGAGTAGAGTGCTTTAGAGGCTCTATTGGAGCTTCTGTTTTTTTATATATATCTTCATTTTATTTAATTTGATAATTATTTCAAAGTATTTACACTAAAAATTTAAATAAATTTTATATTATTAATTTTTATATATCCAATGTATTTTTAATATGCAATATAATATATTTTAATTTTTATAATATATAGTATCGCTAATTATATTTAAAAGTTTACTAAAAATACATGTATTTATACAGACATATATAATGAACCAAAAACAACCGATATTACAAAATATTATTTTTTCTTACTTATTTATTTTTTTTGTCAAATTTTTTTAATACTAACAAAATGGAATCTTAAGAAAATGCCTAGCAAATTTTACATTGAACTCAACTAATAAAAAATTAAATTGGTAAATAAAATAATATTTAAAAGAGTAATTAAAAAATAAATTTGACTACTATGAGAAAGTGAGTTGTTGAGAATCATACATTAAATAAATTTGTGTTAAATGATAAAACTAAGTCTATTTTACTATATTTTCTCAAAAAGAAGTCTATTTTACTACATAGAAAATCATGTATAGAGAATAATATTTGAGGCATTATGCTGAAATTTGATGAAAAATGCTTTTTAAATAAAACTTCATGAGAAGAAATTAATAATAAGTCCTAATTTTATTTTAATGACAAAATTGATTTGAAAATTAAAAACAAAAGAGAAATGATATTTTCTTTTTACATATAATTTAATTTAAATTTTATATAAAATAATATTCAAATTTTCTTAGATGAGAGAAAAAATTTCAATAAAGTTACTTGATTAAGTGGGAAAATGATAAGGAAAACACTCTGAGTAATGTATACAAAATAAATCAACCAAACACTATATCAAGCCATTTGTGACATATTTTTCATAAACAAAATATCATATATAGGGTATTATAGTGTCCTTAATTTTAGAATACACTTTCCGCGCCTCAAAGAATATAACTCTTTTATATCTGAAATCAATCTTTAATATATTGTTCCTATTTTTGGGAACCCAAGCAAGAAGTTGTAAAATATGTTGTAGAAAAAATAGTTATTATTATTAGCTTGCATTCAAATTAGAGATAATAATAAAATTAAAATATAAATAAAAGAACGGAGAAGAAGAGACATAACACATACTTAAATTGAAAATCTCAAACTAAGATCCCATCACCTTCTTTGACTTCTTTTTCACAAAAATTGTAGTGCTACAATGTTTTCTCTTCTCCATCCTAAACTACTTAAGTAGGCCATGTTTTGCTATTCATGATCATGATAAAATATATCAATTCTTGTTATTTTTACAAACATGAGAGTTGCATATCTTTTTTGTTCTTGGTTCTTTCTAGGTCTCATTTTCACATTATAGATAGTGTGTAAGACTTGTATGTGGAGCTTATGGATGGACAACAGTTATTTATAGGTATTTTACAATAAAAATGCATTCATTAGCCATAACCACTAACATGTGATGGCCATTCAAACTTTGGCCTTTCATATCCAAAGCATATTACCCCACTTAATGTGGCCTTTCAAATATTTAGATATTGAAATAATTTGAACAAAAAAACAAAATTTTAGTTTTTTTTAAGAATATAACTAATTTAATATGAACTATATTACAATTTTTAATATATTTATTACTTTTCTTTTACACTCTCTTTTTTCCTTTTTTTTCTTTTTACTTTACTTTTCCCATAAATAATTATTCTCTTTCTCTTATCTACTATTTCTACTATATATCTACTATATATCTACTATATCTACTATATATTTATCTACTATATATTTATACCAATTCACCACATATAATTTTACCAATACCCCCATTCTATCTAAAAGACACCTCAATTTTTTGAGGGTAAAAATGTCATTACACTCTATTTCTTTTTTTTTTCTCTTTATTCTTACACTCTCTTTCTTACTTTTCACTTTTCTCTTACACTCTCTTTCTTCCTTTTTTCTCTTTCTTCTTACACTCTCTTTTCTCTTTTTCACTTTTCTTTTACACTCTCTTTCTTCCTTTTTTTTTCTTTTTACTTTACTTTTCCCATAAATAATTATTCTCTTTCTCTTATCTACTTTATCTACTATATATCTACTATATATTTATACCAATTCACCACATATAATTTTACCAATACCCTCATTCTATCTAAAAGACACCTCAATTTTTTTAGGGTAAAAATGTCATTACACTCTATTTCTTTTTTTCGCTTTATTCTTACACTCTCTTTCTTACTTTTCACTTTTCTCTTACACTCTTTTTCTTCCTTTTTTCTGTTTCTTCTTATACTATCTTTTCTCATTTTCACTTTTCTTTTACACTATCTTTCTTCCTTTTTTTCTTTTTACTTTACTTTTCCCATAAATAATTATTCTCTTTCTCTTATCACTTTACTTTAATTCTTTTAACTAAATTTCAAAATTTATAAAAACACTACTCTATTAAAATTACCTATATATATTTATACCAATTCACCACATATAATTTTACCTATCTAAAAGACACCTCAATTTTTTGAGGGTAAAAATGTCATTACACTCTATTTCTTTTTTTCTCTTTATTCTTACACTCTCTTTCTAACTTTTCACTTTTCTCTTACACTCTCTTTCTTCATTTTTTTTCTCTTTCTTCTTACACTCTCTTTCCTCCTTTTCACTTTTCTTTTACACTCTCTTTCTTCATTTTTTTCTTTTTACTTTTCCCATAAATAATTATTCTCTTTCTCTTATCACTTCACTTTAATTCTTTTAACTAAATTTCTAAATTTATAAAAACACTACTCTATTAAAATTACCTATAAAAATGTAAATGAGTCATACTAAAAAACAAAAAAAAAAACTCACTTTTTTTGAAAATGTTATCACCTTAAAATTTTAATTTTTCTCTCCAAAATCTGTTTACACTCTTATTGATAATCTACTATCACCTCTTATTGATAATCTACTATCTATCATTTAGGATCTACTATAATCAACTAATCAACTAAAGTAATCAATTGAAACTACGAGATAACTGCAATAATATATAAAAAAACACGAGACAACTTCACTGATATATAAAAAAAACACAATATTAATATTTGGCATTGATAATTAAAATTTTTGAAGACTACTATAAATATTTATTAATATTTAAAACAAATATTTCTTATTGATAATCTACTAATAAACTAAAATAATTAATTGAAATTACGAAATAACTGCACTGATATACAAAAAACACGAGATAACTGCACTGATATATAAAAAAACATGAGAATAATATTTGTCATTGATAATTAAAATTTTTGAAGACTACTATTATAAACCTACTATCTAAAAAACAAGAAGACTTAATGATTATTTAAGTTAGTAATTAAAATTTAAAACAAATATTTCTTATTGATAATCTAATAAATTGAAACTACGAGATAACTGCACTGATAAATAAAAAAACACGGGATACTGCAGTGATATATAAAAAACACGGGTTTAATATTTATAATTTTTTTTGACAATTTATAATTAATATTTACCATTGATAATTATAATTTTGGAAAACTACTATAAACCTACTATCTAAAAAAAACACGGGATGACTGCAATAATCTACTATAATCTACTAATCAATATTAAGAAAGGAATATTTAATTAATATTTAAAACAAATATTTCTTATTGATAATCTACTATCTACTAATCAACTAAAATAATCAATTGAAACTACGAGATAACTGCATTGATATATAAAAAAACACGGGATAACTGCAGTGATATATAAAAAAACATGAGATTAATATTTGCCATTAATAATTATAATTTTTGAAGACTACTATAATCCTACTATCTAAAAAAATAAGAAGACTTAATGACTATTTAAACTGATTAATATTTAAAACACACGTGACAAATATTTGTCAATAATACCTAAAAAGGACAAATAATTGTCACTGATATATAAAAAAACACGGGATAAATATTTGTTATTGATAATCTACTATCTATCTTTTACTATCTACAATAATCTACTAATCAACTCAAATAATCAATTGAAATTATGAGATAACTGCACTGATACATAAAAAACACTGGACAACTGCACTGATATATAAAAAAATATGGGGATAACTGCAATGATATATATAAAAACACGGGATAGTTGCACTGATATATAAAAAAAATGGGATAACAACACTAATATATAAAAACACTGCACTGATATATAAAAACACACGGGATAAATGCACATATTGTTTTTAAATGATACTTTTATATTTTTAGTTTTTATATTTATCAATTTTTTATTTGAAACTTCTTTTTTATCTACTTTAAATTTTTCTTTATTTTCACGGGGTAATGTTCCGACTATTTAAATACTGTCTAAATTCATTCATAAAAACAACACGACAGCACCTGTGCGTATGCAAATCATCCTCTATATTTTACAATTGATTTTAGATTAATGAGATTTCAAATTAAAGTTTCTATTTGAGGTAATCGTGCCACGTAACGCGATCGACCCGTGCGGATGCACGGGTATAGTACTAGTTGTAACTATAAATTTAATAACATGTTGCAATTAAAAACATTAAAGGCTTGACCTTTCACATCCAAAACATATGAATTGCTACTACCAAGTGTGACCTTTCAAATATTAAACTAATTTTAAGAAAAAACATGATAATAAAAATTTTAATGAGTAAAAATAATTAAATATACACTGTATCGCTATCTTTTAAAATACTCATTATTTGAGAAATAGAAATAATAATTAGTAATAAATCAATATAAATTTCATATTATGAGTCAACCAAACAATTTTTTAAGAATATCATTTTGAACTAAAACCACTATTTTAGTTCATCTTTTAATATAGCACAACTATTTTAATATACAATGTATAACTATTTTTTAATATATTCATTATATTAGAAGTAATATAAACTTTCAATTCCAATGTGTGACTTTTTAAAATTTAAAATAATAGATACACCATTTAATTATTCGGTTGCTGTGGTTGAAAAAAAATTAAATCTTCTATTTCAAATTTTAAATTTACATATAAAATAAAGCTCAAGATATATTTAAATATATTATTAAAATAGTGAATTTTTTTAATGAGAGTAATTAATAAGTTAACAAAATTTATATTTTATGCTTAATTGTCAATTAAAATAAAAATCAGTTACGTACATATTGAGTAGTTAAATATACTGAATAGGCGTTGTAACATTTTTTAATTTGTCATTGTTGGATATCATTTTTCATATCAATATAAAAGTAATTAAATAATTTTCCACCAAGGACATAATTTAATTATAAGTTATTTCCTTTGTTTTTGCTTTCATTAAAATTAAAGTAAATAATGACTATTTATTTTCCATAATTATTTACACTTGAAGTTTTCACTAAAAAAGGTTCAGTCTCCTTTATTTATATATATATATATATATATATATATATATATAAGAAAACGTATATTAATTAAATGTAATCAAATATAAAAGGTAAGTAGAAAATTAGTATTACTTTTTGTACTTAAATTGGATTTAAGTAGAAAATGTTATATATTTCTCATAATTAAGTATAGAATTAGTATAGAATTAATAAGTATAGAATTAATATAACTTTTTATAATCAAATACAAAATTATATATAACTTAATAAGTACTTAAATCTAAAGATAGAGCGTGCCTTAATTAATATGCATAAAAATATTAAATATGAAAAAAAATATAGAAAGTTATTTATATTTTAATAAAATAAAAATCGTAAATTGCATATACGAATAAAATAAAATATTAATTATTTTAAAATATAAGTAGTAGATTGTATCTATGCAAATTTATTAAAATATTGAGTATTTTAGTTAATTTATATTTTTTATATAAGTTGCTGATTTCATCTACGATTTTTTTTATATTTAAACTCTCAGCATTATAATTTGAATTACCATACTTTCTGCTCTTGAGGGCGTGTTGCGGTGGAAAATTATTGATTTTTGAGTCGCCGCTGGGGGGTCTCCCTTCCCTGGGCTTCTCCCCCTTCCACTCAGTCCGCCTTGCTCTGTAGATCGGTTTCGCTGGTGATCCTGCGGCGCCGCCCGTCTGCTGGTTTGGATACTTGCGATTGTTGTTCTCTGATCCGAGAGGAGTGAAGCTCGCAATCTGGGTTGATCGTTGGAGTCCACGATCTGGTTAGGTTTCTGGATCTTTCCTGCGGTTGTTCTCTGGTCTGCGTAGGTTTCTCTGATTCGAGAGGAGTGAAGCTCGCAGTTCGGTTTCTGGAACTTCCCCGCGATTGTTGTTCTCTGGTCTGCGAAGGTTCGATGGTTCTGGATCTCCGCTGTCCGCTTGCTCAGCATCGTGATCTTGTTCTATCCTCTGAACTGTTCACGGTCCCTGCCCCGCGGCGCTGCTGGTTTGGATCTCCCTTTTTGGTGGATCTGCGCGATGGTTTGTTGATTTGAATGGGAAGGGGTCTGAGCTGATCGCGATGGTGGCTGGTAGATCGCTCTTGGATCCGCAATCACGGCAACATCCTCCCTCGATGCCGCTTCTTCGTCTTTCGTCGTCGACATTCGCTGAATGTCGCCGATTTGCGTCTTGCTTGGTTGTGTCACGGTGTTGGCCGGTGGCGCAACGCCACGATGGTGGCTGGTGATCGACGACCTCGGTCAAGCTCGGTTGTGTCGCGGTGTTGGCCGGTGACATGGCTTCGCGGTGGTGGCTGGTGGTTCGACGCAGGAAGACAGGGGGTGTGCTGATTCGGTGGGTGCTGTTTTGGTGGGTTCTCTCTGTGTGTTTATCAGATTTGTTTTGGTGGCTGTTGTCGCAATGCCATTGTTGGGCGCCAGATTGCAGTTTGCAGGTCTCTCTGACGGGCTCCTCCCCTCTGCCTTCAGCTCCTGAACCCCGTCTCTCGCCCGGCCTCCACCTCTAACCTCGATCAGATATGAGTGTGCTTAATGTGAGGATAGTGAGGTGAGGCTGGGTGTTGTGGTGTGGCGCTCAATTGGCGGTGGGTGGTGGTTGTGTGGGGGCTTTCACGTGTTGCCCTGCTTCGGAGTTTGGGTTCTTAGATTACAGTTAGCAGTTCTCTTCGTCGGGCTCCTCTCTTTGCCTCCACCTCTAACCTCGATCTTTGGGAGTGTGCTTAATGTGAGGATAGTGAGGTGGTTCTGGCTGTGGTGGTTTGGAGTGTGCTCAATAGGCGGTGGGTGGAGGTTGTGGGGGCTTCAGGTGTTGCCCTGCTTACTTTTTCGGGTCGCCCTCGTCGCCTTAGATTTTCTTTTATTAGAGCTCTTTGGTTGTTTATTTTAGGGGCCTTTGTTGGGCTTTCTATTATTGTCATCGTTACCAATATAAGGGTTTTGGTCTAGTCCCCTCTTGTGCTCTTTATGTCTTCTATTTATTTTATTAATAAATTCTGGCTGGCTGCCTGGTTGCTTAAAAAAAAACCATACTTTCTGCTTAGACACATAGAAACAAATATTAGTTTTAAAATATTAAATTACTTAATTTATCAATAATTTAATATATGCAACCAATTTTAATAGTTACATATATAGTTAAGGTCTCTTTTACTGAACTGCATTAAAGCTGCTCCATTAATTAATCTAATGTTTATTGTCTTTGTATCTTTTGTCCATCACCTATATTGCTCAGAATTTTTCTTTGCTTAGAAATTTTGATGAAGGAGCCTTACATTAGATGCTTGTGGGGTAAGGATATTATTTTCTGAGTGAAAGTACAGAGATAGTTAATTAATTAACGATTATTGGAGGTGATTAAGAAAAATGTTAAATGTCCAAGCATTTAAATATTCATGTGTCATTGGATGGCTTATAGTATTTCTAATGGGGGCGGTGTTACCGGTGTAATGTGAGTAACTGGATATGATTTGGACTTGGGTTCAACTAAGTGAGGAAGGCACACCTTAATATTTGGCATATAGAGTATGATTGAGACATTGCTTTCATGCCTACATACAAGCATTATTGAATTACAGATTAGTCTGAACCAGGTAACGTTTTTGGATAAACCATTTTTAAGGAGGTAACGTTTTTGGATATTAATTACAGCCTTTAGCAAGTTTGTTTTGTAGTGCGCATGTAAATGCCCTCAATGGTTGCATCTCAATTTTCAAAGGAAACTAAAAATATTTAAATCAGTTAAATATGTTTTTAGTCCATATCAAATATGGTTCGAGCGGTAACTGGACTCGGATCCCATCCCAAGGTCTCGGGTTCGAATCTTGCGTGTGGCAAAAACTCTGTTGGGAGGGGAGAACCACACAGGCCGGCTCGTGGCCAGCCAGGTTCCCCGGCGCTGATTAGTCATCGACAAACTCGGCAAAAACTACGCACCAATGACACGGTAAACAATATATATATATATATATATATATATATATATATATTTGCCCTCAATGATTTTCTTTAAACAACTTTTGGTATTCACATTTATATTTGTCTGCATTTTTGGTCCCATTTATATCTCTGCTTACATTTTTGGCCAACCTAGCGCTATGATGGCAATGACACTTGTTAATAATTAGGGTGTCAAATTACCTGATGGCACGGGTGATTTGACATCTTTGTCATTAAAAAATGTGACATTACAAAGACTCGTATGAGCATCTGTTAATCAATTGGGCACCAACTAATGTCAAAGGAATGTAATTTGACATCATAGTCATTAAAAAGTGTGATGCGACGGGTGTCAACGAGACAATTTGTTAGCTAGTTGAACCTGAACTTAATATAGGAGTAGTAGTACACCAATCAATAATAATTAATATGCATAAACGCAACGCCTCAATTTTGTTGGGAAACACGAAATATAGCAAAGCTAGCGTCTCGCAAAACACGAAGTCCTCAAATGGTGAGTGCCCACCAATTACCAAAAGTTTGTTGTTTCACATTTCGTGCGAAAGAAAACTTATCAACTTTGTACCAAAAAATTTTGTACCAAAAAAATGATAACTTTTTCTTGACATAGAAAAAAAAAAGAAAACTTATCCATTTCTTTTTTGGTGTAAATTGAGTATCCTGTGTGAACGCAATTGTAGAGATAAATCCTTCGAGCCGAGTAGAATCACAATAGGCGACAAAGATATCCCTCAAGAATTTAATTTTAACGTTGTTGCATTCCCAAGACTATATCCTTAAGTTTACATATAAATATGCCATTATTTTCATTAAAAAGATGTAGTGCAATGCTCAAAAATTAAACCGCACCAAACTCTTTGAATAAAGGTTGGTTTGGAAGGTTTAGGAATTAGGAAGCAATTAGGAATTATGAGCTGCTACAATGACAAATTCCATGTGGACGTAAGGTAAGGGGTCGACACTACTCATGCTATTATTAACCTTCTCACATATGCATCACCTAAAAAGTGTCCATAAAACTAGGGTTGATTTTGGTTGTGGACCATTGTACTCATGAGTTTTAAAGTATATCAATCAATCATATCCGCAACTTGACACTATAGGATGAATGTGAACAGCAGCAACAGGGTGTGCGGGACCGCACATGGGCCCAAATTTTGAGGGCACCAATTTTTTATAGGATATATATACATATATTGCTACATGTTTTGTTGATAAATACATGTATAACTATTTTTGCTATAACTAATTCTATTGAAATTTTGGTTTGAACTTTTCAATATTAATGTAAAGTTCGACATTTATTCCATAATATTTTATCTTATTTAACAATGAATTTCACTATATACGATTTATAAAAAATAAAGCACCACATTCAAATTTTGTACAAGGTGTAACACCTCGATATTTCTAGCTTGTAGAAATACCAAAGTGCACTACTTGGCATACATCAGAGTAACTTCCTGTTATTGAATATTGAACACAACTAAAAACTTTTGATAAAGAATTATCAAATGGTTTCATGAACCTCATTAAACTTAACAAAGTACTTAAGTCTCATGACTTAAAACTTATACAATCCTGATGTTCAATACCAAAAATATAAGTAGCGGAAACGACTTACAACTGTTAGCTATTAATAGTTATACGATCGATAATACAAAGTCAACAAAAGGGAAAAGGCATAAACTTAAAACTGATTCCTCCGATAACTCCGTGAGTCACCTCGGCTAACTGTGCTTCTTCGCCTTTGCTTTCCCCCGTTTCTTTGTAAAAACCACAATAATAAAGGGTGAGATAAACATTATCTCAGCGAGTCTTATCGATACCCCTTACTAACTCTAGCGGTTCATTATGCTTTGTACTTTGAACATCATGGCCCTAATAAGCGACCATGTGGACATATCTTTCTTTATTCCGTCTTGTAGCCCTAATAAGCCACTACATTTCATGTCTTATCTTTCCTTTAACTTAGCACAACACCTAGAGCCTACTTTATCCGGTTATTTATTTGGCTTTTGGTGAACCCAATCCACTAACCACTAATTAGCGGGCAAACCTCATGGGGCCTAGGTTTTGGGGCTCATGACTTCCCCTCCCCTAGTATGCTAATCCTTAGGGTCGTCACCCTTGATATACATATATTATTTTATGTATGCCATCCTTCATTTCCTCAAGGGAAAGTAACTTGACTTGTTATTACATGAATTTAGAATCTTTACATGACTTGTAGGGACTTCTAGTCCTTTATCTTGACTTGACTTGTTTGTACTTATAGTCATTTATCTTAACTTAACTTGTGTACACTCGCGTATACTAAAGTACGGTTTTCGTAACTTTCATAACTTAAGAATTTTATCTCAAGCACACACCATTTCATGATAATCATACATTACAATCATTGGGAAACCTTGGGGAAATGATTAGAAGAAACTTGGAATCATTTGGAATGGACTAAAGTGCATTTTGAAATAGGGTGACAGAAGCTTTCGCATGGTCCGTGCGTATATAGACGCACGACCCGTGCGCGTTTTATAAAAATTTTCATAAAGTTACAGAACTTGGCGCACGGTCCGTGCGTGAATACGTACGACCCGTGCGCATTTTGAAATCTCTTTGCGCACAGTATCAGAAGGTGGCGCACGGCCCGTGCGCAAAGGCACCCGACCCGTGCATCCCTATCAGTTTTCCAGGAAAACAATTTTCATGTAGTTTTCCATTCCGTTCCGATTACAATATTCGTTCCGATCGATGTCCTAACACAATCAAACATCAATCCAGTCCAGAACAACAATTTATTCAAGCAATCACAGTATCATTCAATCAATCATATAAGCTACCAAAAATGTAATTTCTTAAAAACGATTTTGGACTCGATCCTTTTTATAATAAAAACGTGAAACACATGGAATCAAGGACATGCAACCCAATATCAAACAAACATCCCTAAGCGAGTATAGAACGCACTGATTGCGATGAAAATCGCACAAACAACGAGTCCACGGATTGAAATGACAATGTAACCTCACGAACGGTCCTCGTATCGTTTCTACGCTATCCAAACCGCTCCCAAAACCGACCCAAACGAAAGTCACCTCCCTAGGATTCCTGGTTATTGACTATGCTTGCTTGATAACCCTAAAATCTCTTGCCAGCTGAAATGTATGTTGTTTGGGAAACCTTGGAACCTCCTTTCAACTCCTTATTCTATACTTATATTATATACTTATTCTATACTTATATAGAACAAAAATAGAAAATCTATGAACAAGTGGAGAAAAGTTGAACCCACATTCTTCTCTCACCCTCTAACTCGAAACTAAGAAGAGAATGGAAGTGGAAGATGAACTGGAAACTTTGAGTGAAATTATGATCAATGTGTAGAGGAGAACAAATGGAGGAGATTGGTGGTCATAGGTCATACATGCATTAAGGATCCTTGGAGTTCTCTTCTTCCCTTCTCCCTCTCCAACTCTCTCTCTCTCTCTCTCAATTTCTAGTTTCTGAATTTTGTGACTTTTCTAACTACAGCAACCATGTGAGTATTTTTGATGTTTGGTGTGGGGTCAAGTGCCTTGTGTGAGCTGAAGGAAATTTTAAGAAGGAAAAGACTAATGTACCCCTTGCATTCTAATCAAATCACCTAAACCTCTATTTGTTCATTTTCAGAAAACTGATTGTGTGGAGGTGTTGGGTTGGCATGTGAGTGAGTGTAGGCTTAAGTGACTCAACTGGGGCCGTTTTTTAAACGAAATGCATGAAATGACTCTTTTTGCCCCTACAACCCCATTTCCACTTAAACCTCATTTCTAATTAATCAATAGTTCGCATGACTCATATAATTAAGTAATCAAACATATAATTGTCTTATTTAAGACTTGACAACCATTTCATCAATAACTGGTTACGCTAATTTACTCAATTTAGCTAAATAATCACCTTAACCTCTTGCTAATTTCAATAAATGAAATTAGTTAAATTGGGGATGTTACAATCACCCCAACTTTAAAAATTTTGTCCTCAAAATTGAATATAACATACCTCAACTGAAAAGATGGGGATATTTCACCCGCATGTTTTCCTCTACTTCCCATGTCGCTTCGTCGGGCGAGGCACCATCCCAAAGCACTTTGACAATAGGAATTGTTCTTGTTTGGAGCACCTTCTCGCCACGTTCGATGATTTGAATTGGATTTGGATGATAGGACAAATCCGGTCGGATGTCAGTCGCCTCATAACTCAACGGCTGACTCGGATCGGGAATGTACTTTCTCAATTGCGACACATGAAACACATCATGTAATCTGGATAAAGCTGGAGGTAAGGCAATGCGATATGCTACTGGCCCAACTCGCTCGATAATTTGTAAAGGTTCAATATACCGAGGACTGAGCTTCTTCGCTCGCAATGCTATACCGGTACCAATAGTTGGAGAATGTCTCAGAAATACATGATCTCCTTCTTCAAATTCCAATGACCTTCTTCTTTTGTCGGCGTAACTCTTTTGCCGACTCTAAGCGATCTTCATCCTTTCTCTAATCTGACGGATCTTGTCAGTAGTCTCACGGACTAAATCAGGACCCAACAATCACTGCTCACTGATATCCCACCAACACAATGGTGTTCTACACTTCCTTCCATATAATGCTTCATATGGAGCCATTCCGATACTAGAATGGTAACTGTTGTTGTAGGAAAACTCCACCAATGGAAGATGGTCCTCCCATCGGCCTCCACTATCAAGTACACAAGCTCTTAGCATATCTTCCAAAGTCTGATTTGTCCTTTCAGTCTGTCCGTCTGTCTGCGGATGATAAGTGGTACTAGCACATACCGTTGTTCCCAACGCCATGTTCAGTGCTCTCCAGAATCGTGATGCAAACTTGGGATCACGATCACAGATGATACTCGTGGGAAGTCCATGCAGCTTCACACTGTTCTTGAGATACTCTTCTGCTAGCTTAGCAACCTTGTGATTCGAACGCACCGAAATAAAATGGGCAGACTTGGTCAAGCGATCAACCACCACCCAAATAGAATCATTTCCGGCTTGGGACCGTGGTAACACCATGACAAAGTCCATAGAAATGCTTTCCCATTTCCATTCTGGCACATTCAAAGGTTGCAACTGACCGACAGACTTCTGGTACTCTATCTTAACCCTTTGACAAGTTAAGCATCGAGACACGAATTATGCAATTTCCACTTTCATACCCGGTCACCAATACAAATGCTTCAAGTCTCTATACATCTTGGTAGACCCAGGATGTATTGAGAACTGACTCTTGTGAGCCTCTTCTAAAACCTGCTTCTTGACATCTTCATCATTCGGCACACAGATTCTACCATCAAAGCAAATCACACCATATCACTATCTTCAGTGTAATTTGGCAACCTCTTTTGCGTTTGCAGCTCTAGATCAATCTCTTGGGCTGAGCGAATCAGATTTCTCAAGGGACTCGAAATTTGAATATGGCTCAACACCAATCTATTTCTTCTTGGCTTCACTTTCAAATTGAGATCTCTAAACAATTCCAACAATGTCATCTCATGAATCATTAATTCCGCCATGTGAATAGATTTCCTAGTCAAAGCATCAGCTACTACATTATCCTTCCCTGGATGGTACTTCAGTCAAAATCATAATCTTTCAAAAACTCTACCCATCTTCTCTGTCTGTTATTCAACTCCTTTTGATCAAACAAATACTTAAGGCTCTTGTGATCACTAAAGACTTCGAAACGAGACCCATACATGTAATGTCTCCAAATCTTTAGGGCAAACACAATCGCCGCCAACTCTAAGTCACGAGTTGGGTATTTCGCTTCATGCGGCTTCAATTGTCTTGAGGCATAAGCAACTACTTGTTGATTCTGCATAAGGACACGTCCTAAACCCTTACCAGAGGCGTCACAGTAAATTTGAAATTCCATAGACGGATCTGGAATAATTAGAATGGGTGTAGAAGTCAAACGATTCTTCAATTCTGCGAAACATTCATCACAGTCAGAGTTCCATACAAACGATTTACCTTGCGAGTTAACCGAGTGAGTGGAAGAACCAGCTGAGAGAATCCTTGAATGAATCTCCGATAATACCCAGCTAATCCCAAGAAACTTCTCACTTCAGTGACTGTAGATGGTTGTTCCCAGTCTACCACAGCTTCAATCTTACTGGGGTCCACAGCAACACCGGATTGAGATATCACATGGCCCAGAAATTTTACTTCAGGCATCCAGAAATCACACTTAGATGGCTTGGCATACAACTTCTTCTCTCAGAATACGTTTAGAAAAATTCGGAGATGTTGCACATGCTCCTCAATCGTCTTAAAATACATCAAGATATCATCAATAAATACCACGACAAATTGATCCAGATAAGGATTGAAAATTCGATTCATGTAGTCCATGAATACAGCGGGAGTGTTGGTTAAACCGAGGGGCGTCACTACAAATTCGTAATGTCCATACCTAGTATGGAAAGCAATCTTCGGAATATCCAAGGCTCTAACTCTGATTTGATGATAGTCTGACCTTAGATCAATTTTTGAAAATACCGAAGCTCCTCGCAGTTGGTCTAGCAAATCATCAATCCTTGGCAGGGGATACTTGTTCTTGATAGTTACTTTGTTCAACTGACGGTAATCAATGCATAATCTCATGCTTCCATCCTTCTTCTTGACGAGCAATACAGGAGCACCCCATGGCGAGGCACTCGGTCGGATAAATTGTTTTGATATCAACTCTTCCAGTTGGGTCTTCAACTCTTTCAGCTCTAAAGAAGACATTCTATATGGAGCGATAGAAATTGGTCCTGTGCCCGGAACCAATTCTATGCAGAACTCTACCTCACGATCCGGAGGTAATGAAGAAACTTCATCAGAAAATACATCTAGAAATTCGTTAACAACTTGCACAGAAGATACATCTAAACCTGTCTCAGTCGATGTAGACAACATCATGACATAAGCTTTCGCGCCTTGGAATAGGTAATGACTTGCAGAAGTGAATGAAATGACCGCTTCGGAATTGGTCGGTTGTAGCTCCACTGATTCGGAGGCAAAAACGATAGTCCGATTAAAGCAATCAAGAGTTACATGGTTGGCCGCCATCCAACTCATACCTAGGACAATATCCATACCCTTCATTGGTAAACAAATAAAGTCCACTACAAAATTTTTGTCTCCGACGGATAGAAGACAGTTTTCACATAAGGCCTGGGTCTGAACACTACCCTCAGTAGCAGTTTTAATGGAGATTGGTTGAGGAAACGGAGTTAAAGTCAATCCCAACCGATCGACACAAACTTGAGATATAAAACAATGAGTCGCACCTTGAAATAAAGACTAACTTTCTGAGCACCCAGAGTGTAGACTCTCCCGTGTGTGAGAGCAGCTTGATCCTCTCTGTTCCTCTTCCTTGCTGGGCACTCATTAGTATTATGACCCTCCTCCTTACAATAAAAACAATGATAGGATTCCATTCGACATTCACCATGGTGGAACTTCCACAATTGGGACACTTGCTGAACTTTGAGAAATCAGACGATTGCACTTTCTTTCCTTTGTTGAAGTTACCTTTTGACTTTGCATTCGGAGTTGATGGGTCAGCTACGTTCTACTTTCCTTTCCAATATTCCCTCTATACTTCTCTTGATCATTCAGCACATAGATAGGCAACCAATCCAACTGGGACAACTTAGCATATTCAGCAGTGTACTGCTCTACTGTCAGGTCACCCTGCTCGAGGGCTAAAAACTCCCTTCATTCTTACTTTGAAAAGTTCCAAAAATATTTTTACCTCATCTATCCGATGTTAGGCTTCCATCACTTCAGGTTCTCCATTCCCTAAGATGAAACGGGTTTTTGAGGAACTTCGGTCTAGGTCGAGTATTACGTCTTGGTCATCCTGCTATAATTCCGCTTATGATGCACCAAGTATTGAGTTGATCAGGCTCAATGTCTCTTAGCATCACAAGTAGAGTCACAACAAGACTAACAAGGAATCGACTCAACCCTAAACTAAACTAAACCCGACTAGGTCGAACTACTCTGATACCATAATGTAACACCCCGATATTTTTAGCTTGTAGAAATACCAAAGTGCACCACTTGGCATACATCAGAGTAACTTTCTGTTATTGAATATTGAACACAACTAAAAAATTTCGATAAAGAATTATCAAATGGTTCCATGAACCTCATTAAACTTAACAAAGTACTTAAGTCTCATGACTTAAAACTTATACAATCCTGGTGTTCAATACCCAAAACATAAGTAGCGGAAACGATTTACAACTGTTAGCTAATAATAGTTATACAATTGATAATACAAAGTCAACAAAAGGGAAAAGGCATAAACTTAAAACTGATTCCTCCGATAACTCCGTGAGTCACCTCGGCTAACTGTGCTTCTTCGCCTTTGCTTTCCCCTGTTTCTCTGTAAAAACCACAATAATAAAGGGTGAGATAAACATTATCTCAGTGAGTCCTATCGAGACCCCTTACTAACTCTAGTGGTTCATTATGCTTTGTACTTTGAACATCATGGCCCTAATAAGCGACCATGTGGACATATCTTTCTTTATTCCGTCTTGTAGCCCTAATAAGCGACTACATTTCATGTCTTATCTTTCCTTTAACTTAGCACAACACCTCGAGCCTACTTTATCCGGTTATTTCTTTGGCTTTTGGTGAACCAAATCCACTAACCACTAATTAGCGGGCAAACCTCATGGGGCCTAGGTTTTGGGGCTCATGACTTCCCCTCCCCTAGTATGCTAATCCTTAGGGTCGTCACCCTTGATATACATATATTATTTTATGTATGCCATCCTTCCTTTCCTCGAGGGAAAGTAACTTGACTTGTTATTACATGAATTTAGAATCTTTACATGACTTGTATGGACTTATAGTCCTTTATCTCGACTTGACTTGTTTGGACTTATAGTCTTTTATCTTAACTTAACTTGTGTACACTCGCGTATACTAAAGTACGGTTTTCGTAACTTTCATAACTTAAGAATTTTATCTCAAGCACACACCATTTCATGATAATCATACATTACAATCATTGGGCAACCTTGGGGAAATGATTAGAAGAAACTTAGAATCATTTGGAATGGACTAAAGTGCATTTTGAAATAGGGTGACAGAAGCTTTCACACGGTCTGTGCGTATAGACGCACGGCCCGTGCGCGTTTTATAAAATTTTTCATAAAGTTACAGAACTTGGCGCACGGTCCGTGCGTGAATACGCACGGTCCGTGCGCATTTTGATATCTCTTTGCGCACAATATCAGAACGTGGCGCACGGTCCGTGCGCAAAGGCACCCGACCCGTGCGTCCCTATCAGTTTTCCAGAAAAACAGTTTTTCATGTAGTTTTCCATTCCGTTCCGATTCCAATATTCGTTTCGATCGATGTCCTAACACAATCAAACATCAATCCAGTCCAGAACAACAATTTATTCAAGCAATCACAGCATCATTCAATCAATCATATAAGCTACCAAAAATGTAATTTCTTAAAAACGATTTTGGACTCGATCCTTTTTGCAATAAAAACGTGAAACACGTGGAATCAAGGACATGCAACCCAATATCAAACAAACATCCCTAAGCGAGTATAGAACGCACCGATTGCGATGAAAATCGCACAAACAACGAGTCCACGGATTGAAATGACAATGTAACCTCACGAACGGTCCCCGTATCGTTTCTACGCTATCCAAACCACTCCCAAAACTGACCCATACGAAAATCACCTCCCTAGGATTCCTGGTTATTGACTATGCTTGCTTGATAACCCTAAAATCTCTTGTCAGCTGAAATGTATGTTGTTTGGGAAACCTTGGAACCTCCTTTCAACTCAAGATGAACAAGTGGAGAAAAGTTGAACCCACATTCTTCTCTCACCCTCCAACTCGAAACTAAGAAGAGAATGGAAGTGGAAGATGAACTGGAAACTTTGAGTGAAATTATGATCAATGTGTAGAGGAGAACAAATGGAGGAGATTGGTGGTCATAGGTCATACATGCATGAAGGATCCATGGAGTTCTCTTCTTCCCTTCCCCCTCTCCAACTCTCTCTCTCTCTCTCTCTCTCTCTCTCTCTCTCTCTCTCTCTCTCTCTCTCTCTCTCTCTCTCTCTCTCAATTTCTAGTTTCTGAATTTTGTGACTTTTCTAACTTCAGCAACCATGTGAGTATTTTCGATGTTTGTGTGGAGGTGTTGTGTTGGCATGTTAGTGAGTGTAGGCTTAAGTGACTCAGCTGGGGCCGTTTTTGAAACGAAATGCGTGAAATGACTCTTTTGCCCCTACAACCCCATTTCCACTTAAACCTCATTTCTAATTAATCAATAGTTCACATGACTCTTGTAATTAAGTAATCAAACATATAACTGATTACGCTAATTTACTCAATTTAGCTAAATAATCACCTTAACCTCTTACTAATTTCAATAAATGAAATTAGCTAAATTGGGAATGTTACACGGGGCATCCAAAATTTCATTCACGTGCCCTGAACAGTGATCAACCATGGCAAGGCAGTGTTTGTTAGATTAGATAAGAAGGCATCATTGTTTGGTGAAGTGTACTAGTTCGCTAGCTCCAAGCTAACCTTTAAAGGAAGCTGTCACCCACTACACCACATCCACATTCACATTCATATAATTAAGTAATTAACTACCAATAACATGTTAACACCAACATTTTATATTCTTCACCTCATACATTGTTTGCTGATTTAAGGAAATCAATTTGTTTACATTTACACTCTTATTTATTATGATATTAATTTATTTATTTTTTGGTTACAATATTATTAATTAATTTATTGTATTCAATAATAAAGGACTAAATATTTATTTAAATGAAGAGATAAAAATAATATAATATATTATGAAAATACTTTTTACTATAAAGTTTGCTCTATTAGTTATTTTTTATAACCTTGCCACAACCTTTAAACAATAAAACAATATGAGACGTATGAACGAATATTATTTCATACCGTTTTTAGAAACCCAACTTTTTCTATTCCCTACGATTAGCTAGCTTTTCTAAAGTTTGGCCAATACTTAATTAATTTAGAGGAAACAACGAATTAGCTAACGTAATACTACTAGATTTGTAAGTGTTTGGATTTATTTTTTGACAACGATATTTGGATATTTAGTGGTGTCAGATAATATTAGGATGTTTAATTAGAAAAATAAATAATTAATGGTCTCAGTGGAGACTGGAGTACTAAAAAATACAGTAAAAGAGAACTTGGCTTAGAAGGAATTAAAATAGGTGTCAGCCAAAATGCATGTCTCATAGGCCTCAAACAATTAGTCAAGTGTGAGTGTAACTGGTTGGTTGTAAAGGCCAGCCATCATTTTTTATTGTCTTTATCGTTATGCAACTGCGGTAGTTCTGAGATTGAAGTTGACTTCACTTGGACGCATTGCTTTTAAGTTTTAGGTTTAATTACAGTTTTGGTCTCTCTATTATGACCAACTCACGATTTTGGTCCCTAAAGTTTTAATTTGACGATTTTGATCCCTCTATTTTCCTAATTTGTAAAATCAAGGTCCCCTCTTAATTTGGTCAAAATTAAAACTGACTTTGACTTTCAATCCTACGTGGCAGTCCACGTGGTACTGTTCCTCTTCAACCCCTCCCCCTCCTCCGTGACCCCCCCTCCGTGAACCTCCCCCCCCCCCTCCGTGAACCCCTCCTCCCCCTCTCTGGTTCTGCGACCTCCCCTCCCCTCTCTCTCTTCGCATCTCCCCCCCTCGCCGCTCTCTCTCTCTTCGCATCTCTCCCCCCTCACCGTTCTCTTCTCTTCGCATCTCCCCCCCCCTCGCCGTTCTCTCTCTCTTCGCATCTCCCCCCCTCGCCGTTTTCTCTCTCTTCGCATCTCCCCCCCTCGTTTTCCCTCTCTCTCTTCGCATCTCCCCCCTTGCCGTTCTCTCTCTCTTCGCATCTCCCCCCCCCCTCGTTTTCCCTCTCTCTCTTCGCATCTCCCCCCTCGCCGTTCTCTCTCTCTCTTCGCATCTCCCCCCCTCGTTTTCCCTCTCTCTTCGCATCTCACCCCCAAATCACCGATCCTCCCTCTTTGCAAACTCTCTCTCACTCACTGTCGCTCTCCCTCCTCTCTCAAACGCCGGCGCCATCACCATCGCAACCCCCTCGTTCTCTTTCTCTTTCGTTTTCTCTCTCTGCGGGGGGAGGGGTTCACGGAGGGGGGGAGGGGTGAGGAAGAGGAACAGAGAACAGGGGGGAGGGGTGAGGAAGATGAACAGTGTACACCTACGTGGACTGCCACGTAGGATAAAAGTCAAAATACAGTTTTAATTTTGACCAAATTAAGAGGGGGACCTTGATTTTACAAATTGGGAAAATAGAGGGATCAAAATCGTCAAATTAAAACTTTGCGGACCAAAATCGTGAGTTGGTCATAATAGGGGGACCAAAACTGTAATTAAGCCTAAGTTTTAACCACTAGTATTACTTTCAGGAGAGTTAATGGAGAAACTAGAATAGGCTTTCAAGGAACAACAATAATGTAGACATTTTTCAGCTTTGTGCTAGAATATTGATTATCAGTGTCAACAAATGTATCTTCAATTACTAAGGAGTTGGCTCATATCCCGTAAAAGTATGTGTTTAACTGATTTCTTTGGTGGCTGATAAGTATCTTGTTTAGCGTTTGTTGAGTCTTGAGATATATCCTGATCTTGTTGAGCTTAGCCCAATTTACCAAAACTCTCTGTAACCAAAAAAAGAATATTGATTACTGCCAAACCACTAGGTAGACCAAAAAATTGTGCACAATTTTAATTTTTATAGGAAAAGGAGAGAAAGAATTTCGGTTTTGATTTTTCTATAGCACTCTTGATTGTTTTTTATTTTTATTTTTTATTTTACTTATTTCTTTTTAAAATACATAATTAAGGATACAATTGAGAAATAAGTAATTGTAATATAATCTTAACCTATCAAAATTACAAATAAAAAAAATAATTTTTTCTTATATTAATGTTAGGGTCCCCTAATGTGGACCTTTTTAACAGAGGACTTTTACTTTTTTTAGTAAAAAATGAATTTTAAAATAAAAAAAAATTATATTTTATTAAAACTTATTAAAAATAGTAAATGTCTACTGATAGGTTTTTTTAAAAAGGTTCATATTAGGAGACCCTTAATCTTAAACATATTGTTTAAGGCTGTTACTTCGCTTTTAACATAAGAACATGGTGAGTGGGAATCTTAACCAGTCGGTGTCAAAAATTGGTTGGGGGGATTCGAATTAAGAGAAGGGGATGGTTATGCAAGCCTGCAAGTTTCTTCCTTCTTTTCATATTTTAGGTGGTTTAAGGTTTTCTATACATATTAAGAAATTATTTAATTTAATTAATGTATATATGTACTAAAATGTCCTTTATTTATCATTAATTATTATACAAATTCTCATATTTCAATGCAAAGACCGTATATGTTCTAATCAACACTGTTGGCCGAGTGGCATAAGCTACCTTTTAGGGCACGGTGGGTCGATTCGGTGCTCCCTGATTCGATTCACACAGTGGAGAAACTCGGTGTTAGTCAGTACGAAATTTGCTCCTAAGCACGACAGAGATTAGTCTTTGATTGAAAGCGCTGCTGGGACATTTCGTGATCAGCCAGTAATCGTCCGAACTAAAAGACTATGTATATTCTACTACTAGGAATTTCGTAAAATTAAAGTATTTTAATTATAGCACAGGTATAATTTGAAAACAAAGATAAATTATACATTAGATTTAACTCTAAGCTTGGGTGTAAGTGGTTAATGCACTCCATTTAAATGGGCGGACTCAGCTAGTATCCGGGTTCGATCCCCGGCAATGGAACAAATTAGAGTCAGACTTTACTTACCTCCCGACCGAACTCCGAATTATTTAAGACCATTTTCCCCTGGACACCGGAGCAGGGTCAAAGACCCCTAGACAAAAAAAAAATTATACCTTAGATTTCTAAAATACCCATTGTTTTGAAACAAAATAAGAAACTAAAAGCACTAAAATTTAGGGACGAATGGAGTACTGGTTTCTATCATTTGGACAAGAAGTCTACTATTATGAACATAAAATAAAAAAAAGAGTTGTTTTAACAAATCTTGAGAGATGCTTAGTTAAGCTCTGCTTAAGGGAAACGGCCGAAGCAAAAATGGCCAGACAATGTTACATTGTCAGCTGCATTTTTTTCATTGATAAATTATATTTATAATTTGTATATCTACTAGTATAAGCAAGGGATGAAGAGAATTGAATCCGTGTATATATAATAAGACATGGATGATCACAATGTAGGTAGCCATTTATTATAGGCTCTTAATTCTAAGTTCTTGTGTTTTCTACACAACAATGTTCACCAAATCAACCAACAAGGTCACTCACTCACGCTGGCTTGAGAGATGGAAGTTATATATAAATCAATCCTAGGTATTCTTGATCCTAAACATTATTGTCAAAAAAAAAATCTTGTCTTGATCCTAAATATAAGGATCTTGCTCAAACAATTGCGGAAAAGGTACATGCACATGCACACTCAGTGAAATGCTTCCTGGCCAGATAGATATTAACTGGCAACACACAAAGGCAAATGCTACAGCAATTTAATATCTATATTTATAGCATTTTCCCGAGACATAACAAAAGCCAATCGGTATTTCACTTGCTCAATTTAGATGAGTAGTAGCTTTCAAGAATCATATATGGTACGTACATCACTTTCACATTATTTTTTGAGAATTACTAAATGCATCAAATTTCCAAAAATTTATTTTTAGGTGTATCACTTAACTACTCCCTCTCGTCCCTATTATAAGAAAATTTTGTAGTTTTAGGTTCATTGAATAACTGACGTATCTGGTTTATAATATCGCGCACCAGTATTATTCTTTATATCCTTTATTTTTTTATGCTTTTCTTACGATTGTTTATACAAAATTCTTCAATTTTTCTACTGATTATATTATTAATCCTATATTGCCATATACAACTTATTTGTCTTAGCTTTCTGCCAAGTTTACTTATAATAATATATGATTTGTATAGGTGTCTTATGAAGTTTAGTATTTCTATCCACTTATTTATTAGTTTTTTAGGGATATTTATTTATTAGTTGTTCAATGAACTAATTGAATTTGAATCATGGCATGAAAAGATACTACTTAAAATCAGTGGTGCGCGATGACATTTTCTTTTTTAAGTAGTATTTTTCAATTGTGCACCACTGAAACATCGTTCTATTTCATTCGCCACACTTAGATCCTATTGTTGACATCCTCTCTCTACCTATCCAAATGATGCATCTTAAGTACTAAAAAAAATGTGAAACTTACTGCATTGTATGTTTTGTAATTATATATCTACTATTATCTATACGATTTAGCTACTACCAAAATACCAATTTTATTATTTTTCCAACTAAATAATTAAAGGATATTTAGGTAATTTCACTTTTTCACTTTTTCACTCTCTCATACTTTTTCAAATTTTTTCACTCTCTCACATTTTTTCAAACTTTTTCACTTTTTCACTCTCTCTCACACTTTTCCACACTCTTCTTCTCTTTCTTCTTCTAATTCTCTTATTTCTCTATTTTTCAAACTTTTTCACTCTCTCACACACTTTTCACTCTCTTCTCCTGTTTCTTTCTCTAATTCACTCATTTATCTATTTTTCAAAATATACCTACTTTAATTTCATCTACATGTCACGTTCATTTTTCCTTTTTACTATTTTAAAAAATTTCAAATTTTGACAAAATTTTAATATCCGTTTTTTTTTACACGGGGTAATATTTAGGCTAATTAAATCTGTCAACTTTAAAATTGTCTTGACTTTCACGGGATAATGTTTAGACTAATTAAAATTTGTTCGAGTTCATACATTACCCACTACCAAAATACCAATCTTATCATTTTCCCAACTACCTAAATTGGAGTTTATTTAAGTAATTTCATTTTTTCACTTTTTCAATTTTTTTCACTTTCATACACTTTTTCAAACTTTTTCACTATCTTCTCCTTTTTCTTCCGTTAACTCTCATTTCTCTATTTTTCACGATATATCTACTTTAGTTTCATCTACATGTCTCCTTCATTTTTTCTTTTTACTATTTTAAAAATTATCAATTTTTTTATGCTTGTTCTTAAATAAAAAACTTAACAAAACCCTTGTATATAAATATACTTGTACAAAGAGAATCAATATAGATTCATACAACAGTGAATCAATTGAATGAAATTTACAGTTTACTTTTCATTCTATTCTACCTCTAATATTCTCTGATATTCCCTTTGACTGAGGGTTGAGTTTTTTTTTGAGTTCTTCATCTTGTTCCATCCTTGTTAACGGTTAGGCATACCTCACAAGGATCACAAACAAACCAAGTTAGGGTTCTGTTTACATACAGTGAAGAAAGTAAGAAATTGCGAAAATAACAGAAGTTAGAGGTGTGTTACCTGCAGTAAGGAATCTGGTAGTGTCACTTTGGATGATGCATCTTAAGTACTAAAAAAAGGATGTTTTTTTTTACCCCCCCCCCCATTAAACCCCATACCCCCATATTTGATTTTAACTCAAAAATACCCCTTTCATTTTCACCAAAATTTGATTAGGCCCCACAAAATTGTAAGATTCCCAAAAATATCTAAAAAAATGTATTTCCGAAAATATTATCAGTTCAAATTTCCGAAAATAGGGTATTTCCGGAATACAAGTTATATTTTCGGAAATACCCACTGTTAGGTATTTCCGGAAATTCAATTTTTTAACCTTCCGGAAATACATTTTCTTGACGTATTTCCGGAAAGTTTAATTTTTTAAACTTTCGGAAATACCTTATTTTCGGTATTTCCGGAAATTGATTTTTTAGCTTTTTTACCAATATGACTACGACAGATGGAAGATGTTCCTTTTATGGATTTATCGAATGCGTTTACCACATCACGGGTTTTTCCTACTCGGGATATTGTTACCCGTTGGGCTAGAGATATCGGGAAAGTCAACGGGATAATTGTCATTATTATTCGATCCGAGTCGAGTGAGAATGGTAAAAGGAAAAAAATAAGATTGTTATTATTATTCTACCTCACTTGATTACTCGGAGCATAGCTGGCAAATAGTTCTCAATGATTTGATTGAGGAGATGGACTCAAATTGGTTTCAATACTCAGAGGTGATGGGTAACAACATTCAGACAGTTAGGGAAATCATTAGTTGCTCTCCCACAAGACTTTCAACCTCATGAGAAGTGGATGTCGATGCCTGACATGGGACATGTTATAGCGACTAGATATCAGATAGCCCTTGTTGTGTTGTCACTTCATGATGGTGGGTCATGGACATTCTTCCCTTTGAGAGGAGCCTATGTTTGTAACACCCAAAATAATTTAATTAATTATTTGATTAAATTATTTAAGTGTTGCATTATTATTGTTATATTAATTTATTAATGTGTTATTTTTTATTTAAATTGAAGAGAGTGGTGATGGTAATTCCGGGGTGTTAGGATTGGCCCAAGCCCAAGCCCATTGACTTAGGCCTAGGCGAATTTAGCAAGGGTTTGAGACAAGTGTCTCATTTGTGCAAAAAAGAAAGAAAGGAATTCGAAGGCAAGAGAGAAGAGAGAAGAGAGAAGAAAAGGGGCGCGGCGGCTCAAGGAGAGAAGGGAGAGGGTTTTGCGCAAGCTTGAGGAAGAGGAAGGCTAGGATTGTTGGTGTCTTGGCGAAATTTCAAGCACATTGTGAATTCTTCCATTAGCAAAAGGTTAGGGGGCTCTCCGTTTCATCCTTAATAACCTATTTGATTAGCAATTATAGGAATTAGGTGATAGGGATGATTTGTGAATTGAATTGTTATGTTGTTGATTTAATAGTGGTGTTGTGATTTGAATTAAGATGTTGTTCTCTTGCTAATTGTCATATTGAGTTTAATTGGTTGATTCCATGCTAATTGGTATTAAGGTGTATATGAAATTGATTTCGCATGATAGGTGTTTGTTATAATGGAACAATAGGATTGAGAATGAGAACATGAGGAATTGTTGAGTGTTGTTGTGATTGCATGATTAATTTGGAGTGAAATTGGGTGATTGAAGTGTGTGTAATAGGTGTTGTGGTGTGATGTTGATTGGTGTGTGCATAGGTGTGGCGTAGATCATGTGTGTGTGCTAGGCATGGGCGCCAAAAGTGGCTGCCCATGTGTGAGTTATGATGTGGTGTGTGTGTGTGTTGTGTTTTGGTGTAGGGTTGTTGGGGCGCCTAATGGCTGTCCCATGGCGCCTAGTGGCGCCGGTGTTGTTGTTGGGTGTGTGCGTGGGTGTGTCATGGTGAGGGGCGCCAAAATGTGGCTGCCCCATGGTGTGTTGTGGTGCTTCGGTGTGAGGGCGCCAAAATTGGCAAGCCCCTTGTGTGTGTTGCTTGGTGTGTCTTGTGCAAGGGCGCCAAATTGGCATGCCCATGTTGCATTTTGTTTTGGTTTGGCGCTGGCGCACTGGGCGCCATAGGCGCCGTGTCGCATTGTGTGTGTTGCTGGGCGCTGGGCGCCATGGGCGCTGTGTTTGCGTGGTGTGCGTGTGTTGCTTCTTATGTCGGCAACGTGCAGGTGATAGCGAATGAAGGTGATCTAGTACCTTCTCCTAGTCAGTTGAGTCTGCTCTGATACGTAGCACCGGGGGGCGTTTAGTTTAAGTATTACTTTATTTGATGTTCTGAACTTTATTTGGTGATGTAATTTGGCATTTTAAGATTTGGTGATTATTCCGCTGCGATGACTATTATGATTTATTTTGGTGTAGACCAACAGGTTATTTGCGGTGCTATGAATCGTACCTTATGACTTTATGAATTAAATTTTGGAGACTATTATGCGTTGTTGTTTTTAAATGTGGCACCCTCTTGTGGATGCATTAAAACGTTTTTTAGAAACTCTGATTTTAAATTAATTAAATAGTAGCTATTAGAAGGGGGTGTTACATTAGTGGTATCAGAGCAGTTCGGTCTGTCCGACCAAGTCGTTGAGTCTTTAGTTTTATGATCCTCGAGTCTTGTTACTCGTTCTGACTCGATTCTTGTTTCAGTGATTGGTTGAGATGGCCGGAAGAAATGATGCTGCTCTTGCTGCTGCTCTGCAAGCAATGGCTCAGGCTGTGGGAAATCAGCAGGTTGCTGCTGATGCTAGTGCTCGTAATTTGGCCACTTTCCAAAGGGAGACTCCACCCACTTTCAAGGGTCGGTATGATCCTGATGGAGCTCTGGCATGGTTAAAGGAGATTGAAAGAATTTTCCGAGTTATGGATTGCACGCCTGCTCAGAAGGTGAGATATGGTACTCACATGTTAGCTGAAGAAGCCGATGATTGGTGGCTTGAGGCTCTACAGAGGTTGGAAGCTGCTGGTGAAGAGATCACATGGGATGTTTTCAAGAGAGAGTTTACGAGGAAGTACTACCCAGAAGATGTGAGAGGGAAGAAAGAAATTGAATTTCTGGAATTGAAGCAGGGAAACAAGTCTGTGGCCGAGTATGCGGCGAAATTTGTAGAATTGGCTAAGTTCTACCCTCATTATAATAATGATGCTAATTCTGAATTTTCGAAATGTATCAAGTTTGAAAATGGTTTGAGGCCTGACATCAAAAAGGCGATTGGTTACCAAAAGATTCGAGTGTTTGCTGATTTGGTTGATAGCTGTGGGATTTTTGAGGAGGATAGCAATGCTGCCTATAAGGTTGTGAAAGAGAAGAGGAATTCTCAATATCGTGGGAAGCCCTATGATGTTTCTGGTGGTAAGGGCAAGTGGAAAGCTGGTTCAGGCAAGAAGCCAAGTGGGGGAGATGCCCCTGCGAACATTGTGTGCTACAAGTGTAGTAAGCCCGGTCATAAGAGTTTTGATTGCCCGGATAACAAGTGTTTCAAATGTGGCAAAGAAGGTCACATAGCTGCTAATTGTGAAAAGAAGGATGTTGTTTGCTACAACTGCGGGGAGGTGGGGCATATTAGTACCAAGTGTCTCAAGCCAAAGAAGGAGAAGGTGAGTGGGAAGGTGTTTGCTCTTGCGGGAACTGAGACAGCTAATGAGATCAGAGGTACGTGTTTCATTCATGGTACTCCGTTTCTTGCTATTGTTGATACTGGTGCTGCGCACTCTTTTATTGCTGCTCTGTGTGCTGATAAGTTGAATCTAGTTCTGTCTGTTATGAAGAGGGAAATGGTTATCGATACTCCAGCTAAGGGTTCGGTGACTACTTCTCTCGTGTGTGCTAAGTGTCCTTTATCGGTTTTCGGTAGAGACTTTACTGTTGATTTGATTTGCTTGCCGTTGGATGGATTAGATGTTATCTTGGGAATGGACTGGTTGGTGAATAACCATGTCCATATCAACTGTTTTAATAAGTCTGTGAGTTTCTCCTCTCCGGTCGAAGAGGACTCTGTTTTGTTGCTTGCTGGTCAATTGCATAAGGTAATGAAAGAAGAAGTTAATTTGTTTGCCCTGATGGCGTCGCTATCTATTGAGAGTCAAGCTAAGATTGACAGCTGCCGGTAGTGTGTGAATTTTCTGAAGTGTTTCCTGATGAAATTCCTGATGTGCCACCTGAGAGAGAAATAGAGTTTGCTATTGATCTAGTACCTGGTACTAGACTCGTGTCTATGGCACCGTATAGAATGTCGGCGTCTGAGTTGTCTGAGTTGAAGAAGCAGCTTGAGGACTTGCTTGAGAAGAAGTTCATAAGACCAAGTGTGTCGCCGTGGGGAGCTCCGGTGTTGCTGGTAAAGAAGAAAGATGGGAGTATGAGGCTTTGCGTTGACTATCGACAGTTGAACAAGGTAACAATAAAGAATAAGTATCCGCTTCCGAGGATTGATGATTTAATGGATCAATTGGTAGGTCCCCGCGTGTTTAGTAAAATTGATTTGAGGTCGGGTTACCATCAAATTAAGGTGAAGGATGGAGATATTCCTAAGACGGCGTTTAGGACTCGGTATGGTCACTACGAGTATTCGGTGATGCCATTCGGTGTTACGAATGCTCCGGGGGTATTCATGGAATATATGAATCGTATTTTTCATGAGTATCTAGATCGTTTCGTGGTGGTCTTCATCGATGATATTTTGGTTTATTCTAAGTCTGAAGAGGAGCATGCTGAGCATTTGAAGTCGGTGCTAGAAGTCTTGAGGGATAGGAAGTTGTATGCTAAGCTATCTAAGTGTGAATTCTGGTTGAAGAAAGTAAGCTTTCTTGGTCATATTATTTCTGGTGATGGTATTGCAGTGGATCCATCCAAGATTGATGCCGTGTTGCAGTGGGAGGCTCCTAAGTCGGTTACGGAGATTAGAAGTTTTCTGGGGCTAGCCGGTTATTATCGAAGATTCATCGAAGGGTTTTCTAAGTTGGCACTCCCGCTGACTCAGTTGACTTGTAAGGGAAGGGCGTTTGTTTCGGATTCTTGTTGTGAAGAGAGTTTCAATGAATTGGAGAAGAGGTTGACAACTTCCCCTATTTTGACGTTGCCCAAGTCGGGCGAGCCTTTTGTCGTGTATTGTGATGCTTCTAAGATGAGACTAGGAGGTGTTCTTATGCAAAATGGTAAGGTAGTGGCTTATGCATCCAGGCAGTTGAGGATTCATGAGAAGAACTACCCTACTCATGATTTGGAGCTTGCGGCAGTTGTATTTGCTTTGAAGATTTGGAGGCATTATCTGTATGGTTCTAAATTTGAAGTGTTCAGTGATCATAAAGGTTTGCAGTATTTGTTCGATCAGAAAGAGTTAAATATGAGGCAAAGGAGATGGTTAGAACTGTTGAAGGATTATGACTTCAGTTTGAATTATCACCCGGGGAAGGCTAATGTAGTAGCATATGCCTTGAGTCGGAAGTCGTTGCATGTATCAGCAATGATGGTGAAGGAACTTGAATTGGTTGAGCAGTTCAGAGACATGAGTTTGGTCTGTGAAGTGACACCTCAGAGTGTTAGACTAGGAATGTTGAAGATTCATAATGAATTTTTAGATGTCATTCGAGAGGCTCAGAAGCAATATATCAAGCTAGTTGAATTGGCGGTAGGGGATTGATTGTTCCGAAAATAAAGACTATGAGATTGATGCGCAAGATGTGTTGAGATACCGGGGAAGGATTTGTATTCCGAGTGATGAGGAGATTAGGAAGACAATTCTTGAAGAAGGGCACAGGAGCAAGTTGAGTATTCATCCGGGAGCTACAAAAATGTATCAAGACTTGAAGAAGCTGTTTTGGTGGCCCGGTATGAAGCGTGATGTAGCTCAGTTTGTGTATGCGTGTTTGACTTGCCAGAAGTCGAAAGTGGAGCATCAGAAGCCTGCGGGGTTGATGCAACCGTTAGAGATTCCGGAATGGAAGTGGGATAGCATTTCCATGGATTTTGTGACTAATTTGCCTAATACCGTAAGAGGATTTGATGCTATTTGGGTGATTGTTGACAGATTGACGAAGTCTGCTCACTTTTTGCCAATTAGTATTACCTACCCGGTTCCGAAGTTGGCAGAGATTTATGTTAAGACGCTTGTGAAGTTGCATGGTGTTCCGTTGAGTATTGTGTCTAATAGGGATCCTAGGTTTACTTCTGAATTTTGGAAGAGTTTGCAAGAAGCTTTGGGTTCTAAGTTGAGGTTGAGCTCAGCATATCATCCGCAAACAGATGGTCATACGGAGAGGACTATTCAGTCGCTAGAAGATTTGTTGAGGGCGTGTGTCCTTGAGCAAGGAGGGTCGTGGGATTCTCATCTTCCATTGATAGAGTTTACTTACAATAACAGTTTTCATTCTAGCATTGGGATGGCGCCTTTTGAGGCATTGTATGGTAGAAGATGTAGGACTCCTCTGTGTTGGTATGAATCGGGAGAAAGTGTGGTACTTGGTCCTGAGATTTTTCGTGAGACTACAGAGAAGGTGAAGATGATTCATGAGAAAATGAAAGCTTCGCAGAGTAGACAAAAGAGTTATCATGATAAGAGGAGGAAGGACTTAGAGTTTCAAGCCGGTGATCATGTGTTCCTGAGAGTCACTCCGGTGACTGGTGTTGGTCGTGCCTTAAAGTCTAAGAAGTTAACTCCTCGCTTTATTGGTCCGTATCAAATTTTGGAGAGGGTTGGGAAGGTTGCTTATCGGGTGGCCCTGCCACCTAATCTTTCGAACTTGCATGATGTATTTCATGTGTCCCAGTTGCGGAAGTATGTTCCTGACCCATCTCATGTGGTTCGAATGGATGATGTGGAGGTGAGGGAGAACCTCACTGTGGAGACGATGCCGATTAGAATTGAAGATCGTGAGGTGAAGGTGTTAAGAGGTAAGGAGATCAATTTGGTGAAAGTGGTTTGGTTGGGAGCCGTTGGCGAAAGCATGACTTGGGAATTGGAGAGTAAGATGAAGGAAGCATATCCGGAGTTGTTTGAATCAGGTAAGAATTTCGAGGACGAAATTTTCTAAGTGGGGGAGAGTTGTAACACCCAAAATAATTTAATTAATTATTTGATTAAATTATTTAAGTGTTGCATTATTATTGTTATAATAATTTATTAATGTGTTATTTTTTATTTAAATTGAAGGGAGTGGTGATGGTAATTTCGGGGTGTTAGGATTGGCCCAAGCCCAAGCCCATTGACTTAGGCCTAGGCAAATTTAGCAAGGGTTTGAGACAAGTGTCTCATTTGTGCAAAAAAGAAAGAAAGGAATTCAAAGGCAAGAGAGAAGAGAGAAGAAAAGGGGCGCGACGGCTCAAGGAGAGAAGGGAGAGGGTTTTGCGCAAGCTTGAGGAAGAGGAAGGCTAGGATTGTTGGTGTCTTGGCGAAATTTCAAGGAGCTTGTGAATTCTTCCATTAGCAAAAGGTTAGGGGGCTCTCCTTTTCATCCTTAATAACGTATTTGATTAGCAATTATAGGAATTAGGTGCTAGGGATGATTTGTGAATTGAATTGTTATGTTGTTGATTTAATAGTGGTGTTGTGATTTAAATTAAGATGTTGTTCTCTTGCTAATTGTAATATTGAGTTTAATTGGTTGATTCCATGCTAATTGGTATTAAGGTGTATATGAAATTGATTTCGCATGATAGGTGTTTGTTATAATGGAACAATAGGATTGAGAATGAGAACATGAGGAATTGTTGAGTGTTGTTGTGATTGCATGATTAATTTGGAGTGAAATTGGGTGATTGAAGTGTGTGTAATAGGTGTTGTGGTGTGATGTTGATTGGTGTGTGCATAGGTGTGGCGTAGATCATGTGTGTGTGCTAGGCATGGGCGCCAAAAGTGGCTGCCCATGTGTGAGTTATGATGTGGTGTGTGTGTGTGTTGTGTTTTGGTGTAGGGTTGTTGGGGCGCCTAATGGCTGTCCCATGGCGCCTAGTGGCGCCGGTGTTGTTGTTGGGTGTGTGCGTGGGTGTGTCATGGTGAGGGGCGCCAAAATGTGGCTGCCCCATGGTGTGTTGTGGTGCTTCGGTGTGAGGGCGCCAAAATTGGTAAACCCCTTGTGTGTGTTGCTTGGTGTGTCTTGTGCAAGGGCGCCAAATTGGCATGCCCATGTTGCATTTTGTTTTGGTTTGGCGCTGGCGCACTGGGCGCTATAGGCGCCGTGTCGCATCGTGTGGGTTGTTGGGCGCTAGGCGTTGGGCGCTGGGCGCTGGGCGCCATGGGCGCTGTGTTTGCGTGGTGTGCGTGTGTTGCTTCTTATGTCGGCAACGTGCAGGTGATAGCGAATGAAGGTGATCTAGTACCATCTCCTAGTCAGTTGAGTCTGCTCTGATACGTAGCACCGGGGGGCGTTTAGTTTAAGTATTACTTTATTTGATGTTCTAAACTTTATTTGGTGATGTAATTTGGCATTTTAAGATTTGGTGATTATTCCGCTGCGATGACTATTATGATTTAGGCTTAATTACAGTTTTGGTCCCCCTATTATGACCAACTCACGATTTTGGTCCCCAAAGATTTAGTTTGACGATTTTGATCCCCCTATTTTCCCAATTTGTAAAATCAAGGTCCCCCTCTTAATTTGGTCAAAATTAAAACTGTATTTTGACTTTCAATCCTACGTGGCAGTCCACGTGGCACGTTCCTCTTCAACCCCTCCCCCACGTGGCACTGTTCCTCTTCAACCCCACCCCCTCCTCCGTGACCCCCCCTCCGTGAACCTCCCCCCCCCCCTCTCCGTGAACCCCTCCTCCCCCTCTCTGGTTCTGCGACCCCCTCCCCCTCCTCCGTGACCCCCCTTCGTGAACCCCTCCTCCCCCCTCTCTGGTTCTGCGACCTCCCCTCCCCTCTCTCTTTGCATCTCCCCCCCTCGCCGCTCTCTCTCTCTTCGCATCTCCCCCTCGTCGTTCTCTCTCTTCGCATCTCCCCCCTTCGCCGTTCTCTCTCTCTCTCTTCGCATCTCCCCCCTCGCCGTTCTCTCTCTCTTCGCATCTCCCCCCCTTGTTTTCCCTCTCTCTCTTCGCATCTCCGATCCTCCCTCTTCTCACTGTCGCAAACTCTCTCTCGCTCACCGTCGCCTATTCGCATCCCCCTCGTTTTCCCTCCCGTCGCTCTCCCTCCTCTCTCAAACGCCGCCGATCCTCCTCCATCACCATCGCAACCCCCTCCCCTTGCTGCGAACACAGTCGCGGTAGTCTCCATCACCGTTGCTCTCTCTCCCTTTCGTTCTCTTTCTCTTTCGTTTTCTCTCTCTGCGAAGGTTTCTCTCTCTCATGGTGATGATGGTGAACGACGCTGGGGGGAGGTTCACGGAGGGGGGGTCACGGAGGAGGGGAGGGGTTCACGGATGGGGGTGGGGTTTACGGTGGGGGAGAGGTTCAGGGAGGAACAGTGCCACGTGGGAGAGGGGCTGAAGAGGAACAGTGCCACGTAGGATTGAAAGTAAAAATACAGTTTTAATTTTGACCAAATTAAGAGGGGGATCTTGATTTTACAAATTAGGAAAATAAGGGGATCAAAATCGTCAAATTAAAACTTTGGGGACCAAAATCGTGAGTTGGTCATAATAGGGGGACCAAGACTGTAATTAAGCCTATGATTTATTTTGGTGTAGACCAACAGGTTATTTGCGGTGCTATGTATCGTACCTTATGACTTTATGAATTAAATTTTGGAGACTATTATGCGTTGTTGTTTTTAAATGTGGCACCCTCTTGTGAATGCATTAAAACGTTGTTTAGAAACTCTGATTTTAAATTAATTAAATAGTAGCTATTAGAAGGGGGTGTTACAATGTTCCTAGTCAAAGCCGCTTGATCTGTGTTGGGTTTATCCATGGGAATCATTGGGTTCGGGTTATGTTGAACACTACTAGTCCAGTACCTCTTATTCATCCTACTTGGGGTGCATATGCTTCAGCTAAAGCTAGATCGTGGTTATATCCGTACCTTGGACGTGTACAGTTATAGTGTTCTTTTGTCCCAGATCATGTTGCACCGACCCTCCCAGCTGATGTTGATTACATTTCCATTAAATGATTGTATTATATTATATTATATTTTATTCCACGAGTTTATATTATATTAAGTTTTATTCCAAGAATTTTTTATTTGACGGTCTAGATTTTGCCGACACTATTTAACGGTCTAGATTTTGCCGACCACTTTTCATCCAACAGTGGAAATTCACTTCAGGGTTTCAAATTTTCCCTATAAATAGACCCATTGGGTTTCGCTTCTTTCATACACACAACACAAAATGATGATAGCTGTGGCCAACGAAGAGGCTTCCCTCACCATCATTTTTACCAATCACGGCCTCATTGATCATCAGGGCATCATCATCAACGGAGATGATGATGTCTGTTTCGAGGGGCGAGACACGTTCCAGTGTAGGTTAAAATACAGCATAACATTCGCTGCCCTGAAAGAGTGACTACTGCGTAAGGTGCAACTGGAGGGCGACAAGCATGAAATAACTAGTATAATTTATCGGAAACCAGCTTGGGTTAATGGACGTGTGCACTGGTCTGCAATTGATGTCAACAACGACGATGACGTCCAAGCCATGATCGTCATTCATGTTATCTTTAAATGGAAGGGTTATCTGCATTTATACGTCGAAACCAGAAGGACCGTCGCTGAGATCCTTCGTCGTTTCACTCCACCATCTCAGTAGTTTCTATTATGTTTTCGTTTTGTTTGTGGTTGCAATCTATTATTTTAAATCAATGTAGAAGACGTTTTTAATTAATCAAATAAATGTTTCATTTTTATTTTTGCACTCCGGAAACACCATATTATATGATAAATTCGGAAGGCAATTTTAAGGGATTTCCGAAAATACATCAAATTGGGATAAATTCGGAAGGCAGTATTGAGGGATTTCTGAAAATACCTCAAATCTAGATAAATCCGGAAGTAAATTTTTTTGATTTTTCGGAAATATCGTATTTTACGGTATTTCCGGAATGTAAAATGTGTTCCGGAAATACCGTAAAATGCGATATTTCCGAAAAATCAAAAAAACAACCTTCCGGATTTATCTGGATTTGAGGTATTTTCGGAAATGTTGTGGATTTAAGGGGTAGTTTCGTCCGTTTGGTCATTTTGGGGGGTAGATAGTATAAGAGGAGGGGTAAAAAAAAACAGCCCTAAAAAAATGTGAAACTTTCTACATTGTCTGTTTTGTAATTATATATCTACTATCTGTACGATTTACCTACTACGAAAATACCAATTTTATCATTTTTCCAACTAAATAATTGGAGGATATTTAGGTAATTTCACTTTTTCACTTTTTCATTCTCTCATACTTTTTCAAACTTTTTCACTTTTTCACTCTCACATTTTTTCAAACTTTTTCACTCTCTCACACTTTTTTAAACTTTTTCACTTATTCACTCTCTCACACAGTGTTTTAAAAACCGGCTCGGCCCGGTCGAACCGGGAACCGGGGGGGTAACCGAGCCGGGCACGGTTTTGGATCGGCCATGCAGCAAACCGGTGGGAACCGGTGTGACCCGACCGGTTTTTGGAAAACCGATGACCCGGTGACCCGGCTCGAACCGGACCGGGTTGTGCATTTTTTTTTTATCAAATCTTTGAACTGTAATTGGGAGGGGCCGCGCGAACGCAGGCCCCCACTAGTGATTGCCATCTAGGTAAGTATGCTTCCCATTGACATATGCCTTGCTTTTATATCTCATTCTCCTCCCTGTTCCGTTCATTCTATCCGATGTGGGACTATTTGTATACTACTTAAAACAAAAGAGACTAAAAAAAACCCTCAACAAAATGCCATTAGTGGGGTTTAAACCCCTGACCTGTTGAAAGCAAATGCTGAGCGCTACCATGAGGCTACCAATCTTATTGAAGATATTATTCATTTCAAATATATATAATTGGTACCTCTTTTCCAAATAGTCAAGTACGTTCATCCTCATGACATTAACTTGTAATATTAATATTATGTTTCAACAAACTTATTTAATATTAAGTATTTTTTATATTTTAGTAGATATAAAATAAACATAGTTATTAATTTTACAGGGATGAAATTTATATTATACTATATAGGTATTGAAAATTCTCGAAATAGAGACCGGGTCCGAGTCATCCAGTCCCGGTTTTGGTCATGCGGTTCAACTGTCGACCCCTCGGTCCGACCATTGACCCAGTGACCCGGTACCTTCACTGAGTCGGTCACCGGTCCGAGTTTTAAAACATTGCTCTCACACTTTTTCACTCTCTTCTTCTCTTTCTTTTTCTAATTCTCTTATTTCTCTATTTTTCATACTTTTTCAAACTTTTTCACTTTCTCACACACTTTTTCACTCTCTTCTCCTATTTCTTTCTCTAATTCACTCATTTCTCTATTTTTCACAATATACCTACTTTAATTTCATCTACATGTCACGTTCATTTTTTCTTTTTACTATTTTAAAAATTTTCCAATTTTGACAAAATTTTAATATCCGTTTTTTACACGGGGTAATATTTAGACTAATTAAATTTTGTCCGAGTTCATACATTACCCACTACCAAAATATCAATCTTATCATTTTCCCAAGTACGCAATTAGAGTTTATTTAGGTAATTTTATTTTTTCACTTTTTCAATTTTTTTCACTCTCATACACTTTTTCAAACCTTTTCACTATCTTCTCCTTTTTCTTCCGCTAACTCTCATTTCTCTATTTTTCACAATATATCTACTTTAATTTAATCTACATGTCTCCTTCATTTTTCCTTTTTACTATTATCAAAATTATCAAAATTTTGATAAAATTGTAATATTCAGTTTTTTACATGGGGTACTATTCGAATTAATTAAGTTTGTCTATTTTAAATTTGTCAAAAAAATTTCGAGGTAATATTCGGACTGATTATTGACTGAGTTCATTTATAAAATTGAAACGACACCCATGCGTAGGCACGGGTATACTTAGCTGCTCCATAAGAACAACTACAATGAGGGATATTAATGTATTTAAAGTGGCGTTTACAATGCTACGCGCTTTATTATGTTATTTGTTGTATTATTTGTGCCACTTAAAACGATAGCTGGCTGATTGACTATTAATTCTTCTGGAAATTGTAGAGCTACTTAGTGATACTATCTATGAAATGAACTTAAAAATTATCAAAGCCCATAAATAAGTATTAAATAATAATAATAATAATAATAATAATAATAATAATCATAATCTAATGCTGTCTTCTGTCAATTTGACTTCTAATGACTTCAGTCAAAATATTTCTAGATGGTCTTGCAGGTTGCTTAACTTAAGAAAGCAGGAGATAAAGCAAGATATATATAATTAAACTCGTCGAGAACTCCACCAAATATTTTATTTCTCGACTTTGTAAAGAGGGAACCACACATAAACCCATCTGCAAGCATGCAACTCTTCATTGTTATATTCCACTTTTAGCAAAGTGGATGAACACATAAACCCATTTAGCAAACGGAAATTAATATAAGCATTCTGCCTTGTCAGCAGACCCACAACAACTGGGAGATTAAATCAAATCACAAACAAATATTTGTCTGAAGAGACCCTAAACTTAGTAATCCCAGATTTCCTGTGTTACAAAATTTCCATGTGATGTTCGTGATGAATATCAATGTAATCATATTTCAGGTGTTGCAATTCATGAACTCTGATCAAGCTGGGGAAAGACTTTGTTCTAAGCCCTCTTTTTATAATACAAAATGTGGCGTAAAACTAAAAACTTGAATGCTAGCACTGCTCTTCACCCCAATTTCCTTTCTTATATATCAAGTCTGAGGTAAATTCAACTCTATCTTTTAAAGGCCAAGGACCCAAGGACAAAACTCATCCTTGAAAGCAGAAAACTCTAACAAGCAAAACTAATAATAACAACAACAATGAAAATATGATGATTATAATGTTTATAAAATTTAATATTAGACATCGGCGGAATGGATTGACAGGTCCAAGCTGATAATATCCATCATCATTACTAAACTTGACTAAAAAGTAGAACATATTTTAAAGGCAGGATGAAAACAATTTACCTACTACTAGAATGATTTTCATTTCCTCTTCTTAATAGGTGGTTGTGGAGTCTCTTCTTCATCTTCCTCCTCATCATCGTCTTCATCATCATCGTCGTCATCTCCATCGTCATCATTTTCATCATCTTCATCATCATCGTCATCGTCATCACTTCCTCCTACACCATTGGCCTCTGGCTCATCCTCGGGATCAGCTTCTTCTTCCCCTTCATCACCAGAGAAGTCCTCATCGTCGTCGTCATCATCCACATCATTCGCGTCGTCGTCGTCGTCATCATCATCCTCTGTTTCACTAGCATCCTTGTTTTCTTCAGAAGTATGTTTTCCCTTGGACAGTTGGTCAAAAGGAAACCTAACAAAGAATTAAACCAGATCAGAATAATGGAGTTTTTCAAATTAAAAAAGCATAAAGCATTTAAATATTTTTATTTTTACCTTCCATCCATTGGTGATACTAAGTTATTGACATCTGCGAGAAGAGATCCAGTCTGGGGAAAAAAACAAGCATCTTACTCCATGCAAAGAAATGGACTGTATATTGTATATAATGAAAATGATGTTTTATTTTAATTCAACCTATTCAACCTAATGAAAAAGTAGATTACTAACAATGCATGTCGCATACATAATGCACAAGTAAACACAATTATACTAGTTCAAGATTGCAGTTTCAAGCAAAGGTGCATTGGTGGAGTGATGCCAAAAAGGAATTCATTATTGAGTATGTAATAAGTAATAACTGTAACAATTCCAATAAAAATTATCAGATTTCACAACAATGAGGGAGAAGAGATGGACAACATGAGGACTGAGCACAAAGATTTCCCTGTTATAGCCATAGATACAAAAAAGCAAAAGGTTTGCTGTTTGACAAGCTGAAACAAACAAGAGTGCAGACACAAACAATGTAAGACCCTCTTCTAGTAAATTATTGGTGTTAAGAAATGTAGAGTCCCTCTAGCTCACAACTGTTTTTTCAGAGTCCCTCTTGACATCTTGTCTAGTAAATTATCGGCAGGAGAAATTTAGATATTGTGTATTACTAGAGATGAATAAAACAGCATATTTGATATAGCATGTGCTCCTAAGGTCTAAGAAACATCCCAAATCACTGGAAACATGGTAAAAAGAAGACCACGAAGACAGAAGAACGAGCATGAGTGATATATGAGGAAGCTAAAGCAATTAGCAAACATGTTAAAACGAAAAGACTTAGCTCGATTCAATAATCAGAAGCGCAAAGTGTTTTAGCCCCGTTCCAATACTAACATATGGAAGAATACACAATACAAAGCCTAATTAATAAATTCCAGAGGAAACTAATAACATTATTTGGCACACATGCTTCATTCTAACAACAATAAGAAAGAATAATCAGTACATAAAGAGCTAGCTCCCATTATTCCAATCATAATAAATCTTTTTCTTAACCTAAACATAGTTGCACAATTTTACCAACAAAAAAAAAGAAACAGGTATGATAAGGAACATTTCAATTGAAACCCTAGGCTAATGAACAAAACAATAAATTGAATGGGCAAAAACTAAACCACAAGGAAACAGGGGTAATAATCCCAATAAAACATGAAAATCTTGAACTGAAATTGCTACAAAAGAACTACAAGCTGTACAACTAGGATTACACATGAACTAGAAGCATATTTGGGGTAAATGCGGGTGTCTAATAATGAAACGGGAAAGAGAGGATACCGCTATGAGAAGGCATGCGAGGGATTGGCGAGTAGCGAGGACAGTGTGAAGTATGAAAGCCTCTGCGAAAGAGGGTAAAGATGTAGTCCTGTCGTCAAAGGCGAGACGTGGAACTTCCATTGCTACTGTGCGTGTGCTGTGCTGTGCTGTGCTGCTCGGCGAATTTGAGAGTGTGCGGGAAATTGGGCTTGGTGACGTTAGGGTTTTAGCATTCAAATTGAAGTTGCCTCACCACATTGTTTCCTTCCACGTCATGCTTGGGGAGGTGTTATTATAAATGAAAAAAAATTATTATTATTATAAATGAAAAAAAAATTATCTATTAAATAGAGTTTAATTTCTATACACATACTAGTACTATACCCGTGTATCTGCACAGACCGATCGCGTTACGTGATACGATTACCTTAAAAAGAAACGTTAATTTGAAATCTCATTAATCTGAAATCAATTGTAAAATATAGAAGATGACTTGCATACGGATAGGTGCTGTCGTGTTCTTTTTATGAATGAATTTAGTCAGTATTTAAATAGTCTGAACATTACCCCGTGAAAATAAAGAAAAATTTAAAGTAGATAAAAAATGAGTTCCAACTAAAATATTGATAAATATTAAAACTAAAAATATAAAAGTATCATTTAAAAACAATATGTGCATTTATCCCGTGTGTTTTTATATATCAGTGCAGTGTTTTTTTATATATCAGTGTTGTTATCCCATGTTTTTTTTAAATATCAGTGCAACTATCCCGTGTTTTTATATATATCATTGCAGTTATCCCTGTATTTTTTTATATATCAGTGCAGTTGTCCAGTGTTTTTTATGTATCAGTGGAGTTATCTCATAGTTTCAATTGATTATTTGAGTTGATTAGTAGATTATTGTAGATAGTAAAAGATAGATAGTAGATTATCAATAAAAAATATTTATCCTATGTTTTTTATATGTGAGTAACAATTATTTGTCCTTTTTTAGGTATTAGTGACAAATATTTGTCGCGTGTGTTTTAAATATTAATCAGTTTAAATAGTCATTAAGCCTTCTTGTTTTTTAGATAGTAGTTTTCAAAAATTATAATTATCAATGGCAAATATTAATCCCGTGTTTTTAATATATCACTGCAGTTATCCCCGTGTTTTTTATATATCAGTGCAGTTATCTGGTAGTTTCAATTGATTATTTTAGTTGATAGTAGATTATAGTAGATAGTAAATTTGTTAGATAGTAGATTATAAATAAAAAATAATTGTTTTAAATATTAATTAGTAATTTAAATAGTCATTAAGTCTGCTTATTTTTTAGATAGCAGGTTTGTAGTAGTAGGCTTCAAAAAATTTAATTATCAATGACAAATATTAATCTCGTGTTTTTTTATATAACAGTGCAATTATCTCGTAGTTTCAATTGATTATTTTAGTTGATTAGTAGATTATAATAGATAGTAAAAGAGAGATAGTAGATTATCAATAAGAAATATTTATTTTAAATATTAATGAGTAGTTTAAATAGTCATTAAATATTATTGTTTTTTAGATAGTAGGTTTATAGTAGTCTTCAAAAAATTTAAATATCAATGACAAATATTAATCCTGTGTTTTTTTAGATATTGGTGTAGTTATCCCGTGTGTTTTTATATATCCTTGCAGTTATTTCATAGTTTCAATTGATTATTTGAGTTGATTAGTAGATTATAGTAGGTTATTACAGTTATCCTGTGTTTTTATATTAAATTATTTGAATTGATTAGTAGATTATAGTTGATTATAGTAGATTATTGCAGTTATCCCGTGTTTTTTTAGATAGTAGCTTTATAGTAGTTTTCCAAAATTATAATTATCAATGGTAAATATTAATTATAAATTGTCGAAAAAAATTATAAATATCAATGGTAAATATTAATCCCGTGTTTTTTTAATTATAAATTGTCAAAAAAAATTATAAATATCAATGGCAAATATTAATCCCGTGTTTTTTTATATATCACTGCAGTTATCCCGTGTTTTTTTATTTATCAGTGCAGTTATCTCGTAGTTTCAATTGATTATTTTAGTTTATTAGTAGATTATAGTAGATAATAAAAGTTAGATATTAGATTATCAATAATAAATATTTGTTTTATATATTAATTACTAATTTAAATAGTCATTAAGTTTTCTTGTTTTTTAGATAGTAGGTTTGTAGTGGTAGTCTTCAAAATTTTTAATTAAAATAGTGTTTGTATAAATTTAGAAATTTAGTTAAAAGAATTAAAGTGAAGTGATAAGAGAAAGAGAATAATTATTTATGGGAAAAGTAAATTAAAAAGAAAAAAGGAAGAAAGAGAGTGTAAGAGAAAAGTGAAAAGGAGGAAAGAGAGTGTAGAAGAAAGAGAGAAAAAAGGAAGAAATAGAGTGTAAGAAGAAAGAGAAAGAAATAGAGTGTAATGACATTTTTACCATTAAATTAGATATGTGTCTTGTTAATAAGAGATCAAAATTGGTAATTTCGTAGGAGGTTTGTCTGTATAAATAGATTTGGGCCGGGGTTTGGAAACTGCGGTTTTGTTCGGATGAGTGTTTTGGGCCCGAAACCGCCCATTGTCCAGCCCTGATTAGTAGATAGTAAAAGATAGATAGTAGATTATCAATAAGAGTGTAAACAGATTTCGGAGAGAAAAATTAAAATTTTAAGGTGATAACTTTTTCTAAAAAGGTGATAGTTTTTTTTGTTTTTTAGTGTGACTCATTTACATTTTTATAGGTAATTTTAGTAGAGTAGTGTTTGTATAAATTTAGAAATTTAGTTAAAAAACTAAAGTGAAGTGATATAAGAAAGAGAAGAAATGTTTATGGGAAAAGTAAAAAGAAAAAAGGAAGCAAGAGAGTGTAAGAGAAAAGTGAAAAGGAGGAAAAAGAGTGTAGAAGAAAGAGAGTGTAAGAAGAAAAAGAAAGAAATAGAGTGTAATTACATTTTTACCCTTAAATTAGATATGTGTCTTGTTAATAAGAGATCCAAATTGGTAATTTCGTAGGAGGTTTGTTTGTATAAATAGATAAATAGATAGGTAATTTTAGTAGAGTAGTGTTTGTATACATTTAGAAATTTAGTTAAAAAACTAAAGTGAAGTGATATAAGAAAGAGAAGAAATGTTAATGGGAAAAGTAAAAAGAAAAAAGGAAGAAAGAGAGTGTAAGATAAAAGTGAAAAGGAGGAAAGAGAGTGTAGAAGAAAGAGAAAAAAAGGAAGAAAGAGAGTGTAAGAAGAAAAAGAAAGAAATAGAGTGTAATGACATTTTTACCTTTAAATTAGATATGTGTCTTGTTAATAAGAGATCCAAATTTATAATTTCGTAGGAGGTTTGTTTGTATAAAAAGATTTTGTTTTTTAGTGTGACTCATTTACATTTTTATAGGTAATTTTAGTAGAGTAGTGTTTGTATAAATTTAGAAATTTAGTTAAAAAAACTAAAGTGAAGTGATATAAGAAAGAGAAGAAATGTTTATGGGAAAAGTAAAAAGAAAAAAGGAAGAAAGAGAGTGTAAGAGAAACGTGAAAATGAGGAAAGAGAGTTAGAAGAAAGAGAAAAAAAAAGGAAGAAAGAGAGTGTAAGAAGAAAAAGAAAGAAATTGAGTGTAATGACATTTTTACCCTTAAATTAGATATGTGTCTTGTTAATAAGAGATCCAAATTGGTAATTTCGTAGGAGGTTTGTTTGTATAAGTAGATAAATAGATAGGTAATTTTAGTAGAGTAGTGTTTGTATAAATTTAGAAATTTAGTTAAAAAAACTAAAGTGAAGTGATATAAGAAAGAGAAGAAATGTTTATGGGAAAAGTAAAAAGAATAAAGGAAGAAAGAGAGTGTAAGAGAAAAGTGAAAAGGAGGAAATCTACTTTCTATCTACTTTCTATATAATCAAAACACTTGCTAGCACATTTACATTTTTAGACATCACCAAATTTTGACATTTGTCACAATTTAGGGGCAAAATAGACAATTCACCACATAAAGACAAAATGCTACAGTATCACTACAGTGAGCTACAGTGACGTTCCTGACGCGCTACAGTACCGCTTATGTCACTCTACAGTATGCTACAGTGACGTTTCTGACGCGCTACAGTACCAATACAGTTTTTATTAAAAAATTCAATTTTTTGAAAAAAAACTGATTTTTTTTTTAAACAAATTATACACTTTTTTTTAATTTTTTTTTTAAAAAACGGTTGTCAATATTTGTATAAAAACAATTAGTCACTATAAATCAAGTTAACTACTTTTGTTAAAATCAATCAATTTAACCACTACAAAAAATTACCAAATAATTATTTTATAATAACTAAAAAAGAGTAAAATGCCAACGGGAATGCCAACGGGTGTGCCAATGAGAGCGCCAATGGGAGTGGCAGCGAGAGCGCCAATGGGAGAGGCCACGGGAGTGGCAACGATAGAGGGACAAAAAATTGAGGGACAAAAAACTGATTGAAAACTGCAATCAGAAGTTGCAACTGACGCAGGAAAAGAACAAAAAACAGCAAATTTTAATACCAACTTTTTTTACAGTTTTTTTCCAATTTTTTTTCAGTTTTTCTTTCCATAAAAAATCAATTTTTTGTCAGTTTTTTTACTAAAAACATAATTTTTTAAACTATTTCTATAATTTAATAATTTAGTAGTTTGAGTAAATTATAGAATAATTTAATCATTAAATTTAACTATTTCTATAATTTAATAATTATTGAGTTTCAAAATTATTTATTCCAATAATTTAATCACACTCAATAATTTAACTATTTCTATAATTTACTCAAACTACTAAATTATTAAATTTAATTATTTAATTTAACTATTTCTATAATTTAATAATTTAATCACACTCAATAATTAAATAAATTAAAATTTACTATTTACTATAATCTCTCTATTAAAACTACTAAAATAAATCAATTCTTCATGTAATAAATAAAATCAATCAATTTAATCACTAACAATTGTAATATTAAATCATATAGAAAAAAGGAGAAAACATGTGGCAACGAGAGACTGACAACGAGATCGGCAACGAGAGCAGCAACGGGAGTGCCAACAAGAGAGGGAACGAGAGCGCCAACGAGAGTGCCAACGAGAGTGCCAACGAGAGTACCAACGGGAGTGCCAACAAGAGAAGGAACGAGAGCGACGAGACTGTATATTTTACCTTTTACTCCATTATTAATATTATAAGAAGCTACCGATTTTGTTTTAACTTTTTGCAACACAACTATTTTAGTAAATTCACCGCTAAAAGACAAAATTTGCAACACAACGAGAGCGGCAATGCAAGACTGGCAATGGAATCGACAACGAGAGCGACAACGGGAACATGAGTGGGAACAAGAGAGGCAATGAGAGCGCCAACAGAGTGCCAACGTGGATGCATATTTTAAAAAATCTTATTTTCTTTTTTCTTTATTTTTACTCCATCTAAAATTTATTATTTACTATAATCTCTCTATTAAAACTATTAAAATCAATCAATTTAACCACTAAGAATTATAAAAATACAACTTTAGCCACTACCAAACTTTACAAAATAACTTACTTATAATTAAACAATATAATTTAATTAATATTAAATCATATAGAATAATATGAGTTAACATGTGGCAACGGGAGCGACAACGATAGACTGACAATGGGAGCTGCAACAGGAGTGGCAATGAGAGAGGTATCGAGAGCGCCAACGGGAGTGCCAATGGGAGGGTCAACGAGTATGCAAACGTGGGAGTGTCAACGGGGATGCATATTTTACCTCTAATGTCCGAATACATTATTATGGATCAATGTAATTCTGATTGTCAATCTCTTTTATTTTCTTCGACTCAATATAATTTTCATTTGTATCTTATATGACATAATACCCATCTCTTTCCACTTTGAATTTCAAATCATACATTTTGGACATTGTTCACAACTTATGATTATCTTCCAAAAAATCATATAGAATAATATGAGTTAACATGTGGCAACGGGAGCGACAACGAGAGACTGACAATGGGAGCTGCAACAGGAGTGGCAATGAGAGAGGTATCGAGAGCGCCAACGGGAGTGCCAATGGGAGGGTCAACGAGTATGCAAACGTGGGAGTGTCAACGGGGATGCATATTTTACCTCTAATGTCCGAATACATTATTATGGATCAATGTAATTCTGATTGTCAATCTCTTTTATTTTCTTCGACTCAATATAATTTTCATTTGTATCTTATATGACATAATACCCATCTCTTTCCACTTTGAATTTCAAATCATACATTTTGGACATTGTTCACAACTTATGATTATCTTCCAAATTACTATATTATGACTTCATGGCAATACACCGACCATACAGTATCACCCGTGCGTATGCACGGGTAAAATACTAGTAGAGTGTAGAAGAAAGAGAAAAAAAGGAAGAAAGAGAGTGTAAGAAGAAAAAGAAAGAAATAGAGTGTAATGACATTTTTACCCTTAAATTAGATATGTGTCTTGTTAATAAGAGATCCAAATTGGTAATTTCGTAGGAGGTTTGTTTGTATAAATAGATAAATAGATAAATAGATATTAGATTGTAATGAGTTCATACATATATCTCCTTAAATATTATATTTTACATATCAATTCACCTTAAATGTTAAATATATTTAATATATTTTTATTTTGTGCAACATAGTATAATGTGCGTCTAAAATAAAATTTGTCGATCATAAGTTTTTGGCCTATCAGCCAGCCCATTTGGTCCGCAACATAGTATTTATCAGCCCATTTGGGTTGGGTTGGGCTGATAAATAGTGAGCCAAAATAATTCTAATCCAACCCAGCCTAAAATTGTCTTTGGTCTGAACGAACAGGTCTGAATGGGTTGGGCCAGCCCAAAATGATAATTCTACTTTGGTATCACTTTGTTTCGGTCTTAACCGAATCAAGTTAAAACCCAAAAAAAAATAACGATAACACAGTGTTCTCATTTAAAAATGGTGGATGGTGGGAAGAAGACAAACTATAGGAGTGGGGAGGATAATGTGTTGATGAAATGTTGGAGAATGAGGTGGGCGGGGAGAAGAGGGTAGGAAGTGATAGGGGAGTTCGTGGTGCGATTTTCTTCGGTTTTGAGCCTAAAAACCATTTCAACCGCAAGGTAAAATACACGCACTTTAGTTTGGTTTAGTTCTCTTCTTAAAAAATCCTGAACCAAACTAATGCGATTTAGATTGGTTCGGTTAATTTGATTTTTTGCGAAAAAAAACATAATTTAAAATAGAGTTCAAATTAATTAAGTTAATTCAAAATCTAAATATTACTACTTTTTGTCTAGGAAAAAAATTTGGTTAGAATTGTATTCATGCACCCAATGAATAGAAGTTGGGCCATGATTTTAAATGCTCATGTCCACTAGGCATATATATAGCAATGCGCTGAGGACAACATGTTATATACTTATATGGAATTAGTCTACATGATAATCATTATCATAGTTTCAATGTCATTAGACATAAACATGTTAAGTAAGGAGTTCTATTAGAGGCGAAGCTAAATAAAATTTATGGAGTGGCCAAATATAAAGAAATATAAAATATAGTTTTTAAAAAAATATATTAAACTTAATTAATAAGTAAAAAAAAATTCATAAAGTAACTTGATCCATGTACCTAATACCGGCTAGATAGGCTTGACAACTTGGAGATGAAATCCCATTTTTCATTGTGCTTTTATTCTTTTGCTAAAATATCGTCTTGACTAAAAAGAATTTTCAGTTTGGTTTAGTTCGGTTGGTGGAACAAAAACCTGTGGATATCTTGTACTACAGGTGAATTATATTGCAGGTTAGGTTTTGATGATGAAAAAGACAAAGCCAAAGTTGATGAGAGTGACCAAAGGCAAAAGTTGATGAAAGTGAAAATTGATGAAAGTGACAAAATATCAAAGTCACAATCCAAGACAATCAAGACTAAAAAATCACGTCTCAAGAAGTAAGGGTAGTCCTTAGGGTTTGAGATTGTCTTAGGAAAAAGTGTAAGCTCTTCCGAGAGTCAGCTCATCTCTCAAAGTCCCATGATTTTCGAAATGCATGCATGCACACGTAAACATAAAAAACATTTTGAGAAACCATAAAATCGATTCACACTATTTTAAACTAAACATTAAAATCGATTTTCAACTCAATATAAAACTATACAATCGATTCATATTATTTCTACTAAGTATAAAATCGATTCACAAGTGTTTTCAAAAAGAAAGAAATTGATTCCTACTATTTCCCTAAAACATAAAATCGATTTCCTTCCTGTTTTCTGAGCACACAATCGATTTGCTCTTCACTATAATCAGGCAAAGAATCGATTCTTCTCTTAATGCACTCAAGCATAAAATCGATTCCCTTCCTGTTTTTAAAGCTATTGTTCGGTACCGTATCTCCGGCTAGGTATCCGATCCTGGATAATTAGTCCGGTCCGAGATAGTTGGTACGTATGTCCTTGGTCGTCCGAGTTGGTGCTCCGGTCCGAGGTGGCGTGGTACCTGCAATGACACTCCGACGCTCAAGTCAGTGAGTGAGTCAATTACAAGTGAGAGAAAGTGAGAGATGAGTACCATTAATGTGAGCAATCAATGCTTATTTATAGGTATCTAGGAAGGAGGAGGGCTGTTGGATCTAGGTCTGCAATCTCCACCGTTGGATGGAATGGGTCCTTTGGTATTGGGCCTTTTTGGTGGATTGGCCATCGAGGCCCAATCCATAACAGTAGCCCCCCAAGTCGGGTCGCTTTAAGGCGAGCTAGACTTGTCGTTTAGAGATCGCGTCGGGCCCAAACTCGGGTGAGATACTTCACGGTATGCCGGGACGACCTGAGGGACTCAGGTCGTGTCGAGTGACTCGAGGCTGTCCGCTTTCGAGAGATTCCGGCCATGGCGGGGTCAAGAGACCGGGGCGAGCCGAGGGAAACGAAGCGGTCCGGTCAAACCTGCGCCTTGATTTCTGTGCCAGCTGGCAACGTCATTGATGGGACGCGTCGTTCGAGGATGATTAGGGTAATGATGGCGCATGGAACGACGCGCCTGCCTAGGGGCTAGCTTTGGAACGACGCGCCTAGGCGCTTGGAACGACGCGCCTGCCCAGTGCCATCGGTGGCCTTCATGCTCCCTATAAATAGAAAGGGGGATCCCCCTTATTTTGGACTTTTGTTCTGCGAATTGCTCTGTTTCCGGTCTTAAAATCGATCCGGAGCTTATTTCGTCTTTCAGAGTTGTGCTGAGTCTCGGTGAGACCTTTGCTGTTTGCGACCTGCTTCAAGTGTTCGACGAGCTTCGTTTTTTACAAGGTTAGTTTTCCTCTTTTTCTTTATGGCTTCAGGCTTTAGATCACGACCGGGTTCTCTCCGAACCCGTATTTATAGATACAGAGTGGGGGTCGTCAGGTCGGGTTCCGACTTGGTTGTGGACCCACTATTTACGTATCAACCTGACTCGTCAAGCCCCCATTTCTGCAGGATCGATCTGGCGAGGATGAAACAAACCCGTCGGGTTGCTGACACAGATCGCCCTAATCTCGCTAAAACAATGGCTTCCGGTATTGGAGAGTCGATGGAAATTCGTGCTAGCCTCCCCGGGTCGGTTATTCCCGAGGTTCGAGACGACTTGGGCTCCGCTCCTACTCACGCAGAAGACCGGTCTCCCGGGGTTCCCAGCAACGAGCCGGTAGATGAAGATAACACAGAGGTAGTGGTCCTTGATTCGGATGATTCTGACGCCGAGCCCGACCGTGAAGAACAAGGTAGTACTAGCTGGAGTTCGGATGATAGTGAGGCGGAGGTTGCTGAGAGCCGCAACAATGAAGACGGTCTTGGGCATTGCGGGGAGCCCGCGTATGAAGAAGGTGATTCCGACCAATACCCCCGAGCCGGAGTAGGGCCGGTCGATGTTCCATTGTCCCAACCTCTCACTGTTCCCCGGGAGTATTCATGGGTGTCGGAGGCGTTGAGGGGGATTCCGTCCCTTTATAGGACCGGGGACGACATGAGTTTCTTTGTCAATCGCCTTTCCCGGAAAGATCAGATCTGGAATGTGGAGGGAATGGCTGAAGACCAACATGTGGCCGTCTGGCCGAAAGCTCTGAAATTTGTTATGTACGGGGTGACGATCCTTGATATGCACGTTAGCCCGCCTTTCACCGCCTTTCAGCAAGAGGCTTTGGAGATCTTGAACCTCGCTCCTTCCCAACTGCATCCTAACTCATGGGCGTTCCTCTGGGCTTTTGAGTTGATGTGCATTCATCTGGAGAGGCCGATCTCCTGTGACCTCTTCTTCCACCTTTTTGAAGTCAACCGGAGGCACGAGGATGGCACTAAGGACCGGTGGGAGCACGTGAGCTTCCAGGCTAAGAGGGGAGTAAAGATTTTCATGCCCTATTCCGACTCTCTGAAGAACTGGAAGAATAAGTACTTCTTTGTGGAGCCCGTGAACGAGGAGGCAGTGAGGCATGTCGGCCAATACTCTGCGGACGGGAAATCACTGGAGTTCACAAAGTTTCAACTGGGGTGGTCTCTCTCCCATTTCAACCGGCGGCCTCATTCCTACACCGTCAGCTTAGGGCGGCTATCCCAGGTTGATCAGGATTCGCTGGCGATCTTGACGAATTTTGCCGACCTGATTGTCTACCGGGATCCCAAAAAATTTGGGATTGACGTAGCCCGAGTTACAACGGTTTAGATAACATCGGTTTTCACCGTAGTTTAGATAAAACGAGTTACAACGTCGGTATACACCGTTCTTTTAGATAAAATGAGCTACTAAGTCGGTATACACCGTTCTTTAGATAAAGTGAGCCACAACGTCGGTATACACCGTTCTTTTGAATAAAATGAGATACTAAGTCGGTATACACCGTTCTTCAGATAAAACGAGAGTCAGCTGTAGTACTTTTTTAGTTTAGTGGCGTTCCAAGTTCTTGGGATCACCTTCCCGGCCAAGGTCTCCAATTCGTAGGCACCTCTGCCGGTTTTAGATAAAACTCGGTAAGGTCATTCCCAGTTGGGGGCGAGCTTGCCCTGAGCGGCGTTCTTCATACCGACATCGGCTCTTCGTAAAACTAAATCACCGACCTCAAGGTCCCTAGGGATCACTTTCGAGTTATACCGTACTGCTACCCTCTGTTTTATTATTGCTTCTTTAAGGGAAGCCTGGCCTCGGACCTCATCGACGAGGTCGAGGTTTTCTTTCAACGCCCGGCTATTGTCCTCCAGAGATTTCGGGTGGAGTGTCCTCCAGCTCAGCTCCCCGATCTCTACTGGGATTACTGCCTCCGTCCCGTACGAGAGTCGGAACGGAGTCTCCCCCGTGGAGCTTTGTGGGGTGGTTCTGTAGGCCCACAGCACGTAAGGTAGCTCTTCAACCCAGTTCCCTTTTGCTTCATCGAGCCGCTTCCTCAGTCCATTGAGGAGGACTTTATTGGCGGCCTCGGCCTGTCCGTTCGTCTGGGGGTGCTCTACCGAGGTAAACCGGTGTTTGATCTTGAGGTCAGACATGAGTTTTCTGAAACCTTTGTCGGCGAACTGCGTTCCGTTGTCAGTGACTACAACCTCGGGGATCCCGAATCTAGTCATTATATTCTTCTTGAAGAACTTGATGCAATTCTTAGCGCTGATGATGGCCAAAGGCTCAGCTTCAATCCATTTGGTGGAGTAATCCACCGCCACTATGAGGTATTTGATCTGGCCAGGGGCAGTTGGGAATGGTCCCAAGAGATCTATTCCCCACCAGGCAAATGGCCACGGCGAGCTTAAGCTGGTGAGCTCCATAGGGGGCGCTATGTGGACCTTGGCGTGGATTTGACACTTACTGCACCTCTTTACATAATTTCTTGCATCGGTCTCCATGGTTGGCCAGAAATATCCCGCTCTTAATACCTTCCGAGCCAGGGATCGACCTCCGAGGTGTTGCCCGCAGATTTCCTCGTGGATCTCGACCAAGACGTAGTCCGCCTCTCCTCCTTCAATGCACTTCAACAGCGGTGCAGACAAGCTTCTTCTGTAGAGGTTTTCATTGATTATGGAAAAAGAGGAGGCCTTCCTCCGGAGGATCTTGGCTTCGCTCGGGTTCGGAGGCTCGTTCCCCGTTCTGATATAGTCTACTAATGGCGCGATCCAACCCTGGCTTTCTTCCACTACATTAACAGAAAAATTTGCTTCCGGGTTCAGGATTACGCTCGGTCTGTTCAGTGTTTCCTGGATTATTGACCGGTGGTTCCCCGGAATTTTGGTGTTGGCAAGCTTGGAAAGTATGTTTGCCCTGATATTTTCCGATCTTGGAACGTGCTTCACTTCCGTGAATGTAAAAAGGGAGAGCAGCTCCTGCACTCGGGTTAGGTACCTTTGCAGGATCGGATCTTTGGCTTCGTACTGTTTCCCGATTTGGGATACCACCAATAACGAGTCGGTATTTAGGGAAAGCCGGGAGACCTTGAGGTCGATCGCAAGCCGGAGTCCAGCTATGCATGCCTCATATTCTACCTGGTTGTTTGAGGTAGGGAAACCGAATGTGAGTGATACCTCGATTACGACGCCTGTCAGGCTTTCGAGCATTAACCCTGCACCACTTCCTTTTGGATTTGAGGACCCGTCCACGTGGAGTGTCCACATCCCGTCCTCCGGGTCGGCGGGTGCCATCTCCGTAATAAAGTCGGCAAGTATCTGAGCTTTCATGGCCGGTCTTGTTTCGTATTTGATTCCGAACTCGGAGAGTTCTACTGCCCATTTGATCATCCGTCCTGCTAAGTCGGGTCGGTGCAGGATCTGCCGAATCGGATAATTAGTCCGCACCACGATTTGATGGGCGACGAAGTAAGGTCGGAGGCGGCGTGCCGAGATGAGTAGAGCAAAAGTGATTTTCTCTATTTTCTGATATCTCACTTCTGGTCCATGCAAAGCTTTACTTACGAAGTATACCGGACTTTGACCATTTCCGGTCTCCCTGATAAGCACGGCTCCGATGGCCTCCTCCGAGATGGCCAGATACAAAAATAGATCTTCCCCTGGGCTCGGCCGACTTAAAATGGGCGGTTCGGACAGGACCTTTTTGAGCCGGGAGAGTGCCTCATCCCGCTATGGGGTCCATTCGAAAGTTGCTTCTTTCTTAAGCAGTTTGAACAATGGGAGCGACTTGAAGGCGGCGTGGGAAATGAAGCGTGATAGTGCAGCTATCATACCGTTGAGTTTTTGGAGCTCTTTCTTAGTGGACGGGATCCGCATTTCTGTTACCGCTCGGCATTTATCCGGGTTGGCTTCGATGCCCCTTTCTGTGAGATAGAAGCCCAGGAATTTACCGGCCCGAACCCCGAAAGTGCATTTTTTCGGGTTTAGCCTCATATTATTTCTTCGGATTTCAGTGAAAATCTCTTCCAGGTCGGATATGTGGAGGTCTTCCCTTTCGCTTTTTGCAATCATATCGTCGAGGTAGACTTCCACGTTACGGCCGATCTGATCTCGGAATACCTTGTTCATCATCTTTTGATAAGTGGCCCCCGCATTTTTTAAACCGAATGGCATGACCCGGTAGCAGAAATTACCGCGGTCAGTCATAAAGGCCGTCTTCTCTTGGTCAGGGGGAACATCGGAATTTGATTGTATCTGGAATAAGCATCCATGAACGATAGTAAACGAAAACCTGAAGCATTATCGACGAGCCGATCAATGCTAGGGAACAGGGAAGGCGTCCTTAGGACAGGCCTTATTAAGGTCGGTATAGTCAACGCACATTCGCCACTTTCCATTGCTTTTCTTAACAAGTACAGGGTTTGAGAGCCAAGTCGTATACTTGACCTCTTTTACAAAATCAGCTTTAATTAAATCTTCTACGACCTTGGCCGTAGCAGCTGCCTTTTCCTGGCTTTGAGCTCTTTTGCGTTGGGCGACCCATTTTGCCCCGGGGTTAACCGCTAGCTGATGACAGGCGACCTCGGGGGGAATCCCGGACATGTCTTTTGCTGACCACGCGAAGAGATCGGCGTGAGATTTCAGGCAGAGGATGAGCTTTGCTTTTACTTCATCGGGGAGATCGGATCCGATCTGGACAGTTTGGGTCGGGTTCTCTCCCAGCTGGATTTGCATGAACTGTCCATCAGGTTGAGGTCGCCTAATTTTCTTTTTTAGCTCCCGCGCTAACTCGTCGTCGCTTTCTTCCTCGGAGCTGTCCCGGTCATATCTTGCATCGAGGTCTGTGACGTTGACCTCGGCCGCTGGACCGGTTCTTTTCTTCTTTGGGCTTTTCTGAGTCCTTGCTTCTATGGGGGGAACCCCCTCTTCTGAGGCCTGCCTGTCCGCCTTGACGTGAAGATAAAAACATCTTTGGGCGGACTCTAAGTCGGCGTCAAGGGTGATGACTTCGTCACTTAATGAATAGAACTTCATCTTGAGGTGAACCGTTGAAGTTACGACTCCGAGCCTTCCAAGGGCGGGCCTCCCGATGATACAATTGTAGACCGAGGGGCATGGCAGTACCAGGAACTTGGTCTTGACCGTCCTTTCTAGTGGCTCCTCTCCATAGGTGACCATCATCTCCAGGTAACCGAGAGGTTTGGTCCGGGACCCATTTAAGCCCGAAAGATCCGACCCCCGGTAAGGGGTGAAGTCCTCCTCTGAGATCTGCAGCTTTCTCACCAGGTCGATGAAGATGATATCAGCGGAGCTCCCCTGGTCGACCAGAATCCTTCTTATCTCATGGTTTGCCATGACCGCCCTGATTATGAGGGGTATGTGCTTATTTGGCTTGCCATCCAATAAGTCTCGGTCGCCGAATGCCAAGGGTGGGCGCTCCGGGCCTGAGCTGATTGCAGAGGTGGAAGCGGCGCACATGACTTCCTTCCATTTTCTTTTCATTGTTTTGCCCGACGCCTCGTCGGGGTAGCCCCCAGATATCATCATCATCACAGGTCGGCCTTTTGATTTTCGAAAGTCGCGCTCGTCCTCTGTGCTCTCTTCTCGTTTTTGTGGGGCTTTGCCCTTTCGTTTCGGATCGGCTTCTTCTTCCTTAACCCCGGCCTCGTGCCTAGGTGCTTTAGCCACCTACTGGCTCAATTTCCCTTTCTTAATCAGGTCCTCGATGTCATCCTTCAAAGCATTGCATCGATTGGTGTCGTGCCCTTTGCTCCGGTGATACCGGCAGTACTTGTTGGATCTCTGTCCCGGCCTGTGCGGGAGTGGATCAGGGAACTTGACTTCTTTGAACTCAGCGTTCATACATTCCGCCAGAATCCTGGCCCTTGTTTCATTTAGGTCGGAATATTGTTGGTGTCGGTTCCGAGGTCGGAGCCTACTGTCGTTCCGGGTCTCCCTTTCATAACGGGCCTCTGCTACCTGACGCACCAGAGCCTCTTTTTCATACCGAGGCTTGCTCGTTCCGGGGTCGGCATCTGACTTTCTTGCAACAGCGCCTTCTTCATGGTCAATGTATTTCTGAGATCGCTGGAGGAACTCGGCAAGCGATTCAGTTTGGTTGATACCGACATCAATCTGAAATAGACTTCCTTCCCGAAGGCCGGCTTCCATGAAGAATAGTCGAAATGAATCGTCTAAGTTCCGGACCTGAGCCGCTTCCTTGTTGAATCTTTCGATGTAGTCTCGGAGAGACTCGTTCTCTCCTTGTCGGATGGCTTGTAAGACTTTCCGAGACTTAGGCTTCATTTTGGAGTGGGCGAACTGGGCCGAGAACAGCTTTGCAAGCTGGTCCCAGGACGATATCGAGTTTGGCTTGAGGGCTCTGAACCAGTCCAGAGCCAATTTCTCAAGGGTGAGAGGGAAGATTCGGCATTTGATCTCCTCTGGGACATTCCGGTATTGCATCATCGTGTCGAAGTAATCTAGGTGTCGGTCGGGATCGCCCGTCCCGTCATGCATCTTTAAGCCCTCCGGGGGCTTCTCTAAGTGCTTGGGTACCAGAAAATAGTCGATTTCCGCTGTGAAGGGTCCCTTCCGCGTCGTGGACCTTTCCTTCGGAGGAGGCCTTCTGACAGGGTGTCGGACAGGGGATCCGGGAGACCGGGGGCGCCGACGTTCATGCCTCGGGGGACTTCCCCGGCTTATAGAACGTCGCCTTGGGGACGAAGATGCCAATGATGAGCTTTGGTGAGTTGAGTCCCCGGGGTAATAAGTCTCGTCATAAGTCTCGGTTGGGGGAGTTCCAGATTCTCGCCTCCCTCTTCGGCGTGGTGGCGAACGATGGTGGTGCCTCCTCCAAGCAGGGGATCGGTGACGTCTTTTACTGGAGGTCCTTCTGCTAGGAGAGTATGTTTGAGGGGAAGTACGATCCGGGATATCTCTGGCCCGGACTTCGGCCATCTCGGCCTCCAGCTGGGAGTAACGCTGACTCCTTTGATCCGCCTCGGCTTGCCTTGTCAGCAATTGGATGAGCTGTTGGAAAGCATCGATCGGTACCGGGACAATCGGGGCTGGAGGTGGAAACTGGTTTCGAGCGGAGCTTATAGGGACCATCGCCCTGGATGAATTCCGGCCATGGGCCGAGCTGCGAGGGAGAGTAACCGCTATCCCCTCCGGGGTTTCCTGTTGCTGGTCGGGTCTGACCACGACGCTGGATACGTTTCTCCGTCGTAATTCCGGAGCCATTGCTGATCAAGGAGGTTGGGGGAAAGACTTAGAGTATAAGGCTCTCCCACTGTGGTCGCCAATGTTCGGTACCGTATCTCCGGCTAGGTATACGATCCTGGATAATTAGTCCGGTCCGAGATAGTTGGTACGTATGTCCTTGGTCGTCCGAGTTGGTGCTCCGGTCCGAGGTGGGGTGGTACCTGCAATGACACTCCGACGCTCAAGTCAGTGAGTGAGTCAATTACAAGTGAGAGTAAGTGAGAGATGAGTACCATTAATGTGAGCAATCAATGCTTATTTATAGGTATCTAGGAAGGAGGAGGGTTGTTGGATCTAGGTCTGCAATCTCCACCGTTGGATGGAATGGGTCCTTTGGTATTGGGCCTTTTTGGTGGATTGGCCATCGAGGCCCAATCCATAACAGCTATAAATCGATTTGCATCTCATTTCAAACAAGACATAATCGATCATCATCCTAGATCTATTCTGGCATAAAATCGATTATCATCCTCAGTTAATTCAGGCATACAATCGATTTTGCCATTTCCAAAATTGATTCAACGGTCATATTTCTCTAAGCCTATAAATAGAAGGCTTTACAAATCATTTCTTACAACCCATTCTCACGATCAAATTGCATCATTTTGAAAAACCCTTTACATTTTCATTTCTGCTCTTCACGCACTGCTGGTCCGTCAGAGCTGATCTCTCGCAAGGGTAAGTCGGGGTTGGAATCTTCAAGTTGTAATATCTGCCTACACTAGAGGTATTTTGGTCTTTACATTTGTAATTGTTTTATTGTTGTATTTTGTACTAGGGAGTGGGGTATCTCTCTAGGGTAGCTGTTTGTACTAGGAAGTGTGGTATCTTTCTGGGGCAGCTTGTTGTAACAAGGGTGTGGTATCTCTTGTTGTATTGTGGTTAGATTTGAGAGCTCTTCATAGGTGGGGTATCCTAGGAGAAGAGTGCCTAAGTCTTGTAAAGGTTTTCCAAGGCAACTGTAAGCCTTGTTTTGTGTTAGTGGAAAATCTCATAAGGGTGTGAGGACTGGACGTAGGTCACTAGGAGGTGACCGAACCAGGATAAATCTCTGTGTGATTTATTGCTTTATTTTCTAATTCCTTCGCTTCCACTTAACCTGCGCGAAAATTAATCTAAGTCATTGAAAATGGGAAAAAGTTTTCAAAAGTTTTTAAATCTCAATTGAAAATGGGAAAATTAAATCTCTTGAGACTGAAGCCACTTGGCAACAAAATCGCGGTCTGAACCAAACCATGCGGTTGGCTGAAGAAAAAAAACCAAATACATCCAATAAATATAAGTTTTTTTGCGGTTTTCGGTTTGGGTTGGTTCAGTTTGCGATTTTTTGTTGGATTGGTTCAGTTTTGAACATCTCTTGGAGGTGAGTGGTGAGAATATGGAGTTTGGGGTGGGGAGTGTGGAACACCTCTTGGTTCAATTTTAGCATTTTCATTATTTCAGGAGGGGTGAGAAAGTAGTAGGGGGTGGGAAAATAATGGACATTTTTTTATGATGGTATGGAATCCGGTCCTCAAAAAAATTGATTTCTGTATTGGCTGGAGCCCGGCCCAACCTTGAAGAATAATGAATCGTAGGGTTAAGAAGGGGCCAAGCCTAGTGTGGATGGATGAAAAATAGAATCGTTTCGTTGCTAACAAAAATGCTGAGAAGGAAGCCAACAAAGATCGAAGTCAAGATCGAAGATAAAGAGGAACTCGAAGAAGCTCGCCGTCGCAACGCCGCTACCGCGGCATCATCCAACGACACCACTGGCACCGCCTCTCTCCTCCGTCAATTCGATCGCGCCGAAGATCCTTCTTCCAAAGCGCATCGCATTGGCCTCTCCTCGTAAAACCTTCATCACACACTCCCTCTCTCGTACCCCTTCCGAGATGGAAGTCGAAGTGAAGCTACGCCTCGCAAACGCCGACGCTCATCGCCACGTCACAACTCTTCTCGCTCCCTTCCACGTCATCACACATCGCCAACATAATCTCTTCTTCGACGGTGCAGCCTCTGAGCTTTCTTCACGCCGCGCCGTGCTTCGTCTACGATTCTACGACGACGACAAACGGTGCGTTGTTTCACTCAAAGCAAAAGCGGTTCTAGTGGACGGCGTGAGTCGCGTGGAGGAAGACGAGGAAGATTTGGACCCAAAAATTGGTCATGATTGCGTTGACGAACCGGGGAAATTGGGGTTAGTTGAGTCGAGGATTTTGGGAAGGGTGAGAAATGAATTTGGGGTGGTGGGTGAACAAGGGTTTGTGGGTTTGGGAGGGTTTCGTAACGTGAGGAGTGTGTATGATTGGAAAGGTTTGAAATTGGAAGTGGATGAGACTGGTTTTGATTTTGGGACTTTATATGAAATTGAGTGTGAGAGTGATGATCCTGAAGGAGCTAAACGACTTCTCGAGGAACTCTTGAAGGAAAATGGAATTGATTATTCTTACTCTGTGGTCTCCAAATTTGCAATTTTTCGATCTGGGAAATTGCCATAATGAGTTTAATCTCTATCATTTTGAAATTAGCTTCTATTTGATTCCTTTTTATTTTATATAATAATTGTCTCTTGGTACTGTAGTTGTAATGTACTTTTGTTCTAGGATGCTTAAATATTCTAAATTATAAGTCTTCTGCATTCTGCATTGGTAATTCATAGCATTACTGATATGTTCAAAGCTGTATCTCATTTTGTATTCAATAATAATAACTATAACTTTGTGGTGCCAGCAACCTTTTGGTTCACTTGTAGTGACAACAAGGCAAACTTATATTGAGGATTCAAAACATATGGATTATATGAATCTATAAATATGCTTTTGCTTGTATAGTTCTTCTCCACTTTTTTTTTATAGTTTTGCTGTTACTGTTAATTGAGGTTCCTACATCCCTTGCGTACAAATGTTGGATCTATCATTTCTATTTCTATTGGCCATTGTCATCTGAATGGCCTTCCAGGGATTGGTCTAGATTCTCAATTTCCTATTGAAGCATCATGTGAATGACTAGCTTTTAATGCATAATCTAAATGTGTGTTGATTCTACTATTGCAAAAATGGATATTGAATGAATTGATTTTAGTTAAAAGTGAATAGAGTGCAATTTGATTTATATTTTGATGTTTTCACGTAAAATTGAGTAAGGGCAAAAATCAATTTGGAAGTAAAAACTCCAAATTCCTAGTTAGAATCAATTCTAAAGGTGGAATTTATTTTACTAAGAACACCCAATCATACCGAAATCAATCTTTTGTCTCTAGAACTACTTGGCGTTCCCAAAAGCGAATCCAAACATGCATTAAGAGTTGGTTAGGTGATAAGTAATTTATATTTTCCCTCTCCAATATAAATAGGCATTTATACTTCTTCCATCCCTAAATATAAGACTTCTTTAACCAAATCATGTGAATTAAGAAAGTAAGTAGTAGTATTAAATTTGTTGACTATTGATATGATTTCTTAATTTTATCATTCAGGAGAGTGAATTGTGGTATGTTTCAATCACAATATTTATTGCAGATTGTAGAAAAGATATAACATAATTAGAGGTGTGTTGAGAAAGAAATGATTAATCCAGTTGAAAATTTGAAAGAGATCATGTAAAAAGTGACAAAGAAAAATCTTAAGAGAGTCTTATATTTAAGGACAGAGAGGGTAAATGCTTAATTACTGTGTTTGTCCATACAGGAAAAAAGATGATATACAAATCTTAGGTGACAAATAACCATGATAGATATTATTTCTGAGTAAAATGATTTACACCTGAAAAGTAATTTGGCATTCCATAAACTAATATGCTATGTGTTGCATGAGTTAGTATAGAGAAATTTAAAACTTAAAGGATATAGACATTTGATATCTTATTCAGACTCTATGCTTATTGCTTGCCATCCAGCTAGTGGAAGGAGAGATAAACCAATGGCATCATTATGCAGCAATTTTGTGCAACATAAAAGAGCTGCTTCGTAGAAGTTGGCAAAGGGCAACTCTGCTGCCGATTTTGTGGTGAAAATGGGAGCTGCTGGTTCAACTCATTGGAATCAGTTTGTGGAAGCCCCTGCTGGTGTAGAGCAATTGCTGCAATCTGATGCAGCAGGATCTTTAGTTCCAAGGATGTAGTTTTGCTGGTTTTTGTTTTTTTTTTTCTTTTGTTATTTGCTGTTTTGCCTTTCCATACCAAAAAATTTTAAATAAAATCCTCTTCACCCTCATTAAATCATGGTGTTGCATCAATGTCAATTTTTGCCGGATCAAAATTGCTCAAAATTTTCTCAAAAAAAACCATTTTCTTTTCAATATAGAATGAAATCACAATCAATCACCACTCAAAAGTCTCGTGAAGGTAGCTCAGTTGACAAGCTAAGGAACATGAATGAGTTGCAAGAAAAATGTCCGGGGTTCAAATTCTGGAAATTATTATTTCCCCCACCCCCTAACTAATTACTAACTACTAACATTTTGTCTATAAAAAAAATCACCACCCAAGAAAATCATTTTTTTCAAATTTTTTTTTAGAATTCGGGGAAAACAAGCTAGAGGTTGAAGATACAAGCTTAGGCAGAAATCCTGTGTGAAACCCGTATGATCCACCTTCAGTATTTCCATCGTATCTCCCTGTACAGACCTCCGTTTTAAATCATTGTTGTTTCTTTAGAAACTAGACAGAAAATGCTTCGGTTTAGACCCAAGAATCGTCAGATTTCATTAGGTGTGGAGGGAGATATCATGTCCTCAAATTTCACTTCTGAATCAGTCACAGTTTTGACCCAGTTTCAGTGTTTTCGTTATAACTCTCTGAGTACTGGTTGCATGCGTTTGAAAGTTCCACCCTCAGAAACTAGATAAAATTCCCTTCACAATAGGCACCTGTTTTGCTAAGTTTGGTTGAGAATTGACTGAGTTATGTCCGTTGCAAAATGTCACATGGTTGCTGGAAACAGCAGGAGCATTTCGGGTAGCTGAGTTCCAAGTTGAAAAGCGGTTCGAAGTAGTTCGGGTTGATTCGAGATGCATTCAGGGATGCTTCAGTAACTGGTCAAGTGTGAGGATTCACCCGGGATCGATTTCGTGTGCGTTGGAGCGGATTCGGAGAGTACGTGTGTTACGGTTCGTTCGTGTTCACGGAGTTCCGGTGTTGTGTGCGATTTCCATTGCCAAAGGTGAGTTCTATACTCGCTTAGGGATTTAATTTTGGTGTCAATACTGAGTGTGATTGAAATATGTGTTGGATTAATTTGGTGTTTGCTTGGTGTTAATTATGTTGGTTGATTTCACTGTTTTTGGATGTTCTGGAGTAGGTTCAGTACTTCAGTTACTGGAAACGAATTACTGACTAGAAAATCATGTGGTCTATCATTTTAGAAACTAGACTGAATGCTCGTTAATTTGGCTCTGATTTGGTTGAATTTGGAATTGTGTAGCTCAAGTTATAGGCTCCACAAGTTAGGGTAGAATTCTGGGGACATTCTGGACATAGGGTCAGTGTTCTAGGATTTGTGGTTGCAATTGAGCTCCTTTCTGAATGATTTTGATTTCATTGAAAACTAGACTTAATTTACTACTGTTTAGGCTCAAGTTTCAGGTTAATTGAGTACGTTTTGATCACTTTAGGAAGATTGCAATCTAGGTCACAGTTGCTGCCCCATTTTCTGGACCTATTGCCTTGTTTGCGAAAACTATACTATTTGACTCATCGTTATGAAATTATAAAAATACAGCCAGGGACTAGACTTCATAAGCTTTCCGTAGAGAGGTCGTTCCCTAAATTCCGATGTCGTCTGGTTTGGTCTTTCGATTGTGAAAACCAGTGTCAAGTCGCTTTGTGAGAATACACTTGGGATGTTGAGTTATGTGATAATTTGATTGAGATTGTGATTGATTATTATGAATGTTATTATGATTATGCTGAGTGTGGTTGATGTAATTATGTTTGGATTGAATGGTGAATAATTATGAGTTAAGTTAAGAACTTTAGAAATCACGAGTGAGATCACGTTACGATAAGATAAGATGGACTAAATGCCCTAAGGTTAAGAATAAGACTAAGTTATGTTTATGTCAAGTTAGTATTATGTTATGTTCATGTTCAGGTGTATTAAAATATATACATCAGTTCAGTCAAGGGTGACGACCCTATTTCAGTTTAGTGTGCTAGGGGAGGGGAAGTCATGAGCCCTATGAACCTAGGCCCCGTGAGGTTTGCCCACTAGTGATTAGTGGATTGGGTTCACCGGGAGTTTATTTTGCCAAATGACCGGTGACATGCTAAAAATCATGTGTTAGTGTTGTCTCTCGTAGCCGGCTTAAGGGTTATGTGGACAACGTTAGAATTAGCCACATAGTCAACTATTAGGACTATGAGTTATGAATCAAGCATAATGAACCGAGAGAGTTAGTAAGGGGTCTCGATAGAACTCGCTGAGACAAGTTGTCTCACCCAATCATTGTTGTTGTTTTTTTTTAGAGATGCAGGATAAGTTGAAGATGATGAGGCATGGGCCTGGAGCTACTTGAGGAGTGCCGACGCTTTTAGTTATTCTGTTATGTATTTTCCTTTCAGTATCTTAGACTGTTCGATTGTATGACTTACGTTTGTAAAAGTTGTAAATCGCTTCCGCAGACTTCTTATTTTGGTATTGAACATAAGGAACGAATTTCAATTGTCCTAATTAAGTTATGTTCAGTTATGTAAGTGCGCTTGATGTGTTTTGCATCGATGTTTAGTTTGTGTTCAATATCTTAAAAAGGAAGTTACTCTGATATAGGCCAGTAGTGCATTTCGGTAATTTGTACAAGTTAGAAATTATCGGGGTGTTACAATTTAGATCAATTGGTAGTGGGAATGCATTGAGCATGTACCTAAGCCTCAGGGTACATGGTTTGATTCCCACGGAAGGCAAAAACTCTACATGGGAGTAGAGAAGATCATGAGTGCATCACTGGTAGCCTACTAAGTAAGAAAAGGGCCCAGGATGTTACAAAAAAAGGCGCCTTTTTTTTGTAACAGCCTGGGCTTCTTTCTAGTAGGCTACCCCAGAACTGTACATATCATGACCTTCTCCACCCCCTGTGGAGTTTTTGCCTTCCGTGGGAATCGAACCATGTACCCTGGGGCTCAAGTACATGCTCAATGCATTCTCACTACCAATTGATCTGCAAAAACTCCACAGGGGGGTGGAGAAGGTCATGATGTACAGTTCTGGGGTAGCCTACTAGAAAGAAAAGTGCCCAGGCTGTTACAAACAATCCATTAAATATAAATATCATGTTTCCATATGGTATTTCCTAATATGTGTTTACTTTATTAGTTATAAGTTTAATAATTTTAAAGCCTTACGTATATTTGAATTATTTAATTGTATTTTTAGATAATAGTGATAACATATTATTATTTTATTTTTATAAAACACTAGTATGTGAAATATCAATCGGTTGATGGAAGAAACATGCAATAACAATAGTAGACACGTGAAGGAGAAAAAGAGAAGTTGAGTTGAGAAGAAAGGTGGGAGGAGGGGGAATTAGAGGAAAGTGACAAGGTAAATGTCAAATTAGATTCTATGGTGTTCTGGACTGGATCAAGAGGTCCATTTAGCAAAACCAGGGGATGCGTTTAGCAATTGGACATGGATCAGCCCAATCGATTCGGCTCATATCCACTACATACAAGCCCAACTAAAGCCACCACGCTTGGATGGTTCAGATCGATTATGATAATCCGACGGTCCACAGACGAGCATCGATTTCCTATAAATACCTGCTCGCATAGCCATTTATACGGTACACACTCTTCCCTTGCAAATTCACTAGCTTATTCTCATACTGATTTGAGCGTCGGAGTGGCTTTGCAGGTACCCCCCGGGAGCTCACTGACCTCCTGCCAGGGAAGCAAGAGACCTACCAACAACAACCGACCAACATACTGCTAGGTACAGAACATTGGCGACCACAGTGGGAGATATCTATCTTTCACATCATCACTACTCGAACTTTTCTCTTGCTACTCCATGGCTCCTAGAGGCAGACCTCGGATTCAAAACATTGTCATACCGGCATCCCGACCAGAGGATACTCCGGAAGGCAACGTCGTAACCCTACGTGACGAGGGTACCAGTCAGCCTTCCCAGTCTTCGAATGTGAGTCAGCTTTTGGATCTCCTGGCCAATCGCACTCAAGCTATGCTGCATCACGAAGACCAGCAGAGTGCTAAGGACATGCCTAACCCGGCGCCCATGAGGGCGCCTGGTGGGGCGCCAGGGCAGCATCAGACAACGCCCATGAGGGCGCCTGACACCCATGAGGGCACCTGGCAGGGCGCCATGGCAATATCAGGCAGCTCCCATGAGGGCGCCGGGTAGGGCGCCAAGGCAGCATCAGACAGCGCCCATTAGGGGGCTTGGCACCCATGAGGGTGCCATGGCAACATCAGGCAGCGCCCATGAGGGCGCCTGGCAGGGGAACCCTTCCTCCAACAACGGTGACTTCGAGGCACCATTGTTCTCCCCCTCATGGAGGATCAGGCTCACTTCCAAGGGACCCCTCCATCCCCTCGGGATGATACCTACCAGCCTCACGACTCCCGCTCCAGGACCTCCTCACGCGCATCCCTTGATACTCGAGAGAGGTCAAAGAACCGGGTCGACACCCACTGGAGGCACCACTGGGGATCGCCATCGAGGAGACCCCCCGACCGACGCAGGCATCAAAAGTACATGGACTATGAAGAAGACAACAAGGCCTACCAAGAGGAGGCCAAGGTTGGCAGCATGAAGGCTAATCTGACTTGTTATGGGTACAGTACCAGCAAATGCAGCACCCCCAGGGATGACATTGAAGAAGGGAAGCTCGCCCAATACGTGAATGAAGAAGAGTATGAAACTCGCGACTCCGAATAAGGAGCAGAGCATCAGGACTCGAGCCTAAGGCTAGGCCTAGTTATGAATTTTGTTGTTTGAGCACAAAAGCAGAATATCAAGAAAGAAAAAAGGTCCAACTCCATAGTCAGGAGTGGAGCGAGACAAGTCTGAGACCCAACATACCATGCAGGGAGGGACTGCCTGGATCGTAGGGGGCAACCTCAACATTAACCTAAAGCCAATATCATCTCTCCAAGTATGGGAGTCAAGGGTGTCATGGCGCGCTCATCTTCCTAAAGCAAAGCAGCCAAGATCACGGCACCCACCCGGTGGGAATCCAAGGTATGAGACCATGATGTCTTGGGTAGCAAGCGCTAAGAAAGGCATGGAAGTCAAGTAAATGACGAGACCATGAGGTCACAGACACCAGAGATACCCACCTACAAGGGTGATGTCTAGTCTGTAGGCCATAACTTCATCTGTGTTTATCCGATTGAGGCGTGGAAGCATGCGTTGGAAAGCTAAGAAGCAGAGCTAAAATTCTCATGTTAAGCTCGAAATCCAATTCATACGTCTCAGCACCCAGGAAGGGAAACAATCTGACGGCACCATGGCAAGCCAGCACCCAAGGCGCCCAGGAAGGCGCCAAATCCTATTACGGAAGCAGCCAGTGTGGCACGTAAGAAAATTAAAGGATGCATGAGCACGTAAGAAAATAAAAGAGTGCATGAGCACGTAAGAAAATTAAAAAATGCATGAGCTTGAAAGGAAATAAAAGAGTGCACGAGCACTGAGCAAAAAAACATAGTGCACGAGCACGTGAGCAAAAAACATAGTGCACGAGCACGTGAGCAAAAAAACATAGTGCACGAGCTCATGAGAAAATAAAATAGTACACGAGCACGTGAGCAAAAAACATAGTGCACGAGCACGTGAGTAAAAAACATAGTGCACGAGCACGTGAGCAAAAAAACATAGTGCACGAGCACGTGAGAAAATAAAATAGTGCACGAGCACGTGAGCAAATAACATAGTGCGCGAGCACGTGAGAAAATCAAATGATGCATGAGCGTGAGAGGAAATAAAGTAACGCGTGAAGTGATGGTGTCATTCTGCTCGCCCTCACACTCTCCTCCGCTCGCCCTCACACTCTCCTATGCTCGCCCCCTAGGTGCAATGTAATCGGCCAAGAGGAAAAGAAAATGTGGTGTTGCTCGCCCATACTCACCATCAATCACCTCGATCAAGGCAAGTCAGCAAAAAATATCAATAGACGAGCAGGATAATTGTTGTGATCCTCTGACAAAATTAGCAAACCCGACGACTGTGAACACTCAATTTTAACCGGTACCTACTGTTTATTTTTCACTTAATAACAAATAATAAAATAAATCCCGTCCGAACATATTCAATATTTACGCGCGTTCATCGCGTCGCTACTTCAGCGTTATCTCGTTTTGGTCCGGTGCACCTCCCTCCTTTTACTTTATTACGGTTATTTAGTAGACATGAACACCCGATTTTAGCCGTTATTTTTCTTTGTTTTCGACAAAATCCCAAAAGATTGTGTGCGACACGTTAGCAGAGTTTTGTCAGTTACGCGCGTCATTTTGGTGCCTTTAGCGGTTTTACTTCTTTTTTAAGATTAATAAAACAAAACAATCAAAAGTTTTTATTTTAAAATAAAATAAAATAAAAAAGAAGAGGAAAGAAAGGGGACGTGTGATGTTGCTGTTGTCAAGCTTATAAGGAAAAAGTTTTTATACAAAGATTCATATTTAGATCACACTTAAAGTAAAAAGAGAAAAAAATATAATAACATATTACAATGTCAACAGATATGTTCCAAGGCCAACATAAAGATATAATATATGATAGCCCACAATGAGGGCTATGCGTGGCCACTTCCTTTCACAAATTGTAGAAAACACATTTTTTAGCCTTGCAAGTGATAAAAGAGGAGGCTAGCTAGCAGAGACAAACAAAAGAGGACAAAGGGAAGCAGTATGGACAAGAGGAAGAGTCCAATTTGTGGCACCAGCTCCAAAGCTTAAAATAGGAGGTCCTTCCTTCTTTGTTTTTTTCTTTCTCTGCATAATACACATAAAGAAGAGTAAGGGATCTTTTCAAAGGTCAACAATGCAGAAGCTAGAACATAAATTGCATACAGCAGAGGCGCAGGAAAAAAACAGTGTTGAATGGGCAAATATTCACAAAGACTGAATTCTTTTGGAACAAATACAAGCTGAGATGCAGAGGTAAAATTGACCCCACAGTTCAATAAACAAGGAAGTTTGGCCTATAAATTAAGCTGGGAACATAGCACAAAGGGGGATTCACGGACAGTAACAGAAACACAAAAAAAATAATAGCAAGACATCTTTTTTAGTTGCTGTGTTGATACAAGGTCGAGTGGAAGTGGTAGAAAACAGCAAATGGTCCCTTTTACAGAAGGTGGAGAAAAAGGTTGGTTCATATTCTTTTTTCATTTACTGTCAAAATGCTAAGTGTATGCTAACTTAGGCTTTAGTATTCTGTTTTTCTTAAAGGAAAATTATTAGCAATGAGCAAGGGTTCCATAGTAAGCAAAACAAAGATAGGTTATTTTTTTACCAAAAGATACAGTTCAAAAAATCTAGCGTGAGTCAGTAAAAAAAATTAAAAATGGGAGAGATGAACAAAAAAAAGCGAAGAAAGGGTATAATAGAGCTCACCTCATAGACTCCGGCCACCGTGGACGGTGGCCATTAGCCGTGAAACACCCTCTCCGGTCGTCTTACCAGGCGACCACCACCACTGTTAAAAAAAAACGCCACTGTCCACCGCCAAACCGTACCCCCTCCTTCTCTCTCCTCACCACCGAACACCTCTTCGCAACCATCACCACCCCAAACGGCCGCTCCACCGTCAACAGTACACCAACACGAACCATAGCCCCCTCCTCAACCACGACCCTTCTCTTCGCGATTACCTCCTCCACCCACAGCACGACACCCCCCACCACGGTTGTCCACCACCCACAGCGCATATCCTCCACCAAACAACCCCCAATCGCACCACGCCACAACAGCATTCGCCACCACCCACAGCCAGTCACCATCCGTAACCCACATCGCACCCATGGTGAGGAGAAGAGGACCGGACACCGTGAGAGGGAGAGGAGAATGAAACGACAGATCTATGGTTAGGGGAGGAAATATGGCGCCGTGAGAGGGAGTTCGGTGGTGGAGGAGGAGAAAAAAAACGAAAATGGAGTTGAGAGAGAGGGGTTCGGTCTACAGTGGGGAGAGGAGAGAAAACAACGGGTTTGATGATTTGGAGGGGAGAGGCGCCGCACAAGGAACAAGGAGAGAGAGAGAGAGAGAGAGAGAAAAAAAATTTTAGGGTTGGAACATTTGGGGAAGGAGGCACCGTGGAGAAAGTGAGGGGAATTAGGGTTTCTATTTTAGGTTAGGCTTTTATACTATGAACTCAGGGGCAATTTCGTCTTTTCACGTTTTTTATTATTCAGATTGTTGCGTTTGCTTTGCACGCCCCCCTGAAGCCCACGTTTTGACCTACGGACCAGCCCACTAAAATAAGAATGGGCTACTGCTTGCACCCCAGTCTTAATAATACAACCCCCCGTGGTTAACTGCACCCCATTTTACTGTTTCACCCCCTTTTTTCGTTTTTTTCTCTTTATTATTTCTTCACAAAAATAAATTTTCCTTTTTTACAAAAAATTTATAAAAATTGTAAAAATGGGTTTGGCTGAGATGTACATCTTGTCGATCCCGGTTTAAGAGACTTTAGTCGTACGGCTTGGATCTCAAACCCCTTCAAAAATTAAAATCAATTAACACACAAATATTTTTTGAGAAGAACTACGTAGCCTTTGATTCTCCGCTTCGGAGATACGTAGGAGCGGGCCTTCCCCGTCAAGCTAAATTAATTCTTTTTCCAATAAATAATCATTTTTTTCTTTAACACTTATTTTCCTAAAAAACTAAAAAAAAATGGGTCTGACTGAGATGTACGTCTCGTCGATCCCGGTTTAAGGGACTTTAGATGTACAGCTTGGATCTTAAACCCCTTTCAAAAAATAAAATCAACCAACCAACAAACTTTTTTTTCAGGAAGAACTACGTGACTCTTGAGTTCCTCATTGCACCCGAGGATACGTAGGAGCGGGGCTTCCCCGTCAAGTCAAAAATTAAATTTTCTTAAATCGGTCCCTATTTTATTTATTTCTAAATAATTCTTTTTTTTTGGGTAAACAAATTTTCTAAACTTATTGATATATCGCACAATCAAATTTAGGGTAACTGTCTTCGGACAGATGTTTTAGGGGTGCAGTGGAATTAAGTTTTCGCCCTTCCCTATACATAATCGACTCCCGAATCCAATCTAGTTTATGCAGACCTAATAACGTTAAATGTAGGTTTTTCTCAATTTTTTCTATTAAATAAATTGGGTGGCGACTCCTAAAATAATCGACTTTTGGGCCGTCTCCGTCGGGATCACGGTCACGACAGATGGCGACTCCACTGAGGAATAGTGAGAGTCAAGCCTTTTATGATTTGAATGTGCGAGATATATTTGAGTAATAATTTTATTTACCCTTTACTGAATTATTGTATATAGTGTTTTACATTTTGCTTAAATATGAATCCTACGGTAGAGGACTATTATTTTCTGTATATGTGCTTGTTTATTTTGCAGCTTGGGGGGGGGGGTATAGCTGGCATTTTGCTCCTTCACACACTTCACTATCACACCTCTCTGCACGCACGTGAGAATAGTCCTACACCCGGACTAGAGCATACCTTAAGTTAGAACGAGACCGCGTAGTGATGGCCTACTGGATGTACGTCCTGTTGGGTGGAGGAGGTAATCGCGAAGAGAAGGGTCGTGGTTGAGGAGGGGGGTTTAACTTGCACTTATGCCTCAGGTGCAAGGTTCGATTCCCACGGAAGGCAAAAATTCTACAAGGGGGGTAGAAAAGACCGTGAGGTAACAGTGGGACCGGGGTGGCCGCTGCGGTGGACCTGGGCTGTTACATAAAACGCTCAATTGGTAGTGGGAAGGGGGTTTAACTTGCACTTATGCCTCAGGTGCAAGGTTCGATTCCCACGGAAGGCAAAAATTCTACAAGAGGGGTAGAAAAGATCGTGAGGTAACAGTGGGACCGGGGTGGCCGCTGCGGTGGACCTGGGCTGTTACACAGGCTGGGAAAGAAAAAATGCGCCGGATACAAGAAGGACTTGCGGGTGCAAATGAAGAACTCAAGGTGCGCAACCGAGAGAGGGACAGGGCCGTAAACAATGCTCTTGTGTGGGAAAAGCATTTGACCAAAGCCGCAGCGATTGAGAAAGCATTACGAAACCAACTTGATAGTGTGAAATCTCAATTAGAAGAAAGGACTGCTGAATGTGAGGGTCGGCCGGTAGTGGAAAGGAAAGCCAGAGAGGTGATACAGAAGAAACTTGAGGAGTATCAAGAAGCCCTGCAAGAAGAGTGTAAAAAAACAATTGACTTGAAGGCTTTTCTGAATATCAAGACAAGATCTACGATGACCTTAACAAGGAGCATGTGTTTCTGAAGGAGCATTATGTGAAGCTAAATGATGATTACGAATATTGGAGGAAGAGATTCTCCCAACTAACGAGGCTAGCCAATGAAGCTGTCAGAGAGGTTCCCAAAAGCCTAATAGCAGCAGACATTGCCAGAGACGGGAACACGCCAGTCGAGATCGCTCGATTTATTGATTTCTGCAAATACCTTGTACAAGTGTTCAAAATCAAAGGACGTTATCCTGATGATAAGGATGAGAATGTAGTCCGCTAGTTTGCTTGATTTTCAGATGTAGTACTTTTTTATTATTAATGAGGAACTTGTTTGTTTCGTTTTAATACTTGATCTCATCTCATTCTGAATTAAAGCTTACAATTCCCCAGCACGATAAATAAAATCTATGCATCCACATTCATTCATCTATTCATTCATGTACTTACGAAAAAGTTGTTGAAAGATTTTAGGAACTTGGTAACCATTGCGCGTGCTAAGAAAAAGACCAATCAAACTAGAGTGTACTTCACCAGATCCAGATCAAGAATGGCAGAGCAAGAGGAAATGCATGGAAGGAATCTAAGCCAGGAAGTGGACAAAGTCAAGGGGAAAATGGAGGAAATGGCTGCGACCCTCCATTGCTAGCCATAAAGGACACGATCGCTTTCCTGTCTGCGAGGGTAGTCGGTATGGTCGGCAACGAAGGTGAGGTGTTTCAAAATCCGAACAATGGCAACCATGGGCCATCTGATATCCCCGTTGGAATGGGATATGTAGCCGCGGGTCACCATAAGGGAGAGTACCCATACCCTACAAGTAGGCCAGGAGGGGCATTCCACGCGGAGAACGTGATGGACGAGGGGCATGCGTCAACACAGAAGGATAAAGTGAGACAACAGTGGATGGATAAGATGGAGGAAAAGATCAAAGCGATACAAGGATCTAGCACTTTCGGGTCCTTGGGATTGGACGAGCTTTGTCCCACTACTGACGTCGTAATTCCACGAGACTTTAATGTGCCCGACTTCACCAAATATGACGGGAGCACCAATCCTCTTCTGCACCTAAGGACCTGTTGCACCAAAATGTCAATTTGGTCCAAGGACGAGAAATTCCTCATTAGCTTTTTCCTTGAAAGTTTGACCAGGCCAGCTTTGGAATGGTATATTCAGATGGACCACTCTAAGATTGATAGTTGGAAGGACCTCGCTGACGTCTTTATGAACCAGTATAGGTTTAATATGGACATGGCTCCAACACGTGAGCAGTTGGGAATACTACAAAAGAAGAATGATGAGGCATTTAAACAGTATGCCCAGAGGTGGAGAACTCTTGCTGCACAAGTCCAACCACCACTCACTATATCAGAGATGTTCTCTTACTTCTTGGGGACGTTGGGATCCCCCTATGTGGCCGCAATGACCGGAGCTGCCTATAGAGACTTCGCAGATCTGATAGCCGCCGGTGAAAGAATTGAAATGCTGGCAAGAGCGGGAAAGCTTCCCATGGAACAGATAGAGAACGGGCAATCAAAAAAGAGCTTCCCTCAGAAAAAGAAAGACCCAGAAGTCAGCTTCATTCGAGCCGCACCAAACCATATTCCTCAACAGCCCAGATATAGCCAACCTCACCCAAATACCCCTTACCCGATGAACCAAAACACTAACCCACCATCTTTCCCCATAAACAGTGTCCAAAACACACAGTCTCAACCACGTCCCAACTACCAGACAGCCCGCCAATCCTACCGCCAACCCCCTCCCAACTTTCCCCCATTTCCTAAACTTTCCATCACCAATGCCGAATTGTTCCAACAACTACACGACGCCCACTTGATCGTAGGGATGCCAGTAAAGAATTGGGAACTTCCATTCCCATCCTGGTACAACCCAAACCTGACCTGCAAATTTCACATGGGAGCTGCCGGCCACTCAATTGAGGATTGTGAGGCCTTCAAAAATGTTGTAAGGAGGTTGATCGCTCACAAGAAATTAGACATCCAAGAAGAATCAGGACCAAGTATCACTAATGACCCTCTCCATAAGCACAAGGGGAATGCATCAGTGAGCATGATAGAAAAAGATGGTGCGCCTATCAAAAGGGTTCTGAAACTGCAAACCCCTATGATGAAGATATGGGAAGGATTGCAAAAGGCCGGTTATGGAGTAGTGGCACCCACCAAAGAAGTCGTGAGATATGCTATGTACGACGAAGAGAAGAGGTGTGTGTACCATCATGGTTGTGCCGGTCATGATGTGGAAGGTTGTTGGGATTTCAAAGCCCGTGTGCAAAGCCAAATGACACTGGGGATTGTTCAAGCTAAGGAAACTATGGCTCAGGAGGAGGTCAATGTCTTGGAGCGTTTCGTGCTCAAGGTCCCGCCCCTCAATCAACCTTCGGTATCAGAAAAGGTTACAGTGATTATGAAAAAACCCACACCTTTTGCTTGTGACAATACTCATGCGATTCCCTGGAATTATGGAACCCAGGTCAAGGTTATAGGCGGTCCGTCAAAGTGCAAAATGGGTAAGGAACGAGAAGTAGAGGAGTCTATTGATAATATTGTAAGTGTGGGAGGAATAACCCGGAGTGGGCGATACTTTGGACCTGAAGAGCCTGAAAAGAATAAGAAGGGGAAAGAGGCAGATGGAGGAGAACAGTCGGAAGAAGAGTTTCTGAAGATCATGAAGCTGAGTGAATATGATGTGACGGAGCAGCTCAAGAAGACTCCGGCCCGTATTTCACTATTATCTCTCATCCTCTCTTCGGAAGTACATAGAAAGACTTTGTTAAAAACTCTGCAGGAAGCCTTTGTAAAGCCTGATGAGACACCCCAGAATGTGGTGAGTATGGTGGACCCGATGCAGCGATACAACCTAATCACCTTTGCGGAAAATGAGATAGCCGTTCCAGCAAGAGGGGAACACCGAGCCTTACACATCACATTGAAATATCGCGGATTCGTGGTGGCCAAAGTATTAATTGATGGTGGATCTGCTCTTAACATCATGCCTATGTCCACGTTGGATGCATTAGGCTTGGAGGAGAGAGACTTGACGCCACAGACTTTAATGGTCCGAGCTTTTGACGGGTCCAAAAGGAGTGTATTGGGTGAAATAACTCTACCATTGGAAATTGGTCCGAGTGTTTTCCGTGTGTTGTTCCAAGTCATGGCGATTGATTCAGCATACACCATGCTATTGGGTCGACCATGGATTCATGATGCTGGGGCAGTGCCTTCTACTCTTCATCAGCGAGTTAAGTTTATTGATAACAGAAGCATTATCACGATCCGGGGAGAAGAAGAGATGTTAGTTTCAAAACCCATGTCTCTCCCATATGTGGATAACGCTGAAGAGGAAGTAACGAATATGTGTCATAGCTTCGAGGTGAAGAAGAATGAGACTGTTGAAGGAGGTCTGTCGAAGCTCAGTGTGAACCAGGTAGTGGCTCGGATAATGACAAAAAATGGCTATGAGGAAGGAAAAGGCTTGGGTCGGCATCTTCAAGGGGTCTGTGCTCCTATACCAACAAAAGAGAAGTCGGATACGTTCGAAATCGGAAATGAAGGGAACCTCGAGACAAAGCTGAAAGCCCTGGGAATAGGAAAGGAGAAAGCTCGGTCAATCCCACCTTTAAATGACACTTTCCCGGCACCGGCAGAGATAATCTCGCCCTCAGAGGCGATCGACGTTGTGCATCGCATTGTGATCAACATGCTGGATAAAGGGGGCTCGAGAGCAAGGGGTGCTGTTATCCTTGACACCAATCAAGAGCTTCTGAGCAATTGGGACGCTGAACCTGTTGTTGATGTTGTTACTTTCATGTAATCGTCTTTTATTATGCCAAGACTATAAGACTTATGTTATTTTGCTTGAGACAGGAATTAAATGAATTAAATGAATTTGCATGCATTTTATCCTTCTGTGTTATTCTTTTCGATCTCTTATTATTCTGTTTTTTTCTTTCTTTCCTCTCTTGTCCCTTATCGTTGGTTTCTCTCGTGTTGCTTCTCATCATTTATCGTCATTATTCCCCCCGCCAATTTTGTTTATTTACTCTCCAGGAGCCATATTTTCACGAAAACTTTGCCTCATTACGGGGAAGTTGAGAACCCACTATTCGACTCCCACACAATTCCTGATGAAGACTACTCTGAGCCGGAAGAGGGTGATGAGGAAGTGAACAGATTTACTGAACTTCTGGGGCACACTGAAAGGGAATTTAGTCCGAATGATGAAGTTGTGGAAATCATCAATATGGGGTCTGAAGAAGAAAGGAAAGACTTGAAATTGGTAGACAATCCTGAACGGGAGGAGATGATCGTCTTGTTCAGAGAGTACTTAGATGTTTTCGCGTGGTCTTACAAGGATATGCCTGGCATTGATCCAAAAATAGCAGCACATAGAATCCCTCTCTTGCCAGATGTAAAACCAAAGAAGCAAAAGTTGAGGAAGATGCATCCTGACATGTCTTTGAAAATTAAAGAAGAGGTGACCAAACAATGGGATGCCGGATTTTTAGAGGTCTCAGTACACCCGGAATGGGTAGCTAACATTGTCCCTGTACCCAAGAAGGACGGGAAGGTTAGGATGTGTGTAGATTATCGGGATCTCAACCAGGCCAGTCCAAAGGACGACTTTCCTCTTCCACATATTGACTTACTAGTTGATAATACTGCCAAAAATCATAGATTTTCATTCATGGACGGTTACTCGGGATATAATCAAATCCTCATGAATGCAGAAGATAAGGAAAAGACCACGTTCATCACTCCTTGGGGAACATTTTGTTACAAAGCGATGCCCTTTGGTCTGAAGAAAGCTGGAGCCACTTACCAGTGTGCCATGGTCACACTTTTCCATGATATGATGCATAAAGAAATCGAGGTGTATGTGGATGACATGGTAGCAAAGTCGCGAGAAAACGAAAGTCATGTAGGAGTACTCCGAAAGCTGTTCGAAAGGCTCAGGAAGTATAGGGTGCGACTGAATCCCAACAAGTGCGTTTTCGGTGCATCATCAGGGAAGCTCCTGGGTTTCATTGTGAGCAGGGATGGTATAAGGGTGGACCCTGACAAAGTGAAGTCCATCCAGAAAATGCCTGCGCCAAAAACAGAGCGTGAAGTAAGAAGCTTTTTGGGAAGACTCAATTACATTGCTAGATTCATTGCCAATTTGACTAGCACGTGTGAACCCATATTCAAACTACTAAGAAAGAACCAACCGGGGAAGTGGGATGAGAAGTGTCAGGAGGCTTTTGATAAAATAAAAAATTACTTGTCCAATCCTCCTATCCTGGCTCCCCCCACACCCGGTCGGCCACTAATTTTGTGCTTAACTGTGTTGCCATCATCTGTTGGGGCAATGCTAAGACAACATGATGCATCAGGAAAAGAGCAGGTAGTCTACTACTTGAGTAAAAAGTTCAACGATTGTGAGACCCGCTACGCAGCAATTGAAAAGACGTGTTGTGCCCTAGTCTGGACCTCTAGAAGACTCCGTCAATACATGTTGTACTATACCACATGGTTGATTTCACGGTTTGATCCATTGAAGTATATCTTTGAAAGCCCTCATGTCTCCTTAAGGGTGTCAAAATGGCAAGTGATCTTATCAGAATATGACATCAAGTATGTGTCACAAAAGTCAATCAAGGGGAGCATCATTGCCGATCATTTGGCTAAAAACCCTCTCGAAGAAGGACAATCGTTTGACCCGGACGATGGGGAAAGAGGAATAATGAATGCCGATGAGGGTGAGGAAACAAGCAACATGTGGAAGATGTATTTCGATGGAGCTGTTAACATGTATGGGAACGGCATTGGGGCAGTTGTAATCTCACCAGAGGGTAAGCAATACCCAATAGCTATCAAGCTAAGCTTTGAATACACTAACAACATCGCAGAGTACGAGACCTGTGCAAGTGGTCTTCAAGTCGCGATTGACCTTGGTGTGAAAAGATTAGAGGTGTTTGGAGACTCAGCACTTATCATTTACCAAGTACAAGGCGAGTGGCAAACAAAGGACAAAAAATTAGTTCCTTACAAGAAGCATCTGACTCAGCTGATTACGAGTTTTGAAGAAGTGACATTCGCCCACCTAGTACGAGATAAAAACAAGTTTGCTGATGCCTTGGCTACTCTAGCCGCGATGTTTAAATTAAATGTCAACACAGAGATCCAACCCATCCGCATAAAGGTCAGGGATGAACCAACATGTTGTGCTGATGTAGAAGAAGAGCCAGACAACGAACCATGGTTCTATGATATAAAGCGGTACATGCAAGTTGGGGAATACCCCGCCGACGCGAATGACGTAGACAAAAAGACGATTAGAAAGCTGGCGATGACTTTCTTTTTGACTGGAGAAATACTTTATAAAAGAAATCAAGATGGTACCTTGTTGAGGTGCGTAGATGCTAAGGAAGCTAAGAGAGTTATGATTGAAGTGCATGAGGGGATCTGCGGGACACATACAAACGGCCATATGATGGCTCGTAAAATCATGAGAAGTGGCTTTTACTGGTCTACCATGGAAGCTGATTGCATAGCACATGTAAGGAAATGCCTCAAATGTCAGTTGTACGCCAATAGAATCAATGCACCTCCTTTTCCTCTGCACAGTATGACGAGCCCTTGGCCATTTTCCATGTGGGGAATAGATGTTATCGGGCCAATTAATCCCAAAGCGTCAAATGGGCACCGATTCATCTTAGTGGCAATCGATTATTTCACTAAGTGGGTAGAGGCTTCCTCGTATGCCAGTATTTCCCAAAAGGTGTTCGCCAAGTTCCTGAAGAAGGACGTCATATGCCGGTATGGGATTCCTGAAAGAATAATCACGGACAATGCTCCCAACCTCAATGGTACAGAAATACAGAGACTATGCGAAAACTTCAAAATCAAGCATCACAACTCAACTCCCTACAGGCCCCAGATGAATGGCGCTGTGCAAGCAGCCAATAAGAACATCAAAAGGATCACTGCCAAGATGGTGGTTAATTACAAAGATTGGCATGAGATGCTGCCATATGCTCTACATGCGTATCGTACTAATATACGATCTAGCACTGGGGAAACACCATTTTCTTTGGTATACGGGATGGAGGCAGTATCCCCAGTCGAAGTTGAAATACCATCCCTAAGAGTGTTGATGGAAGCAGAGTTGGAAGAGTCAGAATGGGTGAAGGCCCGATATGAGCAGTTAAACATGATTGATGAAAAGAGACTGACAGCTATTTGTCACGGGCAGTTGTACCAGAGCAGGATGGCCAGAGCCTTTAATAAGAAAGTCCGCCCAAGAGAATTTCAGCCTGGGGACCTGGTATTAAAGAAGCTACTACCCCATCAAGAGGACGCTCGCGGTAAGTGGGCACCCAACTATGAGGGCCCTTATGTGGTTAAATACGCGTTTCCTGGTGGAGCCTTGATTCTCTCGGACATGGAGGGACAGGAACTATCGAAGCCAATAAATTCGGGCGCCGTCAAGAAATTCTATGCCTAAAAGAAAATGAAAAAAGGGGGATATAAAAGAAAAATGACAAAGGCACGCTAGACACAAAACCCGAAAGGGCGGTCTAGGCAAAAGTTAGGGTCGACAAAAGCCCACTAGACCGAAAACCCGAAAGGGGGGTCTAGGCAAAAATTAGGGCCAGTGAAATGGGCATAGATAAAAATGGGCATGAGGATCTTCAGGAAAGTTCACACCAGGACGATTGGATCCCACAACCGGCAAGAGTCAGCTGTTACGTCTTCAATTGCAAAAAGGGTCGATGAACGGACGATCAAACAACTTGTAATGGGGCAAAAGTCATGTGAAAGCTCCTATCACTTCCTTTCTTGTTATCATTTTCCTTGTTATTGCAGTTTTCTAGAATACTTGTACCATTGAATTCCTATTTTAAATCATTTTGTCTGTTTCTTCACATATCCTTGCATCTATGTTCAATTCATTTAATTTACGTCTCAAGTAAAACGATTTAAAATTTAACAAACTTCAAGACAAAGTGTGTTAGTAGCATCTCAACAGTCGAAAAGAGAGCTCAATTGGCTGCCGAAGAGAAAGTAAAAACCGATGCAACCTCACACCAAATTAAAAGAGAAAGGCAAGGGAACTTAATAGTCTTGAGGCTACCTTAAAAGCGTAACACCTCAAAGGATTCCAAAAGCATAACTGATAAGACAAGTAAGAATGGTTAACAGGGTCTGCGAAGGGAAAAGTGTAAAAGGTTTGATTGGTCGGGGATCGAGAGTTCGGCGCAATGGTTCAAGTTCTAAAAAATTGACTGTTTATAGAAAAACATTCATTGCATTTTACTGTCAGCTCTAACATTGTCTTTTTCTCATCATCAAAATTGTTTTTGTGCTATCGGTCCTACCCTGGCACTGCATGCTATCGGTTACGCCCTGGCATCGCACCTCTAATCCTGTGCTATTGATAACTCATATTTATATGAGTTATTTATACTTATTCAAAGTTAAATCATGCAAGCTCTCTGGCAATAGTAGGTTGTTTCTAGTAAAGTTTCTGTTAGTTTATTGCTTTTAGTTAGAAAGGGGCTAAATTACAAGTTCTAGGCATTTTGGTGCCAATTGGCGCCTTTGTGAGCGTTTTGATGCTTCTTGTGTTTGTGCAGTAATCCAAATGTGGCAACGTCTCTCATCACGTCTGAAGAAGGGCAGCAGAGCAAGAAAATAATATCTCATTTTGGCGCGCATGTAGTGATGGTCAAAGATCTGGAAATGAAGAAGATCTTCTCTCTCCTCAGCGCTGACACGGCTGACGCACTGTAGCAGTGCGGTGTCACTTCAGGGCAGAGTCAACTCGCAAGCAAACTTGGAAGGTGGGGAATGACATCAGCAAGCATGTGACCCTCTTTTGACCATGGCTATTCTCTCTCTACAAAAAGGCAAAGGTGCACCATGCGGATTACACACGACTCCATTCATCATCCACCTTCCTCCATTTTTCAGAGATAGTTTTTCTAAAAGAAGTTCTGGACACAGACTTCTTCATTTTAAATTTTCTCAAGGCCCCAAGTTCCATCTTCATTCGCAACCATTACTGTAAGGCTCAGACGTTGTAACGTCTTTACAGCGTGCATGAAGGAAGGCCACCTAGGCGTATCTTTTGCGTTTAGTCTTCTTTTCTCTATGTACGGTATTTGGATTTTAACTCCTCTTATTTCTGTAAGGATGCTCATCATGAGCTAAACATTGGTAGTTGGGTTGTTGTTTTGCATGTAATGAACCTCTAGTTTAATGTTATGAAGTATTGATGATTATGCGTTTTAAATCTTTGCATGTTAATATTTCCAAACTTGTTTTGAACTGATCACTTAAAATAAGTAGATTCATAGGTACAGACATGGTCTATGAAAAGAACTCAAAGATTTATGTGAATGAAAAGGTGCACTAAAGACATTTAGGCATTTTTATCTAAATCTAGACATAGAATGGATAATAGTTCATAGGACATTGCTGTGGGAACTTAAAATACAGGAGTAGGCCTACTTAGAACCTAGACATAGGAATTCTAGTACTTGAAGCTCTGACGTTTTGTGACTGAAAAGCACAGCTCTTTTGCAACAGCGTTCAAACGTTATAACGTCTATGCAACATAGCATTTGTACGTAATAACGTATAAACGTTATAACGTCTGACTAGAGGAGATTTACTTGCATGCAGCAATCCAACTCATACTATTCCATATTCACAACCACTTCTTGTTCACTTGCTTTATTTATGTTATTAGTCTTGATACCAACTTTTAGTGCCGATTTGTTACTTGTTTCACTTGTGTTTTAAAGACTTGAATTCTGAAAGTTAATCAATCCTCGTGGGAACGATCTCTTACTTTTATCCACTTTATTACTTGTACGACGTGTATACTTGCACTGATATTGCGATTATAGCACACACGAGCGCAAACAAGTTTTTGGCGCCGTTGCCGGGGATTGTATTTAACTTTTATTGTTCAACAAGAATTAAAACACTAGGTGAAAAAAAAAAAAAATTTCTGCTGTGTTGTTTGTTGTGTTTGTGAGTGAACAGGTAAACGTTACAGCGTATGCTTAGTTTCAGTTCAAGCTCTAGTTCAACAGAACCAGGGAGTGGATCTGAACCTGAATTCTATCCAGAACCTGAAAGAACCTTCAGGCGACTAAGGAGACAACAAAGGTTAAGAAGGCAGCAACAACAACAGCAATTTCAGCCACCAATCATGTCTGAACATGGTACTGGTGGTAGAAGCTCTAGAGGTGGACGCACTCCAAGAGGAGGAAGGCACTCTGATGCTGGAGGACGTGGTCGTGGACCACAAACTCATACAGAAACCTACGTTGATGATGAACACTGGCAGAGACAGCAACTCATCAATGCAGGGCCACAAGACATGGTCAATGACAGAGACGGGCCTATGCGTGATTATGCCGTACTCAATCCTGCCCATTTACAAACAGGCATCGCAAGACCACCTATTCATACTGGTCACTTTGAATTCAAGCCAATGATGTTCCAAATGCTGCAAACTGCAGGGCAATTTGGGGGTTTTCCTCAAGAAGATCCTTATGCACATCTAAGGCAATTTTTGGATGTGTGTAGCAACTTTGTCATCCCTGGAGTCTCAGAAGATGCCTTCCGACTGAAGCTATTTCCATATTCTCTTAAGGATAAGGCCAAGAATTGGTTGAACTCCTTAGAGCCAAATTCAATTCACACTTGGGATGAGCTAGCTGAGAAATTTCTTGGAAAATACTTCCCTCCCAACAAAAATGCCAAGTTAAGAAATGACATCACTTCCTTCAAACAAAGGGAAGGGGAATCATTATTTGAGGCTTGGGAAAGATGGAAGGAATTACTAAGAATGTGCCCACACCATGGCATTCCCGTAGTTATTCAAATGGAGACTTTTTATAATGGACTAGATCAACCTACCAGGCTTATACTTGACGCTTCATCAGGCGGTGTCATATTAAACATGTCCTTCTCTGAGGCATGCAGACTCATTGAAGACATAGCCACTCACAATGCCCATTGGCCTTCTGATAGATTCACTCCCGGAAAGAAGGCTGGTGTCCATGAGATAAGTGAAGTAACTGCTCTATCTGCTCAGGTTGCTTCTCTGACCAACATGATTAAAAACTTGAGTACCCCAAACGTGGCAACGTCTGAAACACAGACTGCTGCAGCTATTGAACCAACACCATCTGGGGGAGTAGTGTGTGTATATTGTGAAGGAGGGCATGTCTACGAAGAGTGTCCCCATAACCCTCAGTCTGTAAACTTTGTATCACATAACAAAGGTAACAGTCCCTTCTCCAACTTTTACAATTCAAATTGGAGAAATCACCCAAATTTTAGTTGGAAGAACAACAATTCTTTGAATGCTAGCGATGCTGCTCCTGCAATACCCCCAGGATTTCCCCCTCAACAACAAAAGCAGCATACGCAGAATAACAACAACAGCAATTTGGAAGCCTTGATGAAAACTTTCATAAGTGATTGTAGGGCGACCTTACAGACCCATGAGTCTTCAATCAAAACTTTGGAGAACCAAATTGGACAGATAGCCTCAGCTCTTACTCAAAGACAGAATGGATCTCTTCCATCCACAACTGAAACATCATCTTCATCAAAGTCAAATGGTAAAGATGTGGTGAATGCACAGGTAAATGCTATCTCATTAAGAAGTGGCACTGAGTATCCAGAACCATCTATGCCTAAGGAATCTGAGGTGCCAGACAAGGAAAAAGAGAAAAACGAAGGTGGAGAAAAAGAGAAGAATATTCCAGATATTGTGATGTCTAAGCCAGACGTTACAACGTCTAGCTCTGAACCAGGAATCAAGATTGTTCCTAAGCTTGTACCTGAATATCCTCCTCCACCCTACCCTCAAAGACTAAAGAAAGCTCATGAAGACAAGCAATTCAGCAAGTTCATGGAGATGCTAAAACAGCTACACATAAACCTTCCCTTGGTTGAAGCTCTACAGCAGATGCCAAACTATGCCAAGTTCCTAAAGGATATCATCACCAAACGAAGAAGGCTAGGGGAGTTTGAAACTATTGCTTTAACTGAAGAATGTAGCTTAATCATGCAGAATAAACTCCCTAGAAAACTGAAAGATCCTGGCAGTTTTACTATACCATGCTCCATTGGAGACTTTTACCTTGGCAAAGCTTTATGCGACTTGGGGGAAAGTATTAACTTGATGCCCAAGTCCATTTATGAAAAACTTGGTATAGGAACTGCCAGACCTACTTCTTTAAGTCTTACATTAGCTAACAAAAGTAGAGTTTATCCTGAAGGCATATTAGAAGATGTTTTGATTAAAGTTGACAAATTTGTTTTTCCAGTGGACTTTGTTATTTTAGATTTTGATGCAGATAAGGAAGTTCCTATCATCTTGGGGCGACCATTTCTAGCCACTGGAAGGACACTCATTGATGTGCAGAAAGGAGAATTAATCATGAGGGTCAATGACCAAGAAGTCAAGTTCAACGTCCTCAACGCACTCAAGTATCCAGAACCTAACACAGAGGAATGTTCCTTTGTGGTTGCCCTTGACCATGTGGTTCAAAAGCAATTCAATAAAGATAATGACCACTTGGAGAAGATTCTGGGCAATGATGAGATTCAAGAGTTGTTATCAGAAGAAGCTGATCCGTTAAACGTTACAACGTCAACCACAGACGTTGTCACGTCTGACTCCCCTGTACCCAGGGCGTGGACAAAGAAGTATGAATCTTTGGGGCAAGAAGACTCCAATCTCAAGCAGATAGTACCATCCATTGAAGAACCACCCACTCTGGAATTGAAGGTGTTGCCCGATCACCTGAAGTATGCCTTTTTAGGGGAAAATGATTCTTTACCTGTGATCATTTCTTCTAATCTCTCACAAGAGCAGGAAAGTGATCTCATTAGCACCTTGAAAAGGCACAAGAAAGCCATTGGTTGGCAAATGGCAGATATCAAGGGTATCAGTCCCACAATCTGTATGCACAGAATTGTCTTAGAAGAGAATGCAAAGAACAGCATTGAAGGACAAAGGCGATTGAACCCGATAATGAAAGAGGTGGTCAAGAAGGAAATCATCAAATGGTTAGACGCAGGAATCATTTATCCAATTAGTGATAGCTCATGGGTGAGCCCAGTTCAATGTGTACCAAAGAAGGGTGGAGTTACTGTGGTGACCAATGACAAAAATGAGTTGATTCCAACAAGAACAGTGACTGGATGGAGGATATGTATGGACTACAGGAAGCTGAACAAAGCAACCAAGAAGGACCATTTTCCTCTGCCATTTATTGACCAGATGTTGGATAGACTTGCAGGCAAAGAATTCTATTGTTTCCTTGATGGTTACTCAGGATATAACCAGATAGCTATTGTGCCTGAGGATCAAGAGAAGACCACATTCACTTGTCCTTATGGTACCTTTGCCTTCAGAAGGATGCCATTCGGGTTGTGTAATGCACCTGCAACATTCCAGAGGTGTATGATGGCTTTATTCTCAGATTTTATTGAAAAATCCATGTAAGTTTTCATGGATGACTTTTCAGTCTATGGAGACTCATACAAGGCATGCTTGGATAACTTAGAAGGAGTCTTAATAAGGTGTGAAGAAACCAACTTAGTACTCAACTGGGAGAAATGCCACTTTATGGTTCAAGAGGGAATTGTTTTAGGGCACAAGATTTCAAAGAAAGGGTTGGAGGTTGATAAAGCAAAAATTGATGTTATTGACAAATTACCTCCACCTACCACTGTCAAAGGTATTAGAAGTTTCTTAGGGCATGCTGGTTTTTACAGAAGGTTTATCAAGGATTTCTCAAAAATTTCCAAACCTTTGTGTCTGCTGCTGCAACGTGATAACGTCTTCAACTTTGATGAGCATTGTCATGAAGCCTTCCAGAAATTGAAGACTGCCCTTGTAACAGCTCCTGTGATAGTCACTCCTGACTGGTCCAAACCATTTGAATTAATGTGTGATGCAAGTGACTACGCTGTGGGGGCTGTATTGGGTCAAAGGTATGGCAAAATTTTTCACTCTATCTATTATGCTAGTAAAACCTTAGATGATGCCCAGTTAAATTATACTGTAACTGAGAAAGAGTTACTGGCTGTTGTATTTGCTTTTGACAAATTTCGATCATACTTGGTGGGTGCAAAAGTTATTGTTTTTACTGATCACTCAGCCATCAAGTATTTGATTTCTAAAAAAGATGCAAAGCCACGACTCATTAGATGGGTTCTCCTCCTCCAAGAATTTGACTTGGAAATTCATGATAAAAAGGGGGTGGAGAACCAAGTTGCTGATCATCTTTCTAGGCTTGAGAATGTTGATGCAGGTACAGGTGCAGAAGAGATAAAAGAAAATTTCCCTGATGAAAAACTGCTGACAGTAGCCACAGTAGCTGAAGACGTTACCACGTCTATGACAATTTCTTCAAACGTTATAACGTCTGATGCTACTGCTCCCTGGTATGCTGATATAGTTAACTTCCTAGTCAGCAAGATTGTGCCTGTGGATTTCAACCATCAGCAAAGAAAAAAATTCTTCCACACCGTGAAGCACTATTTTTGGGATGAACCCTATCTGTATAAGATGTGTCAAGATCAGTTGCTTAGGAGATGCCTTGCTGAAGAGGAACAACTCCATGTATTACAACAATGTCATGCATCACCTTATGGAGGACATTTTGGAGGAACCAGAACTGCAGCAAAGGTGTTACAGTCAGGATACTATTGGCCAACACTCTTCAAAGATGCTCATGAATTAGTGAAAAGCTGTGATAAATGCCAAAGAACTGGAAACATCTCCAACAAGCAAGAAATGCCATTGACAAATATCCTTGAAGTGGAACTGTTTGATGTCTGGGGAATGGAGTTCATGGGGCCATTTCCTATGTCTCATGGAAATTTATACATTTTGGTAGCTGTGGATTATGTGTCAAAATGGGTGGAAGCCATTGCATTGCCCAATAATGAGGCCAAATCAGTCAGCAAATTCCTTAAGCAAAACATCTTCACAAGATTTGGTACTCCAAGAGCTATAATCAGTGATGAAGGCTCTCACTTCTGTAACAAGCTGATTGAGAACCTATTGGCTAAGTACGGAGTGAAGCACAAGATTGCTACAACTTATCACCCACAGACAAGTGGTCAAGCAGAAATTTCCAACAGAGAAATTAAAAGAATACTTGAGAAGATGGTTGGTCCAAACAGGAAGGATTGGTCCCTGCACCTTGATGATGCATTGTGGGCGTACAGGACAGCATTTAAGACACCACTGGGCATGTCACCATACAAGTTAGTCTTCGGAAAAGCTTGTCACCTGCCCATTGAACTCCAACACAAAGCTCACTGGGCACTGAAGCAACTGAACTTAGATCATTCAAAGGCTGGAGAAGCAAGGCTCCTTCAACTAAATGAGCTAGATGAATTCAGGCACACTGCCTATGAGAATTCAAAAATGTATAAGGAGAAAACCAAGAAGTGGCACGATCAGAAAATTCAAAGAAGGGAGCTAGTAGAAGGACAAGCAGTTTTGTTGTTTAATTCAAGATTAAAGTTGTTCCCTGGGAAGTTAAAATCAAGATGGTCAGGACCTTTCAAGCTAGTAAAAGTCTACCCTCATGGTGCTGTGGACCTGTTTGATGAGAAAACTAATTCCATTTTCAAAGTCAATGGCCAAAGAGTGAAGCATTACCATGGAGAACATGTGGTTAGGGACAAGACCACAGTGGCTCTCAACAACCCCTGAATTCAAAAAAGGGGATAGTCTGGCTGAAGACTCTTAAAGCAAGCGCTCTTGGGAGGCAACCCAATGGTTTTAACTAACCAGCAATTTTGTGTCTTTAAATTTTTGTTTTGTGCAGGAATGGGAGCTGAAGTATGGTAAACGTTATAACGTCTCTGCGTGTCCAGGATGTTGTCGCGTTTGCTGCCTGGGTAAAGTTTTAAATGAAAAAGAAAAGAAAATGAGTCAAGCAGTTTTCAAACGAAACAATTTTTAATAAAAATGATTTTTTTTTGAGACGTGACTGCCAAAGTGACCATGACGTCACTTCCAACGGTTACCCCTTTTTCCCAAAAACCCACGCCACCACCTACTTCTCAACTTCCCATAAAACCTCCCCAATGAACACACACCAGTTACAATCATCAAAACCACATTCATACACCTTCAGAAACCGCAATCTTATCCCTTCTCCCAAATCTCAAATCTCAAATCCCCCACTCTCCAGAAAACTCATACAATCACCATGACAAAAACCAAGCAAGCTGCAGTAAAATCATCTGGTAAAGGAAAGAATGTCAACCCAAGTTCTTCCTCAGTTCCAATTCCAGAAATCCCAATTTCTTCAAAGAAGAAAGCCTTGCTGCCAGAAAGGGGATTCAGCTTGGAAAACCCAAATCCTGACTTTATCGCAACAATGGCAGCATTGGGATGGCAGAAATTTGTAGTTCACAGAAAGGAATACATTGCAACTCTGGTGCATGACTTTTATAAAGGAATCATTGAAAGAACCGATGGAGAACTTTCAAGCACATCCATCGTTCGAGGTGAAGAAGTCAAATTTGGTGTAAGAGTCATAAATGACTACTTTGGGCTAGGTTACTATGGCAAAGCAGTTGAGGTGAAGCAAAAGACTTACGGAGTGGCAGAGATGGCTGAAATCAAAGAAAGGATATGTGTTGAAGGAGCTGTTTGGGAGCGAAGAGGCGACCATGGGAATGAATTCAAAATTTTGAAGAGATACCTTTGTGATGAGGCCAGTGCTTGGTTTCATTTCATTAGGCATTGCTTGATACCCACTTCTCACACTCTCTGGGTTGATAAAGAGAGGCTGATTGCTATTGATGCCATTATGTCAAGAGATAAGATTGAGGTGGGTAAGCTCATCAACAGGGAGATAAACAAATGGCAAAACAGGAAGGATGGATACCTATACTTCCCTTGTTTAATCACTGATCTCTGCATGGAAGCTGGAGTGGAGATTGAAGCATCTGAGCTAAGAGAGGAACCCCAAGGGGCATTCTCTACAAAGTTCAAAGCTAGGCAGAGAGCTGCAGATGCTACCACGTCAGTTGATGCACAGACGTTACAACGTCTGGTGGACCAGCAAAACAGCCTAGCCAAGTTTGTCAAGGAGCAATTTGAGTGGCAAAAGAAAGTAAATGCTCAGACAACAAAAGGCAAGATGGTGATTGAAGAGCCAGTACTTCCAGATTGGATGCAAGAGGAAGATGAAGACAACATACTCCTATCAACAATGAACCTCAGGAAAGTGAAGAAGGAAAAAGTCAAGAAAACAAGAAAACCAGCCACAAAAAGAAAAAGCCCAGCAAAGAAAAAGCAGAAGAAGGTAAGTAGTGAGGAAGAAGAGCTTAAATCAGCTGATATGGATAGCATCAGTGAGAGTGATGCAGAGGAATCAAAGAAGGTGAGTAGGGAAATCCTAAGTGATGATGAGGAAGAAACACATTCAGAAGAGAAAGGAAGTTCCAGTGATAAGACTGATATTGAGCCTGACTCTCCACCAACCCAAACACTCAAAGAACCAGCCCAACCCACTCCTCCATCACCAAAAGACAAACAACCCCAACCCTCAGCTAAAGAACAACTCACCCATGACCAAAACATCCCCAAAACACCACAATCTGAACCTCAAGATCAACCCATTTCAAAACCAACCCCCACTCAACCTGAACCAACTAAAGAGCCATCACAACCATCCATTCCAGAAGTAACCAGTGCAGACGTGATTACGTCTAAGCCATCTGCTGTTGAAACCAACCCAGACCCACAACTCATCCCCCCACCCAAAAGGCAAAGATTCAAGACTGTACCCACCCAGAGTCCATTTGGGAAGAAGAAAAGGCGTGAAGTAGCCGCTGCAAGTGAAGAAGCAAGACATGAAGAAGAAGAAGAACAACTAATTGATGCTCCTGCAACCAAAAGGCAAAAGTTGCAGGTAAAAAAGAAATCTGAAGCTGCTAAAGACAAGCCAGCAACAGCCACCAGTGCAGCATTTGTCGCTGCTAGTAGTTCAGAGAATGCTCCTGCTGTTGTTGCTGAAGAAAAAGCTGCAGACGTTACAACGTCTCATGAGCCAGAGGTTGAAAAAGCCCAGGGGGAACCCAAAGAGCAGCAACAGATTCATCCTGCAGAGCTAGAAAAGCAGAAAGCATGGGAGGAAGCAAAGAAAAGAGTTGCTGAGAGCAGTGTAAAGAAGCCCCAAGAAACTGAAGTCTCAGTTGATGCTGGTGATGGTGAAGGAGAAAAGAAGAAGAAGGAAAAGAAAAAGAAGACTGTGCAAGCAAGCATCCCAGCCAGACAAAGTGGAAGGCTCAGGTCTGGTGCTCTGAACAAGTAAGTTAGCCTTCTTTTTAGCAGTAGAATAGTTATAGTTTGCAATTCCAGTACAAATAAATAGCTGTCCAGACGTTATAACGTCTGGAGAGTTAGTAGTCAGTAGTTGTTTTGTTTCTGTTTTGTGTGAAGGTTCCTCTCTCATTTTTCAAAATTCAGTGAGCAGTGGGGACACTGCTCATCTTTTTGTTTGGGGGGGGGGGGGGAGGATCATTTTTATGTTTCGTGTATGCATGAAATCAAATGCAAAATCAGTTTACTTCCCTACGCGAGTAATCATCAAAAATGTTTCTCTTTGGGCTAAATCTAAGAATGACTTGGTGTGAATTTGTGTGAGTAGCTGATGCATGCTTAAATGAATAGAATTGATTACTGCTTCCACACAAACTCTGTTTTGAGGAAAACCTAGTTAGCTAAGGACTAATTGATGCAAAGCTAGTGCTGGTTGACTATGGTGATGGTAGAACTTGATTAAAAACTTAGAGTAGCAGTAGAAACTAAGTTTGGGGGTATATCAGGTTGTACTAAGGCTGGGTGCAAAGACTGTAGGATGATTAGTGCTTGTGTAGTGTGAGTGCAACGTTGTAACGTCTACCCGTAACGTTATAATGTATGCCGTGTGTGTTTGTGTGTTGTGTTCTGTGTTATCAAACGTTGTAGCGTCTCTCCTATAAACGTTATAACGTCTACTCCAAAAAGACCAAAAAAGTGTGTGTTGTTTCAAATAAGTGGAAAAATCCACATGTCCTCTGTGTTTGCTGCAAATTCCCGAAACAAATACTGGATACCCCAATTATCTCAATCCTAAATTGTCAAATCCAAAGGATCAGCAAAGGAGAAAAATCACAAAAGCTCCAAACCAAAAGTGAAGAAAATCAAAAGAAAAGTTGCTCAGTAATGAGGGGTTGCAGCTGTGTGTTTTGTGTTGTGTGAGTTAGAAAAGTAGTTTGCACAAATCTAGTCCTAGCACCCAAGATAAGACCATTTGTTGTGCTTCAATTAACCCTCATGTCTTATGTGAAAATGTTAGCCTACTCTTTGTTTTGAAAGATGTTATACTCTCACCATTTGGAAACCACTCTTTCATAGGCTAGGGTAGCTTCTGAACCTAGCTAGGAAAAGAATTGATACAGAGATCACACACTCACTTTGGGCGGTAATGAATCTAGAATGTAATTGTGCATTGGTGCGTGAGTGTGTAGTGTAAGTCTGAAGGAATTAGCCCCTTGAAGAAAATTTTTGAATAGATGAGCAGGGTGTAAACTGTTGGTGTATTTAGTTTCTTGCATCTTTTCATATGTTGTATTTCAATTGCTTGAGGACAAGCAATGGTTTAAGTTTGGGGGTGTGATAACTCATATTTATATGAGTTATTTATACTTATTCAAAGTTAAATCATGCAAGCTCTCTGGCAATAGTAGGTTGTTTCTAGTAAAGTTTCTGTTAGTTTATTGCTTTTAGTTAGAAAGGGGCTAAATTACAAGTTCTAGGCATTTTGGTGCCAATTGGCGCCTTTGTGAGCGTTTTGATGCTTCTTGTGTTTGTGCAGTAATCCAAATGTGGCAACGTCTCTCATCACGTCTGAAGAAGGGCAGCAGAGCAAGAAAATAATATCTCATTTTGGCGCGCATGTAGTGATGGTCAAAGATCTGGAAATGAAGAAGATCTTCTCTCTCCTCAGCGCTGACACGGCTGACGCACTGTAGCAGTGCGGTGTCACTTCAGGGCAGAGTCAACTCGCAAGCAAACTTGGAAGGTGGGGAATGACATCAGCAAGCATGTGACCCTCTTTTGACCATGGCTATTCTCTCTCTACAAAAAGGCAAGGGTGCACCATGCGGATTACACACGACTCCATTCATCATCCACCTTCCTCCATTTTTCAGAGATAGTTTTTCTAAAAGAAGTTCTGGACACAGACTTCTTCATTTTAAATTTTCTCAAGGCCCCCAAGTTCCATCTTCATTCGCAACCATTACTGTAAGGCTCAGACGTTGTAACGTCTTTACAGCGTGCATGAAGGAAGGCCACCTAGGCGTATCTTTTGCGTTTAGTCTTCTTTTCTCTATGTACGGTATTTGGATTTTAACTCCTCTTATTTCTGTAAGGATGCTCATCATGAGCTAAACATTGGTAGTTGGGTTGTTGTTTTGCATGTAATGAACCTCTAGTTTAATGTTATGAAGTATTGATGATTATGCGTTTTAAATCTTTGCATGTTAATATTTCCAAACTTGTTTTGAACTGATCACTTAAAATAAGTAGATTCATAGGTACAGACATGGTCTATGAAAAGAACTCAAAGATTTATGTGAATGAAAAGGTGCACTAAAGACATTTAGGCATTTTTATCTAAATCTAGACATAGAATGGATAATAGTTCATAGGACATTGCTGTGGGAACTTAAAATACAGGAGTAGGCCTACTTAGAACCTAGACATAGGAATTCTAGTACTTGAAGCTCTGACGTTTTGTGACTGAAAAGCACAGCTCTTTTGCAACAGCGTTCAAACGTTATAACGTCTATGCAACATAGCATTTGTACGTAATAACGTATAAACGTTATAACGTCTGACTAGAGGAGATTTACTTGCATGCAGCAATCCAACTCATACTATTCCATATTCACAACCACTTCTTGTTCACTTGCTTTATTTATGTTATTAGTCTTGATACCAACTTTTAGTGCCGATTTGTTACTTGTTTCACTTGTGTTTTAAAGACTTGAATTCTGAAAGTTAATCAATCCTCGTGGGAACGATCTCTTACTTTTATCCACTTTATTACTTGTACGACGTGTATACTTGCACTGATATTGCGATTATAGCACACACGAGCGCAAACAGCTATCGGTCTCGCCCTGGCATTGTCTTTTATTTTCATGCTACTGGTCTCGCCCTGGCATCACATTTTAAACTCAGTGCTACTGATTCAGCTCTGGCACTAGTTTTTTTTATGCTATCGGTCTCGCCCTGGCATCATATTTTAAACTCAGTGCTACCGATTCAGCTCTGGCACTAGTTTTTTTATGCTATCGGTCTCGCCCTGGCATCACATTTTAAACTTAGTGCTACCGATTCAGCTCTCGCACTAGTTTTTTTTGCTATCGGTTACGCCCTGGCAACACATTTTTAATTTTGTGCTATCGGTTACACCCTGGCACTGCATGCTATCAGTTCAGCCCTGGCATTGTCTTTTCAATTTCGTGCCATCGATTCAGCTTTGGCACTAGTTTTTATGCTATCGGTTTAGCCCTGGCATTGTCTTTTGGTTTTTGAGCTGCCGATTCAGCTCTGGCATTACTTAATACTGCACCTTCAATACTACCGGTTAAAATAGAAGTTCATATCTATACTGCATTTTTTTACCACGACAATACAAAACCCGTGGTTTAAGTGTGTTATCTGGGAAAAAAATGAGTACAGAGGGGCAACTGTGAACACCCAATTTTAACCGGTACCTACACCTTATTTTTCTTTTAATAACAAATAATAAAATAAATCCCGTCCGAACATATTCAATATTTACGCGCGTTCATCGCGTCTCTACTTCAGCGTTATCTCGTTTTGGTCTTGTGCACCTCCCTCCTTTTACTTTATTACGGTTATTTAGTAGACATGAACACCCGATTTTAGCCGTTATTTTTCTTTGTTTTCGACAAAATCCCAAAAAATTGTGTGCGACACGTTAGCAGAGTTTTGTCAGTTACGCGCGTCATTTTGGTGCCTTTAGCGGTTTTACTTCTTTTTTAAGATTAAAAAAACAAAACAATCAAAAGTTTTTATTTTAAAATAAAATAAAATAAAAAAAAGAGGAAAGAAAGGGGACGTGTGATGTTGCTGTTGTCAAGCTTATAAGGAAAAAGTTTTTATACAAAGATTCATATTTAGATCACACTTAAAGTAAAAAGAGAAAAAATATAATAACATATTACAATGTCAACAGATATGTTCCAAGGCCAACATAAAGATATAATATATGATAGCCCACAATGAGAGCTGTGCGTGGCCACTTCCTTTCACAAATTGTAGAAACACATTTTTTAGCCTTGCAAGTGATAAAAGAGGAGGCTAGCTAGCAGAGACAAACAAAAGAGGACAAAGGGCAGCAATATGGACAAGAGGAAGAGTCCAATTTGTGGCAGCAACTCCAAAGCTTAAAATAGGAGGTCCTTCCTTCTTTGTTTTTTTTCTTTCTCTGCATAATACACATAAAGAAGAGTTAGGGATCTTTTCAAAGGTCAACAATGCAGAAGCTAGAACATAAATTGCATACAGCAGAGGCGCAGGAAAAAAAACAGTGTTGAATGGGCAAATATTCACAAAGACTGAATTTTTTTTGAACAAATACAAGCTGAGATGCAGAGGTAAAATTGACCTCACAGTTCAATAAACAAGGAAGTTTGGCCTATAAATTAAGCTGCGAACATAGCACAAAGGGGGGATTCACGGACAGTAACAGAAACACAAAAAAAAAAATAGCAAGAAATCTTTTTTAGTTGCTGTGTTGATACAAGGTCGAGTGGAAGTGGTAGAAAACAGCAAAGGGTCCCTTTTACAGAAGGTGGAGAAAAAGGTCGGTTCATATTCTTTTTTCATTTACTGTCAAAATGCTAAGTGTATGCTAACTTAGGCTTTAGTATTCTGTTTTTCTTAAAGGAAAATTATTAGCAATGAGCAAGGGTTCCATAGTAGGCAAAACAAAGATAGGTTATTTTTTACCAAAAGATACAGTTCAAAAAATCTAGCGTGAGTCAGTAAAAAAAAAATTAAAAATGGGAGAGATGAACAAAAAAAAGCGAAGAAAGGGTATAATAGAGCTCACCTCATAGACTCCGGCCACCGGGGACGGTGGCCATTAGCCGTGAAACACCCTCTACGGTCTTCTTCTCCGGCGACCACCACCACTGTTAAAAAAAAACGCCATTGTCCACCGCCAAACCGTACCCCCTCCTTCTCTCTCCTCACCACCGAACACCTCTCCGCAACCATCACCACCCCAAACGGCCGCTCCACCGTCAATAGTACACCAACACGAACCGTAGCCCCCTCCTCAACCACGACCCTTCTCTTCGCGATTACCTCCTCCACCCACAGCGCGACACCCCCCCACCACGGTCGGCCACCACCCACAGCGCATATCCTCCACCAAACAACCCCCAATCGCACCACGCCACAACAGTAATCGCCACCACCCACGGCCAGTCACCATCCGTATCCCGCATCGCACCCATGGTGAGGAGAAGAGGTCCAGACACCGTGAGAGGGAGAGGAGAATGAAACGACGAATCTATGGCTAGGGGAGGAAAGATGGCGCCGTGAGAGGGAGTTCGGTGGTGGAGGAGGAGAAAAAAACGAAAATGGAGTTGAGAGAGAGGGGTTCGGTCTACAGCGGGGAGAGGAGAGAAAAAAACGGGTTTGATGATTTGGAGGGGAGAGGCGCCGCACAGGGAGCAAGGAGAGAGAGAGAGAGAGAGAGAGAGAGAGAGAGAGAAATTTAGGGTTGGAACATTTGGGGGAAGGAGGTGCCGTGGAGAAAGTGAGGGGAATTAAGGTTTCTATTTTAGGTTAGGCTTTTATAGTATGAACTCAGGGGCAATTTCGTCTTTTCACGTTTTTTTATTATTCAGATTGTTGCGTTTGCTTTGCACGCCCCCCTGAAGCCCACGTTTTGACCTACGGACCAGCCCACTAAAATAAGAATGGGCTACTGCTTGCACCCCAGTCTTAATAATACAACCCCCTGTGGTTAACTGCACCCCATTTTACTGTTTCACCCTCTTTTTTCGTTTTTTTCTCTTTATTATTTCTTCACAAAAATAAATTTTCCTTTTTTACAAAAAATTTATAAAAATTGTAAAAATGGGTTTGGCTGAGATGTACATCTTGTCGATCCCGGTTTAAGAGACTTTAGCCGTACGACTTGGATCTCAAACCCCTTCAAAAATTAAAATCAATTAAAAAAAACTACGTAGCCTTTGATTCTCCGCTTCGGAGATACGTAGGAGCGGGCCTTCCCCGTCAATCTAAATTAATTCTTTTTCCAATAAATAATCTTTTTTTTGTTTAACACTTATTTTCCTAAAAAACTAAAAAAAAAATGGGTCTGACTGAGATGTACGTCTCGTCGATCCCGGTTTAAGGGACTTTAGCTGTACAGCTTTGATCTTAAACCCCTTTCAAAAAATAAAATCAACCAACCAACAAACTTTTTTTTCAGGAAGAACTACGTGACTCTTGAGTTCCTCATTGCACCCGAGGATACGTAGGAGCGGGGCTTCCCCGTCAAGTCAAAAATTAAATTTTCTTAAATCGGTCCCTATTTTATTTATTTCTAAATAATTCTTTTTTTTTTGGGTAAACAAATTTTCTAAACTTATTGATATATCGCACAATCAAATTTAGGGTAACTGTCTTCGGACAGATGTTTTTGGGGTGCAGTGGAATTAAGTTTCCGCCCTTCCCTATACATAATCGACTCCCGAATCCAATCTAGTTTACGCAGACCTAATAACGTTAAATGTAGGTTTTTCTCAATTTTTCCTATTAAATAAATTGGGTGGCGACTCCTAAAATAATCGACTTTTGGGCCGTCTCCGTCGGGATCACGGTCACGACAACGACGGCACGAGCCGTAAGGGCAACCTAACGTACGAGGGCATCCTAAACGACAACGTCAAGTCAAGACCATCCCCCAGGATAATCTCGACTTGGGGGGCAACGGTGGAACCAGGTCAATATCCACCAGAGGCACCACCGGGGATCGCCATCGTGGAGATCCCCCGACCGACGCAGGTCAATATCGAACTTTGCCACGAGGCGCGGAGCGACTTTAAACGTGTCGCAACCTCTGACGGGAGTTAAATTCTAATCGATTCTAATAAACTGCCCCCAGAGTCACCACGAGGTGTTAACTTTGCCACGAGGCATGAAGCGACTTCGAAAATGGTCGCAACCTCTGATGAGCGAGTTAAATTCGGATCGATTCTGATAAACTGCCCCCAGAGTCACCACGAGGTGCGAAGCGACTTCAAAAATGGTCGCAACCTCTGATGGGCGAGTTAAATTCGGATCGATTCTGATAAACTGCCCCCAGAGTCACCATGAGGTGTTAACTTTGCCACGAGGCACGAAGCGGCTTCGAAAATGGTCGCAACCTCTGATGGATGAGTTAAATTCGGATCGATTCTGATAAACTGCATCCAGAGTCCCACGAGGTGTTAACTTGGCCACGAGGCACGGAGCGACTTTAAACGTGTCACAACCCCTGATGGGTGAGTTATTATTTAGATCGATTCTGATAAACTGCCCTCAGAGTTAACATTGCCATGAGGCGATATGAGATTATACATTCAAATGCGCAAGGCGATGACCAACGCCCAAGGCCACCCAACGCGTGCCAGTTACAATTATAAGGAACAAGCTAGATAAAGAGGAAGTTTGGATGTTTCAAAATGCAACATAAAAAAAATCAAGGGGCAATGACATCGAAGTCAACCCCGTTGGGTCGGTATGTGACAAGCCTCCCGGACAGAACCTTTTGATGAAATTAAAAGATCATGGAGATGTGAAACAGATAATGGTGAAGACGGAAGAAGCAATTCCCCTCGGCACCAAGCAAGCCCCAAAATTTCATGAAGAAGAAAACAGGCTAAGAGACAGGATGGGCAACAAAAAAGCAGAGTGCCAAGCACATGTCCACACAAGCCGGCACCCAAGAGGGCGCCTGGCAAGGAAGCAAACAGCGCCCATGAGGGCGCCTGGCAAGGAAGCAACCAGCGCCCATGAGGGCGCCTGGCAGGGCGCCAATACAGAAGCAGGCAGCGCCCATGAGGGCGCCTGGCAGGAGGGCGCCTGGCAGAGGGCGTCTGGCTTGATGGCGCCTGGCATTAAGGCGCCAGGCAGGAGGTGGTCTAGAAGCAAGTCCTTCGCAAAAGGGCATCCAACACTGTGCAACGAGGCGTCCAAGGCACCCATGAGGGCACCCAACCTTGTCTCGCAAAATCCTGCTCCACGAGGAGACACCCAGCATACGCACGCACCGAACAAGCATCCAGCAAGGCACCCAGGAGGGCCCCAACAGCAGAACGTAGCACTTGACACAAGGCGCCCAGGAGGGCGCCAACATCAGGATACGGCACCCTAGCTTGACGCTTGGCACAAGGATTACCCCATAGGAGGCCTGAGTCATGGTCGCAACGAAGTGATCTTGTACGACCCGACAAGACAGACAGAGTAACGCATTACGGCAAAGAAATTTTTTTTTCTTTTTTACTCTAGAGAGTGAAAATGATAAAACACGGTCGTGATAATGGCAGTGTCCCACGCGACTTCACACATCCGGTAGACCGACGAAAATCCTTCAAGCCAAGACCATCCTCCGGAATAATCTCGGCTTGGGGCGCAACTATTCTGGACTGGACTAAGAGGTCCATTTAGCAAAATCAGGGGGTGCGTTTAGCAATTGGACATGGATCAGCCCAATCGATTCGGCCCATATCCACTACATACAAGCCCAACTAAAGCCACCACGCTTGGATGGTTCAGATCGATTCTGATAATCCGACGGTCCACAGACGAGCATCGATTTCCTATAAATACCGGCTCGCATAGCCATTTATACGGTATACAATTTTCCCTTGCAAATTCACTAGCTTATTCTCATACTGACTTGAGCGTCGGAGTGGCTTTGCAGGTACCCCCCGGCCGCTCACTGACCTCCTGCCAGGGCAGCAAGAGACCTACCAACAGCAGCCGACCAAAATACTGCTAGGTACAGAACATATGGGTAGTGACATTAGTTGAGATAATGAGCATATTCTTCAATTGGCATTTGTAGCGACCAAAAAATCTGGAGAGTTTTCGTGCTCTATGAAATCGTCATCAATATTTAACTATTATTGTCAAAATTTAAAATCAATTTTTCCCTTTATGGGAGGTGGGTAGAGTGTGTACCGCGTGATGTTAGGACTAAACTCATTAATGAATTTTGCCTACTTCTTAACAAAAGGGCAACTTTTCATTCTATATTTTGTTTTTCGAATATAATCCCTTTGAAAAGTAAATGTGTTAAAAATTAGATTTTGCTTCAGGAGTCGATTATGCGTTGGAAATATGTTACCACCTCACAACATCCTTTTGGGTCTTAATATGAACAAAATTATATTAAATTTGAAAAAAAAATTATTTTTTAGTATGAATTAAAAACGAATTCAAAAAAATTGATAAAAAATTATTTTTGCGCTTGATGGGAGTGGCCCCCGCTCCTACATATCTCTCGGTTCGATAGAGAATTTGAAGGCTATATAGTTCTTAAGTAGACAATATTTATTTGTTTTTATGTTTTAGATTTACTTTTTATTAAGAAAAATGTTCGAGATTACTAAACCAAAAGTATATCTATGTAGTCATCGATTTTGTGCCTTGATGGTAAGGAGGATTGTTTCCACTAATCCACAAACTAACTTGCATAACAGAGCAATAGAAGCATTATACACACTTGTCTACTTAGATATTTGGGTAGTAAAATAGTTAGAGTAGACAATATTATGACTATACTTCATGGTATGAGTATGTATTGGGAGTGACCTTGTTAGTGATGTATGTTAGGGTCTAATGTAGCTTATTGCATAACTAATGAACAATTGATGAAGACTCGTGAAATGACATTCATGCATGTGTTGCAAGTCATAACATGTAGAACATTAATATTTTACCAAAAATACCAGCAACATGCAATATTTTCCAGTATTATTAATCTACAAACTAACTTGCATAATAGAAGAATTATATAGACTTGTTTAATACTACTACTACTAGTTGGTATATTTTATGAACCTCGTTTGCTTTTCTCTAAATTTAATAAAGGAACATTAGGCTACAACAATTGTACATAGAGATGTTTGTTGGTCAAGAATTTTAAAAACATATTTAATTGTTTTTTTATACTTTGTTTTTATGACTATACATCTTTCTTTTGAGTTTCAATAAGAAGACATTATATATTTTTTGGCTGCGAAAAAAATTAATAAGAGAGCATTATTTCCACAAAGTAACGGTGCATAACAGAGCAATGGAAACATTACATATTTACATAGACATGTTTTTTTTTACTAAAGTATAGACATGTTTTATACTACTACTAGTTAGTAGTATATTTATGAAACTTGTTTGCCTTTTTCTAATAAAGGCACATTACTTCGACTAATTCAAAAGAATTAATATTAGGGTGTTTTTTTGGTAACCACCCCCCCCCCCAATTAACCCCATACCCCCATACAAGTTAACCTTCCGAAAATACCCACTGTTAGGTATTTCCGGAAATTCAAATTTTGAACCTTCTGGAAATACCTTTTTTTGATGTATTTCCGGAAAGTTTTATTTTTTATACTTCCGGAAATACCTTATTTTCCGTATTTTCGGAAATTGTTTTTTTATCGGATTTATCGGATGCGTTTACCACATCACAGGTTTTTCGTACTCGGGATATTGTTACCCGTTGGGCTAGAGATATCGGAAATGCCAACAAGCAATTGTCATTATTATTCGATCCGAGTCGAGTGAGAATGGTAAAGGGAAGAAAAATATGATTGTTTTTGGTTGTGATAGGCATGGGAGATATAGTGGAGTAGATGTTGGGTGTTCTAGTAGACACAAGACCTCAAAAAGGTGTGGTTGTCCATTTAGATTGAAAGCTAAACCACTCGATCCTCCTAGTCTTGATTGGAAGGTCAAAGTTATGTGTGGAATTCACAACCATGAGCCTCTAAAGACTATCCTTGAAGCAGCAATATTTGGTAAGTTCAACAAGGAGGAGCGATTAGCAGTTGAGGAGCATATGTGGTTGGGAGTGAAAGCAGCAAAAAGTCTAGAGTCAATAAAGAGGAGATTTACCAACAATTTGAGTAACATTTCACAGCTGTATAGAACCCGCAATAGTCTCCAGAACGGAAAGAGAGGAAGTAGGAATGAGATGCAAGAGCTTCTGACACTGATTCAGTCTCATCATTATATTTGTTGGACCAGACGGCTTGAAGAAACTGATATTGTTGAGGAGATCATGTGGTCACACCCTGATAGTATCAAGTTATTGAGGATATTTCCTAATGTCTTGATTATGGACTGCACCTTCAAGACCAGCAAATATGCATTGCCTCTACTTGAGATTGTTGGTGTCACTTCTACTGGTTGACATTTTCTGTTGCATTTGCTTACTTGTCTCACGAGAGATATGATGACTACACATGGGTTTTGCAGAGCTTACAAGATTTGATGGTATTAGATATCCCACTTCCTCAGGTTATCCTCACTGACTGTGAGGAGGGATTGATGAATGCTATCAAGGTTGTGTTTCCCGAAGCAGTTAATTTGCTTTGTCGGTATCACATTAACAACAATGTGAATGCTAAAATTAAGAAGGCTGTCAAGGGAGATAGGGTGAAGTCAGTGATGAGTCTTTGGCATGCAATAGTTGGCTCTGTATTTGAGGATGAATTTTATGAGAATTTGCATGATTTTGAACAAACATGTGCTGATAGACCCCAGCTCCTCAAATATGTGAACAAGTATTGGTTGTATCCTCACAGGGAAAGATTTTGTGGACCGTGGACGGATAAAGTGAAACACTGTGGAAACACCACGACTAATAGGTACGTTAATATTTTGCTTATGTGTTTGAAATTTATTTCGAGTCAATTTTTTTCTTATGTGTTTTAATTTGTTACATATAGAGGAGGTTTAGAGGCAATGGGCTGAGATGTCTTGATGATTATGTTTTCAAAAACACTACAACCATGGTTCAACCTAAGCACAAAGTCAAGACTAGGGGTGCACCAAAGAAGAAGAAGAAAGAGTATGATGTGAAGAGAGATCCTTCTTATTGGGAGCACGTGGATGCGTCTTTGAGCTCAGATAAGAAACCCACCCAGATTTCATCACAGAGACTTCCCCAACGGTCCTCACAGCAAGTCTCCCAATTACCATCACAGAGGTCAGCAGCTGAGCGACTACAACATGACATACATTTGGTAAGTCACTTTCCAGAGCATATGCATAAATACATTGATGACATTATCAATGTGATTGGGGATGGAAATTGTGGCTTCAGATGCATTTCTGCCTCACTTGATTACTCGGAGCATAGCTGGCAAATAGTTCGCAATGATTTGATTGAGGAGATGGACTCAAATTGGTTTCAATACTCAGAGGTGATGGGTAACAACATTCAGACAATTAGGGAATCATTAGTTACTCTCCCACAAGACTTTCAACCTCTTGAGAAGTGGCTGTCGATGCCTGACATGGGACATGTTATAGCGACTAGATATCAGATATCCCTTGTTATGTTGTCACTTCATGATGGTGGGTCATGAACATTCTTCCCTTTGATAGGATGTTTACCGTGGATTTTGGTAAACACCGCTAGTTTCCAGTTTGGTTTACTTGCGGGATCAACTAGTAAATCCCAAGACAGTTTGGATAAAAGTTGTTTAGAAAAACACGGGTTTCTTACGGGTTAAGTTAAAGAAAAGAAAGAAATTCAATGTTTCTTGCGAAACTAATGAATTATTCCAGAAAAGAAGAGAATTGCGTAAAACAAAGAAGACAAAAAATGCAGGAATTGGAAATAAACAAAGTAAAATTGCATTAAAAAGAGAAAAGTGATACACAATCATACATTGCTTCTCTGGGCTCGTTTTTCGCTTTAACTTGGAAGTAGAGCGTGAGAATTTGTGTAATGAGTTTGTGACCCCCTTTTCCTTATGGAAAACTACTATATATACAAGAAGGAAAACATAAACTGCCTAAAACTGCTAAGAAATTCAAAAACAATAACTGCTATATACAATTCGACCATGTAACTGCCTACGCCTTCGACAACATCATTGCTCTGGTCTTCGACCAAACTCCTTGGCTTTAACCTGTGACCAATCTTCTTAACTTCTTTCTCGTCGAAACTTTGACTTTAAACTCTCAGTTTCATTAAGTCTTGGGCATAGTCGAAAATATTCTTCAAAACGCCTTCTCAATGTCAAATATCAATATTTCTTCTTTAAAATGACAAATCAACATCGTTGACTGCAATTAATTGAGCATGTCGAAAATGCAGGCTAACAGAGGAGCCTATGTTCCTAGTCAGAGCCGCTTGTTCTATGTTGGGTTTGTCCATGGGAATCATTGGGTTGGGGTTATGTTGAACGCTACTAATACAGTACCTCCTATTCATCCTACTTGGGGTGCATATGCTTCAGCTGAAGCTAGATCGTGGTTATATCCGTACCTTGGACATGTACAGTTATGGTGTTCTTTTGTCCCAGATCATGTTGCACCGACCCTCCCAGCTGATGTTGATTACATTTCCATTCAATGATTGTATTATATAATATTATATTTTATTCCACGAGTTTATATTATATTAAATTTTATTCCACGAATTTTTTATTTGACGGTCTAGATTTTGCCGGCACTATTTAACGGTCTAGATTTTGCTGACACTTTAAACGGTCTAGATTTTGCCGACCACTTTTCATCCAACGGTGGAAATTCACTTTAGGATTCCAGCTTTTCCCTATAAATAGACCCATTGGGTTTCACTTCTTTCATACACACAACACAAAATGATGATGGCTATGGCCAACGAAGAGTCTTCCCTCACTATCATTTTTACTAATCAGGGCCTCATTGATCATCAGGGCATCATCATCAACGAAGATGATGATGTCTGTTTCGAGGGGCGAGACACGTTCTAGTGTAGGTTAAAACACAACATAACATTCGCTGCCCTGAAAGAGAGACTACTGTGTAAGGTGCAACCGGAGGGCGACGAGCATGAAAGAAGTAGTATAATTTATCGGAAACCAGCTTGGGTTAATGGACGTGTGCACTGGTCTGCAATGGATGTCAACAACGGCGATGACGTCCAAGCCATGATGGTCATTCATGTTATCTTTAAATGGAAGAGTTATCTGCATTTATACGTCGAAACCAGACGGACCATCGCTGAGATCCTTCGTCGTTTCACTCCACCATCTCAGTAGTTTCTATTATGTTTTCGTTTTGTTTGTTGTTGCAATCTGTTATTTTAAATCAATGTAGAAGGTGTTTTTAATTAATCAAATAAATGTTTCATTTTTTATTTTTGCACTCCGAAAACACCATATTATATGATAAATTCGGTAGGCAATTTTAAGGGATTTCCGGAAATACATCAAATCTAGATAAATCCGGAAGGCAATATTGAGGGATTTCCGGAAATACCTCAAATCCAGATAAATCCGAAAGACTGTTTTTTTTATTTTTCGGAAATATCTCATTTTACGGTATTTCCGGAATGTAAAATGTGTTCCGGAAATACCGTAAAATGCGATATTTTCGAAAAATCAAAAAAACAGCCTTCCGGATTTATCTGGATTTGAGGTATTTTCAAAAATTTTGTGGATTTAAGGAGTAGTTTCGTCTATTTGGTCATTTTGGATAGATAATTTAAGAGGTGGGTAAAAAAAAACAGCCTTAATATTATAGGCTGCAACTATTTTACATAGAGATACTTGCGGGTCAACAATTAAATTTAAAAATATATGCAACCGCACAATGTTCGTCTGAGACAAAGGCATCAATATAATATAGCGAATACCGTCGCTGCATCAATATAATATAGCGAATACCGTCGCTGCAGTTGGCAAATTCCGCGCCAAAGGTAGCGCTCCTATACGGCACATTTGGTCCCATTATATTTTTTTATTATAATATATTCACTCAACTTGCCACCCTATATTCACTCCCTCCTTATTCTCAAATCTCATGTCTCTCTCTTCCTCTCTTCCTTCTCTGCTCTACCTCCCTCTCGATCTACGATGGCTCTCTCTCTCTCTCTCTCTCTCTTCTACTCCCTCCTTGCTCCACTACAATCACCCTTCCTCTTTATTTCTTTTTTGCTCTCTGCTCACCTTTCCTCTCTACGATGACAATCGCCCTCCCCCCGGCTCCTTTCTCACTAAAATCGAAACAAAAAATGAAATTTGGGATTGAAATCCCTAAATCGGGAACAGCAAGAGACGGATGAAATAGTAAAGAGAGGGGGAAGATATGATGCGGTGGTGAGGAGAAAGAGAAGATAGTGATGGTTTGTTATGGTGTTTCGGCGGTGAGAAGGTGCTTGGAGGGTTGTTATGTGAATGGAGAGTGAGAGATCGAGGGAGGGGAAGGTGGTGTGGAGTGGCCGAGATGGAGGAATCTGACGGATGGGGGAGAAAGGTGACCGAGGGAGATGGGGTGAGACCAAGAGAGGGAGAGGTTCACACTGGGGGATCGCGGAGGAGACATGGCAGTGAGCAATGGCAGGAGAAGGTTTTGGTGCTGATCACTGCTGTTGATTCCGAAGATGGAGGGAGTGACTTGGATTGTTGATAGAGATGGAATGGTGTGGTTGCTGCTGAAAGTGTTTTCTCTGAATGAAAATAATTCCTAGGGCTATGCACGCTGGTGAGCTGACTTCTTTGCAAATTCAGTTATTGCTAAATTAATTTGAATTTCATTTTTTATTGGAGATAGTGAAGTTTTGATTACTTACATTGCTTTAATGTTCTTTCTGATGATAAACAAAAGTGTTTGTGTTGTTTGTGTCAGAGAGAAACTACAAACATGATAAACAAACTCAAACCAAATGGCACAATTAGGAAAGTCCGGATTATGCAGCATAAATGTGTGGCAAAAACTGATTTTTACTCATAAAAACATTTCAACATAGTATTTCTAATAAATCAATTAAGATCTCTCTCTTTTCTTTCACTTCAGATAGGTAACTCCCGTTTTCTATTGATGCATTTCCTTTGTCATCTCTATGATTTCCTTTTAGCGCTTTATTTTGTTTTAGTCTTTTAGAAGTAAACTTCTTACCATTAGCTTTTCCTCATTTCCATTTTCTGTACTTTCTAACATGCGGCCTAGGTAAAATCAAAAGGGAAATGCTAAATTGCGTGAACTCAATGTGACCGATGTATGCCGTATAAAGAAATTAAAATGATTTGTTGAAATCATTTTGGTTATCTCTCCCTAATTTGTTGTGCACCACACATTACACAACAGTAGCTTCACTGCAATGAAAATATCGATTTCTTTATTTTCATACTCTATTTCTCTAATCTGATTCAATTCAAATGAGATTAAAAAATGAATCATAAAACCTAACCCTAAATCAGAAATTTGTGCTTAAATACTGTAAAACGGATAAATACTTGCATAGATTGTAATATGTGGGTTGAATAGTGTAGATCGATGCAGAAAGAAACAATAGTTATGATCTGAATCACGATTTATTCAGCAATTATTTTGATGCTTTACAAATTCGCCCACTGTAAATAGAGGGAAAGGCATGATTTTGAAAATGAGCTGGTGAACCCATTGCCGATTTATTAAGCTGCAGCGTGCTTTGTTTTATTTTATTTTTTAAATATAAACCTTTTTGCTTGCATTATATTTATATGCTAAAGATTATTGGTTTGATGTTGCAGTGATTTTGATCCCACCATGCTGGCTTCCATTGCGTTCTCATCCCCTAATTGTGAGTCTATGGAGATCTCGACATTTGATACTGCATATTTAGGGATTTAACTGATAAGCGTATTTAGTCCCGTGTTTTGTTTTACTAATTTTTTAGAACTTGGAGCTGACAAATTTGTAAATGATTTTTATGATAGATAGATTTTAAAATCAAGGTTGAGGCCACAGGAGCGGCGACGGGAAGCAGCGACGGGAAGCGGCGAAAAGAAGCAGCAATTGCGGTGGTTGCGAGGGGATTCAATTTAACTGTTGTAGATTCAATACTTTTGTACATTTGATGCAAAGGTATAGAGGGTAAGTGTTCTTGCAAGAATGCTATTCAAAGTCAAGTTAGGTCGAATACACATAGTAATACACTCTGCCTATGTATGTGTGTATATTTATATTTTAGGTGGTTTTGATTACATGTGATGCTCTTCGTTGTATTTACAATCTATATTTTAATTACATTCATTAATCTTTGTTATATTTGATGATTTTTTGCTATATTCTTGATTTTAAAGTGATATTACATTTGTTGCAATAGTTAAAAAGTTATTTTCTTATAGCTATTAACATATATTGAAGGTTTACTAATAGTGTTTTCTTACCTCATTAACTTAAAATAGTTGAAATGTTATATTGTATAATTTATTGTTGTTATTAGAAGAGGTGTTATTAATCGATTTGTATATAGTATATTTGTCTGTAATATCGTTGTTTGGTGGGATATAGCAACTGTGTCTACATGCTGATTAATTTACTTCTCCTCTTAGAATGCTGTTGTTGTGACTTCAAATAGGATGATATGATGAAGCAGAACTATGCTGAGAGCTAGCCTGTATTGATGCAAGGGATGAGATGCCGGAATTTATAGCCACAACATGTCCATGTCAGCCTCCAATAGATGAAAGAATCGCAATCCATGTGCAAAACAGAACATGCATATGAAGATCAGGTCCCTTCTAATGCACGATAACTCATTTGGAGCATATTTAAAGTGCAATCTGTAGTCATTGTAGTGCAGTCATGAATTGATAAAGTTTTATTTGTATTTCTTAACCTTAGCATTAGTTTTTGTACATTCTTCGTGAATCTTTGTTTTGATTTTGTAAGCATTAGTTTTGAATAGGACACAATTTGATCATCCACAATTATTTTTCATAGCATCCTTTTGGCTTAATAGCTTAATTGGGTTTGAGTTGTTTGTTTGTTTGTTTGTTTTCATTGTTCACTTGAACACAAATTGTTGAGATTTGTGGATTGTTCTTTAACCTATGTTTCTTTGGCTTCAACTGAGATTTGATGGGTTTGTGCAATTGTTCAACTTTTCAAGATTTATTCAAAAGTGGTGGAGAACCACCTTAGTAAAATTGGGCAGCTTCATATGTTGGTGAAATTGTCAAAGTTAAGGGTAAGAGCAGAGTCTTGGTAAAGGTGACCTCATTCTCCATTTTAATTTCCTCACCCTGCTACTAATTTGCATCTAGCATAAAGATATATATCTAAGAGGGAAGAAAATAAATCTTAGGTCACATAGGTTTTAGCCATGTTTTAATCTATATAAATTTCATTTAGGCTATTGGGAGGGTTTTGTATATCCAATACTGGAATCTATCTTTCAGTGGTTACATGTGGATATCTTTGTTCATCATCTTCTCTAATATATTTTCTTTAGTTCAGTTATAATGTCTATCTTTCAGTGGTTCCAAAAGGCTAAAGTCAGTCTGTGTATTTCATATAGTTAATTTTTTTCCTACTGATTTATAATTACAATGCCTATGTGGAAGGTTCCAAATTTCTATACCCATTGGGAGATGTGGATAGATAATTTAAAATAGGATATTATTTACAAATGGGTTTAAGTTGTGTGATCCTTTGATTTAGGACTGATATGATTGAACATGTGGGATTTGATAGATTTAAAAAATAAGGCCATTGGGGTGTTTCAGGGTGTAGAGGTTAGACCTCAGTTATTCTTATACATGTTCTGCATCATTCACTGCCTTAGGCAGATATAGAGTGTATTTCATGATTTGCAATCATATTGTTTCTTTGTGTTTGATTTCAATCTGACTTTGAGTGTTGTTTTGAGTTTTTTTTACTTACTTTCCCAATTGTATCAGCTTCCCACTTGATTGAGATTAGTAATGCTTAGCAGCAGAACATTTTGGTGAATCATGACTTAAAAGTGATAATCATAATGGGATGAGTGTATAGGGGTTGTCTTAATATGTCTCAAACTATAAAGAAGCTACACAACATGCTTGGGTCTTTGTATGTATCTTACTGTTTAGGCACATATCTGCTGCACACTTCATATATCTTGCTATTTTGACAAAGAACATGTATGACTATAAAAAGGATGTTTAGCATGTATCTTTCTGTTTGCTTCAATGGATAATTGGAGAAAAATGCAACTTGGAAGTGCTATATGTGTGAAATTACTCCCTGAGAACAGGCTGATAATGATAAAGTTACTATATATTTATCTTTAGTTTCTAACATCTTTTCTTATATGCTCAACTTAACTATAACAATAATTATTTTCAGGTGGTCCACTCTTATAACTCTTACCGATCGACTATAATAACAATATAAGCAATCAAGCTAATACAACATTAAAAGGCACATGTATATAAGTTAAAATCCTAAAAGGTAGTTAAATGGTTTATAATCCTATTTAAAGAATATTAAGATTTTGATTCCTCACTTGAAATACTTTGAAAATTAGTATTTCTTCAAGTGGTATATAATGTAGAGGTTTACAAGTGACAGTTGGAAAGGGAGGGAGGCCAATGCTAATAATTTTTTTACATCTCAAAATTGGTCAATGATTTAATTGAGTAAAACAAATTAGTAAAGTGCTGGATAAAAATCTAATGTAAAACAAATTGCAAGGTTAAGCTCTTGCACATGAAATATCATTTTTATACATGCTGATGAATTCTATATCTATGTGTTTGTTGACAGATGAATAACTATTCTTTGGCAATGCATTGGAACCTAACTGAGTTCAATTTTGATGGGATGCTGATGTATATGTACCAAACTCAGTCAAGATTCAAAGGAGTTCAATTTTTTTAATCCATGTGGTTAGTGCAACTTAAAGTATAACAGTCTTTTTTGCATCTGTTGTTAAAAATATTAGATTACTTGCACGTTTTAAAATAATTGCAAATATGTTTGGTTGAGATTTTGTTGAATGTACTATGTATGTATACTTCTGCATTTTTGTGATAGCAACAGATTTGAGGATTGCCTAAATTTTTGATTCTCTAAAATAAATTCTCAACCAAATTAATTTGTGTGCTTAATGGATTCTAATATATTTTGCTTTTTCAATCAGATCTTTGATTGGGAACCATGACATCTAATTGAGTGTTTTTCATTGCAGGTATTATAGACTAAAAGGACACCACACCACCTTTCAGCCGAGCTCTCCAGTTGGGTGTGTTTGTTATCATGAGCTCTCTAGAAGGAGTGTACTATTGACTTAAGATGAGATGGTTCATTTAAATTTTTATATCTTAATATCTCCACTTTGTTGTTTTTGTGTAAGGTTGTGCAACTATTTTAGACTTAGTTACTTATATGCACAGAGACCTCTGGGATCTTAGTTGCAAAATCTTGCTTGGACAATCTATTCTATTGTTTTTTTTTATATTTTGTCTGACATTCTCTGTCTTAATATATTTTTAGGCTGCATCTTAGTTGACATCTTTTTAGGAATAGTTTTTATTATATATCAGACTGTTCTGTGATTTTTGTGATACACATTTGAAATGACTTAATATAAGGATTTCTGTGATTTGAAATTACTTAATATAACGATATCAGTTAACTGCATAAGTTGTAGAAATGACTTTAGATGATAATTGTGGAGATTCATGGTGGATTCTTGAAGTTAAATCTAAAGCACATCTAGAAATGCATTGCTGTCATATACTTCTCTCCCTTTGAGATTGGGAGTTAACCAGTGGTATATAATGTAGACGTTTACAAGTGACAGTTGGAAAGGGGGGAGGCCAATGATAATAATTTTTTTACATCTCAAAATTGGTCAATGATTTAATTGAGTAAAACAAATTAGTAAAATACTGAATAAAATCTAATGTAAAACAAATTGCAAGGTTAAGCTCTTGCACACGAAATATCGTTTTTATACATGCTGGTGAATTCTGTGTTTGTTGACAGATGAATAACTATGCTTTGGCAATGCATTTGAAGTATGCTCAACAGATCAACCCTTTTCTGGACATTTCCCACCCGATTTCTTCTAACAGAATTAATGTGTAGAAGGTAATAATAAAGGTGGCAGATAACTGCATGAGGTTAATTATATGTTCTGCTCTTTTGATACTGAAAAAGGTCCAGAGTTGTTATAGTTTGCGTAGCTTCTTTTTGTCATATTTAAATTGGTGTTGAGAAGTACTCTTCCTCATTTGATATGCCTGCCTTTCTGGTATCGGAGATGAAGTACAACGATTAGGTTAAATTGTACAACTTTTCACTCGGTTGTCACGCGCAAAGATTGCGACAAGGTGGAGGAAAAAAAGTGAAGAATGGTCTTCCTATTTTGGGTGAAATAATAAATGTGATTTTGTACATATGAACTTCCATTAGGCCTCTAGGCCTCTAGCTTTGGAGAGTACACAAAAAAAAATAACAGAATTTGAGTATGTAAAGCATCGATTATGTGAATCAATTAGTAATAACTTAAAAGATTAACAGAGTTGGATGTCAATTTAGTACTTTTTTTTAATATACATGTCAGTTTAGTACTTTTATCCTTTTATTTTGGTTCCAAAACAATTGTACTTTCAAAAACCCAATGTAAAATTCACCAAATATTTTCAAATATAATCATTATTTATTGAGTCTTTTATAGTCCCAAAGTATGGATTAATTGTTATAACCATATTTGGTTATAATTAACTGTAAATATTTGTTAAATTACACTGATAATTTGTTCTGTTGTCTTTGTTTGCAAAAATTAAATATATTTACTCCATTCATTCGTAAAATCATAATCTTTAAAAATCTGGCATGACATAATTTTTTTTGGTTTCTAGACGAAGTGACAATTACCACTAGAAACTCACACACACAACTGTGAGGTCCTGGGTTCGAACCCAGGACATGATATCCAGCCTAACAATTTCGGTATTTGCCAGTTGAGCTAAGCCTTACGAATTAGCATGACATAATTTAAGATGTATTTGTTTTTGTCATATATTATTAACGTGTGATTCAAAAAAATTGAGTAGCTTTTATTTTCGTATTAAAATGCGATATAACATCTATATCCTTATGACAAACTAACCAATAGACCGTCTTTCTATATTTTTTGCAAAATCTAGAATCTAGAAATGTTATATTATAAGAAAAGAACTTTCAACAAAAAAATTAATAATAACATAATAATATAACGATAATAATATTCAATAGAGGGTAAGCCCGTGCGGAGCACGGGTGATAGGACTAGTTTTCTATTAATTGTTGGATGCAAGAATGGACTAGTTAGTGCCAAACTCATAACAATTGTAGCTGTTTCTTTACATTCGATCTATTCCTTCAATTCCTTCAAATAAAACAATAGTTTATGTTACGCTCCTTTCTTTGTCTTAGGCGAATGATATCCGATTGGATATATTTTTAAAAGTAATTATTGACCAGCGGGCATCTCTATGTACAGTAGTTGTAGACTGTAGTATTTAATTCTTTTGAATTAGTCGAAGTAATGATCCCTTATTAAATTTAGAGAATGTTGATAACCAATATTAAAACTTTCATTTTAATTTAAAAAATGTCAGCGCATTATTTTTAATCGATAATAATTTTTACCAATACAGTATAACACAAGTGGTAAATACTTGGACTCCTTAACCATTTGGTCAATCATTGACCGGTGCGTATGGAAAAATATCTGGTGGGAGATGTCAACCCCTTAAATAGATCTCAGTACATTGGGGGATTAGTCTCTGCAGTTACACGCGCAGGGGGTAACTTGGTTTACCAAAAAAAAATCGATATTAATGTTTGTTATTAAATCCATATTTTTTTCCAATGGAACGTGGCAAGCAAGAAGGTGGTCAAAGAAGAGAGTGCAATGTAGAGAGTCGCCGCCATCTGCAAGCACTATGACGCTCAAGTCAGTCCATAATTAAGATAGAGCATATGAGATGAGTGAGAAATCATACAATATTTTAGATGTGTGGGATATATAGTGATGCAATTGGGCTTGCCATGGAAGCCCCCAAATATTTGGGCTGGCCAATAATTGAGCTCATATGCCCATTAGCTACCCAAAGTTGGATCCTGAACAAATCCAGACTTTTTAGGATTGGTTGTAGCAAGCAAGAAGACGATCAAAGAAGAGAGTGTAACATAAGTCATTGTTTTGTTTGAATGAGTAGATCGAATGGAATGAAGCAGCTACAATTGCTATGAGCTTGACACTAGCCCGTTCTTGCATTAAACAATTTATAGAAAATGCTTGTGTCTCAGGCGAACGTTGTGCGGTTGGAAATAATTTTAAAATTAATTGTTGAACAGTGGATGTAGCAAGCAAGAAGGCGGTCAAGGAAAGTAATCTCAATTCCATTGAGATATGCTTTGTAATTCAATTGCTTGTAAATATAGATAGGTGTAGTAAGTAAGGCCTTTTACGGGCCTAGTCGAAAGTGTGGGCCTGGTCGAAATCATGGGCCTGGCTTATCTATATATACGTAGTAGCATGTACAGTTATTTTCACTTGTGTAGAACGATTTTACCTAATACAGTTTTACTACATCATTGTCTCGCCCTGGCTTTCTCTTCTCTCTAGCGCTCTCGCTCCTTTCCCTCTCCCCTTGCGCCGTTTTTCCCCAACAAACTGGTATCAAGAGCTTTAAAGATCCTTCAAGAACCTTCAAGACTCATGGCAATGCGTGATAACTCTGGTGGAGGTATTCCGGGGAATCTCCCCATCTTTGATGGAAAGGATTATGAACGGTGGTGCGCGCAGATGAAGGTCCTGTTTCGGTATCAAGATGTTCTTGATGTCGTGAATGATGATGTTCCACCATTGGCAGCAAACGCCACAGAAGCGGTGAGGAACAACCACCATTCGCTGAGAAAGAAAGATGGAAAAGGGCTGTTCTTGATTCACCAAAGTGTTGATTCCAACATCCTAAACCTGATCATTGATTGCGATTCAGCAAAGGCAGCGTGGGATGTCCTCAAGAACTCGTATGGAGGAGCAGATAGACTGAAGAAGATACGCCTACAGTCGCTCAGAAAACAGTACGAGGCCTTGAAGATGAAAGATGGAGAATCAATTGGAGAATTCATTACGAGGTTAGTAGCTTTAACTAATCAAATGAAAGGCAATGGTACAACTGTGTCAGAAACAAGTAAAGTCGAAAAGGTGCTTAGATCCTTAACCCAAGAATTCGACTATGTTGTTACCGTTATTGAAGAATCCAAGAACCTAGATGAATTGAAGTTAGATGAACTTCAAGGTTCCTTAGAGGCTCATGAATTGAGAATAAGGCAGAGAAGTTCAGAGAAAGAAACTGAACAAGCCTTGTTATCATACTCCTCTAAGAAAAATTGGAAAGCAAACAACAAGAAAGAAAAGGGATCAAGCAGCAAGAAGAAAGAACAAGGATCTTTCGACAAGAAGAAGCAAGATCTGTCGAAAGTGCAGTGTTATAACTGTCAGCAATTTGGGCATTATAGGAACAAGTGCAAGAACAAGAAGGGTCCTAGAGATAAAGATGCTGAAGCCAAATTTGCAAGTGATGGAGACACAGATTCTGACTCTGACTCAGAAGGGCTAATGCTAATGGCAGTCGAAGATGAGATTGAAGAAATTGCTGAAAGTAGCGAGCAAAACAGTGGGAACACTAGTGAATGTGGAAACACTTGTGATGCTCAAAATACTTGTGCTATGTGTGTGTGGCAGGGCAGTGGTAACACTGGTGATGCCTCCAACATAGCCAGTAATGATGATGAAGAATTATCCCTCATGACAACTACTGACCCAGAATTACTGTTGTTGAAGGCAGATACAAATTCGACTGAAGAGAAGTCTGTCGAATGGTATCTCGACACAGGATGTTCGAACCACATGTGCTGCCACAAGGAGTGGTTTGTCGAATTAAAGTAGATAAACAAAAGAATTAGATTTGCAGACAACAGCAGAGTCACCGCAGAAGGAATTGGTACCATAAAGTTCCTGTCGAAAGATGGTAAGTGGTGCTATATTCAAGAGGTATTTTATGTACCAATAATGAAGAGCAATCTGCTAAGTATTGGGCAGATGATTGAGAAGAAATTCTCTGTCGAGATGGATAATAACTGTCTCAGCTTGTTTGATTCAAACAAGACGATGATCCTGAAGGTGTCGATGCAGAGTAACAGAACCTTCAAGATCAAGTTGCAAGTAGTCGAAGAGAAATGCCTCAAAACTACTGTCAAAGAGGAGCACTGGAAGTGGCACAGAAGATTTGACCACCTAAACTTCAAGAGCTTGAGTCAACTACATGAAAAGAAGATGGTTCATGGGTTGCCTGCAGTAAAGGCACCTGTCGAAGTATGTGAGTGTTGCTGCAGGTCGAAGCAACCAAGAAACTCCTTCAAGTCAGAGGTGCCTAGCAGAGCAGAGAAGAAGTTGGAGGTGATATTTTCTGATGTTTGTGGTCCATTTGAGGTAAGCTCATTAGGAGGGAACAAGTACTTTGTCACCTTCATTGATGAATACACTAGAATGACATGGGTGTACTTGATTAAAAGGAAGAGTGAAGTACTGGGAGTGTTCAGAAACTTCAAGGTAATGATTGAGAAGCAAAGTGAATGTGCAATCAAAACCCTTAGAACTGATGGAGGTGGTGAGTACAACTCACATGAATTTGAAAAATTCTGTGAAAATGAAGGAATTGTACATGAAGTCACTTCACCTTACACACCTCAGCATAATGGAACTGCTAAGAGGAAAATCAGAACTATCCTCGACATGGTGAGAAGCATGATGAAAGAAAAGAAGCTTCCTCACAGTCTATGGGGAGAACTTGTAGCCACAGCAGTGTATATTCTGAATAAGTGCCCCACAAAGAGATTGATTGGGAGGACACCTGAAGAAGCTTGGCTAGGAAGAAAGCCAAGTGTTAAGCATCTCAGAATAATTGGCTCATTATGTTACAGACATGTCCCTGAGCAACAAAGAAGCAAGCTAGATGATAGAGCACAACAAATGATCCTTGTTGGCTACCATTCGACAGGAGCATACAAGCTGTATGATCCTTGTGTCGAAGAAAGTGGTGAGAAGCAGGGATGTCATAGTAGATGAGTCAAAGCATTGGAACTGGGAAGAAGGCTATGAAAAACCTACAGTGATGGACTTCGACGAAGTTCAGGATCTAGATGATCAGAATGAAGCCACTGAAGCTGTCGAACCAGAACCTGTTGCTGTCGAACCTATCAGAAGGTCACAGGGGGAAAGGAAGAGATCAGTAAGGTTAGAAGGTTTCGACACATTCCCAGACTCTACTATTACAGTTGAGGGAGACCTGACACACTTCGCACTGATGGCTGAAGCAGAACCAATGAACCTGGAGCAAGCCTTGAATCACAAACAGTGGAAGGAAGCCATGATTGACGAGTTGAAGTCAATAGAGAAAAATGGTACTTGGAAGATAGTCGAACTTCCAAAGCAGAAGAAGGCAATAGGTGTGAAATGGGTCTACAAGACCAAAGTCAAACCTAATGGAGAAGTGGCCAAGTATAAGGCCAGGTTAGTAGCCAAAGGTTTCCTGCAGAAACCTGGTTTGGATTTCAATGAAGTCTTTGCCCCTGTAGCCAGAATCGAAACAATAAGATTGGTAGTGGCATTGGCAAGTCACAGAGGCTGGCCCCTACATCAACTTGATGTAAAGTCAGCATTTCTCAATGGACCTCTGGAGGAGGAAGTTTATGTTTGCCAACCACCTGGTTTTGAGTCGAAGGGACAAGAAGACAATGTATTCAAGCTTGAGAAGGCCCTATATGGACTCAAGCAAGCACCAAGGGCATGGAACAAGAGAATTGATGCTTTTCTCTTAGCTCAGAAGTTCATTAGATGCACCAATGAACATGGTGTATATATTAAGAAGAATGGAACTTCGACTCAATTGCTACTGTGCCTGTATGTAGATGATCTACTAGTAACTGGCAGCAATGAGGTCGAAGTCGAAGCCTTTAAGAAAGTGATGATGTCTGAGTTCGAAATGAGTGATCTAGGACATTTATCATATTTCTTAGGAATGGAATTTACAGAGTCGAAGAAGGGAATATTTCTGCATTAGTCGAAGTATGCAGCTGATATCCTGAAGAGATTCGACATGATCAACTGTAAGGAGGTTTCGACACCAACTGACACAAGCAACAAGCTGTCGAAAGATGATGAAGGGATTGAAGTAGATGCCAACCTCTACAAACAGATTGTGGGAACCCTGAGGTACCTGTGCAACACTCGACCTGACATTATGTTTAGTGTCGGAATGATCAACAGATTCTTGGAGAAGCCGAAAAGCTCCCATCTAGTAGCTGCAAAAAGAGTACTAAGGTATATAAAGGGAACACAAAGTTATGGTATTCTCTTCCCTAGCAAGTCTGAGTCGAAGAATAGCGCTGAAGTGTTTGGTTACACAGACTCCGACTGGAGTGGAGACAAGAGTGATCGAAAGAGCACAAGTGGGTATGTCTTCATGCATGGATCGACACTCATCTCTTGGTGCTCGAAGAAGAAAAGTATCGTTGCGTTATCCTCTTGTGAAGAGAGTATGTGGCTGCTTCTTTTGCAGCATGTCAAGCATCATGGCTGAGCATGTTATTGGTCGAAACTGGGTTGCACAAGGTCGAAGCAATGAAGTTGTTGATCGACAACAAGTCTGCGATAGATCTCGCCAAGAACCCTGTCGCACATGGTAGGTCGAAGCACATAGAAACCAGATATCACTTCCTGCGTGATCAAGTCAACAATGAGAAGCTGAATCTGGAGTATTGCTGTTCAGAACTTCAAGTAGCTGATGCAATGACCAAGCCATTGCAAAAGGGAAGATTCGAAGAACTGAGAACTATGCTTGGAATGAAGTCACTTAGCAATGTGAATTAAGAGGGAATATTGAGATATGCTTTATAATTCAATTGCTTGTAAATATAGATATGTGTGGTAAGTAAGCATTTTACGGGCCTAGTCGAAAGTGTGAGTCTGGTCGAAATCATGGGCCTGGCTTATCTATATATACGTAGTAGCATGTACAGTTATTTTCACTTGTGTAGAACGATTTTACCTAATACAGTTTTACTGCATCATTGTCTCGCCCTAGTTTTCTCTTCTCTCTAGCACTCTCGCTCCTTTCCCTCTCCCCTTGCGCCGTTTCCCCCCCAACAAATTCACCCCCTTTTAATATCAATTGATTTTCAACTGATAGCAATTATTGTTATTAAATCTAGCTTTTTTACCAGTGGATGTAGCAAGCAAGAAGGCGGTCAAGGAAAAGAAAGTAACACAAGCCATGTAACAATGTCATTTCACGAGTCTTCATCCATTGTTCACTAGTTATGTAGTAAGCTACATTTGAACTTAACATACATCACTAGCAACGTCACTCCCAATACATACCCATACCATGAAATATGGTCATAATATTGTCTACTCTAACTATTTTACTACCAAAATATCTAAATAATACCCCTATTGTGCAAAACATAAGTTTACAATCGAAGTATATAATGCCAAAAAAGTGTGTGTGTGTAATTTTCCTGTTGGGACTCAAGAAAAATATAGTCATAAAGACAAAGTATAAAAAATAATTATATATGTTTTTAAAATTGTTGACCGGGGGACATTTCTATGTACAATAGATGTAGCTTGATACTCCCTTACAAAATCTAGAGAAAGGCAAACGAGGTTCATAAAATATACTAACGGGAGCGGCAACGAGAGACTGACAACGAGATCGGCAACGAGAGCGGCAACGGGAGTGCCAACAAGAGAGGGAACGGGAGTGCCAACGAGAATGCCAACTAGAGTGCCAACACAACGAGAGCGGCAATGCGAGACTGACAATGGAATCAACATCGAGAGCGACAACGAGAACATGAGGGAGAACAAGAGAGGCAAGGAGAGCGCCAACGTGGATGCATATTTTAAAAAAATTTATTTTCTTTTTTCTTCATTTTTACTCCATCTAAAATTTATTATTTACTATAATCTCTCTATTAAATCTATTAAAATCAATCAATTTAACCACTAAGAATTATAAAAATACAACTTTAGCCACTACCAAACTTTACAAAATAACTTACTTATAGTTAAACGAATATTAAATCATATAGAATAATATGAGTTAACATGTGGCAACGGGAGCAACAACGAGAGACTGGCAATGGGAGCTGCAACGGGAGTGGCAACGAGAGAGGTAACGGGAGTGGCAACGAGAGAGGTAACGAGAGTGCCAACGGGAGGGTCAACGAGTATGCAAATGGGAGTGTCAACGGGGATGCATATTTTACCTCTAATGTCCAAATACATTATTATGGATCAATGTAATTCTGATTGTCAATCTCTTTTATTTTGTTCGACTCAATATAATTTTCATTTGTATCTTATATGATATAATACCTATCTCTTTCCACTTTGAATTTCAAATCATACATTTTGGACATTATTCACAACTTATGATTATCTTCCAAATTACTATTATGACTTCATGGCAATACACCGACCATACAGTATCACCCATGCGTATCCACGGGTAAAATACTAGTTAGTTATGTAACAATGTCATTTCACGAGTCTTCATCCATTGTTCACTAGTTATGTAACATACATCTCTAGCAACGTCACTCCCAATACATACCCATACCATGAAATATGGTCATAATATTGTCTTCTCTAACTATTTTACTACCAAAATATCTAAATAATACCCCTATGGTGCAAAGCATAAGTTTACAATCGAAGTATATATTGCCAAAAAAGTGTGTGTAATTTTCCTGTTGGGACTCAAGAAAAATATATAGTCATAAAGATAAAGTATAAAAAATAATTATATATGTTTTTAAAATGGTTGACCGGTGGACATTTCTATGTTCAATAGTTGTAGCTTGATACTCCCTTACAAAATCTAGAGAAAGGCAAACGAGGTTCATAAAATATAGGTTAAATAGCATTTTTGGTTTTTTATCTTTGCTCCAGATTTCACTTTGGTCCTTTATCTTTTTTTTGGTCCGTTTTGGTCATTTATCTTTCATTTTCGTTTCACTTTGGTCCTTTATCTTTTTTTTTGATCCGTTTTGGTCCTTTATCTTTCATTTAGTTTCATTTTGGTCCCTCACGTTATTATTTAATTCAATTAAAACATTAAAACAATTAATTCAATTAAAACAAAAATTTGGTCCCCCACCGTGAACCCCCCCACCCATCCTCCCCCCTCTCTGATCCTCCTCACCATCACTGGATCTGTGTTCCTCTCCCTTTTATTCGTTTTTGATCTCCCCGTCGCTGCTTCTGTTCGCGTCCTCTGCTTCTGTGCGCCGTCGCTTCCTTCTGCTTCTGTTCGCTTCTGTTCGCGTCTTCGCTGCTTCTGTTCGCGTCTTCGCTGCTTCTGGTTCGCCGTCTTTGCTGCTTCTGGTATTCGCGTCTTTGCTGCTTCTGGTATTCGCGTTTTGGTCTTCTGGTTTGCGATTTGGATCTGGTTTGCGATTTGGTCTTCTGGTTTGCGATTTGGATCTGGTTTGCGATTTGATCTTCTGGGTCTTCTAGCGTTTCCAGATCTGGGTTTGGGAGAGGGGAGGGGTTCACGGTGGGTGGTGGTTAGGTGGGTGGTGGTTGGGTGAGGGGGGAGGGGTTCACGGTGGGGGGGGAGAGGGGTTCACGGTGGGGGACCAAATTTTTGTTTTAATTGTTTTAAAATAATTTTGTTTTAATTGAATTAATTGTTTTAATTGTTTTAATGTTTTAATTGAATTAAATAATAACGTGAGGGACCAAAATGAAACGAAATGAAAGATAAAGGACCAAAACGGATCAAAAAAAAGATAAATGACCAAAGTGAAATGAAAATGAAAGATAAAGGACCAAAACAGACCAAAAAAAAGATAAAGGACCAAAGTGAAATCTGGAGCAAAGATAAAGGACCAAAAGTGCTATTTAGCCTAAAATATACTAACGAGAGTAGTATTAAACAAGTCTATAATTCTTCAATTGCTTTGTTTTGTTAGTCTTCAGTATCTAGCAGCGTTGCGGTGACTGTTGTTGGTAGGTCTCTTGCATTCCGAGTGGAGTGTTGAAAGGATCCTGGGTGGGGCACCTGCAATGCCACTCCGACGTCCAAGTCAGTATAGGGAATAAGAGAGTAGTATGATCTAGGAATGAGAATTTACCTATTTATGGCAATGTGAGCCAGTATTTATAGAGATCCGTGCAGGATTTGAGTTGTTAGATCGATCGGATGAATCTGAGCCATCCAAGTGTGAGAGCCACAAGTGGGCTGATTTATTGTGGATATGGATCAAAAAGATTGGGCCTATCCATGTCTAATTGCTGAATGGGCCTCTTGGTCCAGTCCAGAACAGTTGCCCCCCAAGCCGAGATTATTCCGGAGGATGGTCTTGGCTTGAAATCTTTGCTGACATCGTACCTGCCGGCTAATCCGGCTCTGCAGGTTGTCTCGGGTCGTCCTGACGGGATGGCTTGTTGCTGCCGACAGTGTCGTTGCTCCCGGAAGCACCTGATAGTTTGTGGTTACGAGGTGTCTCCTTATCGCCTAGTAACTGTTTTCATGGCTTCAGTCAAAGAAGTGAACTCTTACCCTTTGCATAATCTAACTTACTCCACCAGAGAGGGAGAGGCGAGACCCAAAGAGTGAGAAAGAGGGAGAATAGGGCCGAGACCCCAAGGTCCCCTGATATATTAAAATAATACTCTACATGTTATGACTTATACGACGTGCGACAATGTCATTTGAGTTTTCATCTAATGGTCATTAGTTATGCGGTAAGCTACACTAGAATATTACATTCGTCACTAGCAACGTTCAAGAGATACCCATACCATGAAACATGGTCATAATATTGTCTACTCCGACTATTTTATTACCAAAATATCAAAGTAATATCTGACACTACAACATAAACCTTAAAAATGATCGCACCCATTAGTAGCGCTTCACATACGGGCACTCCCTTTTGCCAACACGGAACGACCATAGGGAGCGCTTAGGGGAGGAGCGCTCCCTTTTGCCTAACACGAAACGACCATAGGGAGCGCTTAGGGTTATGAGCGCTCCCTTTTGCCTAACACGGAACGACCATAGGGAGCGCATAGGGTTACGAGCGCTCCCTTTTGCCTAACACGAAACGACCATAGGGAGCGCTTAGGGTTACGAGCGCTCCTTATTGCTAAAAAAATTTGCTTACACGCGGGCAATACACACAGAACCAAACGTCTCCTTCTTTCTTCACGCAGAAACATCTCACGCAGAAACCCTCGCCTCCCTCGCCTGCGCCATCGCCTCCTCCCTGCGTCGTTGCCTCAGCTCTCTCCTCCCTCGCCCCCTCACTGCGTCGTACGCAAACACTCATCTCTCTCCTCCCTCGCCTCCTCCCTACGCCATCGCCTCCTCCCTGACGGCGCCGTCGCGTTACGAAGGATCTTTTTCATCTCTCTGCTCTCTCTTTCATCTCTCATTCATCTCGTTTGGTTCTCATTCATCTCTCTGCTCTCTTTTTGGTTCTTGATAATAGGTATGATCAGTGTTATCAGAACCGGACCGGACCGGCCGGTCGGACCGGTCGGACCGGGACCCGGTGGTCTTCCCGGGCCGGGCAGCGTGCAGGACCGGATCTGCAGTTGGCCCGGTGATGACGTCATCGGACCGGTGAAAATCCGGTGAAAACCGGGTCGGACCGGTTGATCCTCTTTTTTTTTTTTTTTAGATGAACCATTTATAAATTTTGCATGTTTTCACAAAAAAGGCTTTGGTGGGGTTCGAACCCCCTCCCTAGTACTCAACATTTCAACTTTTTAACCACTAAGCTATCTATTATTTGTTGATACTGTCCCGCATTCATTAAATATAATCAATTCCGGATATGTTAATTTTTTTTGCACATTCTTTCATTAATAGTTTTGATTAAACACACATTTTTTTGACAAATTGATTTAAGTTCAACACTCATAAACATGTTAGTAAATGTATAATTATAAATAAAATTATAATAAAATTTCTATATTAATAAATGTATACTTTCTTAGTATATATTATAATTTTTTGAATTTATTTAATATAGACCGGGTCATGCCGGTCCGACTAGAGACCCGTGGTCCGACCCCGGGTCTAGTGACCCGGTGCCTTGACCAGGTCGATGGCCGGTCCGGGTCTGATAACACTGGGTATGATTCTTACCCCTTTCATTTTTATGGGTTTTAGGTTTTAGGTTTTAAGGTTTTGATTGTTTTGGTTCTTGATAATGTAATTTGTTTTGATAGTTTTGGTTTGAGGTTTTAAGGTTTTCCATACTGTGAATGTAAACGTGATGTATTCATGCCACTACTGTTTTGTTTTCTTTATCTCTCTTGAAAATACTTGTAGTTCTCATGTTTGTGAATGAAGGGGTTCTGTTTCTTGAAAATACTTGTAGTTCTTATGTTTATGAAACTGATGATGCCCCATCCCTCTATCTCTCATAAAATGGAAGGGAAAAAGAGAGTCCAAAAGCTCAAGAGCAAATTCTGTCCATCTTTGTTTGTTTAGTTTTTTGATACTTCTCAATGATAATAACTCTACCCAGTGTATACTAGTTACTTTATAGAAAGGTTTTGATGAATAAGATAGTTTGTATTGTTGTCTGGTTTTCTTTCTTGATGAAGTGCTTATGCAGTGGTTCATATCAGGCATCACAATTGGAATTGGTTTACAATTGCATTCTTTGCATTATTTCATATGCATTCTTTTATTTTTGATTTGTGTACAGATACCAAATATTATGAGTATTTCACATAATTCAAATGATATAGCTTAATAATGCTTGTTTGGTGGAAAACTCGTGATTTAATTGAGTTGCTAGAGTAGATTGTATAACTAATTTCAATCCTTGTACAAGTAATATAAACCAATATGCCAACAAATCTTCGATAACCACTGGGATCATACATTTACATTCTTTGGTGGATTTAACTATAGGTGTAAGAACTGGTTTGGCTTAGAGACCCCTATCAAAAAGAAAATCCATGCCATAATTGTTTGTGCAAATGGTGATAGTAGTCTCAAAAAGAAAATTCATGCCTAAATCGAATATGCGAATTGTTTGTTAGGTTTTGCGAGTTTGTTTTGTTAGAGCTTCGCGTTCATTGTTCGAATTCGTCCTGGTTCGAGAGTTCGTTGTAGTTCGAGTTCACATCCGGTTGGAGAGTTCGTTCTAGTTCGTTCGAGTTCATTGTTGCTTCCACTTGTTCAGGTACTTTTGTTGTTCTCCTGTATTTATTATATCAAGAATGGAAATATGGAAGACATCAAAGTCTTTGATTTCTTTAGTTGAAAATAGTTGAATATAATGTCTTAGGGACTTCTTTAGTTGAACATAGTTGAAAGTCTTTGTTGTTCGACATTTAGGGACTTCTAGTAATATAACTGTCCTTGTTTAAGAAGGATGCTTTAGGATTTTGGTTAGTTATAGTGCAATCATAGGATTTTCCTACGAAGTGGGATTGATAATATAACAAAGTGTTTAAGTGAAATTATAAAATAACAAAGTCCAATGTCTTAAGTTCAAAAAAATTGTACTTTGTGTGTTTTTCACCTATAACATATTTAAGTTCTCTTATCAGAATTTTATTATCAATTTTGGTTAAATATGGATCGAAAGAGGATGTCTGCAAATTGTCTGTCGAAGGAATATGTCGATGGAGTAAAATATTTTGTTAACTTTGCTGTTCGACGATTGAGAACTTCTTGTAATATCAAATGTCCTTGTTTACGGTGTTGTTATCATGTTATGTAAACTCAATTACTGCAGTTGAGCTGGAAGGACACTTAAGGGCCAACGAAATCGATAAAAGTTATACTTGTTGGACAATGCACTGTGAGGAAAGAGGTGAATCTTCAAATATGAATAATAGTACTGAGAGATGTGCGCCGGTTGACACCGAAAAATATACATTTGATCGCGACCAATTTGAAGAGATGACAAAGGCTGTTGAAGATGAACTTAATGATTGTCCTGAAAGGTTTGAGAAGTTGATAACCGATGCGGAGACACCGTTGTATGCGGGTTGTACTGAGTTCACAAAATTATTGGCTGTGATAAAGTTGTATAACTTGAAAACTTATCACAGATGGACGGATAAGAGCTTTACGGAATTACTCGCAGTATTGAAAGATATGTTGCCAAAGGATAATGTGCTCCCTTCTCGGACGTATGATGCAAAACAAATGCTAGACACCATTGGCTTGAACTATGAGAAGATACACGCTTGTCCCAATGATTGCATATTATTTCGGAATAAACATGCATTGTTAAAGTCGTGTCCAAAATGTAATTCATCGCGGTATAAGAAGAAAGAATCTGCTCAAGAAAAGGTGTTGTGGTATTTCCCTATAATTCCTAGATTTAGGCGCATGTACCGTAGTTCAGAAGATGCAAAACACCTAACTTGGCATGAGGATGAAAGGATTAAAGATGGCTTGCTACGACATCCGGCGGATTCTCCGCAATGGAAAAAAATTGATATTGATTATCCTGATTTCGAGGGGGAACCAAGAAACCTTCGACTTGCATTGTCTGCTGATGGATTTAACCCGCACGGTATCCAGAGTAGCTCCCACAGTACATGGCCCGTGATTTTGGCGATTTATAACTTACCTCCATGGCTTTGTATGAAACGCAAGTATATGATGTTGTCTTTGTTAATTTCCGGTCCCAAACAACCGGTGTTGCACCCCGAAAAATCCGGTTTGGGTTTCTCAATGTACAACGTGGAAAAATTTTGAAGCCGCCACCAATATTTTAATTTTAAGACAAAAACATTGAAAAAAAGTCTTTTGAACAAGGCGGATGGTCTTTTGAAAACTAGAGATATAGGTTCGGGGGTCGGTTACGCGCGGGGAAGGTGTTAGCACCCCACACGTCCTTTCTACCGAAAGGGAACCTTTAACTAAACGTGTGGTTTTAACATTTGATTTGAAAAATGCCTAGATTTGCCTATTTATTTCTTGTTTGAAGATGAATGGGAAAACTTAATGAAAGTTTTATTTTTGGCGCTTGACGAGAGTTGGCCTCTCGCTCCTACGTATCTCCTGGTGCGATGGAGAATTCAAAGCTACGTAGTTCTTGGGTAGAAAATGTTTGTGTGTTGGTGTTTTTTAATATAGGGGTTTTAGGATTGTGTGATCTGTGTTGAAGGACCACTGGGGGTCTGAAGGGCCGCTGGGGGCTGAAGGAGCGTTGGGGCTCTGAAGGACCACAGTTCACTTATCCTAAAACGATGATTAACCCGGCCGTACGACTGACTTAATCCCCTACTTTGAAAATAAGATTTTTGATTTTTGAAAGAGATGTGTTTGTATTTTTTATTTAGAAATTATTTATTTTTGCGCTTGACAGGGGGGTGGCCCTGCTCCTACGTATCTCCGAGTGGGGAGTCAAAGGCGACGTAGTTCTAGGTTCTTTTGAAAATAATTGTTTGAAAACTTATTGTGAAAATGATTTTTATTTGTTATGCTTGACGGGATGTGACCCGCTCCTACGTATCTCCCGGTGCGATGGAGAATTCAAAGCTTACGTAGTTCTCCTGTGTCTTTTGAAAAGTTTTTGTTTTTTTATCTTTTTTAGTGAGTTTTTGAAATAGGACGAGCATTAGCAAATGATTAAACTAGCAGAGGCTATGATGAATCACTACTAAATACTCAAAAAAGAGAGTTGTACCGCTAGTCAAACGAACAAAGGTTCTGATGGACTATTGATAACAACTCGTTTTTATTATCTTTTTTTGAAAGTGATTTTCGAAGGAGATTGATTTGCACGATGATCAAACTAACAAAGGTTATGATGGATCATCGTTTATTATTCTTATGAGAAAAGGACATTGCCACTAATAGCTAAACGAACAAAGGCTCTGATGAGCTACTAGCAACAATGAGTTTGAAAATGATTCTTTTTGTTTGTTTTATGAAAATGATTTGTTTATGGTTGCGAAAAGGATTTTTATTTGTTGCGCTTGACGAGAACGAGACTCGCTCCTACGTATCCCAAATGGGAATCAAAGCGACGTAGTTCTAATAAAAATGTTTTTGAAAGGGGTTTGGAAAGGGGAAGAGCTTTCATAATGATCAAGCAAGCAAAGGCTTTGAGTGATTATTACTAATAACTCTTGACGGTGTTCATGAAAATCAAACAAGCCAAGGCTTTGAGTGATAGTCACTAATAACTTGCATTAGTTAGAAAAGAGTTTGAAAGATTTTTGGGAAAAGGGTGAAGTTATTATCAATGATTGGTTACAAAGCTCAAACACATTCAATAATCAAGTAATCATGCATATGTCAAACATCAACTAAGACTAAACATGCAAACACAATCAAAGATTCAATTGTCAAAGATGCAAGGTAAATTTCTCAAAATAAATGCGTGTGTGTAGGAAGGAGTGTATTTACCCTAATGACTCTATGCTACAACAAGCAAGTAGGCTTACGTCTTCATTAGGAGGTCATACAAGTGGAGAGGATGGCACACAATTAAATCAAGACATTTAAATGGCATCATGAACAAGAGAACACAATTGATCATAAGCATAGGATATTCTTAGTTTAAAAGTGTAAGCATGTGGATATGAATGCACGGTTGGGTGATGATGCATGAGCATACAAGGAATGAATGAGCATTATTGAATGCAATTTTGTTTGATTTTGAAGTAATTGACATGGCATGAATGCATGAACATTTGGTTATTGAATGCAAGACATGATATTAATGAATGCATGAACATTTAAGAATGAATGCAAGGCATAACACTATTGAATGTATAACATACTTGTTTATGAATGTATGTATGTATGGCATACAAGGATGCATAAACATGTGATAGAATAAAAGAATGCAAGATGCATAAGCATATAAGAATGCATGAACATGCGAGTATGTGGGAGTATGCAAGTATTAGTGTGCAAGCATGAGAGTGTGTTGCATGGATGATGTAAATAAATGAAATGCAAAGCTTAAAAATGTTTTGGTAAGAAGTAGTAAAAAGTTAGAGTAATGATGTAGTAAAAATGTTTTGATGAATGAAGGTAAAAATGTTTCAATGAATGAGGTAAAAACTCTTAGTAAAAACTTAATGAAGAGGTAAAAGTAAAATGGTAAAATCTTTTTATGTTTTAGGTGAATAGTTAATGAATAGGTAAAAACCAAAGTGGTAAAATCTTTTTAGGTTTTTTAGTAAAAAGTTAATGAAGCGGTAAAGACCACAATGGTAAAATATTTTTATGCCTTTTGGTAAAAAGTTAATGAAGTGGTAAAGTAAAATGGTAAAAAGTAAACAAACACAATTGCATAACTTGCACTTGCCCAAACACAATCAAAATGACAATTTTCAAGCAATCAAAGAGGGTAAAAATAGGCCTTATGGCCGAATGCATAGCAAGGAAAACTCAAGCACGAATTTCATCATGTTCTTGCAACCAAATCACATTAATGAGCATATGAACATAAACCCTAGGATCTACCCATACATTTGATGCTCAAACAATTGTCATTCCATCATTTATTTCAACTCAAAATCAAAGGAAATGCAAGAACAATAAAAACCTTAATTTCTACCTATGAACCTAAAAGCATAGTTGGCTAGATCCACTTTTTTATTTAACTTAAACACCATAAATGAACAAAGAAATGCATGAACCACTAAAAACACTACATGGCCGAAACCTTTTTTGAAAGAAAGTGATGTTTTATTTCATGAACTTTAGTGAAAAATGTGTAGAAATGCAAGGAAAATTATTCAAACACAAGAATCTTCCCTTCAAGGCCAAGGACCCATCTCAAACACCCAAGGCTCCCAATGTCCTTGTCCAATAATGTTTGAAATGAGTCCTCAAAGCTTCTTTCAAGAAGGAAAGAGGAGTAGAAGAGAGATTACATAATGAAAATTAAAGAAAATGCAAGGGTTTGTGAGCTTACCTCTAGATCTTGCTTGAAATGAAGAAGAAGATCAAAATAGAAACCAAGAACACTTGAACCTCCTCTTGAATCCCACAAAAATCACTTGATCTTGAAGGATTTGATGATGAACTTTGAAGATAATGCAAGATTAGAAGTGGATCTAGTGTAGGAATCAAGAATAATGAAGTTTGGATGGTTGAAAATTGAAGAATTGGTGGTGGAAATGGTGGGAGGTGGTCTTGGGTTTGAGAGGGGGAAGAGGAGAGGAATTGTGGTCTGATTGTGTGCTAGGGTAAAATGAGGATGCCCCCTCCCTATGGTCTCTTATTTTGGGTTTTATATGAGGTGCAAAATTAAGGGTATATAGGACATTGTGCTTTTGCAAACCATTGAGATTTGAGATAGAATTTAAATCAATGGTCAAGATTGCAATGCACAAGGATTAGGGACAATGATAAAGCACAAATGGAAGGGAATGAGCTGGTGTCATATGAAATTGAAGAGTTTTTTGTACACAAAAATTGTTGAGGGCAATTAGGTCAATTTGCACATAGTTGTAGCCTAGGATTTGATCTAGAATTTTAATCAATGGCTAGGAATACAACTCACATGGATTAAGGGCATGAAGAAACACAAAATGAGGTAAAAATGGGCTGGAAAATTCGGAGCAAAAATGAGTGGAATGGGTGGAAAATTTGCAAGTTGTCATTTTTGTCTTATTGAGGACACTTCCCCTTTTTTTTTTGAGTTTTTTGAATTTGAAATTTTGGGCATGAGAAATAATGGGAATGCAACTATTGAAAATGTGTCACATGTTTTTTGGGCACCATAAAATATTCCCTCTAGTCACCCATGACAATAAAAATTGTCACTTAAGAATTGAGGAATATTTAATGGTCCTTTTTTATTTTTCTATGCACTAAAAATGGAAAAATACATTTTTAATTATTTTGACTAGGGTTTTCTTTCTAAAAAATTGTACAAAAATTATCCTTGATAGAATAAAAATGTACTTTTTGTGGATGTGCATTTTTGGCAAGAAAATCATCTTTTTGTGAAAAATGCCCAAAATGCCCTTTTTGACCCTAAAACCCTAATTTGCCTAAAAAGTGCATTCCAACCCTAAAAATGATTTTAAAGACCTTGGAATGACTTCTAGGACCCAAAATGCAATGCATGATGCTTTTCATTCTTCAATTTATTTATTTTTTGGGGAAAATTAGGGTTTTGACCTAAGCCGGACAAAATTGGGGTATGACAACCGGGAAATGATATTGATGTATAATTGGCTCCTTTAATTGAAGACTTGAAGCTACTGTGGGAGACTGGCGTAGAGGTGTATGATGGGTTCAGAGAAGAGAGTTTCTACTTAATATCCCTCTGGATAAAACAATGTCAAAAGAACATATAGAAAAATGCAAGGCACAAATGGAAAGAAACAAGACAGAGGTTAAAGCCAATATCGATCGGCGCTTGTCGCTATCACATCAATTAAGTTGTGATACTTTGTTTTTGGCACCCATCAACTTAGGGTAAGTAATTTAATCTATCTATATATATATATATATATATATATATATATATATATATCAATCGTATGTAACATGTATTTGTGAAATATTTGTCATTAATTTGATTATTCAAAATATTTATAGGACCCATTGGATATTGTTGGTAGTTGATCCCAAAAGAGATGTGATTTTCTATTTGGATTCGATGTTAGGTCATTACAACAACTACCCCAAGTTGGTGAGAGTATTTAATAGGTGTGTATTTAGATCCCTCGTATATTTCATAATTTAAATTATGTATATTTCGATTAATATAGTTATATATATGATGTTGTTTCAGTGCGTTGACAACTTATTGGGGATTGCGTGATGTCAGGACTGCGTACAGACAATCATCATCTTCTACAAAATGGATAGCAATAAGGGTAAGTTTATAATCAATATTCTTATGCATATGTAATTAATTAAATTTAATAACTAAGTAATTTTTTGTTTTATAGGGTCCCAAACAACCAAACGGCTATGATTGCGGGTACTATGTAATGAAGTTTATGAAGGACATCATCAATCACAACCAAATGGAAATCCCAATCCATGTATGTAATTTGATAGTTTGTTTTTTGACAAGTAATTCAATATCTAATTGATATTGATATAATTCTAAGTTTATTTTATTTTATTTTTTCAGTATTTTCCCGAGTGTGAAGCTCAATTTTCTGATGAGGAACTTATTGAGCTCAAAGGAGAGTGGTGTCGTCATGTTGCCGGTTTGATTAATGCAAATCGAAATTGATGTAATTTTTTTTTGGATATCCTAATTTTGTAGTATCTCATATTGGATGATATGTTGTCATTTTTGTGGATCTTTTGGTACATGAGGATTTATGTAATTTTTGTTGGCACATATGTTTATTGTGATGTATATATCTATGTTGGATTTATAAGTTAGTTGGAATTTGATTTGAAATTCGTTTTTGATTTGTAATTGTATTTGGAAGTTTGTTGTTGGTTGCTGGTTGTTGGTTTCTGGTTGCAGGGAGCTTCGAATTGGTAATAGAGAAGAAATAGGCACAATTCTTTTTACAAACCATTAGGCATAGGTAGTGCTTTCTGTACAAAGCGCTACTTATGGTCTTAGCGCACCTAGGCATAAGGAGCGCTTTTTAGTACAAGCGCTCCTTATGCCTATGTGCGCTAAGACCATAAGGAGCGCTTGTACTAAAAAGCGCTCCTCTTTCCTGTTTATGGGTAGTGCTTTTTAGTACAAGCGCTCCTTATGCCTAGGTGCGCTAAGACCATACGGAGCGCTTGCACTAAAAAGCGCTCCTCTTGCCTGTTTATTGGTAGCGCTTTGCGAGCGCTATTTTTGGGGGATTGGCAACAGGAGCGCAAGCTTTAAGAGCGCCCGAAAGCGCTACTTATGGCCTAAAAAAGCGCTCCCAATCCTCAAATCTGTTGTAGTGTGAATTGCATAAAATACAAATTTACAATTGAAGTATATAATGCCAAAAGGTTTATATATATATATATATACACACACAATTTAATTATAAATTAAATCATTTAAAAGTTAATGTAGACTCATGTATCACATGAGTAATGCACACCGGTTATCATTATTTAAAATTTAAACCATTCAATATATAACTAACAAATAGTAATATAAAAATGGATCCTTTATTTAATTTTATGCTTAACTACACTTTTTGTTCCCTTATTATCACCCATCCATGATTTGAGTCTCCAACATTTTCTTCCACAATTTTGGTCCTCCCATTTTTCCAATTTCTAAAATCCCAGCTCCTCTCAAATTTAGTCAACTATCTTGCTGACATGATACTCACTTATCATATGCGGCATGCCAGGCTAGATTGCCACATACTTATGGTCTTCCTTTGTCCTTGAAAAAGACACCTCCACTCATTTGCCTCCGTAGAGCTCCCATATTTCTCCATTTCCTTCATTTAGGGTTCGTGTTCTCTGGGATCTAAAGTTGGTGTTCACGTTTGTAAGCTTGCCGAGGTTTATGGTTTTCGTTTTCATTTAGGGTTGGAGTTTCGCTTTCTCTCTTCTCTTCTGAAAATAACGATTTTCTTCTTAAAGTTTTTGGATTTCAATGGAATAGTAAGAAGTGAAGTGAGATTAAGTTTCAGAGCCTGTTTAATTTGTGAAATGTGTTTCATTTACTAACAAATGTGTTTTTTTTATTTATTTTAACTATTATTAAATATTTTAAAAACAAATTATTATAATAAAAATAATATTTTTTAATTTAAAATTCTACGTGGCATGTCGCGTACGATAAATGAGTACGATGTCAGCCTGATGGTTGACCAAATTTGCGAGGGGCGAGGATTTTAGAAATTGGAAAAATGAGAACCAAAACCGTGGAAAAAACGTTGGGGACTAAAATCGTGAATGAGTGATAATAGAGAGACCAAAAGTGTAATTGTAACATCCTAAATTTTTAGTCGTCAATAAAAATCCGAGACATTACTTTTAGATCATTTAGAGTACGCATTTATAACTTGGATTAATATGACAACCTTAGATGACTCATATTGATAGGGTTTTTTTATCATCAAAATAAAGCTTAGTTCAAATACAAGATAAACTATTCGTTCAAAATCACCTATCGGAGCTGACACATAGCTTAATCCAAACATAAATGCAACCAAGTTCTTGTCTTAACATATACAATCACAAAAGGTCCTACTATTGGAGCTAATACAAAACCTAAGCTAACTCCAAGACTTGCAAATTCACTCCTAATCGTATTTCTTCACTTAGCCATCCTTCACATGCTTATCTGAAAAATAACAAATATGAGGGGTGAGATTACATAATCTCAGTGAGTCCTTTCGAGACTCCTTACTAATACGCTTCGAATATTTTTTATTATTTTACCTATGATGCATCCCCCTAAAGCCTTAGACTTACATAATATAAAAGCTACGACGTACACTATGGGGAACCCACACTCAATATATAATTGAGCGAAACCTTAGCCTAAAACCTCTTGGGCCTTGAGATGGTTCGTGACACCGCCCCAAGTACATCATCCATTCATTAGTTCATTTACGATGTACTTATAGAGGTACTAAGTAGTTCTCACACACGTGTTTTCGAAAAGAATTTAACTCGATACAAAACCGTCAAAACGCAACCTCTGAACTCATTATAAACTGATACAAGTACCGTAGTAACAATCCTTCAATTATCAACCACATGAACATATATTCATTCCAATTATAAACCAAATAACTTTAATTGGATTAGGATTGGTGTTGGAGAGGAGTTGGTACCAAAAGAATGTGAAATTGGAATATTTTGATTTTGATTTGGAATATTTCCTCAACTCCTTTGCATGTCTTTCTTTTTCTTCCATCCGCCACATGTTTCAAACCATCTATGTCTAGCAATTCTAAGTAGTGCATGTGAGACACATACTCTTCAAATCATGAAACACCAGTGCCACCTTTCATTACAGAGAGGCACAAAGAGGGGTTTGACGGAGAGAGAAATATCATAGGGAAATAATTAGGGATTAAAGAGAGAAAGAAGAGAGGGAAGAACAATTGTGAAGGGAAGATCGAAGACACAAGAGAGAGAGAGAGAGAGAGAGGAGGGAACGCAGAGAAGGAGACGAAGGGGAGAGGTAGGATGCCAGAAATCGTCTGGCGGAGATGGGAAGGTACGATTTGTTGTTCTTTTTCACTCACAATCCCTCTCTCTTTTTATATTTGACCTCCTTCTCTTCCATCTTTGCATCTTATGTGGTGGCAATGAAGAGGTGTTGAAAATACTGTTTCCTTCCTTTTTTAAAATTTTTTTCCTTCTTTTTCTCCTTTCTAATTGTTGCCAATATGGAAACCTTGAGAGCAAACCATTGTCTTTTGTATTGTCTGTGAGATTAAACGTTTCCTGAACTAGCACTCCCTGTGCAGCGCGACCACCAAATGCATGATATAGATAAAGCAAACATATTTCATACCATATAAGTCAGTTTGTTTCAGCTGTGTTTTGGCTATTCTATATAATATGATGTCAATTAAGTGATTGTTATGAATTTGATCTCTATCTCTTTCCCCTTCTTTTTTGTCCATTAGAATATCTGTGAGTGATGTAAATGTCGCACACAATAAATTTGTTGAACAAGTTATCTAATTATTCGTTCTAAAGTGCATTTGCATTTATATCAAGATAACGTGTATTCAATTTACAGGATGGAATTATAACAATAATGACTTCACAAGGAGCAGTTGCAACATCGTACAGAACATTACGGCGTCAGTCGAAGTATTCATATGGCGCACGGGTGGTTGAGGCGTCACACGGAGCTTTATGGCGTTGCATAGACCACTACTACGGCGTGTACATATTTGGAATTTGACAGCATATTCATATGAATGCAAGTTTACTTTACACTCCTCTTGAATTTGACTTCAACAATATATGCCATGTCATCTTACATGACTAACATGTCTTGCTTTCATTGGTCATATTCATCCATGCAAATTAAGCTGTGGGCCCACTTCAAAACCACACTCCTCAAATATCCAAACACCTTATTCATCCATGTCATCTTACGTGTTGTGCTCTTCCTCTCACACATAATAACTCTACTTCTCTCACATAAATCTACACATGCATTCCACTGTTTATTCTCTAGCACTTTTGTTTTTTATTTGTTGAACTCTTTTGTTCCCCAATAGAATTGCTCATCCCTCACATGCCTTCTTCCACTTACTACATGAGAATGATTACATCTCACCATCATTACTTCTTTCTCCAAAAAATTTCCCACCTATATTAGTTTTTGACAACGGTTTTTAAGCGTTGCCTAAGTTTTTTTATTTAAAAAAAACACTTTAGCAACGGGAACAAAAAACCGTTGCCATTGTTATCTAAGGCAACGGTTTTTTAAGCGTTGGAAATTTAAGCGTTGCTGTAGGGTCAAAATGTTGTAGTGATATGAGAATGATTACCTTTCAGCATTATTACCTGATTTGCATCGTAACTAGGAACAAAGACTTACTTCTTTGTCCAAATTTTTTCCCACTTATAATATGTTTTGCTGATATTTATAAAATACAAAACAATTAGTGACTTATGTTTTGCTAACTGTTGATCTACCTTGCTTTCGTCATTAACAAAGTTCAGAGTAAAGATATTTGGCTTTCATGCATGTGTGCCACTTAGCAATAATGTAATTGCATATACTGTTGCTAACCGTTGAGAGTAAAGATATTTAGCTTTCTATTTTTTGTTAAAAATGTGTTTTCTAGAAAGTAGAAGGGATTTTAAGATGATAAGGAGGGGTTCCTTGCTCCAATCAGATAACAACTTTCAATGAAATTAAAAATTATTTATAAAAAAGTATAATTAAAAAAGTAACAGATCTAGCCTGTAGTAAAAAAAATTCGCTTTGTGTTTTTTGTGTTTAATTGGGTACAACCCATTTTTTTGCAACATACACTTACTTATCAACTTTGCTACTTTTTTTTCTTCTTATATTATTCATTTGAAAGACCGTTTTAAGTTGTATATATATTTTCCATGCTCAGGAGTAATATCATCATCATTGCATTGACTTATAAAAAAACATCATCATTGCATTGCGTTTTTCCATGCTGGCTACTCTTACATTGCTATTTTCCAAGACATCTTAATAATATTTCATGCACGTTAACCACTTGGCAGTAGTGTAACAAAACCTAAAACTCAGTTTTTTAGCTTTCTATTTTTTTTAAAATTGAGCAAAACATATTTACTACAAATTGGACTAATGTTTTAGAGGATACAAATGGTGTCTGATTAAGATATAGGAATGAAATGAAATGATCAAAACTTTGATAGTATCGTAGTGTGCCACGGTGGGAGATTCAAAGGCTTCATCATATTTTGTAAAATGAAAGATCATTTAGTTAAGTGTCTACGACTATCTGTTTTATATTTTGATGATAGAATTCATTATGAAGAATCAGTGTAAAAAATGATTGATTTTGAAAAGGTGAGCTTAACAAAACTAATCTGTGTTTGATAGAAAATGTTTTTGAAAGTGGATTCAAAGTAATTAATTTTGCTTAGTTGATAAAAAAGTTGATGTGTGAAAATAAATAATTAATTTTGTTTAGTTGATAAATAATATTTGGTGCGACAAAAATTCTGTTTAGAGGGAAGAACCGCACGACCGACAAAGTACGATATACACCTGGCCAACCAGGTCCCCAAACGTAGATTAGTTACCCACAATGTCAATGAACGCACAAATAACATGATAACCAAAAAAGAAAAATATAAGATTGTTATATTTTTCACCTTCTACGTTGAATCATGTAGCAATTCGAGTTGTTATCTTATATTTCCTCATTAATTACTACGCTTTTATTTAAAAAATATCATGAATAATGGACAGGGATGTATACAAGAATGTCGTCAATTCGTATAAGACTCATAGCCAATCCTATTATTCACAATACAATTGTGTATTATTAGAATGAGAATGACACTATACGTGCCTTTCCTATAGCCAATCCCATTATTTTTTGTCAGCCCATTACCTTTTTGTTCTCCATCACATCCTGAGAATATTTTATGCATGCATACCACTTGCCTTTGGTTCTCTTCCATTTACTATTTAGAACTATTTCTTTCTCTTCATTACATTGACACTTATGCGTGGCTGCCATATTTGCTATTTGGTAAGTAACTTATGGTTATAACTTTTGGTTAGGGAGTGGTTAGTTACTGTGTGACTTTGCCATGTGTTTGTTTCCTTACATGCAATTCATATTCCAGAATTTCTAAACACAATAATTGCCACTGGGATACCAATTCATGTCTTGAAGCTAAAAGTTGGTGTGCCTGTTGTTGAGAAATATAGACCAGTCCTCTGGACTATGCAATGGAACGCGTCTCATAATAACAAAAATGGGCAAATATATATGTTGTTGAAGGTAAAGTCATATCTGGAAGTAACATTGACGACAAAGTCTATGTTCCGAGGTTGTCTGTCATACCATCTGATGTCAGGATACCTTTCAAATTTCAAAGACGACAATTTCCTCTCGCTCTTTCATTTGCCATGACTATTAACAAAAGTCAATGGTAGTCTTTGCAAAAAGTTGGTATTTATCTTCCAAAATCAGTTTTTTCTCATGGTCAACTTTATGTTGGCAATTCCCGTGTTACCTATAGAGATGGTTTGAAATTACTTATTTGGGATGATGACGACAATTATACAAATTTAACTTCTAATGTGGTCTACAAAGAAGTTTTCCAGAATTTGTCTTAGGTACATGGATCAAGTTGCTTTGGATGATCAAGATATGATTTCAATGTCTTTCTAATTAGTTCTATTTGAGATGTTTTGATGTGCAAGTTCTGTATTATGGAAGCTCATGTGTTTTTAAGATGTGAGAATTTTTTCATGTTACATTTGAGTGTACGACTTACTAATTAATAATGTATTTATTAACAGATATACACTAACCCTCCCCATGCATCGCACAGGTGATGGGGCTAGTAATTTAATCACTCATACAACTATCACTAATCATCCAAGTTCACATAAAATCATTAATCATACAACATCATCTAATCATTTATCCTTAACCACACAAAGTCACATAATAACATAATAAGTAGAGTAATTTAAAACAATTATTTTGGGTGTTAAGTCTTAATTTTATGAGCGATGCTAATAATTACGAAATGAAATGCAATAACATTTTAATTTTAAGAAGATAATTTAACACGGCTACTGGCTCGCCCATTTCGTACAAAATGTTTCGTAAGAATGAGCATTACACTAACTTTATTTATTCAAATTCCATAAAAAAAAAAGCTAAATTATAGATCACTCTTTATGATCTAAAATCATTTTTGGTATCTTGGAAAAAAAAAACATTTTTGGTAAAATATTTGTTCCATTCTATATGATCACCAAGTGGCTTCCTATGAATCAAATGATCTAGCTGTTAGCACCAAGAAAAAAAAATGATCTAGCTGTTATCGCGTCTTTGATTCCTTCGTCCTCAGAGGGTCAACACGGACGGCCATGACCCAAACCCTCTCTCGCTCTTTCTCTATCACCTTCTCGGAGGAAAAACCCTAGAATTTCAATCCTCTCTTCTCCATTGCCCTAATTTTCAAATCACAATCACCCTTCCCCTCTTCCAAGTCAACGCTCCAATCGGAAATTTGAAAATTCCCCCCTCACTTCGTCGCAGCTATGTCATCCGAGATCGAGGTCGTCGAGGAGGTCCAATCCCGCGATCAACAATCACCGCCTTCTTCCTCAGCCGGTGAAGTCGCCGAGGATAGCCTCCGGAACGACGTGTACACGGCTGCGGCTTACGGGGATTTGGAGAAGCTACAGAGATTGGTGGAGCAAGAGGGTTGCCTCGTGTCTGAGCCTGATGGTTTGGGTTACTACGCTCTTCAGTGGGCTGCACTTAACAACCGCACTGCCGCTGCTCAGTACATCATCGAGGTTCTTTGATCGGTTTGTTGAATTGAGTTTGCTTAGTGTCCTATCCCCTATTTTTTTTAGTTTGACTACGGTAGTTTCTCTTTGTAATTCGTATCCCCTTGGGTTCATCTAAGCTTGTTTGAGTTGTTTCCTGAATGCATCCACTGCCATAGTGCTTACTGAATTACTGATTATTTACTCCAACAACAGAAAAAAAGAGAGAGAAAGGAAAATAGTTGATAGTTGTTGTTTAAAGAGGGATAGAAAGAGAAATTGATGAGGCGGTTTTAGTTTGAATTTTTGTGGATAGCTTACTGTGTTATGTAAATGTAGATTGAATGTTATTTATTTATGTTGCACTTTTTTTTATAGTTAGTGGATAGTAATTAGTTAGGTGGTGGTGGAAATGTTAGTTTTCAGAATTTGAACCTCGGCCTTCTTCTTTAAACTCCTTTATGTCCTTAACTCGTCAACTGAGCTACCTTCTTGGGACATTTATGTTGCACTTAAATGTGTATGTGTCTTTTTTAATTTTTAATAGTAATAAGTTTGGGATATTTCCACTCTATTTATGCAATGTACAAAATTGGTTTTGGTATTTACTTGTTTTGTGTTGGTTGTGAATGGCAGCACGGTGGAGATGTAAATGCAACAGACCATTCTGGCCAGACAGCATTGCATTGGAGTGCAGTTCGGGGTGCTATCCAGGTTGCAGAGCTTTTACTCCAAGAGGGTGCCCGAGTGAATTCTGCCGACATGAATGGGTATCAGGTTAGATTGATGTGATTTTTTTCTTTTATATTTATTCAAGAGATCACTAGGGTAAGGAATGTGCCCCTGACACTTGCTAATCTTATCTCATCACCTATACCAATTGTTGCATCAGATTGTCCTTTTGTGTGAAGTTGGGGAGTGCTGGTAATTGTCAATTTAACTAATATTAATTAACTTGGATGCAGACGACACATGTTGCTGCTCAATATGGTCAAACGGCTTTCCTTTACCATGTTGTTTCAAAATGGAATGCTGACCCCGATGTTCCTGATAATGATGGAAGAAGCCCTTTGCATTGGTAATTGATAATTTCACATTTTGCATTTCGACCTATTTTCCTATTGATGCTTGTTTACCTCGTTATATTTGTTACACTCTACTCCACAGTCAAGCCCCATTCTGTGAGACAATACACTGACAGAATCATTGTGTATATGTTTACCCTGACAATGTTTCACTGGTTTGTGATACCAAATTGTTTTCCTAAAGCAAATTGCAAGCGTAGTTGGTAGGTAACTCTTAGTTAACTATAGCGAGTTAGTTAGGAAGTCAGTTTTTTAGGGTGGGGGTGAGATGAGAGGCTATAAATAATAGAATGGAGAGATTAGAGAGGGGATCTTTGGTTTTGTAAATGGCTTTAGAATTGGAGATAACTCGGTCTCTCGAATACCTGGAGTGCACTACTGTTTTTCTATCAATAAACACCAATTTTGTTCTATAATTTGATCCAGTTCCTATCAACTGCTATACGAGCTCTGATCTTGGAGCTGTGTGAGGGGGATTTGGTGTGAAAATGACTTCAAGAATGGTGCCAATGTTGATGGGAGTGGCGACGCCTATTGGTGGTTGATAATTTTAGATTAGTATTTTGAGGCTTATAGAGTATGTAAGAAAGAGAATCTATCATCGGTTTGGATGGCATTTCCATTGATGGTTATGTATATTGGAGTTCCAGTTTAAATTTTTATACCACATCATTATAAGACCTGCAATGCTGTCTGGGACTGAATGTTTTTTTTTGGTGGTGGGGGGGGGGGGGGTTGTGGGGGGAGTGAATAAAAAAGTAAACTCTGTTGCATAAATGAAAATGCTAAGATGGATGTGGGTCACACAAAACAAGATAGGACTGAAAATAGAATTACTAGAGAGAAAATTGGGATAATTCGTGTTGTAGAAAAGATGATAGAATAGTGTCTTATGTGATATGGGCATGCGGGGAAAAGACCTTTAGAAACAGCAGTAAGGAAGGTTGAGCAGATAAATGATAGTCCAGTGGTTAGTGGTAGTGGGAGACTAAGAAGAATTAAGAGACATTTAGAGGTGAGCAATCTATTTTTGGACCTGATAACAGGGAATTATGCCACTGGCTATTCCAGGTAGCCGATCCTACCTTCTGGGGTAAGGCCTGGTGGTTGTTGTTGTTGTTGTTGATGATGATGATATCTTCATATAGTTTTGCTCATGTCTTTTTTCTATCTCACGAGTCTGGATAATATCATAGTGTTACTGATTTAGTATTTTTGTGCTATTTATCTGTTTTCACATCCAATTTTCTGCTGGAACCGAAATAAAGGGGTTTTCTAAGGAAATATGTTTATGAGTTGTCACTTTTAAAAGGGCTTGAATTGATTCTTCTCTTCTGGCTTCAATTTTAGGGCTGCTTACAAAGGTTTTGCCGATAGTATCCGTCTTCTTTTATTTCTTGATGCACATAGGGGGCGACAGGATAAAGAGGGTATGTCCTCTACCCTGAGCTCCTTTCATTGTGTTGAAATTATTCATTGTTCGTGTGCTGATATAAGTGACGAATTGTTTTTGATTTTGAAAGCATTATTCTGGCTTATATTTTCCTGAATTTGTTTAGGTTGCACTCCTCTTCATTGGGCTGCTATTAGGAGTAACTTGGAGGCCTGTACAGTGTTAGTACAGGCTGGCAAAAAGGAAGACCTGATGGTGACTGATAATACTGGCCTTACACCAGCACAGCTTGCCTCTGATAAAAGTCACCGACAAGTTGCCTTTTTCCTTGTAGGTGTTTTATAACCAACATGTTTTAATTTGGTTAGTAATGCCATTTGAGTGGAGGTTTCCCGTCCCTCTTTTTTTATTTTCCCCCATAGTCTTGAGAATCAGAATGGCAGGCTTTCTTGAAAATATGTGTTCATTGAATTTGTAGAATAGGTGCTTTAATGGAATTTTTATGATTGCTTGCTTTCTTTGTAAAGAAATGCACTTCCATCTTTAATGTCCCAAATCTACTTGACCTTTTTCCAATTAATATTAGTAAGTTTGGACATGCTTCTCCCATAATACATATTGACTCCTGGATATTACAACATTACCTCCCATCCCCCCAATTATGAAAAGATATTGTTTAGAGGAGTGAGTGGTGCATCTTGATTGTGTCTTGACGATTTTATAGAAGGTAATCCTATTCCATCTCTATTTGAGAACGCGTATTGCATCTCAAGGCTTAACCTCAACAAAACATAAAACCCTAACCCTACTATTCTCAAAAAAATGGAGTAATTACTGAAAGTGCAAATGCTGAAGATGATAATATCTTCTTTCCCTCCAACTACTTCATAGATGTTACATCAGAAGGTCATACCCATTGAAAAGAGACTTAGTTATTATGTGTGGGTATATGGTTGTTGGAGAGTTTGAACATCGTAGTTGCATGGTGTCTTTTAAGTAAAGGTGTTACATCTGCGTCTCTATTATAAGTTCGCTTTTTACCTTCTACATTCACGTTTGCTGCTTCCTTTTTCTAAATAATGATTACATATCTGCTGAATATTTTCACTATATTTGGTTAATATATTGGCCAATTATGAGTAAGAAGCTTTTCTTGTTAAATCTATTATATAGGGAAATGCCCGAAGGCTGCTTGACAAACGCTGTGATGGGAACAGCCGTCTTGGAAAGATATCCAAATTAGGACTTGCTCCTGTGCTTTGGTGCATAATTTTTGTGCTATTGATCACCTATATTCATTCAGTCATCTTGGGTATCTACCTTGGCCTCCACATATGAAAAAAATTTCTGTGTATGCAAATTTATGCATTTTTGTGATGGTATTCTTACTGTTGTTTTTATCATTTCTGCTACTTTCATCTTCAGCAACAAATATGCCAAAGCTGACAGCTGCAGCTGGCCTGCTTGCATGGTTTGGTGTGTTACTTGCAAGTGTTGGATTGGTGATGTTTTACAGGTGTAGTAGGTAAGTAACATGGACAACTTCTCATAAATTTCCTCTAGATATTTACTAGGACAAGAGCTTACTTCTTAAAATTAAAATTTAATTTGACCTTGTTTCATCTTTTTATGGGTTCAAGATCAAAAGAGATTTTGTAGATTTTCTAGAACTTTTATATAAAGTCTCAATGGAGTTTTCTGTGTATTCTCCAATTATGATGAGGTAGTAATATGCAAAACGACATGGTTTTAAAAATTAGTGGACTTCTGGTGGTTTTAAAAATTCTTGTAATCTGGTTGTATCAGTTTAACCGGACTATGTGTTATTCAACTGTTTTGGTGATACCAATCCTCCTTTTCACGTGACTTGTATAGAAGAAATTGTTTCCATTGTATTTTATTGGCTGGCTGCATGCAGGTGGTTTGGGCAAAGCCGCTTCATGTGTGTGTAGGGGAATGTTAGCCCCTCACTCACGCGCAAAAGTTAACACGCCCCATTGTTTTTTGACAATAAGAAAAGTTAACACCCTCCATTTTTTTGACAATAAGAAAAGTTAACACCCTCCATGTTCTTTGATTTTCCATAACCTAGCATTTTATTGTATAGCAATGTCAAATGTAATAATCACCCTTTACCTTCTCACCTTAAGAGATAGGATGGCTAGATGATATGTCCGTTTACATTCATGGTTAATGTAATAATCACCTTAACGATAGCTAGATGCTATGGTTATATACGAGATTCATGAATATGACTGAAATCTGTCCATTAAAAATACACTGATACTTGCTTCTTAGTCTATCTTCTCCAAGCAGCTTTTTTTTTACACTAGGTGAAAATATTTCTTAAAATTATGCTTGTAAGTGTTTGATGTTTGATAGAATCTTTTCAACGATTCCTTTCCTATCCTTTGTGCTCAAGTCCTCAAGCTAACAAATTGATGGAACACAAGGAGGTATTGGTTTGTAATGTATGGTGGCCAATATGTAATAAATTTTTGGTGTGAACAGACCCACAAATAGACATGTATGCCAATATTTCATTTTTCGGTTGCAGATTGTTTAACTATGTAGTTACAACTTACAATTTGCTTCTTAATGCCTGTCATTTCAAAGACAAAGAAATTATACCGGTTACATGTTTCTTTATATGTGTTTTCTTAATCTCTCTCCCTTTGTTTTTTTTTTGTTTTTTTGTTTTTAACAGCAAGGATCCAGGTTATATCAGAGTGGATGTGCATGACTCCCAGAATATGAAAGATGAGGTGAGTTTTATTCTGCTATACCGAATGTCTACTTTGATTCCAGCACCACAACCACCTGCAATATTTTCTTTTTATTTCCTTTTGCAGTTTTTAGCTCATGAGCGTGTCAATCTCTTTTTTTATATAAAATATATTAATTGTACGTGTCATTGACTTCAAGTGTTCAAATGGTTTATCGCAGGAGCCTCTATTAAAGATTGAGATTAATAACCCTGCTTTGCTAGCTGGAAATTGGTCTCAGCTTTGCGCAACATGCAAGGTTCTTTCAGCTTTCTTTAAATTGTGACCTAGCTTTGAAGCCTTGTTTACAAGCTATCAGTATCTTGCACAAACAGATTATACATATCAGTCTATTCGAGTTTCATATTATTTTATACACACTTTCATGTTGCCTTTTCTTTAGATTGTCAGGCCTCTTCGGGCAAAACACTGTTCTACATGTGATCGTTGTGTGGAACAATTTGACCATCATTGTCCTTGGGTATCCAATTGCATTGGCAAGGTACTTCTGAATGAATTTTCAGTTTACGCGCTTTTGCATTTGATTGTTAATTGAATATACAGTTTAGACCAGTCAATCTTTGTTGAGTGGAGGTGCCACCAGCTCTTTAGTTTAGTTCTGTTAGAGCTGTAAATAAAATATATGTACTTGCGTGAGATGAATTATTGGAAATTGTTCTTTCAATAAACCATTTATGTCCATTAAATCATTATTGTAAGTTAGGTTAGACTATTGATCCCATCTCATCTTGCCACTGGAATGATGAAGTTTCTTGCTAATCCCGCCTCATTACCATTTTTTCATCATCCTTAATTTCGAATGGCCGGGTTTTATTTTTCTGACTGATTGAATTGACTTGATTTTTCCTTCTTGGTAGACAAGCCGACCTGATTTGTAGCATTTTATGATTGCAGAAGAACAAATGGGATTTCTTTGCCTTTCTTGTTCTCGAAGTTTCAGCAATGCTGGTTACTGGTGGAGTTTGTCTTTCAAGTATGTGTATATTGGGACATAAGTTACGTTGTGTTAATTTTGGTGCAATTTAAACTGCTGATAGAAACTAAATTTCTCAATGCAGGAGTATTAAGTGATCCACTTGCTCCTTCTTCATTTGGAGCATGGATTCATTATGTTAGTAAAAATCACGTTGGAGCAATATCATTTCTAATTGCTGATTTTTTCCTCTTCTTCAGCGTGTTTACTTTGACATTTGTTCAGGCTAGTCAGGTATGTCTTAGGAGCCTCATTTAGGGGGGTTTATGAGATTGGAGTCGATGCAAAACAAAATTACTCTCCTCTGATCTGACTTGTGGCTTTTTTTGTCCCCTTCCCCTTTCTTCCCCAGATATCACGCAATATTACAACAAACGAAATGGCAAATTCAATAAGGTATAGCTACCTCAGAGGTCCGGGTGGTAAATTCAGAAATCCATTTGATCACGGTATCAAGAAGAACTGTTCTGATTTCTTGATCAATGGATACAACGAAGATTTGGAGTGTGGTGAAGAATTGGGTCCCTCAGATGAGGAGGGTTTGGGAATGACGCACATTGCAAGGAGCTCAAACTTAACAAATGGAGACTCGCATTCTCATTCTGAATATGCCCAGGGCAACGGAAATAGCCATGTTATTAATGTGAATTCAAACAATAGCAACACCAAAACACAACATGGTCATGTTAATGGTCATGTTCATTCATCACATTGTAGTCATAGTAACCACAGCAAAACCAGAAATGACAGCGCTCCTTTGGGCTTAGGTCTTGGCCTTGGACGGAACACGAGATCTGTAGCACCCTCATCATGAGATATACATGTCTGGTTGTACCAAACTGTAATGAATGTATCATAGGCACGCATCTGGTTAGATTTTGTTAATTCAATTTATTGTGGCCCTTTTCTACCATACCCATGTTCAGTCTTGTGTCGTCGTCATCTCTTCTTTTTCCTTTGTTTCGTTTTTCCCCCTTCTCCTTTTATAACTAATTTGAGTAGCTATCAAAGGCTGATGAGCCTTGAAGTCGTCACGAAGGTTTTTTCGTCCTTTTCTAGTGATTGCGTAGTGAAAGCCAGTTCATTAACGGGTAAAATCAAAACTACAATAGTGAGGACGCAGGTTCCCGTTCCAGTTACATAGCTAATGTCAGTAATAGATAAATAATTCTTCAATATAATATAATAATGTAATACGTAATATACTATATATAATTGTGACATTAAAATTATACGTTACAAACACGTGTAATTTAAAATTATCCATTGAGTAAAAATTGCATATTGGGAATTGGCATAACGCACACCCTTGGACATCCCCGGTGATATTGGACAATCTTTTTTTTGCTGTACAATTACTAAGTTGCAAAAAAAAATTTGCATTAGAAAAAGGGTTCATGTAAATGGATCCGGTTCAACCGAGGACTTCATGTATCCCAGTAGCTCAGTTGGCGAGCTAAAGGATAACGAAGAAGTGCGGGAAGGAGGTCTCGAGTTCAAACCCCATAAACTAACATTCTCCCAAAATGAGCCTTAGTGCAGGAGTGCAGGAAGGAGCCTTAGTGCCGAATTTATTAATATAAAAAAAAAACATTACTTATCAAAAAAACCATGGACTTCATGTTAATCAAAAACCTTCCAAAAGAAATCTCGCTCACTTCTAAAAGTTAAAAATATATCTTGGCAATAAAAACAAATTTTTGGATAATATGATTTAAAAATGCATACAACTTCAGAGTACTATTTTCTCTAAACAAAATTTGCCTACAAAATTTAACTAACTTGAAATTAATTTGTTAACTTTTTATATTGTAATCATGCATATATTGTTTTCCAGTTATAATAATTGTTCTGTACTGTGCTTCCGATCTTAGAGATCGGTATTACGCAGTTAGTAGATATTTTGTCCTTGATTCTGTCTCTGTCTTCAGGCTTGAGAGGAAGACTTCGTTCGACCTGGAGAGGTTCGATCTTGAGAGGCGATGTTGAGATGCTCGATCTTGAGATGTCCGATCTTGAGGGGCGAGGTTGTACCTGCAATGATACTCCGACGCTCAAGTCAGTATTTGAGTGAATGAGTGTTTGTTAGAAAAAGTGCTTACCATTAATGAGCATTGAATGGGGTATTTATAGAGTTTGAATGTGTTTGTGTTGGCGTTTTTGGGCCGTCCGATCTTGTGGGCTGATCTTGGCCATTGAAGATTGGACTCTCTCAATGTGATTGGGCTTCTCATCAATTGGGCTTTTGGAGAGGGGGTGTAAATAGAAAACAGTATAATCACCATAACAGTGGCGCCCCAAGTCTGGTCGCTATGAGGAGCGATCTTGACTTTGATGGGCGACGTAGCCTCATACTCTTGTTTTTGTTGAGTGGAGATTTCTTCGGTCTCGAGCTTACGTCGAGGCTGGGGTTCTTGGGCGATGTTAACTGTCCGTCGAGTCTTTCGAGCGAGGTAGATGGTTTTTTGAATTCAGTGCTGCTTTGGAATCAGTGTAATCTTGGAATTAGTGCCATCTTTACTGTTTCTGACAAGGTGTCTCTTCGCAGTGGCGGCGCGTGATGGTGACGCTTTTTCTTCAGCGTGCGGATTTTAATGGACTATGGTTTGGACGTGACGTTTCGACTTCCCGGCCCAGGCCATTAGATCCGCCTTGCTATAAATAAAGGGTCTCACCTCCTCATTTGTTGCTTGCTGTTCATTTGTTTTGGATTGGTCGATCTTCGAGAGCTCCCGAGCTTCTTTAAAGTGAACGAGTTTGAAGATTTTTCGAAGTACTTTTAAGGTCGGTTTCTGTGGATCGACAACCGTATATTTCCAGATATAATCAACTTGCGACATAGTTCCGAGGTTAGTCTATTTTTGATTTTTCTTTACTTTTCTTTTCGTTTGTGCCTGGACCTCCCCCAGTCCCCTTTGATCTCAGAATGGGGGTCGTCAGGTCGGGTTCCGACTTGCTCGCGAACCCATTTTCGATCTTTAACCCTGACATTTCGTCCCCCATTCCTGTAGATTCGCTCTGGCGAGGACGAAACAAACTCGGAGAGACGTTACTCAGTACCGGAAAGAGTTTACGAACGCGATGGCTTCTGGTGGTGAAGTCCCTGAGGTTCGTACCAAGCCTCTTGAAGTCGCCGCCCCGGACGTGCAAGAGCATTCTGCTTTCGCCCCTATGAGTGATAAGGCGGAAGATAATTTTGAGAGTGAAAGTTCCTCTCCTGCGACCGATGCTAATGAGCCGAACGACGATACTCCTGAAGATGTGGAGGAAGATTGCTTGGTGGATGTGATGGCCATCACTTCTGAGTCCGATGAGGAAATCCCAGTGGAGGAATCAGAGGATTCCGAGGTCGATCTTGGGACAGGCTCCGAGGTTGATCTTGCGTTGAGTTCCGAGTCTGCCGATGAGTTCGACAGAGGGAGTGTTGGAAAACAAGTTGAATCTCGCCCTTCGAGTCAACCGGGTTCCAGCCGAGCTTCTGCTGCTTCTCTGGATGGGTACTCTAGTACTGGTTGTGGGGACCTTGATGTACCGGTGCGAGAGGTCTCTCAATATGATTGGGTTTCCAGAAATATTTTGGAGATCGAATCGTTGTACCAGCACGGGTTTAATTTGGAGAGGGTCGGGAGGAAAGCTTCTGGTCGCTCGAAGCGAATTTGGAGAGTTGAGGGAATGAAGAAAGGAGAGCACGTGGCTTTGTGGCCTGGAGAGCTCAAGTTCACTTTGTATCATATGCTGATAAATGAGATGAATATCCGGCCTCCTTTCACCTGGTTCGAGCAGACGGTTTTGGCGACTTTGGATGTTGCGCCTTCTCAGTTGCATCCAAACGCGTGGGCTTTTGTTCGAGCCTACGAACTAATGTGTCTTCACCTGGAGAGGCCGGTCTCGCCGTTGCTCTTTTTCCATTTGTTTGAGATCAACCGGAACAGCAGTGAAAATAAGTCCGGTCGCGAGCATGTCAGTCTTCGCTCGAGGCGAGGGGCCAAGATTTTCAAAGCTTATGCGGACTCATTGAAGGGGAATTGGAAGGAGTTATATTACTGGGTCGAACCGGTGACCGATGAAGCGATCGAGAGAGTGGGAAAGTTTTCAGAGGATGGTCGGACTTTGGTGTCCACCAAGTTTCCCATTGGTTGGAGTCAGGCCCATTTTGAACGATCCACCAATTCCTTTTCTGTTGGTCAGGATCGATTGAACGCTGCCAATCTTCTTACCAAGAGGATCCTGATGTTTATTTCTGAGAACATTCCGTTTTCAAAACATAAGTATCGGGGTATCCCTGCGGCTAAGATAGTTCAGGCTGGGAAGCGAAAACGAGTGCAATTTGTCTTAGGTAGTTCGTTTTTCTTGTTTTGATTTTTGCATATTTTTGACTGTAGTTTGTATGACCCATTTTTGTTTCTTTTCCAGATACCATGGCCCCAAAGAAGCTCGCCGCAATGAAGGCGCTGGCGATGAGGAGCGTCGATATATCTGACGATGCTGAGGAAGTGGGTGCTCCGCTTCCGACGTCTCCCCAGGTTGAGACTGTCGTTGGGACGGTTACTGCTGCTTCCCCGATCAACACTGTTACCCAAGAGGACCTTGCCTATGAGGCTCTGGTCGATCTTGTTTCCAGTTCTCCTCCCCCGGCTGCTCCCGACATCGGTGCAGGGATCTCGGCGAAGAGGGTGCGCACCGAGGCAAGTGGCGAGCAAAGGCCGGAAAAAAGGAGTAAAACCTCAAGGAGACCGAAGCATCAGAACAAGGCCGTACCTTTAGAGGAGGGATTCTTGGAGCAAAACTATGCCCAATGGCGGGAGGATCCTGTCGGGGCGTCTGTTAAACTTTTGGCGAACTTGGCCGATGTTCATAAGATCGAAAAAGAGAAATACGAGAAACGGGCTAAGGGTAGGTGTTTTCCTGTTTGTTCTTTGCTTTTATGATCTTTTTACCTCAACCTGATTTTTCTTATTTTCGTGCTTGCAGTTTTGTTGGAGCTCGAGAAGTCTAAAATAGTGAAGTTTGTGGAAGATGTGTCTTTGAAGTCGAAAGAGCTCGCTCGAACAAAGCAAGAACTTCAGACTCTGAAGGAAAGCCAAGGGGAGGTTGTACGCCGGGCGGAGTTCGCGGAAAATCGTGTAAAGGAGCTGGAAGAAAAGGAAAGAGTTTTGGAGGGGCAATTGGTCGAGGCTAATCAGAAGATTAAAAGTTTGGAGTTTCGTATAGTCGGTTTGGAAGATGATTTGAAGAAGGCATCCGAGGCAGGGGTCGGAACAAGCAGTGATGCAGAGGCTCGAATTGCGGAGCTTCAAGCAGCCCTTCAGCAGAGCAGAAGAAATGCTAAGGAGGCTACGAAGATTGCAAATGAAGCTAGGAGGGAGGCTCGTGAAGCTGCTAATTCTGCAATTGAGCTATATAGGGAGGGTTTTGAGTGTGCCCAGGAGCAAATTGCTTTGGTCAATCCTTCCGTCAATTTGGATCGGTCGATTATCGATGCCGACCACGAGGTCGAACGGGGTATGATCGTTAAGATCGATGCTCAGACGGAGAAGAAAACTGTGATTTTTCCGACCTCCACTGCCTGATGTTTTAACAGTGTTTCTTTTTGCAGAAGTTCCTGGTGTATGCTTTTACCTATGTAGTTTTCGTATAGATCCAGAACTTCTTTTGGTCTAGCTTGGAGATATTTGTAATCTATTTTGGGATAAGTCTATCAGACCTTTACGAGCTTTAATGAATGCTTTTTGAATTTCGCATGTCATGTATGTCGTTTTTACGAGTTTTAACGAGTGCTTTTTTAATTCTGCACGTTGCGTATGTTGTAAGAACGTCGGTAAATGAGGAACTCGATTTACCGGTTCGAACCTATAGGACAGTTTACTAGGACTCGGCCCAGATTTAACTCGCCCTATAGGGGTATCGGCAGCTGTGGCCGATGGTCGTTCTTAGGACGTTTCGATCCTTGAAGACCCGGTCTCTTTGAGATAGTTTGCCAAGACTCGGCTCGGATTTAACTGTTTTCTCAAAGAGTTTGCGACCTTGGGTGGTCGCTTTTGGGGAGATCATCTAAGATCGGACCCAGTTGATTCCCGGTGGGGGGAATTTGGTCCCAACATTCTGTTTGATGAAAATCAAGAATGTGTGGAGACTTGGTGAAAACTTTTGAGAAGCTTCGAAAGCGTTTGAAAGAAATGTCAAGTTTCTTTTTTGATTAATAACTTGTTTCGAGTTTACATAAGATCGATGTACATGATTTCTTTCTAAGGATAATAACTTTTCAGTTTTGTTGCGTTCAAAGTCCTCTCAATCTTTCTTCCTTGGAGGGTCTCCAATTTAAAGGCTCCCGTACCGGTTTTAGATAAAATTCGGTAGGGGCCTTCCCAGTTTGGGGCGAGCTTTCCTTGGGAGGCGTTTTTCTGACCGATGTCAGCTCTTCTGAGTACCAGATCGCCTGGATCGAAATCTCTGTGAACGACTTTGGTGTTGTACCTGGTTCCAACCTTTTGTTTGATGATTGCTTCTCGGAGCGAGGCCCGACCTCGGATTTCATCGATGAGGTCGAGTTCTTCTCTTAAGGCTTGGTCGTTATTGTTTTGTGTTTTGGGATTTGCCGTTCTCCAACTAAGTTCGCCGATCTCGACGGGGATGACCGCCTCGCTGCCGTAGGAGAGCCTAAAAGGTGTTTCCCCAGTGGAGCTTTGGGGGTTCGTCCAGTATCCCCAGAGGACGTAAGTCAATTCTTCTACCCAATTTCCTTTAGCATCGTCCAAACGTCGTTTCAGCCCGTTCAGTATTACTTTGTTTGCAGCCTCTGCTTGACCGTTGGTTTGAGGGTGCTCTACTGAAGTGAAATGGTGTTTAATTTTCAGTTCGAGCATTAGTTTTCGAAATCCTGAGTCTGTGAATTGAGTTCCGTTGTCCGTCACTACTACCTCGGGGATCCCGAACCTGCTCATGATGCTTTTTTTGAAGAATTTTATGCAGTTTTTTGCAGTGACGGTCGCCAAGGGTTCCGCTTCTATCCATTTGCTGAAGTAGTCTACGGCGACGATCAAGAATTTGACTTGTCCTGGCGCCTTTGCGAAATGTCCGAGTAAGTCCATTCCCCACCATGCGAAGGGCCACGTGGAGGATAAACTTGTGAGGTCTGTAGGGGGAGCTATGTGGATATTGGCGTGGATTTGGCATTTCTTGCACTTCTTCACATGATCACTAGCATCGCCAATCATGCTCGGCCAGTAGTAACCGGCTCGAAGAGTTTTCCGTGCTAAAGATCGAGCTCCCATGTGCTGGCCGCAGATTCCCTCATGAATTTCTGTTAATACGTAGGCCGCTTCTTCTCCCTCGATGCATTTTATTAGCGGGGAAGAGAGGCTTCTTTTGTAAAGCGTTCCGTTGATGACTGAAAAAGCCGAGGCCCTTCTCCTGATGTATTTGGCGTCGTTCCTGTCTAGGGGTTCTGTTCCTTTGACGATGTATTCTACAATTGGGGTGATCCAGCCGTCCGTTTCTTCGAGCATACAGATTGTCGGGTTAAACAGAGGCTCGAGAGACACACTGGGTTTGTGTAGCGTTTCTTGGATGGTTGTCCTCTGGTTCCCTGGGGTTTTTGTGCTTGCGTGTTTGGCGAGGATATCAGCTCGTTGGTTTTCCGTTCTTGGGACATGAACTGTTTTGCTTGTTTCAAATTTAGCCATTAGCGACCGTACCTGAAGCAGGTATTTCTGCAGGATCGGTTCTTTGGTCTCGTATTTATTTCCGATCTGGGAGACCACCAGAAGAGAGTCGGTATGAAGTTTTATTTGTTGGACTTGGAGGTCAATTGCCAGGCGAAGTCCGGCGATGCAAGCCTCGTACTCTGCTTGGTTGTTCGAGGTGGGAAAACTGAATGTCAGGGAAACTTCGATGATGACCCCCGTCGGGCTTTCTAGCATGATCCCAACGCCACTCCCTTTTGGATTTGAGGACCCATCGACATACAGGATCCATATGTCAGATTCGGTGTTAGCAGGCGTCATTTCGGCGATGAAGTCCACCAAAACTTGTGCTTTAAGTGTTGTTCGAGCTTCATATTTAATCCCGAATTCTGAGAGTTCCACAGCCCATTTGATCATTCTTCCAGCCAGATCGGGTCTATGGAGTATCTGCCTGATGGGGTAGTTAGTTCGGACGACTACCTGATGGGCGACAAAATAGGCTCGAAAACGTCGAGCTGCGATAATGAGAGCTAGGGCGATTTTCTCGATTTTCTGATAACGACTTTCAGCTCCGTGCAGAGCCTTGCTTGCGAAGTAGATCGGGCTTTGCCCGGTTTCGAGCTCGCGCACCAGAACGGCAGCTAAAGCTTCTTCCGAGACCGCGAGATATAGGTATAGGGTTTCCCCTTCCTTTGGTCGAGTTAAAATTGGAGGCTCGGAGAGAGATTTTTTTAGTTGCTTCAAAGCTTCGTCTTGTTCAGGCGTCCATTCGAAATCTCTTTCTTCTTTTTTGAGGATTTTAAAAAGTGGAAGAGATTTGAATGCTGCATTTGGTATGAAACGAGATAAAGCAGCTATCATTCCATTGAGTTTTTGCACTTCCCTCTTGGACGTCGAAGTTCGCATTTCTGTGACGGATCGACATTTATTCGGGTTCGCCTCGATTCCTCCTTCTGTTAGGAAGAAACCCAAGAATTTCCCTGTTCGAACTCCGAAAGTGCATTTCTCTGGGTTTAATCTCATTCTATTCTTTCGTACCTAACAAAAAATCGCTCTTAGATCGCTTATATGGTCGTCATCACTTCTGCTCTTGGCGATCATATCGTCGAGGTAGACTTCTATGCTTTTACCGATCTGGTTTTGGAACACTTTGTTCATCATTCTTTGGTAAGTTGCTCCAGCGTTTTTTAACCCAAAGGGCATGACTCGGTATGCGAAGTTTCCTCGGTCGGTGATGAAGGCGGTTTTTTCTTGATCTGGGGGAAACATGGAGATCTGGTTGTATCCGGAGTATGCGTCCATGAAAGATAATAACCGGAAACCGGAAGCGTTGTCGACCAAACGATCGATGCTGGGGACCGGAAAAGCATCTTTTGGGCAAGCTTTATTAAGATCGGTGTAGTCGACACACATACGCCATTTTCCGTTAGATTTCTTCACCAGGACTGGGTTTGATAACCAAGTCGTGTATTTAACCTCAGAGATAAAGTTGGCTCTGATGAGGTCGTCTACTGCTAAGGTGGCAGCAATGGCTTTCTCTTTGCTTTGAGCCCGCTTTCTTTGAGCGATCCATTTTGCTTCTGGGTTTATTGCGAGTCGATGGCAAGCAACCTCTGGTGGGATCCCAGGCATGTATTCGGCCGACCAAGCGAAGATGTCTTTGAAATCTTTAAGACATTGGGTCAAATCGATTTTGATTTTTTCTGGAAGGTCGATCCCTATTTTGATATTTTGGGAAGGGTCTGAACCGAGCTGTATTTCGGCGAACTTTCCATCAGGCTCTGGTCTTTTGATTTTTTGTTTGAGCTCTTTGGTTAGCTCGTCGACGTCTTGCTGATTTTCGACTTTCGGATCGCAGCCGATTTCTACGTTAGTGGCGGCGTTAACTTCAGTCGATCTGCCTTTAGGCAGTTTGGGAGTCGACAGTTCTTCCGAAGGGGGAACCCCTTCATGCTCCGAAGCTTTTCGTTCGTTCTTCGTCCATAGGAAAAAACACCTGGAGGCCGACTCTAAGTCAGAGTTTAGAGTGATAACTCTGTTGCAGAGAGAGTGGAACTTCATCTTTAAGTGTGTTGTGGATGTAACCGCCCCGAGCCTGCCGAGGGTCGATCTTCCTATAATACCGTTGTAAATGGATTCACAAGGTAAGACGAGGAATTTGGTCTTAACGGTTCGAACCATTGGTTCGGTTCCGTAGGTAACCATTAGCTCCAGATGCCCAAGGGGTTTCGTTCGAGATCCGTTAAAGCCGGACAGAGCCGTTCCTCTATAAGGGGTGAGTTCCTCTTTGTCGATCCCCATTTTGTTCAGAAGATCGACAAAGAGGATGTCTGATGAGCTCCCCTGATCTACCGAGATCCTACGTACCTCTTTATTCGCTATGATCGCCGATATTAAGAGAGGTACGTGTTTGTTGGCCTTTCCGTCAATAAGGCCGTCGTCGCTAAAAGATAATGGAGGTCGATTGCTCTTGATCGGGGTTGTTGATGTTGAAGCCACGCATAACAGTTCCTTCCATTTTCTTTTCATTGATTTTCCCGATCCTTCATGATCGAACCCTCCCGTTATCATCATGATAATCGAACGTTTTGGTCTGGGTCGATCACTTCTTTTCCTTTTTCCCTGGGATTTTCGTTTCTTTCTCTTCCGATATTGTGAGATCGTTCTCCCTCCCTTTTGACATAGGAAGATAGCTTTCCCCGTTTTATTAAATCTTCAATGTCGTCTTTTAGGGCGTTGCAATGGTTTGTGTCATGGCCATTGCTTCTGTGGTATCGGCAGTATTTGTTGGCTTTCTGCCCAGGCCGGACAGGTAAAGACCTGGGAGGCTTGACGTCCCTGAACTCGACGTTCCAACATTCCCCTAGTAACTAGGCGTTGGAGACGTTGAGTTCGGTATATACCTGGTGGCGATTCTTTTTACCGGTGTTCCACGAATTTTTACGAGGGTCGATCTCGATGTGGCGTTTCGACGGTTCCGTATGTGACGATGTTTTGTCGACTTTGGAATTTTCTTCTTCATTAATAAAGCACTGGGATAGCTCGAGGAATTCTTGAAGGGTGTTAGGTTCCCAGGTGTTGATGTGCTTTCGGAACGAGCTTCCAGGGAGCAGACCTTGGGCCATGAAGAAGATTCGGAAAGCATCGTCTAACTGCCGAACCTGAAGAGCCTCGATGTTGAATCGCTCTATATATTCTCTCAGGGGCTCATTTCCCCTCTGGACAATAGATGCTAAAACATTTTTGTTTTTGGGTTTGCTCTTGGAATGGGCAAAGTGCACCGAGAAGTGTTTTGCTAACTGGTCCCACGAGGAGATGGTATTCGACCTTAACGTCCGAAACCATTCGGAAGCCATTTTGTCCAGGGTTAACGGGAATATTCGGCATTTCATTTCCATGGGTACGTTTCGATACTGCATGGTTGTATCAAATTGGTCTAGATGCCTGTCGGGGTCGCCCGTCCCGTCATACGTCTTCAGTCCTCCAGGTGGTTTCTCGAGGTACCGGGGGACCCGGAAGTCGTCGATCGATTTTGTGAAATGACCTTTTCGCCCAGGTTGATTCGCCCGTGACGGTGGTTGGTGTCTGTGACGAGGTTCAGGATGTCCGTATCGTCGCGTTTGATTGTTTTGAATGTTGTCACGGCTCCTTGATCGTCTTCTTGACGAGGTCGAGCCTTCAAGATCGTCAAATTGGCCTGCCAGAGGAGAACGGGAACCATTCCCTCGGTGGCGGCGTGGAGGAGAATGAGGATCATCAAAATCGTCATATTGTCGAGCTGATGGAGAACGATAATCATTCCCTTGGTGAGGGTATGGGGAAAGGTGAAGATCGTTGAGACTATTATGTTGTCGAGCCAGAGGAGAACGGGAACCATTTCCTCGTTGACGGCGTGCGGGGGAACGGTGATTGAGCTTTCTCCGAGGGGGTGATCGATGGAAAAGTCTTCTTTGAGTTGGGCGTCGTTCCTCCAGGGAGCTCTGCCCGGATGATTGCTGGTCCAGAAGGTTTCGACCTTGCAGTCTCGCTACTTCGGATTCGAGGTTAGCGAAGCGGTTGTTTCTTTCTTCACTTACCGCTTCTTGCCGAGCCAATAGCTGAACGAGCTGTTGGACCGCGCCCGTCAAGGCCGGAAGTAATTGAGGAGGAGATGGTAGGCTCGTTTCATATGCGCCCGAATGTGCTCGGGATGGTCCCGTGTTGGGAAGTCGGCTTCGTGTTTGCGACGAATTCGTAAGTTCCTGGACGTGGCCTTCAGGGGTTTGCTGAGGGCCGAGCTCAGGTTCGGCGATGAGACTAGTCGGTGTTGAACGGCGCGTTGGTGCCATTTTAATAAGTTTCAAGGGGATGGTGAGAAAAAATAGGGTATTCAGTTCTCCCACTGTGGTCGCCAATGTTCTGTACTGTGCTTCCGATCTTAGAGATCGGTATTACGCAGTTAGTAGATATTTTGTCCTTGATTCTGTCTCTGTCTTCAGGCTTGAGAGGAAGATTTCGTTCGACCTGGAGAGGTTCGATCTTGAGAGGCGATGTTGAGATGCTCGATCTTGAGATGTCCGATCTTGAGGGGCGAGGTTGTACCTGCAATGATACTCCGACGCTCAAGTCAGTATTTGAGTGAATGAGTGTTTGTTAGAAAAAGTGCTTACCATTAATGAGCATTGAATGGGGTATTTATAGAGTTTGAATGTGTTTGTGTTGGCGTTTTTAGGCCGTCCGATCTTGTGGGCTGATCTTGGCCATTGAAGATTGGACTCTCTCAATGTGATTGGGCTTCTCATCAATTGGACTTTTGGAGAGGGGGTGTAAATAGAAAACGGTATAATCACTATAACAATAATAAACTGGAATGAAAAAAGATAGAGAAAGCTACAAATAAAATAATACAACCCACAGAGAAAACGACAAGTTATATATACGGGTCTTGTTGATATTAATTTGATTCTATAAAAAAATCCGGTAAGCAATCTTGTTATATTCTCAACTTGTGCAAAACTGTCCCGGGTATTCTCAAGTCAAGAGAATAAAAAATTGAAATAATTTATATCAACGAAAAAATCAAGAGATCCATCTTCTTCCGCCATTTTTTTTGACAGCATCTTCCGCCAATTTTGTAGTACAATTTTTTCCTATGATAAGTTGAATTTTTAAATTAAAAACAAAATCACTCAAACACAAAAAATAAAAAGATAGAATAAATAAATACATAACTTTTTTTTTTGACAAAAAATAAATAAATACATAACTAAAAGCAATAAAAAAGATGGATGAAAAGACAGTAAAAAAATGATCCGTAAAACTTAGCTCAACTGACAAATGCCAAAATTATTAGGCTAGATATCGTATATCGAATTCGAACTCGAGACCTCACAATTGTGTGCGTCGGTTTTTAGTGGCAATTACCACTCCATCTATAAAAAAAAAAAAAGACAGTAAAAAAATGAAAAGACAAGCATGCGCTACTTTTTATAAAACATAATGAGGATAAACTAATGAGGATATTGAAAGTTTCAGCTTTGAAGCTGCACTTTGCCACTTTGGAGTGTAGATTACGCAGTCCCATTTTCAAAGTTAGAGAGGGTGGTTTGGCATATTGTTCATCGTTCATTGGATTTGGATATGATTGTCCCAAATTTGGTTTCGTCATCGTGTTAGTAAAATAAAGTAAGTATAATAAGTAAGTGTAAGTATTTGAAAGGGACATTCTTGAATTACAAGTCACGATATTTCGCATCAATGGGATCCTTATGAGATCAAACCGAGCAAACCGTGTAATCAGAAACAATTTGAGTGCCTCTCCACCACAAATAGAACTTGTACTTCGAAAATTTAAATTCACTTAAATATCAGTACAAAAAAATCACTTGGGTATATTTTATTATTTTATACTATTTTTAATCATTAAATTATATCTTAATTTTTTGCTTCAAAAAACTGTAAGTTCAATATTATCAATCAAAATTGTGATGTGCCCAAATTACAACTTAGTGCTAAAATACAAGTAAATATTGTATGAATATTGAGAGTGAGTTTATATTCGCAACGATCCACTTTTCCCTTTCACTCATATCCAAAGAATAAAAAAATTAAAACTATGATAAAAAACCAAAACACATCTCGTGAAAAATTCTTCATGTTAGTTAATTGATTAGTTATATGTTACCACACTACTAATTAGTAGTGCTTAATGAATAAGTTAGCTAATAATAGATAAATTAATTTATAACGAATGAACTTATAATGGATATATAAACTAGTAGTACCAATTTTGAAGTGTTCGTTAGCATTAGCATTAGCATTTTTAACTAAGGTAAAAATAAGTATATGAACTAATTTATAAATATAAAATAAAATGCTTATAAAAAAATGTAAAATAAAACAGATGAATATTTTTAATTAATCCTTAAAAATAAGAGTTTTAATTTTAAAATGTAAAATAAAATAAATGGACATTTTTAATTAATACTTAAAAATAAGAGAACTAATTTATAAATGTAAAATAAAGTAATTGAACATTTTTAATTAATCCTTAAAAATAAGAGAAGTTGTTCATTTATGGGAGATAAATGAGAAAAGTAATTAAAATAATAAGAAAAAATAAATAAAAAGAACAAATAAAATACTATAACCTTAAGGGTATGTTTGGTAGGAGGGTTTTGGAAGAGAGGGGACGAGAGAGCTTATTTTTCTTTTCTAAATTATGGAAGCTAAAAAATGTTTCTAAAAACAAATAAAAAATTGAATTGAAATATTACACAATCATATATCATGTTAATTTTTCAAATTTTTTAAATCACAAATATATATATATCGAAGTTTAAAGGTAGCCCTCGAAGGTCATTTCTTCCAAAACTCTTTCCCAAACACACCGTAAACATATAGAAAACACGATAAACTAATGATAAAACGTTATAATTCCTAACTTTATTGTTGAGGACTTTACTAGGAATATTAGGTTAGGTTTGTAATTGCAAATCAGAAATGAGCTCAAAATTGACCTTCATTGATCATTGATTTGTTATATACATTGAGCTGGTGCAACATGCAACAAAAGCACCGAGAAACAAATGGGCCACACAAGGCTACAGCAAAATGGGCCTAAAGAAATGGGCCAACTATACAAAAGTCCAAAAGTAAAACTTAAGCCTATACAAGTGTTTCTTACAATGCCTCCCTTAAACTAGAATTGAACAATTTCAGTTTATTCAAAGAAAACATTTCAATCAGTACAAATCAATACAGGATGGAACATCACTTTATTCAAACAGAGCATCACTTCATCAGCCAGAACAGATTCCAGAAGCAGGGCATCACTTCATTATCCAGAACACATTCCCAAGTGAGTCTTCAACTTGGTAAATACTTCATTTTTCACAGGTTTGGTCAGTAGATCAGCTAACTGATCACTTGAGCTGCAGAACTTCAATTCAACTATGCCATCCTTGCAAAGATTCCTAAGGAAGTGGAATCTCACATCTATATGCTTACTCCTACCGTGTAGAACCGGATTTTTTGACAGCTTAATCGTAGAATTATTATCACATAGGAGAGTCAAACACTTCTCTTGCTTAAGACCAAGCTCTTCAAGTATTCTTTTGATCCATATCCCTTGACATACACAATATGCTGCAGAAACAAATTCTGCCTCTGTTGTGGATAAAGTAACAATTGGCTGCTTCTTACTTGACCAAGAAACAGCCCCTGCACTCAGTATATAAACATAACCCGAGGTACTTTTCCTATCCTCAGTATCACCTGCGTAATCACTATCGCAGTATCCAATCACAGCCTGTTTCTGGTCTCTCCTATACAGTATACCAGAATCTGCAGACCCTCTTAGGTATCTCAGCACTCTCTTGGCAGCAATAAGATGTTTTTCTGTAGGTTTGTCCTTGAATCTACTAATGAGACTGACAGCAAACATTATGTTAGGTCTAGTAGCATTCAAGTACATTAAACAACCTACAATTTGTTTAAAGCCAATTGAGTCAACCTGTTTTCCTTCATCAGTTCTGGTCAATTTTGTTCCTGCTGCTACAGGATTGTTTACAGGCTTGCTTTCCTGCATTCCAAACCTGTCCAGCACTTGTTCAATGTACCTTTGTTGCTTGATGAAGATGCCTCTAGTATTCTGCACTACCTCCACACCTAGGAAATAACTCATTTTCCCTAGGCCAGTCATGTCGAAAGTCCTCTTCATGGACTCCTTAAATTGTTGGATCAGGTCAGTATTATTTCCTGTGTACAGAAGATCATCAACATACAGAGAAGCTATGAGGATATCAGTATCAGTTTTGTTCCCTGTCTTTGTGAACAATGTATGCTCATGTGAGCATTTCTTAAAGCCCTCCTTGTTAAAATATCCTTCTATCTTGCTGTACCAAGCCCTTGGGGATTGCTTTAAACCGTATAAAGCCTTTTTGAGCTTGTATACCATCTGCTCCTGCCCTTTCTTAACAAAACCTTCTGGTTGATCAACATAGACAGTTTCATCAAGTTCTCCATGTAAGAATGCGCTTTTCACATCTAGTTGAAACACATTCCACCCTTCTTGTGCTGCCACAGCTAGAATGCATCTAATTGTGTCCCATCTGGCAACCGGGGCAAAAACCTCTGAGTAATCAATTCCAAATTGCTGAGCATATCCCTTTGCAACAAGTCTAGCCTTATATTTCTCCACCTTCCCTTCCTCATTGAACTTGGTTTTATAAATCCACTTCACCCCAATTTTCCTTGCTCCTTGAGGAAGATGAACTAGAGTCCATGTTTCATTTCTTTCTATGGACTCAAGTTCACTCTTCATCGCCTTGACCCACCTATCATCCTTCACAGCTTCAAGAAAGGTGGTTGGATCATCACAGTTCTCATTTACTGCTATAAAGTTCTGTAAGTTTTCCCCTTCTGCATCACTTTCTAGCTCATCATTTAGAACGTATTCATCAAGATATGCTGGTTTCCTTCTAACTCTTCCAGACCTGGTTGTATCATTATTATCATCATTAGCTTCATTAGATGCATTTCCTTGTTCAATTTCAATTTCACCATTAGGTTCACTGCCCTGTTCTCCATAATTCTGACCATTTGAATTATTATTCACATGATTATCAGCTAAGGTTTTACCATGATTATCATCACCAGCTAAATTCTCACCCTGATTATTACTATCAGTCAAGTTTTCAACCTGATTGCCAGCATCTATATCAACAGTACTCTGCCCAGTTTTACTGCTTCCTTCACTGTTCCAATTCCAACAAATATTTTCATCAAAAACTACATCCTTGCTAATCATTATCTTCTTAGTAATTGGGTCATATAGTCTATAGGCTTTAGACTCATCACTAATCCCTAAGAAGACACATTTTAGACTCTTATCATCTAATTTCTTTCTATTAGCATCACTTATGTGCATATGGGCAATACAACCAAACACTCTTAAGTGTTCACAGAGGGTTTTATCCCACACCAGGCTTCCTCTGGTGTCATTTCTTTTAAGGACACTGTTGGGCTTCTGTTTAATACATAAAAGGTCCATTTCACAGCCTCGGGCCAGAATTGTTTGGGCATGTTTGCTTCTTTAATAAGACTTCTTACCATATTCAGAACTGTCCTATTCTTTCTCTCTGCCACCCCATTTTGTTGTGGAGTGTATGCAGTTGTAAGTTGTCTCCTAATTCCATTCTCATTACAGTAGTAAATGAAAGCCTTAGAGTTGTATTCCCCACCCCAGTCAGTTCTCAAGCAACTAATTTGACATTCAGATTCCTTTTCTACCATTGTCCTAAATCTCTTAAACACTTCAAAGGCACTAGACTTCTCTAACAAGAAATAGACCCATGCTTTTCTAGTAAAGTCATCAATAAAGGAAATGAAATACATTTTATGACTGTTTTATTCAGGAGAAATGGGGCCACAAATATCTGAGTGTATCAACTCTAGCTTCCTAGTTGCTCTCCACTTGCTCTTCTTAGACATGGCATCCCTATGTTGGCTTCCAACAAGACATTCTGGACAGCTCCTTGTAGGCTCCTTCAAGCTAGGTAAGTCCTTCACCATCTCCTTCTGATATAGCAGCTGCAATCTCCCATAGCTGAGGTGAGCATATCTTCTATGCCACAAGTCATACAATTCATCTCCAACAATGGCAGCTTGACAACAATTTGGAATAATTGATGTTCCCATAACAGTGAAAACCTTGTTGTTAGCCATCTTGGATGTCATCAACAGACCCTTCTCCTTGTGAAAAACCTTGCACAAGTCATCTTCAAACACCACCCTCAAGCCTTTCTGTTGTAATTGTCCGATGCTCAGGAGGTTATTCTTCAAGTCAGGCACATAATAAACACCTGTGACCACTTGAATTATTCCTTCAATTTTCAACTTAATTGTGCCCTTTCCCATCACACACAGCTTCATACCGTGGCCTAGCTTCACAGATTCTCTGAAATTCTCATCCAAATCAAAGAACCATGCCTTGACACCACACATGTGATTGCTGCAACCGGAGTCCAAGAACCATCTTTCACTTCTGATTTCTTCTTTCTCATCTCTTGTTTGAGTCATAAGCAGAATTTCTTCATCCTCATCAAATCCTGCATAGTTAGCTTCTTTGTCACCAAGATTTGGGCATTCACTTTGGTAATGGCCCATCTTGCGACACTTATAGCATTCTATATGATCCTTGGAGCCTTGTCTTCCACGTCCTCTTCCTCCAGTGTTTCTGCCACGTCCCCTTCCTCCGCTTCTACCTGGACCAGAAACCTTGGGTGCTTGATCTTCTTCTTTGGATCCCTTCATTCTTTGTTCCTCCACAAGAATGGAGCTTTGAAGAGCATCGATAGAAAGGGTTTCCACATCAGTAGACAAAGAAATAGAACACATGACATAGTTAAATTGGGGCGTCATGGATCTCATAATCTTTTCAACAATCACAGTGTCAGTAAGCACCTCGCCATGAGATTTCATTTTATTGGCTATGGCAAGCGTTCTTGCGAAGTAATCATTGACGTTCTCTTCTTCTTTCATCCTCAGCGCTTCAAATTCACCTCTAAGAGTCTGCAATTGGGCTCTTTTCACCTTCGAGGAACCTTGGAACTTCATCTTCAATGAATCCCATATGTCTTTAGCAGTATCCATCTTCAAAATTGTCTCTAGAATCTTCCGATCCAAAGCTTGAAACAGGTAGTTTTTTGCTTTGAGATCTTTCAGTTTCGCTTCATGAATCGTCTTCAATACTTCTTGTGATGCATTCGCCGGTGTTACGGGAATCCCGTTTGCAACGACATCCCAATATTCCTTTGAGCGTAGAAGATTTTCCATCAAAATGGACCAGTGATCATAAAACCCATCAAATTTCGGAATGGATGCTTGGACGAAGGCTCCGTTCTCTCGATCCGCCATTATTGAGCTTCAATTCTTGCAAGATCTTCAATTCCGACGAAGATCACGGTGTGAAAGACTTGGAACCGATGTGCGATTGAACACAGAAACGGTTAAAGCGGTTCAGGCCCCGTAACGGAGCTCTGGTACCAAATGTAATTGCAAATCAGAAATGAGCTCAAAATTGACCTTCATTGATCATTGATTTGTTATATACATTGAGCTGGTGAACATGCAACAAAAGCACCGAGAAACAAATGGGCCACACAAGGCTACAGCAAAATGGGCCTAAAGAAATGGGCCAACTATACAAAAGTCCAAAAGTAAAACTTAAGCCTATACAAGTGTTTCTTACAAGGTTTGCCTAGCTATAAATTTTGTTGATTTCTTGGGATAGTGTTCTTCCTTGCTTGATGGATTGGGTTCTCCTTTTTGGAGTTCTATTTTAATGTTATCTTTGCTCATAGGTATTGGCCTAGTCGCCCATATTTTTTGTCTTTTTCTCTTTCTTTTTTAGCGATAAAATATAGGAGGAGTATTCTTTTTTCTTCTTGATATCTTTTCTCTAAAAAGAGTTTTGCATCAAAATGTTTTAATGAGATTCCATATCATTTTATTTTATATAAAAAATGATAAAACGTTATAAGGTATAATTTACTTTTGACATTTTATAAGTTAATACTTGCTAACATTTCTCTTTCGTTTTATGGTAAAAAATATTTTTATTTTGTTTGGCTTAATTACACTTTTAGTCCCCTTATTATGACCCACTCACCATTTTAGTCCCCAAACTTTTTTATTACGATTTTAGTCCCCCATTTTCCAAATTTCTAAAATCATTGCCCCTCTCTAATTTTGTCCAATATTTTGCTAACTTGTCATTCACTAATCCTACCTAGAATGGGATATTGTAACCCCTTAATTACTTGTCATTCACTTGCCATTTATTCTAGGTACGATTAGTGACTGACAAGTCAGCAAAATATTTGACCAAATTAGGGAGGGACAATAATTTTAGAAATTGAAAAAATAAGAGACTAAATTCGTGGAAAAAAAGTTTGGAGATTAAACTCACTTGTTGGTTCTAATAAGGAGACCAAAAATATAATTAAACAAGCCATTTTGTTTTTATAACTTTAACAACTACCGGTAAAAGCTAACTCTTTTGTCAAAAAAAAGGTATAAGCTAATTGCCATACGCTAATGATTTGAGGTCGACAAGAGAAGCTCAATCTATATACTCGCTCTGTCCCATTTTATTTGTTGTTTTAACAAAATTAATTTGTCCTAAATTGATTGTTGTTTTAGATTTTCAATGAAAATTTTAGTCTTCTTTTTCAATTATACCCCTATCAATTTTGACAAATTTTTTCAAGGTCTTGTGTTCGAATCCAGCCTTGGGCATGCAACAATGTTAAATCACTTGAGAGAGAGCTTTGCCGCCCATTGTGGTCCTACCCGATTCGAGGGATTAGTCTCTGCAGTTGCGTGCAGAGGATACCCAATTTATACCAAAAAAATTATGACAATTTTTTGCATCTAATAAATGATCAACATTTTTCTATGTAAAGAGATTAAAGATTAAATGGTAAATTAGACAAGACATTTTAAAAAATCTAGACTCCTAATCAATTTTCTTAAATGGTGTATTAAAGCCTTAAATTAAACTATAACCAAAGTGGTACGGAGGGAATATCTTCTATCTTTCTATTCTATAAAAAAAGAAAATGAAAGAAGAGAGAAAACGACATCGTTGGGAAGAGAGGGGTAATCAGGAATGATCCAACAGAACGGAAGAGGCGGACGTGGGACCCATAGTTCTCTCGTCGTTGTTCTTATCCCAATTCCATTTCATCCATCATCACTGTTCCCTCCCCGCCTTCTACCACGTGTCACCTATCAGCTGGCTTTTTCCTCCTTCTCCTTTCTTCTTCCTTCACACTTCACCCCTCTCTCACACAACACTCAACACACTCATCATCCTCTCTCTCTCTCTCTCCGCCTATGATCTTCGGACACCTTCAACATATCGCCGTTCACTAACTCCTTTCCGTTTCTGTTACTCCAACAGGATATTCTCTCTTCTTACCGGTCTCCGAGAAAAAAAGGTCTCTGATGACGCATGAAAGCTAACCTACGCAAAAAGCAAGAACACCTTGTTTTTCATTTTCATTTTTTGGTTTCATCTATATACTTTCTATTTTCGCCTTTGTTTATATAAATAAAACTTGATTAATTATTAATTAATAAAGAAAGCTGTGAAAATATCTTAAGATGCTTATTATGCGTTATGAAAGAGATTCTCACAGTCTCTGTTTACGCTTCAAAGAAAATAAAAATAAAAAATAAGAAATATTAGGCAAGAAATCAACCTTGATTATTTTCTGGAGTTTGATGGAGTACGTGCTCAATTAGGAATATGCTAATCATTACTTTTTTTTTAATAGTTTCTCTTACCTTATTCATCTGTTTGTTTGATGATAATAACTGTGGCCTAGTTGTTTGATTCTTAGTAATTATCCCCCCTTGCATAATCTATCGTTAGGTTGACTTATTTGTTTATTTCGCTTAATTTATGAACTTCTTCGTGCAGTTGAGTCCAATTGCATTTTGCTCTAGAAGGGGAATTTGTGTTGGCACAATCCATGCATTTATAATAAAGGGTATCATAAAAAATTAAGTGATGGGGAGTATATGTTCTAGGAAGAGAGATCAACAAGTAATCGAAGATGATTTTCGCAGAGGAGTCTCAGGAAGGTACTGTAGAAGTGCCAGCACAAAATGGTTAGGATCCAGAAGTTTACGTTCTAAGGCAAATCATATCTCTGGAGTGGGTACATGTCCCTCCCTTATGGATTTATGCATAAATAAGATGCGTGAGGTGCATTTTTTGGCTTAAGTGTTTTTCTTTGTGGTTGTTAGTTCTTTTGTTTTCATACAGTAATTGGTCCACTTGTTTTATGTTTTAACAGGATTTTCATAAATATGAGTCTTTTTCAATTCTTCCAAGAGACATAAGCCAGCAAATTTTCAATGAATTGGTGGATTCTCATTGCATAACAGAAGCATCTCTCAATGCTTTTAGAGACTGTGCTCTTCAGGTACTTTGCAAGAGGCTTTGGTGAAGTGAAATTTAAAGGGTTGCTTTGGTTTAAGTACTTAGAAACTTTTTAGTTATAGAGATGATCTTGCTTATCAAATATATGTTGTTGTGCATTGCAGGATATTTACTTGGGTGACTATCCTGGAGTACATGATGGTTGGATGGATGTCATTGCTTCACAAGAATCGTCCTTACTTTCAGCTGATGTGTCTGGTTCTGATGTGACAGACAGTGGATTGAAACTCCTAAAGGGTTGCTCAAATCTTCAAGCATTGGCCCTCAATTACTGTGACCAATTTTCAGAACATGGACTCAAACACATTAGTGGTAGTGTTACTATTTCTTTCTTTATGGTTAGAGTTTTCGAGCAGAACCAGAGTCTGACACATACAAATTATTCAACTGAGATGGAACTTTGTACTGAGCTTGATGATATTTAATATGTATCTTGCATTCTTTACGTACATAAACTATGAATTATGTATGGTTGTTTTTATTTCTTTCTTTTATGTACAAAAAACCAAACTGTTGTCACTATTTTTGGTATATCTTCCAAAAGAAAATTGCTGAAATTCATTAGTGTTATGCGATATTGGAGTTATTTTCAGTAAATAGATAAGGGTGCTGTTTGATTAACATGAATGATCATTGCAAATTTGTTGCACAGGTCTTTCAAACTTGACTTCATTAAGTATCAAGAAGAGCAGTGCCGTCACACCTGATGGAATGCGTGCCTTTTCCAACTTAGTTAATTTAGAGAAGTTGGACCTTGAGAGGTGTTCATATATTCATGGTGGATTTGTTCATCTTAAAGGTTTCTATTCTTGGTATCTTGTTCAATTATATGTCTTCATGCATTTGACAATGTTAAAACCAACCTCATGTCTAGTAATCTGAAACAAACTTAACTGCTCATTAATATGTAGTTAGGTACGAGATATGGATGGCTAATTGGGTGGCCTGACATTAACTTCACCAGGCTAGAAGATGAATATGACTGTTAGTCCATATAAAGTTTCAACTGAAAATTGTTTTATATTGATTGTCTGACATTGTCTCTTAAAAATCATTTGTACTTGGATAATTATTTTGTTGGGTATTCATTGTGAATTTCAAACGCATCCGGTGAATTCACCATGTTCTTTGACTCAATAACTCCCATTTAAGCATCTATTATCAACTAATTCAAGCTGGACTACTCTTTAAAGTTACTTTTATGAATTTTCATCATTATTGGTCAATGCGTGTTGAGGACTTTTGGCTGGTGCCATAGCCCATGCTTAATGGCAACAATAAGTTCTACTTTCCTTCAATGAACCTTTTTTTATTGCACTAAAATGTATTGGGGGGGGGGGGGGGGTGGGGGGTGGGGAAGGTCAGGGCATGCCAATTAAGGATACAAATGACTTACTAATGGAGGACCACCAACAGGAATTAAATGGCTTACTAACGGAGGACCAACAACAGGAATTGATCCTGGACCTCTTTGAGTCAAAGGCTGTTTTGACCCTTCCACTTGACCAAACCTTCAATGGGTTTTTCAAGGAATATTTTTATTTCAATATTGATATTGTCCTGCTTAGAGTGCCCTTTCATAGAAACTTGATTTTCCTTTGATTTTTTGTTTGAATACAGGCCTGAAAAAGATCGAGTCTCTTAATATTGGATGCTGTAAATGTGTTATGGATTCAGACATGAAAGCTATCTCAGGTATTGATCATAAGATAGTTATTTTTATCATCATAGTTGTTGTATTCAAGTTTATTTATGTTGTAAAAAGGCAAAATTGTTGTGTCTCTGCATTGTGTCTTACTCATGAGTTAGCTTTTGCATGATATACACGATACGATACTCAGATTCTAGTGGTTTTTTCTTACTAAATCTTTAGTTTAGAGTTTAGACTTCTAGATATTGTTCTTTGTTTTGTCTTCACTAAAGTCTAGGCCCTCAGGATAGTGGGGAAGCTGAGGAAACTTTCAACTGAAAAATATCATCTTTTATAAGTCAATGCATAACTTCCCTAGCCTATAAGTAGGACTTACTATTTTGTAACTCTTGGCACTAACAGTGAGTGGTCTTTTTGGCCTATGCTGATGACTTTTTTTTGAACTCTCATTTAGATCCGCAATCTTAATAAGTTGCACAGGTTTACAGTTAATTAGTTTTTTGTACTTTTCAACTAATATTTAATGAATGATTGTGTGTTTTACACTTTTGACTTTATCAATGTATTTGATCATAAAGTAAGCTTTAGATAGAATTTTTACTCTAATGAATTTAGAAGTATTATTTAGTATTGAACACTATTTAATATTGACAGTGGTAGTTACTTTCAGTTGATATCTTTTAAATAATTCCGTTGTTTTTTTATCACTGGGAAACATTATCAAATGTCCTAGATAATGTCGTAATACTACATGATAATTGCACAAGTATTCATTGCCATTCACATGCTAGCTCAAAAGAGAAGTTTAATGTTGCCCCTAAAGCCTAAAGGCATGATTGTCAGAAAGCAGAATGTCCATGTTTATTGTTGAGTATTTTGTACCTTATTGGGAATACCAATTATTCATAAGGGTGCCTCCCCCCTCTATCTGTTTGTGCATAACATTTGTGTTTGTATGCTTTGGTGATCCCATATATGTAAGTTTTTTCTCCTAATGAGTTGGCACTTGGCAGTAAAATGTTATGGTTGATACTTGATACTTGATAACTTTTTCTCATAATTGAGTTTATATCTAAATAAGCATTTGGTTTTGCTACTTAATCCATAATTTCATGAGATTATCTATTGTCGATTCTTTCTCTTTGTACTTTTAGACACAAAAAACTAGGCCATGATCCCCCATTTGAGTTGACGGTCAGTGTGTAATGTTTCAGGGCTTATAAATTTAAAGGAGTTACAAGTTTCCAACAGCAGCATCACCGATCTTGGGATTACTTATTTAAGAGGTATTTCAAGTGTTGCCATGTGACTATAGCTTCTGCTTCTATTTTATGCTCATGAGCACATACCTAGTTGTCATTTCATATCCACCATCAAGTATAAATATATAACTCTCTTACTATCATCAAAATGGAGTTCTAGTTTATTGAAGGTGATGTAAAAGCTGTGTGCTCTATGTGTTGTGTTATTCCATTCACTACATTGCATGGGTGTTCCTCTCGGGTTCACAGGTTTGCAGAAGCTAACCACATTAAATGTTGAAGGATGCAATATTACTGATGCATGCTTTGAGTCTATTTCTGGTAAGAAAAATGTCTCATCTTATTTTTCGTTCCATTTTAATTTTCTTAATTTAGATTTTAGACAGCAATCTTTATTTGTTGTGGATGTTGTTGTTTAATGCTTGAGCTTTCCGTCAAATTTATTTAGAAAATTAAAAATTTGACAAGGACTATGCCAATATGGCATGCAATCTAAGTGGTGCTAAAATGGCACACACAATGTCTGATCTTGGAATCTCATATTTGCTTGTCATTGTTCCAGTGTCTAAATTTGTCTTAGTTAATTCCTTATTCACGTGTTTCTTTCCATTACAGCCTTAGCTGCCTTGGCATACTTAAATCTCAACAGATGTGGTCTCTCTGATGATGGATTTGAGAAATTTTCTGGTAATATGCTGTAACCATATTTGAGGACTTTCCTTGCCATGTCCATACTTGTTAGTTGTTACTCTAAGGATGATGACAAAGCAACAGTGTTTTGGTTTTACGGCACGTATTTACTTTCCTGCAGGTCTTACAAGCTTGAAGAGGTTAAGTCTCGCATTTAACAAGATTACGGACGCATGTTTAGTTCATCTGAAAGGTTCTTTATACCTCTATAACTCTATGACTATTTTTTCCAAATGCTGCTCTCTTATGGTGAAAAGATGTTCTTTATACCTCTATAACTTATTTTTTCCAAATGCTGCTCTCTTATGGTGAAAAGATGTTTGATTTCGTACAATCTTTCTGTGGATTTATCTCTTCAACCTCAAGAGCACATTTAAGATGGACTTCCCTCCTTTTTTTTTTATATTCCTCAGTAATTGGACATTATCATGTTCTTCATCTTCTCTTTTTCACTAAAAAATTCTAACATTTAAAGATTGAAAAGGAAGGTAGAAAAACTTTTGCAAAAAAATTCTTATGGAGTCCTTCATATGCCAATATATGCTTAATGAATTAATGTTATTTTTGAAGTAAATGTAAAAGAATACAAAATTTGAAGAAAATAATGTAGGTGTTAACCCCATTCCTACTTATGATAGAAAGTTACTGTTACTTTTTTTTCAGATAAATTATTATTAATTTTAATAGCACATCAATATCTGTTTTGGGGACTATATTGACGTACAAAAATGGAATGAAGGTTGCATAGAAATTATTAGGTGTATAATATATAGCCTTCAAATTTCTTCAAAAACTTCCTATTTGGTCTCAAATGCTTATTGGCTTTGCACATTCTTGGGAGCCATTGGTGGAACAACTTGTTTCATACTCCACAAGTTTGGTTATTGATGCTTCTGTCACTTTGACTATCATCATTTGCAACTTGTTTATTGTTCTTATTTTTCCAAGTGTCCTTTAGATCCTACATGGGCTTCTCTCTGACAGGTTTAACAAATTTGGAGTATTTGAATCTCGATTCTTGCCAGATCGGTGACGAAGGGCTTGCTAATTTGACAGGTTATCACTAGGTTTCACATTTTGTCCTTTTTGTAAATTTAATGGTCATTTCATTGTTTGAAGTTTACATTGACTTGTTATACTTATTTCAATGTTCTTGCAAAAGCAAGGTAAAACTGCCTACAATAGGACCCTTCCAAATTTTCCCCAGACTCTGCCATGTCAGGAGCTTTGTAGCATTAGGTTTCTCTCTTGATCCATGCTTGGAGATACATGGAATGATGCTTTATAACTTGGTGTCATTTTCAGCTGGATGGTGTTAACTTGGTGATTTTAATTTCCTATTTTGTAAGACACCTAGACCATTGAAGTTTGATGGAACAATGCCATGTGGAGCTTTGCTTAAACTATATGGAAAACATGGCTTGGACTTTGTCTTGACCTGTTGCTTAGAATATAGATTACCTTGTGCTTCATCGATTGATTTAAGTTCACTTTTGCTTGTTTTTCCCCACTAATTTACTTGATTTATTCTATCATAATGTTTCTGAGGGGAAGAAGGTTATGTTTCTTCTGGAACATCCATGAGTTAGGAATCAAGTATTTGAATCTGAAGTATCACACATTGTATGAAATATAATGTTATTTGTTCTTTCAGGCCTTGCTCTCTTGAAAAGCCTAGTGTTGTCTGACACTGAAGTTGGGAACGGTGGGCTTCGTCATATATCAGGTTGATTGGAAACTACCCTGTAGTTCTTAATAAGAATATCAACTTAGTAATCAGTGTGAATTTATTGGCAAATTAAAACTAAAGCATTGATATGTTTTTGAGTTTGGTGGTTATTAGTTTACCGCCACATCATAGACTATTGTATAACATATTGGAAGATAAATTTTGGAAAGCCTATTTAGTTGTACAAATCTAGGTGAAGTTTTGCAAAAAGGAAAATTGCGTGTCAATATTCAATAATCTGCCGCAGCAGTGCTAAGACGTGATTGCGTGCACAACATTTTAATTTGATTTGAAGCATTTCCCTAGGCACTGTCTATATATTAATATATGTTTTTTAATTACATCTACATCAACACACAAACACGTGTCCATCTAGCTGATTCTGTCTTGTAAGAGATATTTCCAGACAATGCTTGTGCTAATTGATTCTTGTTTTTGTCCAGGTTTAAGCAAATTGGAAGATTTGAATCTGTCATTTACCTCGGTAACTGATAATGGCCTGAAAAGGCTCTCAGGACTGAGACATCTTAAATCGCTTAATCTGGATGCTCGACAGATTACTGATGCCGGACTGGCAAATCTTACAAGTAAGCATTTCCTTGCACATTATGTGGATTCACCTGAGACATATTTTAAGTCAGTGCTCTTGTATGAACGGTTTTGGATATGTATAAAGGGTACTCTTTAGTGTTAAGAAAACAAACCTGGCCCAAATTTTTCTCACCAAATATAATTATTTATTATTTTTCCTTTTATTTTCAGTCATTCCTTTTAAAGGTGGTAAGATAAGCGCATTTCCTTGTTTCTTTTGAATGATTTCATCTATGTTCAGTCATCTTAATACTTCTCCCACTTTTATATCACTTGTGACTTGTACATTTGTTTTTCTCCTCTTTCTCCCATTTTCACATGGTCCATTATTTATGGGTGAATCATCTACTATATTCTGCCGGTGACTGATTATTTTGTCTATTATATATGTTTTACTCTTTTTTTGTAACATTTTATAAGTCTAAAATTTTCTAATTAACCATTTTTTCGCATGGGATATCTGTCACATGCTACTTGGAAACAAGTTGCTGTATGGTGTTGGATCAAGTACTTTTTCCCCAGGCTAAAACCTATGTGTCAAGTCAAAACTCTTTCTATTAGCCTACATACAAGCACCATGGTTGAATCCAAATCTCTACCTATCAAAGCCTTGGCACAGCGCACGGCTTGCCTACAACTAACTATCCCTGTTTTAGCACCACCAACACTTTCTACTTTTTGTGGAATCAAGCCTCCAGTTTGATCTAACTATGACCCACCTGGCCTTACCAAAGCGGGAATGTTGGCCTACAACAAGCCAACCCCTCCCAGCACCTGCAGCCAGTTGTTCGTGCCTTTTCTGGAATCAACCTCATTATTTGGACTCTGATATCAGTTGTTGGATTGAGTGCTTACCAAAAGCTATAGTAATTAGCTAAGGCACAACCCTTCTACTTAAACCTATCAGCAAGTGCTACGGTTTAATTCGACTCCTCTCTTACCTAGACAATGCGAATGCAGGATACTAACCACAACATATTGCAGGTTGCGATCATCAGATCTTTGGTTATAATATTTAATTCGGATGTTCTCTTTTTTTTTCTTAATTTTTACACAACCCTGCATGAAGTGGTTTTATCCAAAAGGACCAAAACTAAACCAAAGCAAGATAATTTTACTCTGAGCTGACCAGGATGACGTCCCTTTTATATGAGGTGTAATATATATATATATATATATATATATATATATATTATCTTCCTTTTTTTAACATTTTCATTGTCCATATTAATTTAGGCGTGAGATGTAACTACTTCCACTTCTTTTAGTAATCAGTAGCTTCAAATGTAACTGTCTGATTGGCTCTTGTCTGGCATAGGTCTGAGTGCGTTGATAACATTGGATCTCTTTGGAGCCCGTATTACAGACTCTGGAACTACATATTTACGATGTATGTATATACCAACTTTAGAGCATTGTTGATTTCCTTCGTTCATTTTGGTGTATGACAGTATGCTAATCTTTAAAATACCTGATTACAAATTGTAATATAGAACTTGGCAATCTAAACTTGAAATGGGAATGCATGAGTGACATGGGGAATACTCGATCTTTCCCGATGGTGTTATTTTTTTAGGAATTTGATGTTATCATAAGGCTGTTGGGCTGCACACTATTTGCTATGAAATTGTTACAACTGTTAAAGAAATAAGTGAATTTACATAAAAGTTTGTGCTTATGTTCTTTATCATATATTTATTTTATATGTAAAATCTAAATCTGCTGAACTGGACAAACAAGTCTTTGCTACCTAATAAGTGGTACCAAGCCAAGTTACTTTCCTTCTACAAGTGGCTATTGGTTTAATATTTCCGCTCATACTTGGAAATTTAGTATTTTAAATTTCCAGCTCATAGACTATAATGATATCTTATCTTATTTGTTCCCCTATTCCCCTATAGAATTGACATAAATCTAGTGGAAGCTCTTCGGAGTGCATCAAGTTTTTTTAACTTCCTTTAGCTATCATAATGTCATCGATTGACCTACTGAAATAAGCAAAGACTTCGGTTCTTTGATACTTTGTTTTTTATGATAAATAATGGTTCTTTTATGCTTTTGGATAGAATAGATTCATGTTTTGTTGTTGTTGCTGTTGTGCCTATACTATACCGGAGAGAATAAACAGTTTAATGGTCCAAAACCAAAACAACAACAAACTGAGGTAGTCCTTTTAGAAATCCCATTAACACGAGCCTATATTTTTACTAATTTTCATTTGTTTAGTATATTGTTGCACAAAAACTCTGATTGAAAGAATGGGAAAATATTGGTCTACACAATCTTCTGCATGAATTTGTCTTGGCTACTTAACTGTTATTTCCTTTTTTTCATCTTGCAGCGTTCAAGAACCTGCAATCCCTTGAGATATGTGGTGGATTGCTAACTGATGCAGGTGTTAAAAATATAAAAGAAATTGTTTCCCTGACACAGCTAAACCTGTCCCAGAATTGCAAATTGACGGATAAAACTCTGGAATTGATCTCTGGTAATTTCTGCTTGTCTTCATTACTTCATATCTCCTTTACAATTTCTTTTCAACATGATGACATAAATGCTTCGAGTGATGTAATACAGAAACAAGACTGTAAAATTAATGGCTAGCCTACTATCTATTAGACTATTGCTCCTTGCAAATTCAAATTGACTGTTTATAAGCACCAAGTTCTTGCAGAATAAAAATTAAATGAAAAAAAAGAACAAATAGATGGAGAATATCTATTGTTAAGCACCAAGTTCTTGCAGAATAAAAATTAAATGAAAAAAAAGAACAAATAGATGGAGAATATCTATTGTTTTTATCGCTTTTGATTCCTCCCATGCCCTATAGTTGGGTCAAATTAAGGTTTGTTCTACTTCCGTAAACACATTTTTGTATATCTATATCGGAATACAGGAATGACTGCATTGAGGTCGCTAAATGTTTCAAATTCTCGTATAACCAATGAGGGACTGCGGTATTTGAAGCCTTTAAAGAATTTGCGCACTCTTACCTTGGAGTCTTGCAAGGTTACTGCTGCTGAAATTAAGAAGATTCACTCTGCTGATCTTCCAAATTTGATAAGCTTTAGGCCAGAATAGACCAGGAGAATCCGGCCAGTGAATAATTGTCTGTACATATAAATCACCACTGTTTTGAATAATTAGAAGTTATTATCAATAGAAGATACGAGGTGATATCTGAGTATTGTCAAAAAAAAGGTGATATCTGAAGAAATGTATATGCAGTATTAGGCATGCAGAGTGTAATTATGCTTTATTTTGCATGTTTGTATTTCCCCCGTCCGTCTAAAAATACTTGGTACATAAATCTTATTTCCTTTCTTCCCTAAATGTAGATGCCTAGTGGGACTATCTATGTTTTCTGTATTATGTAATTGCATTCTCATGTATATAATGAAGATGTTTGTACCAGAGTGCCAGTGTCATTGTTAAAGTTTCGTAAAAATAATGAATGGTTCATTTGTATTAGACAGAGGACAAACATTATGTTAACAGGTTGTGTGCCTCTATGAATAATGACCGATTTCCTGAGAAATTCGGAGAAAGTTTCATCAATTTTGTTGATCAAACCTAATGCTTTGATCCAACAAAAGATTAATATTTTATCGTGCTTAGGAGTAATTTTTGCACTGGCTGACACCAAACTTGTCCACTGTGAGAATCGAACCTGGGAGCACTGAATCGAACATTGTGTTCCAGGGAAGCCTATGTCATTGGGCCAATGGTGTTGTCAGTCTGCAAAATATAAAATTTAATAAATGTGAATAAAAATTTAATTATAACTATAAATTAAATTAGAAGATTATAAAATTAAAAATGAACATTAACAAAGACATTTAAATTGAACATCCTCCATAGATATTAAGAAGAAAAAGTCTAGAGAATTTTAATAACATAATCCACATTCATCAAATGTAAATATAACTACTTAACCCATAATTAGGAAAAAAAAAGAAGACAACACAATTAAAAAGTGAAACACATGGGTATTGTGCAGGGTTCAATAAAAGCCACTAATAAAATAGAAGTACCTATAGAAAGTTGAAAGAATATGAATGAGGGATCTATTTTAAATGTGGTTGAAGTTTCCGTTAATAAAAATTAAATAAGAAGATTATAAAATTAAAAAGAAACATTAATAAAGACATTGAAATTGAATATCTATTGATAATAGGAAGAAAAAACGTAAAGAATCTTAATAACATAATCCATATGCAATAAATCTAAATATAAAAACTTAACCCATAATTAGAAAGAAAAGAAGACAACACAAATAGAAAGTGAAACACATGAGTATCATGCAGGGCTAGATGAAAACCAAACAATAAAATAGAAGCAGTTATACAAAGTTGAAAAAGATGATGGAGTTCTACCGTAATAAAAATTATAACTATCAGTTAAATAAGAAAATTATAAAATTAAAAATGAATATTAACAAAGACATATTATGATGAGGTGTTCTATTGTAAATATGGCTGAAGTCCCGTGGGAGTAAGTATATACATATATATATATATATATACATATATATATATATATATATATATATATTATATTGCAAGACAAAAAAACAACTAAACACGAAAAGAGGAGTATCTGAACCATAAAGTATAACAAAACACACCGCTTAGCATTTCACTTTATATATTTTGTCATGGAATTAAATATTTTTTTTCATTTAACCAGTTATTGAGGAACAAACTTTGCATATTTGAAGTGTTCAAGTTTTTTCTGAATGCTAAAGTACCTCAAAACACACTGCTTAACATCGTATTTTATGTATTTTGTCACGAATAATATTTCTGTTCACCAATCCGGTTAGTGAGGAACAAACTTCGAGTATTTGAATCATTAAATTTTTTTGAGTCATAGAATACACCAAAACACACTGTTTAGCATGTCACTTTACGTATTTTGTCATGAAATTAATTTTTTTTCCACCTAACCGGTTTTTGAAGAACGTACTTCTCATATTTGAACATTTAAATTTTTTTCTAGATTCTAAAGTACCCAAAAACTCACTGTTTAGCATCAAACTTTATATATTTTATCAGGAAATTATTATTTTTTAGGGGTAATGATATCGCAAAATAGAGTCGTATAGAGTTTGAAAAATATTGTAACATTTAATGAATAAGAATAAAATAAACAAAAGCTATTTTACACTTGTCAAAGTTGATGATGAGTAACATTTTTAATTACTAGAAAGAGTAAAACAATACTCCAACAAAACGTATTCCACAAAAGTTGATTACTGCAAGCTGCAAAGCGACCCTACCACACGCGTGTGTTGAAGCAATAATCTGGTGATATACGTGCTCACCCAACTGCAACTCCAACCGAAGCACTGTAGCCGAATTAAATATAAGTAGATGGATTTTATTTTTATAAAATAAAATATAGACTCCAATAGGACCACTTGACTCATTTTTGGGCAACATCGAAAGGTGGCTTTAAACTCAAGGATGAGACTCCACTTGCATGCGTTTGAATGACAAAGTTGGTGTGCTTTTCTGCTCAATCATTATACTCATCATGTCAAGCAAGAAACTTTGGCTTCTACTATCCATGAAACGGATAGTAGAAGCCAAAGTGTATACATTGAGTTTTATTGTAGACACTTGGTACAATCTTGTACATCTAGACATTTTGTGAAGTATAGCTTAATACTCCAGTACAAGTGGAAGTTCATTCAAATTGAAACAAAGTCTGAAGAGCAAATAAACTGCAAACTCAACAAATGTAATGACTTTTCTAAGGGAAAAAACATAATTAATATTCACATTAAGTCTACATTATCTGACATAAACACCATCATCAACATCATGAACCAAATCAGAATTTAAATCTACACTCTTGAAGAAAAAAAAATGATACGTTTTTGCCTCTCTGATATTTAAAGTAGATTGAGTTGCAGATGATATGTTTATGTTAGGTACCGAGAAAGAAAGAACAAATGGTCACAAATGGATAAAAACAATAAATAAAAGAACAACAAATCTCTCCTTTTGATACAAATTCAATATCCTATCAATCAATAGAAATCTAATAATTAAAGGGAAGACAACATGAGCAAAGTCAGAAACTAAGTAAAAAATAATCCCTACAAAGTTATCTTCCCAATGTGTAAGAGGAACTTGGAGATCCATGTGCTCTTGGAACATGGAGGTGCAATGAAAAGAATAGTTTCTATGAGTATAACGTTGAATCAAAACTCTTAAAAGTAGCTAAGAATAACCTGCAAAATAGGGAAAGCCAATGTTGTCACCAAAGATCTATAATATTTTTGTTCATATTATAAAGAAGAAAGCATAAAGGACTAAAGGAGGGTAAATATAACAACTAAGCAATGGCAGACATGTACATAACTGTCTGTTAGCATTAAGTTGCAATATTAAGTAGTTAATATCAAAACATGTCAGGCAAATGCCAATATTTTCTACAGCTACGTATGAAAGATGCAGTCAAAGACTTATTCTACGCGAATTGATATGACAAATAACAAATCACAAGACTATTAATCAACAAAAATAAATGCAATAAATAACCAGAATCACTATGCTAAAATAAATCCAAAGAATGTGATCAATGTGGGTGTCAGATTCTTAGTTACCTTCTGATGACAATAGCATTTCTGGCACAATATCAGCCTAAGCGACTATTGCTGCTGTTATCCTTTAAATTCTCGATGAAAAAGATGCCATTCATGCACACTAAAAGGCATGATAAATTTTTGAAACTCTCCTTCTAAGTAACGGTTCCAATCGAAATGATGGAGTTCCATCCTGCCACTTTTTAGCTTTGTACATCTCATTCAATGCCTGTACTGTTTCATCAATTTTAAATGCTAGACCTGTGAGTCAAAAAGCAAGTACATATGAATATATATCATTATAACTTATATCTACTTAGCTTAAAGATCTATTTAACTCAAAAACATACCATCATCTGCTGAAGTATTATTTGAACAATGGTTCTTCAACAGTACATCCATATCTGTTGGAGAAGCTCCAGCAAGTTCAAACTTCTCAACCGCAACTTTCAGAGATTCATGCCATATTGCTAGTTCTAATTTGAATTCTGTAATTGATCGTTCATACAGCATCGAACCCCACTGGAGATTTATTTGAGACATCATACTTGCCTCCTGTGTAGCATTTTCATCAGACGCTATGTAATTTAATAGTCCATCCAGCCCCATGTTCTGTAAATGCAATCCAACATCCATTGAATTAGAGATTTTAGATTTTTCCCATATCTGAATTCCTTTCTCCATATTAACCTCAGCATTGTGGTAAAGCTGAAGAACCTCAGTGGAAGGCCATGTTGCTAAATCTACATTACTACTGATTGCATGATACCAAGAAAGTTTCGCTTTCTCAAACTGCTGCTGCGCTAGCGCGAGGAAGCCTTCAAAAAAATCTGACTTGATTTTAATAGCTGCCTCATATTTTTCTCCTGCTTTTACATATTCTTTTTGTGCCCATTCATATGAACTTCTGATTTGTTCACTTAGATGCTCCTTAGAAGAATCTTCTGTGAAATATACTTTCTTCCTTGCCCTAGACATATGTACATTTCCCCAGTTGAATAATGCTATAGCAGACATCTCTTGAAACTTATCTCCTGCCATGTCAAATAGATCTTGTGCTTCTTCACTTGTAATTGTCTCCTCCAAAGCTTCAGAATAGAGCTTCGCCCCAAGTTCATGAAAATCCAAATGTCTGTCGGATTCAATCGAAATATGGTTCTTAAACAGTTTCGCAAAGTGAATTATCCAATCCTCAATGCAAGAGCTGATGATTTCCCTGGATTTTCCCACACAACCATTCTCTGGTGCATTGTTAGCATCATCGTTCATTTTCCCCTCCCTTGCTTTATGTTTCTCGAAAAATGGATCCTGCTGAGGAATAGCTTCTACTATGTACAGCCGGATAGAACCGTGAGATCCTGTTTCAGCCCATCTTAATTCATCTTCAGAAGTGATTGTGATCAAATCACCTTCTTGGTCTTTGTATTTGACAAGAATAGCTCCTAGGCTTGGGAATCGGTCAAGAATAACTTCTCGTAACTCCAAGAGGCTACAATTAACAGGCAATTCAGTGCATCTTATATCGTCACCGAAAATCAGCTTAACTGTTTTCTTAGTAACATTTTCCCTTCCACCATTAATTTTCTCCTCCACTACTTCCTTAATATCAGCCTCCCTCTCATCAATTTTGTCCTTGGCCTTCTTCTTTTTGGATTTGCTCGTCTTCTTCTCCTTGACTACAAAACCGTTCTCAACCTTCATCTCTTCAAATTTCTCCTCGGACTTCTTTTCTAGTACTTTGTTATCAAGAGGCTTATCATCCTCTTTATTGTTATTCTTTTTGGATTTGTTAGTCTTATTCTCCCTGGCTACCATACCATCCTCAGCCTTCATCTCCTCACATTTCTCTTCAGGCTTCTTTTCTAGAACTTCGTCATCAAGAGGCTTCTCCTCCTCTTTATTGCTCTTCTTTTTGCGTGTCTTGTCTTTCACTATCTTTTCCGGAGGCAGAGCATTAAGAGGCTCCACATAATCTGGAGGTAACTCAATTTTGGCATCATTCACTCTTAACCCTTTCTCCTCAAGTGCATTTTTGACCCTTTCTAAGATCTCCAATGCCATGACATTATCTGGTTCCATCTTCACAACAACACTAACATCTCTCAGAGCCAAATCCAACCGATTTAAAGCCTCATAGCACCTCGCCCTCTTCAACATCGCTTTACTATAATTTGGCATAACTTCGAGAGCCAAATTGCATTCATGAATTGCCCTTGGATACTCACCAAGTCCCATCTGCATGTAACAAGCCGCCATGTTACTCCGCAGATACGACACATCCATATGATTTGTTGGAAGCAATTTGAGGGCTTTTTGATATTTTAGTAAAGCTCCTTCAAGGTCCCTCTTTTGAAACAGCTTGTTCCCTTCATCCTTTAACTCTTGAGACATGGATATCAATGCAATATTATCACTATCATTGCCATATGCTCTAGGGCTGCTATTTCCCTCTTTGGTTTGATTTCCACTATCTTCATTTGTTTCACCTACTTGCTTTTTTTTCTTCCCCATTTTTCAACCCAAAAACAATCCAACAACTAATCCAATCACTGCCCTTATACCACAATACTCAGTGAAGACTCAAGCCAGTATAAAGGAAGGGTATATTTTTCACTATGATAAAAATCAAGAGAACAAACAGGATAACTAATAACAAGGCCTTAAAAAAAGGACAATATAAAAGGAAACAGCTTCAGATACAAAACAATTATATTGGCAGTATCAAAAGGCTATGAAATGATGAATAAGATACAATACAACAAACAAACAAAGATATCGTAAGTTATTAAGCTGAGCAAAGAACACAAGAATGGCTCTTTCTTCTCTCCAAATTGGGATTTATTTCTGCTAATACAACAAATTCCAACTGAGAGAGGGAAATGGGAGTTGAAGAAATTTCACCTCGGGTTTTCTAGAAATCGAATAAAAAAAGGATTTTTGACGAGAGAGGGACAGAGAGACTCATCTGGATGGATGGGAAAACGAAAAAGCTTGAAACTTTGGAATGTGGGAAACGTAAGGAAGGAAGAGAAGTGGTGTTGTTGTTCTTGACGTTAACGCCACAAAAGCCAGATAGCGTAAAGCTCAACTCAATCTGAAATCCTCTTTCCAGTATCGCAATATTCTTTCCAATGCATTTGGGCAATATTTTCATGACAAGAATATTTGACACGCTTAAATATATGTTTGCCCCACAAATATTGTCATAATTTATTTAGGCTTATGTAAAAAAAAAAGTTTTAAAATTACTATTTCAAATATTAAGCGTTTACATTTAAGCAAAAAAATGACGTGGCTAACGGAGTTGAAATCAGCATGACATCATCGATGATTAACAGAGAAAGATTAACGGAGAAAGATTATCGTTTTTGAATCGTGTCAATCTTTCTCTATTAATTATTCCCTTTTTTTGGTTTCAATCTTTCTTTGTTAATCTTTCTCTGTTAATCATTGATGATGTCATGCTGAGGTCATCTTCGTTAGCCACGTCAATTTTTTTGGATGAAAAGTTAACAAAGGGGCTTAACAGTAAAGGCTTATTATTTGCAAGGGTCATTTTAAAACTTTTTTTACAGAGACCTAAATGGATTATAGCCATATTTGCAGGGGCCAAATATATATTTAAGTCTATTCTATATCGTCTTGTCAAAAAAACATTTATATCGTGGAAATAAGTTTTATATAAGTATTTTAATCATATTTTAGTATTTTGCTGATAAAATAAAAGAATAAAGATCCAAATTGGTAAATGTATTGTTCAACTGGCGAATGTCGAAATTGTTAGACCAGATATCATTTTTCGGGTTTGGATTTAGAAAATTGCTGTTGTATGTCGGTTTAAGGTGACAGTTGCCCCCTTCGACTACGGACAAAAAAAAGACTCAAATTAGTACTTTACAGATTTATCACAGGACAAATTGATCCCTGATAATTTTTTAAGGATACGTTAGTTCCTAACAATTTCAAATAGGGGCAGTTTAGTTCCTTACAATTTTTTTTTACAAAAACTTACCAGTAATTTACAACTTATTTTTTTTCCGATAAGCAATTGATATATTAATGGAGCACTAAGAGTGCTCAAACCCAAAAATTACAAGTGATTGATACAGAGATAAGCATTATTCCACCAAGAATTTAACTCACCGTCTACCCGTCCCATAAATAAACCAAGTCCAAGAAGTACTATTAATATGATAAACAATTGAATCTAAAACCGGTTCCTCCCCCTTGAAAATCAAATTATTTCGAGCCAACCAAATGCTCTAACACGAAGCGAGCCAAATGAGATGTCTAGTTTTCTTTATCTTCTTACCACTAAACAATTGAGCAAATGATGAGAAATGCTGCACAACAGAGGTCCCATTGATATGCTCTAATCCTAACCACTGTTCCACCTTAGACCACACCTTCTTAGCCAACTCACATAACACAAATAGATGATACCACTGTTCCACCTTAGACCACACCTTCTTAGCCAACTCACATAACACAAATAGATGATCTATATCCTCGAAATCCAATCTGCATAATGCACATTCTGCATCATCAACATGTTGAATAACATTGCGATACAGCAGAGACATACGGACAGGAAGCGCTGAGGAGAATAAACACCAATCGAACATCTTAATTTTAGATGGAACATCAGTCTTCCACACTGCAGAACAACAAAACGAATTCTCAGCAGGTAAAACAGCTGCTGGCCGAAGCTTCACCAGCTGTTGGTAAGTTGATTTTACCGAATGCTGCTATCATTTGTTAAAATCCGTTTCCAGCAGTCCATCACACCACAGACAGGTTTCACATCACGCAAAATGTCTCTCAAAATTGATGTTTCTTGCATTACATTCTGATTTGCAGCCACATTATTAGGGAATATCCAACTCCAATTATCGCCAATCCAACTTCCAGCTTCAGCCACTGTCATCTTTTTACCAGTGCTACCTGCAAACAAATCAGGAAACGTAACATAAAGGGGTTGGTGTCCAATCCAATGATGATTCCAAAATTCCACACGTTCTCCTCCACCCAAACCTTTTCTAACACAATCATTAAACCAACCAACGGCAAACACATCCTCTCCAATACCAAAAAGATCTCTCCACCACAAAGAGTCCTTCTTCATACCCCTCAAAGAATCATTAGACATAAACGCCGACAAGTCCCCATATCTATGGCTTAAGATACCTCTCCAACTTGCATTATCATCCACCAACAAATGCCACTGCCATTTTGACAATAAATAAATATTGAAAGTCTCCAAATTTTTTATACCAAGACCACCCTCCTTTTTAACTTTACACACCTTATCCCAGGCTACCTAATACATTCCTCGCGAGTCCTCCTTAACACCCCAAAGAAAGTCTCTTTGTATCTTGATCATCCCCTTAATAACCAACTTAGGCGCCTTATAAAATGAGAAAAAATACAAAGGTATACTATTAAGTACTGAGTTGATAAGAGTGACTCGGCCACCTATAGATAAGTTTCGCCCCTTCCACGATGCCAACCTAGACCGAAGCTTTTGAATAACCGGAATCCACGTCCCCCTACGCCTAGGGTTAGCTCCTACCAGAAGACCAAGAAATTTAAAAGGAATAGCTTCCGTCCTACAGTGAAGGAATAAAGATGCTTGTTCCAAAAAGGTATTCGACACGTTAATACCAATGAGTTTACTTTTGATGAAATTGAACTTCAACCCAGATACTAACTCACAGCTTCTAAGAATAGCTTTTAAACACCAAAGATTATTCCAAGAGGGTTTCCCAACGAGGATAGTGTCATCTGCAAATTGCACTAGAGAATAATCGAGGTTATCATTAATCGCATAGCCCGAAAAAGCTCCAATCTCCACAGCCCTATCTACTAGACCAACCAACCCCTCCGCCACTATCAAGAAAAGAAAAGGGGATAAAGGATCCCCCTGCCGAAGTTCCCTTTGCACCAAAAAATCTTGAGTGGGGCTCCCATTGACTAGAACCGATAAAGAAGTCGTGCTCACACAAGCTCTTATCCAACGAATCCACCTCGAGTCGAACCCCATTCTTCTCAACATGTTAAAAAGAAAAGACCAAGAGTGTTTAAATAACATGCACTCCTCCTTCTTTTGCGCTGCTAAATCAACCAACTCATTGACAACCACAACCCCATCAAGAATGTTTCTGCCACCAAGAAACGCCAACTGACACCCCGAAATCACCATATGAAGAACCTTCTTAAGCCTATTAGCCAACACCTTTGAAAGAATTTCAAAAACACTGCCAATCAAGCATATCGGTCTATACTCCCCCAACCCTTGGAGATGGTCATTTTTAGGAATAAGGATTAAAAAGGAAGCAGAGAGAGCTTTAGGAATATGAGCCTTAAAATAAAATTCCAAAATAAGCCACTATATCAAATTTCAATAAATCTCAATTCTCCGTGAAAAACCGCAAATTAAATCCAATCGGTCCGGGCTTTTACAACTTATGAAATAATATACGTCTACATAAAAACTTTTGAACCAAAATAAAAAAATAAAAACTTTTGAAATAACAGATTATTGTTTTTTTTTACAATAGATTATTGCTTAGAGAGTGTAATATTATGTCTGAGAATCTGAGATTGTTGCTGACTGTTCAATCAATTTCTAAGTAGAGAAACCAGCATGGTTGCCGCAAAGCGCAAGGCCAAGAAATCTGACGACGAAAACCAATGGAAGCAGAAAAACGATCACCAAAACCTCTTTGCTTTAATTTCCAAAGCCACATTCAACGCACAATCTTTCCTCTCTCAAAACGATCTCACTCTTCTTCCTTCCCAATCCCTCATTCTCAAATCCCTAATCTCATCAACTTCACATACCCTCTCTCTCCTCACCAAACCCTCACTCCCCCTTTCTCTCTCCTCTCCCCAACAACAACCCGACTCCTGGTTCCGCCGCTTCCTTTCCGACACTCATTCCCAATGGCTCGACACCTTCCGAATGTCAAAGCCTTCCTTCTTCCACCTCCTCAATCTTCTCTCTCCTTCCCTCTCTTCTTTAATTCCCCAAATTGCCCCCGATTGTGCCCTAGCCGCCGCTATTTTCCGCTTAGCCCACGGCACCGGCTACTCTTTCGTCGCGCGCCGGTTTGCAATTACTCCAGCTGAGGCTTGCCGCGCCTTCTTCGCGGTTTGCAAAGCGGTTACCGATTGCTTGTCACATTTGTTTGAGCTTCGCACTGATTCCGAGCGGGTTGTCGTGGGTTTCGGTTGGAGTTCGCTTCCCAATTGTTTTGGTGTTCTAGGGTTAGCTGGTTTTGAAATTGAAGGCGAATTGTTCGGTAAAAATGGTTACTTGATAGTTCAAGCATTGGTAGATTCTGAAGGGAGGTTCTTAGATGTTTCAGCTGGGTGGCCTAGTACAGTTAAACCTGAAACCATTTTGCATCAGAGTAGGCTTTATCGTGGAGTTGAGGAATCGAGGGAATTGCTTCAGGGACCACAATATAAACTCAGCGATGGTAATTTGATTCCTCAGTATATTTTAGGGGATTCTAGTTTTCCCCTTTTGCCATGGCTTTTAACACCATATAATAGGGTGAATGAGGAAGATAGTTTTAGTTCAGCTGAAAAGGCCTTTAATTCTGCTCATAGTCGTGCAATGGGGTTACTTGGTGATGCTTTTGCAAGGCTTCGTGCTAGGTGGCAACTTCTCTCGATTTCAAAGAGATGGAAACATGAATGTGTTCAGTATTTGCCTTTTGTAATTGTTACTGGTTGTTTGCTGCATAATTTTCTCATTAAATGCAACGAGCCAACCCCGGATAAAGGTGCCAGTTGTGCGGAAAAGGAAACAGAGGAGAAGGTTCTTGCTTTTGATGGATTGGTAGATGAGAGTGCTTTGAAGATAAGGGATGCACTTGCATTGCATTTTAATCGAGTGAGCCTCAGGAGATGAGGTGCGTATCAAATTATGTGGATAATATGATCGACTTAGTGCCTCTTTGCATACCATGTTGTCATGTTCTAACCAATTATTCAGTTTTTGTTAATCTACCTAAGGAGCTTGTAAACATGTAACAATAGAAGTAGTAGGATATACAAGTTTTCTTTATGAATGTTGCAAGTGTTTTGTTTGTACTTTGTATTACTTTTGGGAAATGCTATGTGTTCTGTAACGTATTCCGACTTTAATGAGTTGTCCGAAATAGTTGGTAGGTGTCGTCCTTGATCAGCGGTGTTCGATCTTGAGATGGCGGTGTTGTACCTGCAAGAATACTCCGACGCTCAAGTCAGTATTTGAGTGAATCAATGTTTAGTTTTTGAAGTTTTCTTTCTTTATGAGTATTGAATTCGTTCTGACGATCCCGAGTCGTTAGATCTTGCAGAGGTATCTGAAGCGTTGAATTGATTGGGCCAGATTTTCTGGATATGGGTTGGTTGGTTATTGGGCCTCGCAGGGGGTGTAAATATTATTAAGACCTTTTACTTATTACCATAACAGTGGCCCCCAATTCTGGTCGCCTGGGGGGCGATCTTGGCTTGATAAGCTGATGTCACCTTACGTTGTTGATCATAAGATGTACCGAGCTTTCTTTTTGAGGGACTCAAAAAAGGGTCGGCTTAAGTTGGTCGTGGGTTTTGTCGAGCTTGATTCATTTAGTCGATCTTGAGATGCACCGAGCTTTCTTTTGAGCAGAGGGACCACCACTTTGGATTCAGTGCCAGACATTAAATATTTCTAACATGACGCCTATTACGATGGCGGCTAATGATGGTGACGTTTTGTTTTTTAGCGCCTGACCTTTGGATTTTGATTGGACGTGTTGATTCGACTTCCAGGCCCAATCCATGATTTTTTGGCCCACTATAAATAGGGGTCACCTCCTCTTGTTTTGTTGCTGCATAACCCCTTCTGCTCTGACTACCGGTCTTGAATTGTCGAGCTTTCCTTCGAACAAAGCGAACTTGGTGATAGAAACTCAACAGTAGGTCGACAAAAAGATTACTTTCAGATCCGATCATTCTATCTGCTTTATTTCGAGATTAGTCTTTAATTTATTTGTTTTTGCGTTTTGAACCCCTCCTTTTATTTATTCGCTCAGAGTGGGGGTCGTCAGGCCGGGTTTCGACTTGTTCGCGAACCCCTTTTTGCGATTCTTTATCCTGAGATCTCGTCCCCCATTTCTGCAGTTTTAGATCTGGCGAAGACCAAACAAACCCGTAGGGATATAACCGAATACCGAAACGAGTTTGTGAAGATCATGGCCTCCGGTGGTGACGTTCCTGAAAATCAAGAGAATCAGACAATGGTCGGTACTCCAGATGAGCAAGATCATCCGCCCTCCGCTCCTACCAGCGAGCAAGCGGAGGAAAATATTGATGTTGAAAGTTTTTCTCCGGTTGACGATGCTAATGAGCCCGATCCAGATGTTGTGGAAGTTATGGAGGAAGACCGTAGGATCGATGTGGTGGCTCTCTCTTCGGGGTCCGATGAGGAGGTTCAACCGGGGGAAAATAGGGGAGCTCGAATACTATTGAATCGGAGAGCTCCGATTCTGACTTTGGGACGAGCTCAGTGCTCGAAGATGATTCTGATCAGGATGATGCTGATGGCATGGGCCAGCCAAGTACGAGTCGAGCTTCTGATATTTCAGTTGATGGTTATTCCAGTACTGGTCCTGGAGCTCACCATGTACCGGTGCGGGAGGTTCGTCCTTATGATTGGGTTTTCGCCAAGGTTCTGGAGATCGAATCGTTGTACCGTTCAGGCCATAACCTAGAGTCAGTAGGTCGAAAAATCGCTGGGCGTTCTGAGAGAAATATTTGGAGGGTCGAAGGTATGAAGGATGGAGAGCACGTGGCTTCCTAGGCAGGAGATCTTAAATTTACTATGTTCTCTAAATTTTTGTTCATATATTGCAAGTCTCACATCTATGAAGAAGGATGGCTAGACATGAAATCCTTACACTGATAACATGTCACAGGAGATAAGATGTTATTTGATCTCAGTGAAGATAACATGACATGATTATGGCTAGAGCAGGATTAAAGATGTGATATCATGAACATCCTTGCATGAGAGCAAAGCAAGATCTTTCAGCTCATCATGTTTCAAGTAACCTTTTCAGATACCACTGCCTCACTCGCTGCTAAGGTTTTCCCCTTGAGAGCGGTTGCGGCTCTTCCCCTCTTCCATGGAGGCTTTCCCTCCTCCCTCTGTAGAGGCTTCTCTTTCCCCAGTGTGGTGCTACCCCTCCTCATCCCGTGTGAGGCTTTCCCCTAAACCCACCATGCTCCGTTTCGCTGCTTCTTCGCAAAGGGCCCTTCAGCATCGGTGCAGTGTTCTCATCCCTCCCCCTCTCATTTGTTCCCCTTCAAGGTCTCTATCTCGACAGATCCACCATGGGGTTTTGACAATCTGACCAAGGTAGTAACTTTCCTAAGATCCCCACTTCCCACGACCCTCTCATATCTGGCAGATCACCTTCCTCCCGAACCACCACCTCTGTCCAAAGGTGTTTTCCCGTGACACGACTTCCGCAAGCCCATCTAGGGCACCTACCGAATCCTTTGGCTCCATCCTCACATGGCTGAAACCCCTCCTGTGACCTTGGCCCCTTTCTGTGCTCGTCCAAAACCAGTCTGCGAAGTATGCAGGTCATCAATGATTGCTTCTGGTGGGCCTGTCAATTTTGATTTTTGTTTTGTGTTCCTATTCTTTCTATTTATTTTGTTTGGAATATTTTGTTTAGTGTATAAGAAAATGCTAATTGCAAAGAAAGGTAAGGTTGGAGCTGAGATTTTCATCAACCTCACCTTCATCTCCAACGGGCAAGCATCTAACATGTTCATGGTTGAATTGGACCAACCTGAGACTTGTTATAGTCGATTCAAGCTTGCATCAGTCCAAAAAATGATCTGTAACTGGATAGAGTCAAAGACCGTGGTCTCTTCGCCTCATTTGACCTATAACCACGTGTGGAAAATGCTCCCTTTGATGATAGAATTAGATGTATTGCTTGATGTAATATTACTTTATCCTATTCCTCTTCTATGTAATGATGCCATTAATTTGGATACTAAAACTATGAGAAGTACCTCTAATGTGCGAATAGGGAATGCCCTACCACTTGATGCTTATCTAAGTTGTAATGTGTCTGTTTTAATCCGATGAATGAAGATATTTTTTACCTTTAAAAAAAAATATAACCACTATACCCAATTACTAATACTTCAAACGTTTTTATTTATCTAAATACTACTATTTCTTATATTTTATGACTATATTTGAAAAACTTTTGGATATTTTTAATTGTTGCCCGTGTGGTACAAGTAGTTTTATAAGGACGGGTATTGTAGTATCTTACCCAAAGAACACCCATTATCATTTGTATTCAAGAAAGAAGACTTCAAAAATTTCTGAAGTTAATTCAATTAGATGTAATTAAATTTTTCATTATTAATCCAGCCATATAGGTTATATTTTATTTCATATTACAAGCATCAACACTAGGGTAAGCTGGCCAAACAAAAACAAAAGCTATGAAAAGCAAGAATGTTTGAGGTAGCTTGGAATGTCAATATATACAATCATCAACACATGGAAGTGTTGACCCCAAAATAAAAAGACAAAAAATTCAACTCTATACATTTTTTCATTAGATAGTAACCATGTGAATGGATGGTGTGACAATGTCATAGCAAACCTACACTACTATGGATTTGAATCTTCTATGTGTAAATGATAGGTGAAGATGGAAGCTAATGAACTTATCATACTTGAAGCTTAGCTGATGAACAATTAGATACACAGTTCAACCAACAAGATATCAAACTCCCAAAGCCAAAACGTGATGAACCATATTCTCTTCTTTGTATTACTCTAACAAACTCACTTGCACTTAAGCTTCCATCACGGTTAGCATCAAACACATGAAAAATTATGTCAACCACTTTATCTGTAACACTGATCCCACATACCTGCATGAATATTACATGATACCATAATATGTTATTCATGGATTAAATTAAAATCAAAGTACTATAGTACGTTATTTTTAAGGACAAGGAAGTATTAGTACTTGAGATGCTGCTCTTTGAAAATCATTTTTTGCCAATACTCCATTAACTTTTCCATAACTGAATATGGCTAGAGAGAAGGACTGTAACTTCTTGCGCAATTCTGCGAAAGCTTGAAATTCCTCAAATGTGATTCTTATGTCTCTTAGGTGTGCATTGTTGTCTAACTCGTCGACCCTATCGAGCAGTTTATTTATGTGGTTGATGTCTGCAGATGCAACCAAAGAGAGGGCAAAATCTTTGGCTGAAATGGTTCCTTTTTTATTGTAATCATAATGGGAAAATTCTAATCTCAAGATCTGCAAATTAAATCATTAGAGCAGAGTAATGAAGTTAAGAACTGAAAATCATCTTTAACATGGGAAATTAATAATCATAGAAAATCTTGAAATCTTCAAGGATACATAATAACAAGTTCTAGCTAAAAGTTTCACAAAGTTATCAACAACTTTTGGTGAACTTAAGTAAAATGTTCAGCACAATGTTGTGGTTGCTATCAAGAAAGTTGATTATAGTAACACCAATTGAGTTAACAGATTCAAAGATAACAATCACAATGCAATAAAATCAGGATTTTAGAGTTTCAAACTAATAAGGATACAATATATTATATAATAGCAATGTAGGTATAATGTACAACATGGAACTTTCATTATGATGCTAATTTTAATAGGGACTTGGGTTAACAGATTCAAAGATAAACATCATGACAAAACTTATTAAGGTAAAGATTTTATTTATATATACTATCGTTGTAAAAGCAATTTACACCATCAACCAATCATAATTTGTCATGTCATTAAAAATGATTAAGACTTCTTCCAAATACATTGAAAGTCATTTATACTGTGATTTGTGATGACAGAACTTGGAGTGGGATGCACGTACATACCTCCTCCTGCAGTTGCCTTAAGAATTGAACAAATGTTCCATGTTGTAAACAAGACTTTCCATCTTTTCCAAAAAAATACTCCAAAAGACCCCCATTCTCTATAGGAGTTTTAATGCCAAGGCGTCGTCCATCTCTGTGATTAGCCCCTTGTCTGTTTTGCGACCGCATCAAGGCCATTACTTTCTTGAATTCTTGCTGGTCTATTTCCCTGCTTGTTTAAAATTCAGACCAATAAATATCTACTACTAAAATTTAAATTCAGACCAATAATGTATTATGTAGTCTACATAATACATTAATATTAATATGTTGGTGTTCATCACTCTTTTAATTCACATCTAAAGGAAAGGATTGTTACCCGTTATTGTCAATATCAAACATTTTAAAAGCCACTGAAAAGCTGGATTCTGGTATACTGAGGAGAGTAACAAAGAATATGTACCTAGTATCGGAAAAGAATATATACATATGATGAGATGAGTGATTATGAAGCAGCGACACAGACACAAACATCAAACAACATGAACATGTAGACATCAAAAATAATTTGAGAAAATTGAAGTGATTGTGAATATAACTATGCGTAACATGCCTTCAATGTGAAGTGTCGGTGCTAGATAAATGAGTGACAAGTTTGAAGGAAATAAAAATACTAACTCTGGAAAAGAAATGAGTCCATCACTGTTGGTGTCAAATAGCATGAAAAATTGGGAAGGATCGCATTGCAACTCGCCAGGAACCTGCTCCCCTCTTAGAAAACCCTCTCTAACACGGTTTGATTCAGAAGGAGGAAATACAGGAACAACAGCACGCATTAAATCTGCAGGTGTCATAAAAACCTCACCACCAAGGGTTCGAACAGATGCAAAGTACTCGAAAACCTTCTCTGGAGGACTTTGCAAACGAATACGTTTTTCATAATTGAAGAACACTCTTCTTCTATAGCTATCTGCAGTAGTAACAGATTAATTATCAATTAAACAACATTCATAAATCCTACTACTTTTAAATAATGTTTCATTGTTCCATGGGTAAACAGTCATTTTGGTCCTTAATGCATAGACGCTGTCATTATAGTCTCCGAATGTATCAAAATTGAAAATGCGTCATTTTTTATTAATTTTAGTGACTAAATTGACAAAAAAACATATTTGAGGACCAGAATGACTAAAAAAAACATATTTGACCAAAATAACTCATTAAAGAGACACTTGAGGATGTGTTTGCAATTTCTATACATTTAGGGACTATAATGACGGCGATTCACACGTTCAGGACCAAAATGACCGGTTATCCTTCTTCCATCCATTCCTAACAAGCTAGCAAATCTATTATTTATTCCATGAAACCTTCAATGATTATAGGCATGGCAACATAACCCGAACCCGCGGGTACCCACCCGACCCCGCCCCGAGTTTGATAGGGAAAACCCGCTTTGACTGGGGACGGGGTTGGGTTCGGGGATGTCGATACCCACCCCGGACCCGCTCGACAAAACATAAATTAATTATTTTATTTTATTATATGCATATTTACTCATTTATTTTGTTTCATAAATTTTGTTTATTTTTAATTTTGATCTATTTTCTATAGAAAAATCTATTTTAATACTTTTAACTTTATTTTATCATTGTATAATTATTATTATTATTATTATTATTATTTTATTTTATTAATTATTATAAATATATTTTTTGTATTTTTCCTATAAATTGTGGCGGAAACGAGTACCCGCGGGGAACCCGTCCCCGTTTGAGACGGGGTTGGGGGATGCAAAACCCGACCCCGAGGGGCGGGGACGGGGAATGCCAAACCTGCCCCCGACCCGCCACGTTGCCATGCCTAAATGATTATAAATTATAGGCTAATTTAGGAAGAAAAGTCACATTTAACATTGCAAAGTGAAGCCAGCCAAAAAAGTTATTATTATAAAATAAAGCAAAGAACATGTTACCGTTGAAGAGGAATGTGGTGGATTTGTTTTGGTAGTTTTGTTGGAGCTGATCGTCTTCTTCCTGGTTGGCATAATCAGCATATGAATGAAGAGAATCAGAAGACAAAGAAGAGGAATACCAAAAGCCTAAGGTGGAGCCAACAACCACAACACCAGAAGTGATTGATCTAAGAAAAGACTCAATCTTTTTTTCACCATGACCGGAGGACCCACCAGAAGAAGAAGATGATGATGACGTGGAACGTTGTGATTGGGTACACAACGGTCTTATGTTATGTAGTAGAGAAAGCTGGATTCTTCTTCTTCCCCAAGAAAACATGCTAATTAAGGTTAATAATTTTCTAAAACTGGGACAAGAACATGTATGTATGTATATGTTTGTATATACAAATACACACTTTGTTTGTTGGTTTTGGAAGAGAAAAATGTAATGTTAGAAATTTGTAAAGAGAAAAGGTTAGAGAGGGAAGAGTGATGTCATATACCAAACAGGCATTGACCCAGATGTGGTCTTAACGGATTGAACGGTGAATGTGTGGGCTTTATTCTTTTACTCAGAGATTGTAAATTGCAAAGTTGGTTTTGTGGCTCTGATTTCTCAGTCATATGCATATACATTTAGCACCATTCTTTGGGATAAGTGGATATAGTACTTGAATTTTAGGCGTGGTCCGGACTAGCCTACTTTCATCTCTAATTTCCATTTGTTAACAACTTAAGTTAATTTAAATACTTCTTATATTATAGGCTAAAGTGCTCCCGGGGTCCCTTATCTTTATTTAAAGTAACGATTTGGTCCTTTATCTTTTTTTGTCCAAAATCAGTCCTTTATGTTTTAAATTTTTGACACATAAATCATTTTCTGTCCCAAATCAGTCCTTTATGTTTCAAATTTTTAACAAATAAATCCTTTTTTTTTGACACATAAATCAGCACTGTTAACGGAAAAGGATTTATGTGTCAAAAATTTGAAAGATAAAGAACTTATTTGGGACAAAAAAACATAAAGGACTAATTCGTTACTTTAAATCAAGATAAGGGACCCCAGGAGCACTTTAGCCTATATTATATTAGTGAAATAATTTTTCTTTCTTTTTTTGGCTTAAATATGTTTTTGGTCCTTGCAAATATATCTGTTTTTTAAATACACCCTTGCAAAATTATTATTTTTTAAATACATCCTTGCAAAATGGAGTTGTTTTAAAAATGCCCTTCCGTTAATGTGCCGTTACAAAAAACGTGACCTAGCTATAACACGTCAGATTTGTTTTCATTTTATTTTTATTAATGCTAATGTGTATAGTTGAACCCTAAAATCATCTTCTTCCCCAATCTAAACCCAATCGAACCTTCAACCTTCAACCCAGTTCATCTTCTCTCTCTCTCTCTCTCTCTCTCTCTCTCTCTCAACCCAATCGAACCTTCAATCTTCAACCCAGAAGAAACATGGAAGAACACAGAAGAGAAACCAAACAGAAACGGGGAAGAAAATCGAACAGAACCCAATCGAACGAAATCGAACAAAATAGAAACAGAACCCAATCGAACGAACGGAAATCGAACAGAAATTGGACGAACGAAAATCGAACAGAAAATGAAAATCGAAAATGAAATCAAACAAAAATCAAATAGGCTTCATCATCTTCATTCCCAGAAAACCTATCTGTTTTTTGCAAAAAACCCATTTTTCATAGATCTGGAAATTCTATCAAATGGTCGAACGTTTTTTTAAAATTAATATGGGGCTTCTCTTCGAATTCGTGTAAGGATCAAAACCGTTAAATTTCATTGCATTTCGTTGGCTATAGAGCGAGAACAAACTGGGTCAACAAATGGGTCGTTCGTGACCCGTTTACAGGCTTGTTAGGTGAAACACGAAGATGATGAAGATTTGGAGAAATTGAACAGATTTGATGATGAAGATTCTGAGAAATTGAACAGATTCGATGATGATGAACAGATTCTGGGTATTCGATGAAATTGAACATTATTTTGTTTTTTTAATAATATTTTGGTTTTTTTTAATAAAATCCAAGCTGGACACATCAACTCTCCATTTGCCACCTCAGCATTTTTTAACAGTTGCTTAACAGAAGGGCATTTTTAAAAACGAGTTGATTTTGCAGGGACGTATTTTAAAAAAATAATTTTGTAAGGTCATATTTGAAAAACAGGTATATTTGTAGGGACCAAAAACATATTTAAACCTTCTTTTTTTATTCAGACTCACCCCTAATTAACTCTTTTGGTCAAGTGGGTCTACTATCTCCAAGGCTGGTTGAGATCCTTTGCGTATTTTAGGTAAACCCGGGTATCCATCGCACGGACAGCAATAGCTAATCTCTCGCTCATTGTAGGTGTCTTGAGGGGCAGGACAGCTGGCCCATAAGATCATCCTTTGCCTATGGTATGACTTATGAGCCTAATTTCCGAATCGGGATTGAGGAGAGTTTTACTCTTTGATTTCAAGCCTCCCAAATGGGAAAGTGATTACACAAGGAATCAAATGAAGTTCCTTAATTGGGCTCTCCTGCTTGTGGGAAGTAAAATAATTATTTAACTTTAAAATCTAATATATATTGTTTGTGCTATTCTTCAATTGTCATGTAGTCGAGTTAAATTTTTCATTTAAATTTAAAATAGTTCTATTTCTACTACTCTTTAGATACTCTCTATTTCCTTATTTTTGGTAGTTTTAGCAATCTACACATAAATTAAGGTATTATTAATTTGTGTAAGTTAAATATCAAAATATTCTCATTTCTAGCATTAATCATTTGCAAGTTTCTACATATACCAATCTTGAGTCTTTAAATACCAACAAGGGTTGGTCCAAATGGTTACTGGATTTGGATCCCACCCCAAGGTCTCAGGTTGGCAAAGTCGATGGAAACTACGCAAAAAAAATAAATCTTGAGTTTTTAAATTCTAAAACACTCAATAATAAACATAAAAAGACATACAGGTAAAAGAATCATTGTTTTGAAATAAAAATAAAAAGCTAAGGGGGTGTATTGGATTAAGATTTTAAAAGAAAATTTTGACATAAAAAAGTTGTGGGTTTTAAAAAACTTTGCAAGAATGTAATGATTTCATAAGACCTCAAAAGATTTTGCGGTTGAGATTTTAATGGATTTTTGTCATTGAAAAATCTTGTGGATTTTGAAGTTAGGATTTTAATGGATTTATTACATCTTTTTTTTTATAAGCAATGTTAGTGAGGGTGGGGAAATTTTAGTTTCCGGGGTTTGAACCCGGGACCTCCTTCTTACACTCTTTTTGGTGCACTACATATGATTTTTAAGGACTTATGTCCCCCAACTTTCTCAGTTTGGAAATTTCGGTCCTCAACTTTTTTAACAATTTTGGTCCTTCTATTTTCACTATTTGAAAATTTGGTCCTATATTTTTTAATTGCATTTATTGTCCTCCATAATTTTTAGATTATGAGCTATCGATCCCCACTTTTTCTAAATTCAAGATTTGTACCGACCAAAAATGCAAAAAAACAACTCATGATTATGATGCACCAAAAGTGCAATTAAAAATTATGGTTACCAAAATCGGAATATTTACAAATTTAGATGACCAAAATCACCAAAAATCATCAAACTATATATAATATATAATCTCAATTAAATATACAAGTATTATATAATATAAATTACGCAAAGTATATATCCTGACTCATATTATATATATATATATATTATATCAACTACATAAAATTTTGAGGATATAATTTGTATTTTATAAATATAAACAATATATATATATATATATATAGAGAGAGAGAGAGAGAGAGAGAGAGAGGGGAGAGAGAGAGAGAGAGAGGAGAGGGAGAGGAGGAGATGCTGAGAGAAAAAGAGAAAGAGAGAGGAGACATAGAGGAAAGAGAAAGAGAAAGAGAAAGAGAAAGAGAGGTGAGAGAGAAAGGGAGAGAAAGAGAGAGGAGAGGAAAAGAAGGAGAGAGAGAGGGAGAGAGTATTGAAAAATCTCACATGAGTTGCGAGACTTTTGATTCCTAAAAATACACTAGAAAACCACTAAAATCTATTAAAATCCATTTTATAACACAATTCGTCGAAATCCGAAAGTTTTTGAATACCACGCGACTTTTTGTGACTTGTAAAAAGTCTTTATTGAATAGCACAAGATTTGGATTCCCATTTAAAAAAAATCTTGAAAGTCTTAATCTAATGCCACATGAGTTTTTTATATTACTTAAAAATGTTGATCCAACACCACAAGACTTTTTAATCATAAAAAAGTCTTTTAAAATCTAAATCCAATATAGCCCTAAGTACTAAATATAATTAACGGAGGGAGTAGTTATATATATTCATGTGTTGAATTGTGATTGAAAATGAGACACAACTAACTCATAGTTTTTGCCTTAAATTTATATTCATGACTACATAAAACGGATCTCGTTCCTGTGCAGTCGCCATTCGATGCAGTTGTGCCTTCAACAGATCTTGCGTGTACAATCTTGATCGGATGGTCTAGCTTTATCTTTATGTTTTATATTTGTTTTTAAAATTAAAAATCTAGACCATCTGATCAAAACTGAACAATCCAAATCTGTTGAATACATGATTGCGCCTAATGCCGACTGCACAAGATCCAATTCCACATAAAACGAGTTTAAATGCAGTTGCATTTAAATAAGAGTAAAGACCCAAATTGGTCCCTGTCAATTTCCTCGCGGGACAAATTGATTCCTGACAATTTTTTCAGCACACATTAATCCCTGACAAATTCAAAACGGGGCACGTTAGTCCCTTCTTCCCTTCAGCAGTTAATAGTTCATCTAACGTCTCCTACGTGACATGTTAAGTGCCATTGTGTCCCGTTAAACGGCACGTAAAATAGTATTTTGGGGACAAATAGATCCCTGGCGTTACATATTTGAATTTTTTTAAAAAGGGGCAAATCAGTCCCTGTGCGTTTTGGGATAAATTGGTCTCTGGGTCACTAGCTGAGTGGTTTCTGGTTTTCAAAACCAGAAAACCATTTCAGAGATATCAAACATAGAGAGAGAGAGAGAGAGACCAGAAAGAACAAAGATGAAGCGTTTGGAACGACGACAGTATCAACCATTTTCGTTGGGACGTAGGGACAGTGTTTGGACGGCGTGGGTCTCTACCATTTTCGCAAAGATTAGGTTTTTGTCCATCTTCTTCCATTTTCTGCTCTTCTATCTTCTTCCATTTTCGTCCCTAATCATGAATCAAAACGAAAAACAATGAAAAACACCTACTTTCTGCTCCCCCTCCCCCTGTGTGTGTGCATCCTTCTCTTTCTATCTGTGGGTGAAAAATGGTTTCTGGTTTAAGAAACCAGAGATTTAAGGTTGAAGATAACCAGGGACCAATTTGTCCCAAAACGCGCAGGGACTGATTTGTCCCTTTTTTAAAAAAATTCAAATTTGTAACGCGAGGGACCTATTTGGCCCAAAATACTATCTTACGTGGCGTTTAACGTGACACGGTGGCATTTAACATGCCACGTAAGAGACGTTAGATGAGCTGGCAACGACCGAAGGGACGGAGGGTGCACGAGAAAATTGTCAGGATCAATTTGGGTCTTTACTCTTTTTTTTAGATAAGCAATAATTCATTAACGGAACACTAGGGGTGCTCAAACCCAAACAACATCAAAGGGTTACACATTGTTTAGGCATTAGAGTGGGTTAGTCCACCAAGAAGTAATAGACAAATTAGAATTACAACTCAATCTATAAATAAACCAACTCCACGTTAAGCTCTTGATGCGGGTAACAACTGAGTCGATAGAAGCATCCTCGTTCTTGAAAACAATTCCATTTTGGGCCAACCAAATACACCAACACGTTGTTAACCAAAACAAATACTTGGTTTTCTTTGCCCTCCTCCCCTTACATACCTTTCCAAGCCATCTGATATGCTCAAAAAGATACAATGAGTCATCATGCTGCACCCCAGCCATAAGCAAACCTACTGCCATGTGCAGCTCAAAAACAAGTGATGAGAGTCTTCACGGTGCTACTGACAGATAGGACACAAACTGTTCGCTTCCGAAGTGATAACACGACGATGAAAAAGCTGAGCACGCGTTGGCAGCGAGTCGCGCAGTAAACGCGAACCGAAAACAGTAACTTTGGACGGAGTAATGGTCCTCCACAATTTTTCTAATAAATTATGCAGCTCACCTTCCTGACCAGCAGCCACACCAAAAGTTTTCAAATAAACCAAAAAAAAATGCAGTTGCATTTAGCTAGTGATAAGTAATAATAAATATGTATTATAACCAGGAAAGAAAGTAATAAATATGTAGGGGGAGTAGAGCTCTGCATTAAGAAACTATGGTCTACCACAAGGGTTACCCCTTTACCATTTTTCTTCTTTTTCCCTTTTTTTAGGCCAATTACGTAAACAATCAATTCACCATTGGTATGTCACGTGATATCAGTTGGATTCATTCAGCCACGTTAATACCAATATTTCTGTCAATTCCAGCTAAGGCACAAAATCTACATATAAAAATCTTGGGCCATTGCAATTCAGTTTTCAATGTTGATTTTTTTAAAATCAATATTAGAATTTAGGTGTAAACCAAACTCCTCTGCATCATGTTGTTTCTGATCATGAATTTGGTCTTGGAAAAACAACTGAGACTTTTCTTGATGGACAAATTAATTCCCATGGGATACTTGACAGAATAGTTAGTTAGTTAGTTGCTCAATGTCATTTATATGGATGGCTTTTATTTCCCTCGTTTTTTTCTTGTTCACACACTACCGATAGGGATGGCTTTTATGTGCTAATTACTAGGCTAGGTTTGAAAATTCAAAGTTGCTTGCAATGTCTTCGACAAATTGTGTAGTAGGTTACCAAATTGATTTGTCTTAACTAACTTCCTTTTTCTTGGGCCCCTTACGCCTTTAACTAATTTTCATCCCAATTCATGTTTTACTTCATTGTGCTAACTGCTTTACCTCCATAATATATTTTCAACTTCCAAACTCTCATGAATAAATAGCTACTTCAACAGTAACAGTAACGGTCTCTTTGACACTCACTCTATGATCGATTGAAATTTATGTGGATTCAACTATCATAGAGTGAGTGGTAGTAAGAGAGTATTGCTAGAAGTAGTCTTCATATCTAAGTATTTGGATAAAATGCAGTTGAAAATATGTGCAGTCATACAGTTGGTAAGCTCGAAGCCATTTGATGAAGATCGGACGGTCGTGAGCTTGTTGGTGGACTGCACACTTATATCTACTTATATCATACTAACATGCAGAAATTTCCACATAACAAATTATTGGCTGTTGTCATTCTCAATCTCAACTACCATCCAAATTTCATCAAAAACAAAAATTGGAACCACACTGTGTTTCAAAAACCAAAATAAATAGCCTTTATACCCACCACATTTATCCTTTACTCAAATCTCAATGTCCACACCATCCCTCCTTATCTATCAATCAATATATCTACCTTATAAATCTCAATGACCACATCTAACCTTAGCATATCATACAATTGTAGCTCAAACCCAAACCCATTATCATCAACCATGGACTGGTTCTCATGGTTATCAAGAACAACTCTTGAACCTTCTCTTATCTATGACTATGGTCTCATTTTTGCCCGCAATGAGCTTCAATTAGATGATGCAATCTACTTCAACCATGAGTTTCTACAAAGCATGGGGATCTCAATAGCAAAACACAGACTAGAGATACTCAAGCTTGTCAAAAAAGAAGGAGGAGTAGCACGTCCAAAAAAGCTCTCTGGGGTTATCAAAAAGTGCTTAAGGAAGTGCATAAGCAAGTTGGTTTTTCGTGAAGATGGTGTTATAAAAAAAGACATGTCATTGCCAATGGTATTAACTCCTGAGCCAGATTGGTATCAAGGGAAATGGAAAAGTGCACTTGTGAAGAAACAAGGGAGTGAAGATGTTAAAGAAGAGAAACATGTTCCACCTATACCTATGTATAGAAGCAGAACTATACCATATTCTGGACCTTTAGATGGAAGAATGCATGAGAAGATGGTTAACAATAAGGCAATGAAGTTATCTGGGCCAATTGATGGGAGATTGATGAATGAGAGAATGATGTATACTAATAGAAGTCCTTTAATATCTGCTAGGCCTATAGATGGTAGATTCACAGGCACAATAAGGAGTCCAAGAGTTTCAGGGCCTTTGGATCCAAAAGTGATGCTTGGAAATAGAAGTCCAAGAATAACAAGACCTTCTGCTAAAACTGAGAGCCCTATGGGTTACACTAGTCCTTATAATAAACCGAAAGCTGATTTTGATCATGACGATGATGATGAGGATGATGATCAAGATGATGATGAAGATGATCATACACTCTGGCCTGCACTGTTTCAAGATATGAAACCTACTTGATTGTTTTTTGTCTTTGTTTTATTGTGTGCTTCTGTAGTGAGTGAAGAAGGGAACACTTTTTTCTTTCTTTTATAGAAACATTTAGTGTGTTGTTTTGCTGCAACGCTTTCTTATATTCTTTTTTCTTCTAGTAGCACTCCAACTATTTGTTCATACATTATTTTGTTTCAACAAATGTTCACTTGACGTATTTCTCTCAATGGCTGACAATCTTACAACTTATAAGTAATAGTATTCTGTTATCAAGTAACACTGTCCTGTCTCAGTGTTATGTTAATTATATGTTTGATGCTGTATTTAGTTATCTATGTGATAAATTGAAGTGAAAGGCTCTTTTTTATTCATTGTGATGAATATAGATATAAAATATTGAGGTTCGTTAATGTCTTTTATTTCAGTACTTAATTTATTTTTATTTTTTTGGGTGTTCATAAGAAATGAAATGATTGCAGACAACCATTATGGTTTATTCTTTTTAAGTGATCTTTTTGGTTCAGCGGTCTTTGGTCTTTGACCGGTTCCAGTATTTAGGAGAAAGGGGTCCTAACTAATCCAGAGTTCGGCTGAGAGGTAAGTAAACCCGACTCTAATTTATTTCATCGTCGAGGATCGAACCTGAGTACTAGTCGAATCTATTTGTTAAGATGGAGTGCGTTAACCACTAGCATCCAAGTTTGGAGTTCTTTTTTTAAGTGATCGATATTGCTTTGTTGTGTTCTTTTTAAAAGATTGTTCGTGCTTATTAGAATATTGACCGGAATTTTGGTCATCATAAAAACAAGGTAACTGCCAAGCTGACTAAAAAGTGCTGAACAGGCGTAAATATATTCCCAAAACTGCTTCAGCAAATCAACACTAAAATCTCACATTATACAATAGCTAATGCACATAAATGAACTCACTAAACATAGCATTATCATCACATATTGAAATATGTAATCGTTACTTACAAGGAGTATCTGATACATTCGTTTCAATTCCATCCATATGTATGATTACTACGTATCAGATCATTTAACTTCCTACCTAAACATAACATGCATGATAAAACACGCATTTTCCAAGTGACATACAAAAAGCTTCATTACTCTACACCAGAATGCCATACATGTTGAGGCCAAAATTTATTGTCTAATAATAGCTATCTTGGTGACCAGATCTCCAGCCACATATTCATTGCAGTAATAGCAGACCATGAATAGAAACTAAGGAGCGATCTGCATTATTGGCTATTGATTCAACTTAACTACTTCTTAATGGAGTGAAGCTTGTTGAGGAAGCCTAAAAGAACCTCCAGCATAAAGCATTTTATAAACGGGCTTAATTCTTACACTCAAGATAATGCTGGCGATAGTACCAGCAGCACACACAGCAGCAAGAACGAAAAAAGTGACCTTAAAACAACTTGGACCAATGCATGAAACACTTGAAGCAATGAGTTCTAAACCCCGCTGCTTAGCCAATTCACTGTCATATATACGCCCTGCTAGAAAAGCTGAGAAAAGTAATGCCCCAAGTGGATTACCCAAAGCCATGAAGTTGTAAAATAAGCCAAAGTGCTTTAGACCAAAAAGTTCTGAAACAGTGGGAATCAATATGGAAAATTGTACACCAAAACAGATGCCAAGAAATGCAACTGCTGGATAAAGAGTTCCTTTGATAGCATAGGCAAATAGAAGGTATATGACTATCATCACTATCTGTGTGCATGTCATCCAAACTGTCCTTGGGATGGTTTTTGTCCTGCAGATTTAAATGGTCAGCACAATTAAATGTACATCATTTTTACATGATTTCATTTTTTAGATTATAAACAAGAAACGCATAAACTTCCAAACACTAGCACTACTTTAGTTTTGCCAAACTAGAAATTAAAGTGTAGGAGCAACATTTCAACAACAAAAAAAACTCTGAATGTAATCCACAACATCAACATTTTTTTTGTCACCGCACACGCAATTAAAGCTGGCACCAGTCACATTTGACTGCAATTCTTTGTAATATCAAGAATCGCGACAGTGGTCATTACCATAATTTAAAACATGGTGTAGGGTAACGTTTGCAAATAACAAAGTGCTTGTTAAAAGTATAGTGTCAATTTATTCAAAATGATTTCAATGACCACCTCAGATTTCATCTGATACGGTTTACCTGACAAAATGTTCTGAAACAACTCCTCCACCAAGCCGACCGACAAAATTGAAGAAGCTGAAAAGTGAGAGTAAGATAGTAGTATCTTCCACACCTTGTGCAGTGCCAATTTGGGCCAGATTATTAACAACAGTAACCCCAGTTCCAACACCAACAAAGTATACAAAAAACAGCAACCAGAAATCAGCTTTTACCAATGCCTCGGTCAATGTAAAATCTTCCCCTCTTTTAGGCCTTCTCTTCTTTGAAGGTACAATTGCTCCCTCACCCTCAGCAAGAAGCATACTATTCTCATTTGAACCATCCTTCTCATAGTAACTTTCAAGTGCAGTGCCTGATGAAGATGGTAAGAGAGGCTTTGTGATGTCTTCTTTGCCTTCTTTAATCAAACTGTCTGAAGAAGATCCAAAATTTTGCTCATGTGTTTCTGATGCTTTTATAGGATAAAGTGTCATTTTAATTGGTATAGCAAGTGGAGCCATGAGAAGGAGAATCATCACAACAACTAAAATATAATGCTCTGTAGAATTTATGGGGAGAAAGTAACCAACTAAGGTTGCTGCAAGTAAATATACACCTAAGGCCACACTTGAACATTGAATGAAAAGAAAGTGCCATTTTTCTGTAGAACTAATCTCACCAGAAGCTGGAGTACAAGGACGAACGAAAAACATGACAGCGAAACACAAAGCAGGAATTCCAACAGCAAGGAACAAGAGGAAATTAGAAGGAGAATTGTGAAGAAGTGCCCTGAAAATTTCAGTGAAAACTGCAGCACTAATCCCTCCATAACCTTTGAGAATTCCAGCAACTGTGCCTCTATTGGCTGGGAAATTCCTCATGTTGGTTACCAATATAGCAGTGGATAACCATGCACAACTGTTTGTAGCAATAACAAGTGCAAACCAAAGCTACAATTCAATAAGAGATGATAATTAGGCCCTTGCATATACATCAATCTATCTTATTACATTTATGCTATAGAAAATTGATTTTCTGATGAATAAACAATTTAACAAGCAATTGACTATTTATAGTAAATTATTGAATGAATCCAACAATAGAAAGACCTAAAAATTATGAGTCAACTGGTCAAGGAATAAAAGAAAAAATTACAAAAAAGAAAAGGGAATCTCCAATTCAGACACGTTTGATACTATTAGATTAAGATTATTTACAACACATTTCTTTTGTCTCTTTGCTACTATCCAAAAGCTCAGATCAAGTTATGTTGTGTGGGATTTAATCAAATCAAGTTTTTTTGTTTGAGAAATAAAATATCAAAACAATCAACAAAACATATTAAAGCAAAAAGCAAAAAGAATTTGACCAAAAAAAAAAGGAAAAAGAAGAAGTGAAGTTAGCATACCAGTAAGTAAGGAAGGGAGTGAAGAGTGTTAGAGATAGAGAGCCAGAGAAGACCAAAACCGATGAAAGAGAAGAGAGCACCGATGAAAAGAATAAGCCAAGGTGGGAATTTGTTGCAGGCAATACCAGGAAGAAGACCAACATTTTCACCAATATCGTTGGCTACACCAAGCATTGTAACTTGGCTTTGGTTGAAACCAAGAACAGATTTGAAGGAGGAAGAGTAGAGTGGAAATGTATAGGCGTTTCCTACAGCAATTTGAACCCAAACGGCAGCTCCTAAACCTACCCATGGTGGTCGAGTACCTCCCTTCACTTTCAACGTTGTCATTGAGCTTAGCTTCAAAACAGAAGAAACTTACAGAGAATGATGATGATGATGATGAAGAAGAAGAGTAACAAAAACCAAAGAGGCAGGGCAGAACAGAGTGGTTGGTGTCAGAAATCTATCCATGTGATGTGGCTGTACTATTGATCTAATCATAGTTATTATAGAGTTAAAATTAGTGATTATTAATTAAATATGTATTTATAAAAATTGTACAATGAAACTAATTATTATCTAATTACTCAAATGAAAACTAACTTCAAAGAAATATATATATTTTTTTAACGGGAAGTATATTGTATTCGCAAAAAATATAGTTATGGTTGATTTTAGAAATGAGTAATTATTTCATTAAACTCTTCAATTGTTTTCATTTTATTGCATCAAATCAATTTTTCGAATAAAACATTAATATAATAAGATACTTGCAAATTATTTAACGAGCTTAATTGCTGCACACTATTATCATAAACTTTTTTACGATCACAATCAATAACGATTCATAGTATAGTTGATATATAAGTTGGTTACTAATTGACTAACTTCTTTTTAATGACGTGTCAAATTGTAATTGGTATATTCTGTAAAACACTTATACACCTATATTTTGTGAATATAAACTAAATTCATATTTAAAATATTAAATATTTGGACATATTTTTAAATTAATTTTTTCTTTCTATTCTTCACTTTTTAAGTATTTTACAGAAGACATTAATTGTTATGGCTACGTAAGTCCAAAATATAGTTCGCAGACAAAAAAAAAGTCCAAATATTTCGAAATCGAACGAAAAAAGGGTGCTTGCACCGGAATAGATTCTCATTCTCCTGTTCAAACATTACCGCACTTTCTTGTCCACAAAAAAAAGAACATTACTGCACTTTTATCAGTTTATGTTGATATTATATTTATTTATTTTAGACAAAAGATATTATATTTACTTTTTTTTACTACAAAAAAGTATCCATTCATTCAACTTGATATTATTTCAAAAATAACAGAAAGTTAACATTGTTAAAGTTGAAAATGAAGAACATGCGAAGTAAATCTGAACACTCAAGTTAATAGTATAAAACGACAAAAAGCTTATAAACATGATGAAATAAAAGTCACCAGAATATTCAAACCTCCAGATTTGAAACTTTTAAGGTCCTAATCATTGGTAAGATCTGCAATGGATCAATGTTGATATGTCGATCTGAATGAAACAAACACTACAACAAAACGTAAATAAAAAATATTGCACCAATTAAAATAATGAATAATAAATTAATAATAAGGTCGCACTCAAACGAAGAAATCAATGAAAAATATAAAACAAAAAACTAAATCTATGTAGGAAACATTTATACTAGGGCTGGACAAACGGGCGGTTTAGCCGGATTCGGGTTCAATAAGCTAGATCCGAAGAAAAACCGATGAGCAAATGCAGCACTCACTTCCGACCATTTTAATAGGCGGTTTCAGAAGTGACGGTTTCGTCGGGTGGCGGTTTCGACCAACGGATTTGCTCGGTTTGAATGGAGGTTGCTGAGAGTGTGCGTCGAGTTGCCACAATAGAAGATAAGAGCTTGAAGAAAAAGAAAGTTACAGTAAATGGGGGAAAGAGAGAGATGAGAGACAAAAGTGACGATGAATAGTATGGGAGATTTTTTTTTTCCTTTCAGTATTTATTATTTTATAAAGATAAAATAGGTGTTCTCATTTTTTGCTTGAAAAGTCAAACAACCATTATAATACTCCTCATAATTTATTACTTTATTGTTACTCTGAAAATGTGATTTGAGGTTGGCTGGAGAATGTGTGCGTCACAGAAGAGTTGTACAGTTGAGACATGATAGCTGTGCAACTGTGCCTTACTTTTTCTGACGGGCTCGGTTTCAAATGGGTTCAGCTTTAGTCATCCAGTTTCGTCCGTAGTCAATCATATCAACTCGTTTTAACAATCCGATGACCCGCCAAACTGATTTAATTCAACCGAATAGTTTTACATTTATCGGTTTGTACGGGTTTTGGTTCGGGCTCAAAAAATTGTCCACCCCTAATTTATACCTTATAGCATTTCAATTTTTCTTTGTCACAAAAAAAAAGCATTTCAATTTTTCTTCAATTTTTATCTTTATTATTTTAGTTAAATTCTCTATTTGTCCTTCATTAAATGAATTTATCTTTCATTTTTTTAGTATTAATTACAAATGTCCGTTTATATCGTTTTATGTTTATAAGTTAATTCAACCATTAGTTTTACTGGACAATTTCAATTCAACCCGCTAACTTATCTGCTATTAACTATTCGCTATAATTTTATCTGCAATAAGCTAGTTTATCCGCTTTCAATTAGCTTATATATCAGCTATCTACTCTTTTTTGTCTCTCTTGTCAAATCTAACGAAGATATATTTTGGGGTCCATCACGTGAATGCATAAATGGCAAGAAGTACAGACTTTTTAGAAAAAAACAGGCCCCAACAAGATGGACTCTGCTTTTTAATTGTGGAGTTCTTTTTACGGCTCTTTGAGTGCTTATAGAGGTACTTATAGATTACTCATCAAAGAGGTCCTCACATCCGTGACCGGAGTTGAATCTACGCCCTCGTGAGAAATGAACGAATCTTCATCGCTCAAATTGTGGAGTTCTCATATTAATTGATGTATTAAAAAGTAGAAAAGTAAATTTAAAACATAAAGAAGTGGAACCAGGAGTCAGGAACCTTACAAATATCAGTATCACAAAAAAATTATTTTCAAGTAGCACACACGACACGATCCACGTTGCACGTGCGTCTACCTCATGTAACAGTAACTACCCCCATCATATTTGGGAAAAATAATTTAGCAAATGAATAGGCAAAAACTCATAATAGTAAGGAATTCGTTATAAATAATTACTTAATTTGTGTGGTAAGTATATGATACAAACCAGTGTACCACAATCCAATGGTTAGTACATACTGAGCACAATTTAGTGTTTGTGTGTTACCGAATTTTTTTATTGATAAAAAAATTATTATTATACCAATTTAGTAACAACTACTGAGGAATTATTTATTACTCTAGTGTCAAAGACAAACTTGGCTTTGTAGATTGTTTGATTATCCAAATTATTTTTTCTAGATGCGCAATAACAACATTGTCGTTGCTTAACTTGCTTTGATTTCTAGTCACATTTGTGGGCATAGGGTCCAATATGTCATACATTAGCCTAGCTTTTTCCTTAGTACTAAAGAGAATTAATAGAAAGAAACAGGCCAATTTGATACTGAATCATCATCCACTCTTGCCAATGTTGTGCAAAATTCTTAGGCTAAGAAATCAAAGAACACAAAAACAATTGCCCTCTTTGGAAGTCTTAAAAACTCAAGGTGCACAATTCATATTGTCAGTTCTTGCCCTACATGCTGCTGCATTTGATCTTGGTTATTGGAATTCATAAATATCATTTGGTGAATCCACATGGCACGCACAATATCTGTTGAGTGTGGAATGCAGAAAATGGACATCAAAGCACACACAAGCAAATTCCAGATCTTGAGCGGAATTGTTAGTCGTGAGACAATGAATGTCTACTAAGTCTTATGTGGGGCATCAAAGCACACACAAGCAAATGTCCACCAAATAATTGTTACTGTTGTGACAATTATCTATCTTTTTTTATATTTATAGGTGACAAATATTTATTCGGTATCTTTTTGTGTATCAGTGACGAATATTTCACTACAAGAGAAGGTGAGTGTTTTTGTTCCCTTTTCTGGGTTTTTGTGTATCAGTGACGAATATTACACTTATGAGGGATAAGCCTAAGGAGGAATTATAAGTTTCTGGGTTTTCCGGAGAGAAGGTGAGTGTTTTTGTTCCCTTTTCTGCCGAAAATGAACTTATGAAACCTCTATATATAGGAAAAGAAGGGTGGCTAGGAAAGGATAATCGGGTGCTTCATTGGGCCCCATCGATCATTATCCTGTCTGCCACCGAATCTTTTCTTTTGACTTTGCCATTCGCCTGATTGCAAAACGACAAACTACTTTTGGCTAGTGGCTAGGCCACGTACCCCTAATTATTACAAATGATTTCAAAACGACAAACTACTTTTGGCTAGTGGCTAGGCCACGTACCCCTAATTATTACAAACGACAACGAACCTTTAAAGGTGGACAGGACCCCACCTTTAAAAAAAGCAGTTTTCTTTAATTATGCAGCGTACACGTGTAGACCTTTGGATTAGTGGGAATCTTTGTGGGTCTCTGTTACTACACCCTAGACTGACGTGTTGCTGAGCTCATGAGCCCATTGTTGAATCCTTTCCCTGATGGCTTCCAGCTCATGTGTTGACCTTTCAACGTTTGGCAGCTGGCTTCCCCAATAGTTGTCTCTTGCGGTGTGATAAGTCTATTTTTAGAGTCTTTTTAATAGTTATTTTTATTAGGTTTATTTGGTATTTTAATTATATTTTTGAACTATTTTACTACAAATGTTTACTTTTTATTTTCAGGTTTTATTTTGAAGCAAAAGAGAAAATATGAGCTAAAATGAAGAACAAAGAAAATATTTGAGGAGGAACAATTTTTGAGACAGCACTAGGCACTCTGCAGGGCGCCATGGGCGCCAAGGGCGCCAAAGAGCAGCACAACGCAAACTGGCGCAGCACAGGGCCCCAAGGGCGCCAAGGAGCAAAACTGGCGCAGCACAGGGCGCCAAGGTGCAGAACTGGCGCAGCACAGGGCGCCAAGGGCGCCAAGGAGCAGCACAACTGGCGCAGGACTGGCGCAGGACAGGGCGCCAAGGGCGCCAAAAAGCAGTCAATTTTGACTGTGGCCACTTGTTTGTGGCCATCTTTGCCAACTTGATTTTTCACTTCTTTTTGACCATTTTGCCCCTCCACTCAAAGTGCTTTGTCCACTTGTTGATGGCTATCTTTGCCAACTTGCTTTGTCCACTTGTTGCTGGCTATCTTTGCCAAAACTTGAATTGACCATTTTGCCCCTTCCCTCATATTTTCCTATAAATAGGACATTGATCCTCACTTGTAAGTAAGCTTGAATTTTGTTAGAAAATCACTCTCAATAAACTCTCTAAGATTCATGACTTCAATTTACTCTTCATGTTCTTTATGATTCTTGCTCTTTTACTTTCTTGCCCTTTTAATTCTTGCTATTTTACTTTCTTGCCCTTTTAATTCTTGCTCTTTATTTTCTTGCCCATTTATTTTTTTGCTCTTTTAATTCTTGCTCTTTATTTTCTTGCCCATTTATTTTCTTGCTCTTTTAATTCTTGCTCTTTACTTTTCTTGCCCATTTATTTTCTTGCTCTTTTAATTCTTGTTCTTTACTTTTCTTGCCCATTTATTTTCTTGCCCTTTTAATTCTTGCTCTTTACTTTTCTTGCCCATTTATTTTCTTTCCCTTTTAATTCCTGTTCTTTACTTTTATTACCCTTTTATTTTCTTGCCCTTTTACTTTCTTGCTCTTCTATTTTCCAAGTCATTTAAATTCCTTGCAATTTACTTTTTAAGCAATTTACTTTCTTGTCATTTACAGTTCCGCTATTTATAATTTTGCAATTTTCTCAATTCCTAACATTTATTTTCTTGCCATTCTAACATCTAAATTCCTAACTCATTTACACATTTCGCACTTATCGCTTTCTTTACAATTCTTGCAATTTACAAAATCTTCCTCTTCTCCTCTTTTGTCTACAATGATCATGAGTGAGTAGACTTTCTTAGCCTTGGGGTTTTTGGCAACAATCAAATGATGGCTTCCTACTAATTAATTCCCGAGGCTATTTTCCACCTTAATCACTTTGTATTTTTAAATCTAATTTCATCACTTTTCATTATTATTTCAAAACACCACACGATGTACCGAAAGGGGAAGTGTGGTTGTTGGATCTATGAAATTAGACAATAAAATCAACACATGAAAATAGTTTTGGTTTTATTGAGACACGAAAAGGTCTTTGCTTAATGGGTTCTAATAATAATCAACCATGAAAATAGGCTTGATAATTAGTTTAGAACAAGCGTTTGTATTCCGAAAGGAAACTCTTGCTACAACCGTCGCCTTGGCTTAAGAAATATATCGTTCTTTAAACTGGAAAATAGTCGAAAGGATTAATAACGGAAACCTTATCATTTCGATGAAACTAATACCCCAAGTCTCTTTTTATCTTTAAAACATCAACAAAAACATTCATTCTTTCCAAATAGACTTTCTTTTCAGTTAATCAACTTTGGAAAATTAAATTGGTAATCACCTAGGCTCTCCCCGTGGATCGATAACTCTTTTATTACGCGACAAGACCGTGCACTTGCGGCCTATCACGGTGTTCCTGAGGCACTCCTGCGCCCTTCTTGCAGCCATTTGTTGTTGTAGTTGGGTTTCTGCATGTACTCTTTTGGCTTGCCTTCCGATGATTTTCCCTGCCAGATACCTTTTTCTTGCAGCGAGGTTGATGTCCTGGTCTTCATGACTGGAGTCATATAGTTCTGAGAGGGTTTCCAGAGGTGCTGGAAATTCTTCAGAGTGCATCTGTGGAGCCTTTCCAGGTACTGAGTCTGCTGTTGGTGAGGCGTTCCTTCGAGTTCTTCCAGGGAGTCCTCCAGCAGCTGAAGGTTTTCCTGGGCTCGATGATCCTATTCTTAACATCCTGCATAAGCTAACTGAGGAGTTATTCTTGATAAAGCATCGGCCAACACATTGTGCTTACCTTCAATATGTTCAAACCTAATATCTACTCCTGAGCCACTAATAAAATCAGTAAATTTCATCCACCTAACCCTAGATGGTTTATTCTGGACTGATTTGTTATAAAAACTAATAATGGCTTGGCAATCTGTTCTCAGGGTGATTTGTTGTTTATCAAGGTAGTGGATTTTAAAGCTTTGTAAAGATTCCATGCATGCATATATTTCGGCATCTATGGTGGGCTTTATCTTCTGAAATTTTCCAGATGCATATGCGCAGATTTTTTCTGTTGACTTTGAATCTTTCTCCGCCTTTTTCCATTTGCAAAAACCTCCCCATCCTTCCATGCATCCATATGTTTCAATGATGATGTAGGAGTTTTGTGGTGGCAATTCCAGGTCTGGGAGATTTTGTACCACTTCCTTGATTTTTCTGACTATCTCCCAGTCGCTTGCCTTCATTCTCTTGTCTCCGTGCGGGCTTGTTTTTGTGTATAGTGGTCCAACTATGGTTCCCAGGTTGGGGATGTAGTTTCTGGCATAGTTGAGCAATCCTAGCCATCCTCGAAGCCCCTTTTTGTCCTTGAGCTTTTCCTCTTTAAATTCCAATATTCTTCTGATGATATGGGGTTGGAGCTTTATCTTCTCTTTGTGCAGTATTGCCCCTAGAAACTCGATGTCTGGTGTTGTAATCTTCATTTTTGTTGGGGACAATACCAGCCCATTTTTTCTTACAATCTTTAGGAGCTCTGCCAGATGTTTGGCATGTTCTTCTTCTGACTCTGAGAACACTAGGATATCATCTATGTAGACCGCTATAAAGCTTTCTGTTCCCTTGAAGCATTCATCCATCTTTCTCTGAAATACTGCTGGTGCATTTTTCAGTCCAAATGGTATGACGAGCCATTCGTACAGTCCTCCTGGGACGATGAAGGCTGTCCATGGGATAGACCCTTCTTCCATGGCTACCTGGTGGAATCCTGACTTGAGGTCGAATTTGGAATAGATTTTGCTATTCCCAATTCTTTTTAGGATGGTGTTGATTCCTGGTAGGCTGTATTGATCTTTGTGCGTGTTGTCATTCAAGGTTCGGTAGTTGAACACCATTCGCTCCTTCCCTTTGGTTTCCTTTCCTGTTGCCAACTTGACTTATGTGCCTGAGTTGACCATCATCGCCATTGTCCTATGCCTGGTTTTGCTTTGCCTTATTACTCCTATTTTCAGCAGGGCATCTATATGCTTTCTGAAGGACTCTTCCATGGTCGGCGTCACATCCTTGAGTGGTTTGTCTTCGATGGTAATGTCTGGGTTTATGACGTCTATTCTGCACTTTATTTGGTTCTTTTTCCAGTGCTTTAGTGGCTCATTCCCTATGTATCCTGCTTCCTTCAATCCCTCGATTTCCTTGTGGAATTTGCTCAGAAACGAGGGTTTTGTGTCCCCCAATGTTGAAGAAAACCATCTCTTGGGTTTCTAGGTATTCAGCTTCTTCCATACCTAGTTCTTCTATTGCGGCAGTAGCCTTTTCCACCTCCTCACTGGTGTTGATCGATGTGACATTTTTGTAGAAAGTTAATGTGTTGCCTTCGATCCTTAGTCCTCCATACATGGCCCTTATGAAGTTGCATTCCAGCAGCATCTGAATTCCGTTTAATGTGTTCATGTCGAACGCATAGACAAGGGGGATCCTGAATTTGTTTTCCCCAATCTTCATTAATCCATGCTTCAATTTCCATTTCGCCTCTTGTTTTGCGGAGCTGATTCCACTAAAGTGGGTGATAAACGGGTTGGGCTCCAGAGCATCTTCTGGGGTAGATCCAATATTCAAACAGCAAGATGTTGCTCCTGTGTCCAGGATTGCTTGAATTTCAAAGGGTTTTTACCCCTGGTATTTCAAATTCTACGGTCAGGTTGTACAGTTTTTTGATGACCTTTTTAGGCTTTGCCATCTATGCTGCCTTGAGGGTTTGTTCCTCTTGCCAAAATGCTATACTTTCTGATTTTTCAATGACTTCTTCCGCTTCTTTCTGGATCTGCTGGTCAACTATCCCTTGGAGCATTTCCTTTCCTGTCTGAAGATAGTCCACGTATTGGCATAACTCTTTGATAAGCGCGTCTTTGTTACCCATGTAGTTCAGTTGATCACTTGTTATCTGGGCTTTTATTTTGTAGTAGAAGTTGGCACATAGTGGGCATATGACTAAGTTACAGAGGGTGCAACTTGTTTTTCTGCCGGGGCCAACTTTATCCTTACAGATCAAGCAGTGGTGCTGATCTCTCACGACCACCTTTTGGTCCAGTAGTGTTCACAATTCAACTGTCCTTCAGGGAGCTTGACCCTACTTCTCCACCCACAATTTTCTGCTCCTAGCATTAGGGCGAGCTCATCTATTGGCAGTTCTTGCAATGTTGCCTTGATTGTTTCTGCAGTCCCTTGCGAAGTTCCCTTCCATGCCACAGATGTAGCATTTACACTTTTTTTTGTTTTTCTTGGTGTTTTCTTTTAAAAACCTTGATGTGGGAGTCATGGCCCTTATATGTTGTTGCTTTCCTTAGACCGTACCTTTTTTGAAGGTTGTTGTAGTACCCTGGGATAGGTATCTGGTTGCAGAAGGTTAGGTCTTTTAGGCTTCGTTGAACTGCAGCCTTTTTTGCATAGTTCTGCCAGGTATTGGTATGTGAAGTGTATTCTTGGTAATACGCCTATTGTGGCACCTGGGTATTTTCTTTCGTATGCTGCTTTTACTTCTTCTCCGATCAGGGGGGGTAACTTTCTAAAGAACTTTTCTGAAAGATCTTCGGAGACGTATAGCCTTCCTGATTTTGCTGAAAGGATTTTGAAGTCATTCATGTACCTGATGACATCCTTCATGTTTTCACATGATAGTCTTTCCAGGTCCCTGTAAGCCCTGTTCTGTTCTTCAGTGGAACCCTGGTATGGGTCTTCTAGTAGGAACACTCTTCTGATTTGAGAGATGACGTTCTGAGGGTCATCCGCTATGTTCTCCAGAGTCTCATATTTTGAGGGGTAGGTCATTCTCCATTGCATCCAGACTTTCTTTTCCACTTCTCCTAGTAGATTTTCAATGAAGGCAATTTTGCTTTTGTTGTTTTCAAACTGCCTTTCGTTTACTAGGTTTAAGGTGATGGATTCCCATCTGGCTATTTCATCTTCATACATCTCGATGTTTTCTGGGAGTACCGGCATTGCTCCACTGTTTTGCCGTGCTGTTGGGAGATTCCATTGCCCATTATTATGCCCTCCCCTGAACCTTGCTATAGTAGGTTTCAGGCAATCAAACCTGGGCTGAGATGTGTCTGTGCCAGTTTGGTCAGCTGGTGGCTAATTTGGGGGACCCATTATTGGTTCTGGTGGGGGTCTGTATGTTGATATTGCTGATGATGAGTACGCCCTTTCTTAAGCCTCCCTCAGTTTTGGGTATGGCAGACCATCATTTTCTTCCTCAGCTGCGTAGGCTGTTTCTTCCCACCCATCCTCTGAGAATGGATTATTGAAGTCATCAGCCGGGTAGTTGTCGTATTTGGGCTCATTGACTTCCTTCTTGGTTAATTCTTCTAGATACTAGCAGTAGACTTCGAAGTTGTCGAAGTCTGCGTCAATCATGAGGTCTCCTTCATCCTCTGAGTTGTGGGCGGTGGCACAGTCATAGTTGTCCCATCCTGATGGTTTGATGTCTTCAATTTTAGCTTTGGAGCTTTTCTGGTGCATCATACCTGACCATGTAATCATACCTTCCGCTTGGTTCTCCGAGCGTGTCCCAGTTACATTCTTCCTTCCATAGCACTGCTGCTATTTCTTCTTCTACATCATCCACGGTTTCTTCATCAAATTCGTTTACTGAATATGATTGTCGTGGTGGTAATTGATTATACTGGCCAAATCTCAGTAATGTGGATCCGTCGGACCTGGGATCTATCCTAACGTCGGTTGGCATTTTGATCCCCTGTTGTTGCGGTGGTTTGAGCACCCACCTTTTTCCCTGTAATTCTTGGACCGTGGTCCTCCTCCCTGGGATTGCTTTCACGCCTCTGCTTGAGAGATAGTCAGATACATTTTGGACATTATACCCGAATGTCCCGTAGCATGTATTTGTTAGCCTTCCGATCAAGGATCTAGTGATTAGGAGGTTGCTTTCTGCACTTTGCCAGGTCTCGTACCCATGTGTTTGGATGGAAAGTTGTATATGATTAGCAAAGTCATGGATACTAATCATCATTTCTGGCGCAATATGGACTAGCTGAGTCCCATTTGATAGGTCCATCTCCATTGACCCTATGATTGATCTTGCATCGGCCCATCTAATGTCCCGTAAGACTATTAACATATTAGAACCTGCGAACCGGGCGTGAAGGGGCTGTATCCTGATCATCATTAGTCCCAAGTGTATATGCTGGAATCCTTCCCTTCTGAGTACTTCGTAACTAGTTTGGTTCACGAAGTTTAGGTCTAGCTGTTGGTTTTCCCCAGTGACCAGGATTCTCTCCTCTGATCTGTGTTGATACACCCTGTGTCAGGGTTCACTCCACCTTGTGCTGTATAGTACCTCTGCTGGCACCATCATGGCTTTCCTTCTTTGGGACAGTTCGTGTAACGCCCAAATATTTAATTAAATATTTAGGTATCCAATTATTTATTTATTTATTTTAATGGTGTAATTATATTAGCATTTGATTAAGAGGTGTATAATTGAATAATAGGAGATGGTGTTATTAATCGGGCTTAAGCTGGAGGAAAGCCCGTGATCCATGAGCCCAAGGCTTAGGCGCATGAAGGGAGTGTTAGTGAGGGTTAGGGCATTTCGCACAGGGAGAAGAAAAAGAAAGAAAATTTGCGAAGAGGAGAGAAAGAAAGAAGAGGGTTTCGGCGCAAATCCAAGGGAGAAGAGGAGGAGGAGGAGTTCGCGAATTCAAGGGAGCAGAGAGGAGCTGTGTTGCTGAGGTTTTGTTGGTGACTCGATCAAGAGAATTGGTGCTCTCCCACTATAAGGTAAGGGTGGGGTTCTTCCTTATAATGGGGTTTCGTGATGGGGTTATGTGGGGATAGGTCCTATAATACCCTATGATGGATTGTGATGTTTGATTTGGTGTTAGTTGAATTATAACTAGGTTGGATTGAAATTTGACATTTGTTGGTGATAGTTGTGACTCTAGAACTTGGTGCTCATTGTTGTTATTACTAAACGCATGCTAGGTGTTCGATTAAATTGTTGTTTGGTGTTGTGAGTGACAAATTATGATGATTGGCATTGGTGATTAAGGATTGGTGATTTGAATTGGTGAATTAACGAAATTATTGAACCCTAGGGCGCCATGGGCGCCATTGTCCTAGATGCTGTTTTTGGGGCCCTAGTGCTGGGCGCCATCCCTGAAATGTTGTAGTGCTGTTTTTGGCGCCCTGTGCCTGGGCGCCGTGCCTGGCCATGTTGCCTTGGTGTTCTGTTGCTGTTTCTGGCGCCCTGTGCATGGGCGCCGTGTCTGGGTGTGTTCGCGTGTGCCAGTGTGTGTGTGTTGCCTGTGTCTTGGCGCAGGGGCGCCATGGGCGCCTGTTCCTGAGTTGTGTTGCGCGCTGTCTTGGCGCAGGGGCGCCATGGGCGTTGTGTCTGGGCGTGTGCTGTTTGTGTTGCGTTTTGTGCTGCTGTTGTCTGGGCGCCAAGGGCGCCAATTCCTGTGCCAGGTTGCGTTTCTGCTGTGTTCCCTACTGTCTGGGCGCCAAGGGCGCCATTTCCTGCAGTGTTGCTGGGCGCCATTTCCTGCAGTGTTGCTAGGCGCCCTGCTCCTGGGCGCCAGGTTCAGCGTGTTGTCTGTTGCTGGGCGCCCTGCTCCTGGGAGCCAGTTTGCTGTGTTGCGTTTTCCTGCTAGGCGCCCTGTGCCTGGGCGCCATTTTCAGCATATGTCTCAGTTTTGTTCCTATTTTGTTTTTGCAATATCTTTTGACTCGGGAGTCCGATTGAGACGTTTCAAAATGTTTTGGAAAGCTTATTCAGAGGCCTAGCTGAATAATGTAATTTAAGGCAAAGTGATCTATTTTTCTGGAAATTGTTAGCCGTTGTCTTAGTCGTTGAGTGTTGATGTCTTTGGGAAAAGAAAAATTGTCGCATCTCAAATATTTTGGAAAATTGTCGTCGTCCCAATATTTTGGAAACTTGTTGTCATCTTGGTGTCTTGGTGCTGTTTGAGCTAGGCGTGAAGGCTCAAACCTTGGTGTTGTGGGAGCTAGGTGTGAAGGCTCCAAATATTGGTGTTCCGTTGTCTCGGGTAGTTTGGTGTTTCGGTGTCGTTGGGCTAGGTGTGAAAGCTCAACTTTGGTGATATTGGTGAATAATTTTTGGTGTGTCACATTGTGACTATTTTGGATGATTGTCTGTGTGCATACATGGTGTCGCATACAGCATGTGCAGTTATTTTGGTGAAGGCCTTTGGTCTTGGAGCTAGGTGTGAAAGCTCAAATTTTTCAAAAACTAGTGAACCGGGTGTGAAAGCTCAAATTTTCTGAATTGGTGAGCCGGGTGTGAAAGCTCTCAATTCTGGTGACGCCTCTATTTACAAGCAAAATTTTTGGTGATTTGGTACCACATGCATATGCCCGTTGGTGTGGGTTGCATTCATGCATTGTCATGACATTTGGTGACTGATTGTGGTGTTTACTATTTGACGTGTGTTTATGAATTAGATGTGTGTATTGGAGTGGTAGATATAGTTGTCATATTCTGGCATATTTCCTATCATTTTACGCTATTATATTGAAGATATCTCACCCCCTTCTGTTTGAATGTTACCCCTATGCGGTAACGTGCAGGTGATTGCGAGTGAAGGCCTAGTTACCTTCGCTAGTCTGAGTCGGTGTCATTTGCTTTGATATGTAACACTCAAGGGGGGAAACGAACCTAGACTTGGCTGTTGCATTTTATTTATCTGGAGTCCATTCAGGACGTTATGATTTTATTATTTGAATCTTATTTCAATTTCCGCTGCGTGGTGATGTATTTTTGACAGTGCGGCTATTTAAACTGGTGTTATGGGCTTCGACCCTTCTTGACAAGTGTTATATATCGTATGTGATGTTTTGAACTATCGATGAAATGTGTGACATCTCTTTTCGAAGTATGAAAAATTTTTATAACTCTGATTTTATTAAATAATTATCGGGTAGAAAAGGGGTGTTACAGTTCGAGCTCTTGATCTGGGTTTAGGTAGCTCCCAAGGCTTCTTTGGTAACTGTTCTGACCGAAGATTCTTGGAATCCTTCTCTGTACTTCATATCTCAGCCTATTTCCTCTACAGTAGTCTCTAATCTGGTCTTCTTGTGACGGGTTTCTATCCAGATCCCCTACTCCGGAGATTGGAGGGAGGGTGTTGGTAGTTGTCCTACTCATCTGGCTAGTTGCTTCAGCCTGGTTCTTACGTGTATTTAGCTTTCTATACGCTTCAGAGAGTTCCGAGTCGGTTTCTTCAAAGTGTTTCGTTACCTCTTCTGTCCACCTCAGTTGTAACTTAACTTGGGTGATATCCTGGAAGTTTGGTATTAAGATTGTTGTATCTGGGATAAGTTTTCCTGCTGGGCTTCTTAGGAATCCAGGGACTTTGAACAAATTGCTCATGCGAAGCAATAATATAGGCAGGGGGTTATGGTTCATGCGCCGATCATCAAAGGCTGTTCCCCTCTTTTTCCTTTTTGAAAATTTCTTTAGGGTCTTTAAAGACGTAAAAAGGACCTTTTTCTTTTGGCTCCTTCTTAGGTTTTCCAAGTGATAGCCCTTCAAGTTTTTGTCTTATGTTTTCTAAGACGTTTTTCAGGTTCTCGTCTACGGACTCTTTGTTTTTCACACGAGTTTGCTGGCTGAGTTGGTGAAGGTTTTCGGCACAATCTTCGAGTCTTTCACCAATACTGACAAGGAGTTGTATGATTGTGTTGTTTTGCTTGATCAGGACTGCTACTCCTATTGTGGCTCCTTTGGTGTGCTCTGATGGTCTTGCGAAACCAACAGATGGCTCTTCGATGGGTTCTGTAGCTTTTACTGCTTCTTGATAATGGAGGCTCTCAGTGGTGAGTCTCCAGTTCATGAAATTAGAAAGCCGTGAACTTCGTTGATCAGGTCCTCAACCTTGTTCAGCTTTCGTTGAAGTTCTTCCGTTGCTCATAGGGCTTCTTGTCCTGCCTTTCTTAGGGTAATCTATTTGCTTAGGGTTTGGAACTGCGAGGTCTAAGTATTCTAGGTTGGCTGTTCTGGAGTTTTCATACCAATTCTTCACGTTTTGCTCAAATTTCTCTGACATTAAACTCGTGCATGGGTCACTGAATTATCTCTGAATTCGGTGTCATACCATGCCCTTTTGTTCTAGTCAGATTAACTCTTGCAACATAAATTCATTAAATGATTGTACACAACAACATCTCTGTGGTCTATGATCGCTTATCACTATTATCCAAAGTCAGTCTGAAACACTTCCACAAGTTACAAGAATCCCTTGATAAACTAGAAGCAAATATAAGTCATATTACTCAAACAAGAAAGGCAGAACAAGAAGCCCTAAGAGCAACGGAAGAACTTCAACGAAAGCTGAACAAGGTTGAGGACCTGATCAACGAAGTTCGCGACTTTCTAATTCATGAACTGGAGACTCACCACTGAGAGCCTCCATTATCAAGAAGCAGTAAAAGCTACAGAATCCATCAAAGAGCCATCTGTTGGTTTCGCAAGACCATCAGAGCACACCAAAGGAGCCACAACAGGAGTAGCAGTCCTGATCAAGCAAAACAACACAATCATACAACTCCTTGTTAGTATTGGTGAAAGACTCGAAGATTGTGCCGAAAACCTTCACCAACTCAGCCAGGAAACTCGTGTGAAAAATAAAGAGTCCGTAGACGACAACTTGGAAAACGTCTTAGAAAACATAAGACAAAAACTTGAAGGGCTATCACTTGGAAAACCTAAGAAGGAGCCTAAAGAAAAAGGTCCTTTTTACGTCTTTAAAGACCCTAAAGAAATTTTCAAAAAGGAAAAAGAGGGGAACAGACTTTGATGATTGGCGCATGAACCATAACCCCCTGCCTATATTATTGCTTCGCATGAGCAATTTGTTCAAAGTCCCTGGATTCCTAAGAAGCCCAGCAGGAAAACTTATCCCAGATACAACAATCTTAATACCAAACTTCCAGGATATCACCCAAGTTAAGTTACAACTGAGGTGGACAGAAGAGGTAGCGAAACACTTTGAAGAAACTGGCCCGGAACTCTCTGAAGCCTATAGAAAGCTAAATACACGTAAGAACCAGGCTGCAGCAACTAGCCAGATGAGTAGAACAACTACCAACACCCTCCCTCCAATCTCCGGAGTAGGGGATCTGGATAGCAACCCGTCACAAGAAGACCAGATTAGAGACTACCGTAGAGGAAATAGGCTGAGATATGAACTACAGAGAAGGATTCCAAGAATCTTCGGTCAGAACAGTTACCTAAGAAGCCTTGGGAGCCAGCTAAACCCAGATCAAGAGCTCGAACTGTCCCAAAGAAGGAGAGCCATGATGGTGCCAGCAGAGGTACTATACAGCGCAAGGTGGAGTGAACCCAGACACAAGGTGTATCAACACAGATCAGAGGAGAGAATCATGGTCACTGGGAAAAACCAACAGCTAGACCTAAACTTCGTGAACCAAACTAGTTACGAAGTACTCAGAAGGGAAGGATTCCAGCATATACACTTGGGACTAATGATGATCAGGATACAACCCCTTCACGCCCGGTTCGCAGGTACTAATATGTTAATAGTCTTACGGGACACTAGATGGGCCGATGCAAGATCAATCATAGGGTCAATGGAGATGGACCTATCAAATGGGACTCAGCTAGTCTATATTGCGCCAAAAATGATGATTAGTATCCATGACTTCGCTAATCATATACAACTCGCCATCCAAACACATGGGTACGAGACCTGGCAAAGTGCAGAAAGCAACCTCCTAATCACTAGATCCTTGATCGGAAGGCTAACAAATACATGCTACGCGGCATTCAGGTATAATGTCCAAAATGTATCTGACTATCTCTCAAGCAGAGGCGTGAAAGCAATCCCAGGGAGGAGGACCACGGCCCAAGAATTACAGGGAAAAAGGTGGGTGCTCAAACCAGCGCAACAACAGGGGATCAAAACGCCAACTGACGTTAGGATAGATCCCAGGTCCGATGGATCCACATTACTGAGATTTGGCCAGTATAATCAGTTACCACCACGACAATCATATTCAGTAAACGAATTCGATGAAGAAACTGTGGATGATGTAGAAGAAGAAATAACAGCAGTGCTATGGAAGGAAGAAGGTAACTGGGACACGCTCGGAGAATCAAGCGGAAGGTATGGTTACATGGTCAGGTATGATGCACCAGAAAAGCTCCAAAGCTAAAATTGAAGACATCAAATCATCACGATGGGACAACTATGACGGTGCCACCGCCCACAATTCAGAGGATGAAGGAGACCTCATGATTGACGCAGACTTTGACAACTTCTAAGTCTACTGCCAGTATCTGGAAGAATTAACCAAGAAGGAAATCAATGAGCCCAAATACGACAACTACCCGGCTGATGACTTCAATAATCCATTCTCAGAGGATGGGTGGGAAGAAACAGCCTACGCAGCTGAGGAAGAAAATGATGGTCTGCCATACCCAAAACTGAGGGAGGCTGAAGAAAAGGCGTACTCATCATCAGCAATATCAACATACACACCCCCACCAGAACCAATAATGGGTCCCCCAAATTAGCCACCAGCTGACCAAACTGGCACAGACACATCTCAGCCCAGGTTTGATTGTCTGAAACCTACTATAGCAAGGTTTAGGGGAGGGCATAATAATGGGCAATGGAATCTCCCAACAGCACAGCAAAACAGTGGAGCAATGTTGGTACTCCCAGAAAACATCGGGATGTATGAAGATGTCATAGCTAGATGGGAATCCATCACCTTAAACTTGGTAAACGAAAGACAGTTTGAAAACAACAAAAGCAAAATTGCCTTCATTGAAAATCTACTAGGAGAAGTGGAAAAGAAAGTCTGGATGCAATGGAGAATGGCCTGCCCCTCAGAATATGAGACTCTGGAGAATATAGCGGATGACCCTCAGAACGTCATCTCTCAAAGCAGAAGAGTGTTCCTACTAGAAGACCCATACCAGGGTTCCACTGAAGAACAGAACAGGGCTTACAGGGACCTGGAAAGACTATCATGTGAAAACATGAAAGATGTCATCAGGTACATGAATGACTTCAAAATCCTTTTAGCAAAATCAGGAAGGCTATACGTCTCCGAAGATCTTTCAGAAAAGTTCTTTAGAAAGTTACCCCCCTGATCGGAGAAGAAGTAAAAGCAGCATACGAAAGAAAATACCCAGGTGCCACAATAGGCGTATTACCAAGAATACACTTCACATACCAATACCTGGCAGAACTATGCAAAAAGGCTGCAGTTCAACGAAGCCTAAAAGACCTAACCTTCTGCAACCAGATACCTATCCCAGGGTACTACAACAGCCCTCGAAAAAGGTACGGTCTAAGGAAAGCAACAACATATAAGGGAAAACCCCATGACTCCCACATCAGGGTTTTTAAAAGAAAACACCAAGAAAAACAAAAAAGTGTAAATGCTACATCTGTGGCATGGAAGGGAACTTCGCTAGGGACTGCAGAAACAATCAAGGCAACATTGCAAGAGCTGCGATAATGGAAGACTTAGATCTACCAGACAGCTGGGATGTCGTGTCCATAGATCTAAACGAATCGAACAACGATGCAATTTGCAGCATGTCAGAAGGAGAAGCAGGCCAAACAGTAAACAGCGCAAGGGCGGCTATAGAAGAACTGCCAATAGATGAGCTCGCCCTAATGCTAGAAGCAGAAAATTGTGGGTGGAGAAGTAGGGTCAAGCTCCCTGAAGGATAGTTGAATTGTGAACACTACTAGACCAAAGAGGTGGTCGTGAGAGATCAGCACCACTGCGTGATCTGTAAGGATAAAGTTGGCCCTGACAGAAAAACAAGTTGCACCCTCTGTAACTTAGTCATATGCCCACTATGTGCCAACTTCTACTACAAAATAAAAGCCCAGATAACAAGTGATCAACTGAACTACATGGGTAACAAAGACGCGCTTATCAAAGAGTTATGCCAGTACGTGGACAATCTTCAGACAGGAAAGGATAGGCTCCAAGGGATAGTTGACCAGCAGATCCAGAAAGAAGCGGAAGAAGTCATTGAAAAATCAGAAAGTATAGCATTTTGGCAAGAGGAACAAACCCTCAAGGCAGCACTATACACAAAAACAAGCCCGCACGGAGACAAGAGAATGAAGGCAAGCGACTGGGAGATAGTCAGAAAAATCAAGGAAGTGGTACAAAATCTCCCAGACCTGGAATTGCCACCACAAAACTCCTACATCATCATTGAAACAGATGGATGCATGGAAGGATGGGGAGGTATTTGCAAATGGAAAAAGGTGGAGAAAGATTCAAAGTCAACAGAAAAAATCTGCGCATATGCATCTGGAAAATTTCAGAAGATAAAGCCCACCATAGATGCCGAAATATATGCATGCATGGAATCTTTACAAATCTTTAAAATCCACTACCTTGATAAACAACAAATCACCCTGAGAGCAGATTGCCAAGCCATTATTAGTTTTTCTAACAAATCAGTCCAGAATAAACCATCTAGGGTTAGGTGGATGAATTTTACAGATTTTATTAGTGGCTCAGGAGTAGATATTAAGTTTGAACATATTGAAGGTAAGCACAATGTGCTGGCCGATGCTTTATCAAGAATAATTCATCAGTTAGCTTATGCAGGATGTCAAGAACAGGATCATCGAGCCCAGGAAAACCTTCAGCTGCTGGAGGACTCCCTGGAAGAACTCGAAGGAACGCCTCACCAACAGCAGACTCAGTACCTGGAAAGGCTCCACACATGCACTCTGAAGAATTTCCAGCACCTCTGGAAATCCTCTCAGAACTATATGACTCCAGTCATGAAGACCAGGACATCAACCTCGATGCAAGAAAAAGGTATCTGGCAGGGCAAATCATCGAAAGGAAAGCCAAAAGAGTACATGCAGAAACCCAACTACTACAACAAATGGCTGTAAGAAAGGCGCAGGAGTGCCTCAGGAACACCGCAAGAGACAACTATTGGGGAAGCCAGCTGCCAAACGTTGAAAGGTCAACACATGAGCTGGAAGCCATCAAGGAAAGGATTCAACAATGGGCTCATGAGCTCAGCAACACGTCAGTCTTGGGTGTAGTAACAGAGACCCACAAAGATTTCCACTAATCCAAAGGTCTACACGTGTACGCTGCATAATTAAAGAAAACTGCTTTTTTTTAAAGGTGGGGTCCTGTCCACCTTTAAAGGTTCGTTGTCATTTGTAATAATTAGGGGTACGTGGCCTAGCCACTAGCCAAAAGTAGTTTGTCGTTTTGCAATCGTTTGTAATAATTAGGAGTACGTGGCCTAGCCACTAGCCAAAAGTAGTTTGTCGTTTTGCAATCAGGCGAAGGGCAAAGTCAAAAGAAAAGATTCGGTGGCAGACAGGATAATGATCGATGGGGCCCAATGAAGCACCCGATTATCCTTACCTAGCCACCCTTCTTTTCCTATATATAGAGGTTTCATAAGTTCATTTTCGGCAGAAAAGGGAACAAAAACACTCACCTTCTCTTCGGAAAACCCAGAAACTTATGATTCCTCCTTAGGCTTATCCCTCATAAGTGTAAGAAGAACTCTGTTGATAAATAAAGGTATTTGAGTTTCGTTTATAATTATCAGAACTTCTCTTACCTTTATGTCTTTTTACTTCCGCTCCCGTTGATAAATATTTTACTTTTTAAGATTCTCAGAGGCCAGGTAAAAAAGTTTAATATAATTATTTATTTTTAATCTTCTTATATAAATTTATAGATAAACAGTTTAAGTAAATTTATTTATTTTTAATTCAGTTGCGGGATAAATTTAAAATATTTGCACAAGGGAACAAAATCCAGAAAATGTTGTCTCCTCTAGAACACAGTGTTGGCTTTTATTATCACATTCGGCATTCAGGATTAGCGCCCATCCGTTATTTGTTTTTTTGAGAAACGGATTTATCTTTTAGTTAGATAAATTCGTTGCTTCATTTTACTGAGGGGTATTTTGGGAATAAAAAAATTTGTGGGGTATAATTTATCCTAGTGGGGGTACAAAAAACGCATGCCTTTCCCATATATATCAATTTCAAGTATCCAAATTCCATTACCAATCGTTCATAATACTACTGGGCCTAAGCATAATTAATGAGACATATTATTGGACCGCTTTTGAAAACCAAAAAACCACAATTGATTGTGTAGTGGGGGATCTCAAACTACGATTTTCTCACCACCCTAACTCTAATACCACTTTTGAGGAAAAATTGAACACGCCATGGATCGAAAATAAAAACATACAAAGCAACACAAAGAAAGAAATAAAACCAATGTTTTTAAAACCGGACCGGAGATCGAACCGGCGAGGCCTCCGGTTCATGGTTCAATCGGTTCAACCGGTTCAACCATGGTTGAACCGGATGAGTAATTTATTAAATAAAAAATAAAAAATATTAAATTTTTGAGAAAAAAGTAAATTTAAAAATAAAAAAATGTATTTCGGGCGGTTCAATCCGGTTCGCTTTCCGGTTCAAAGCGGTTGAACCGCGGTTCAACCCGGTTCTTCCCCGATTCGATCCAGTTCTGGGCGGTTCAATAGGCCTGCGATTCAAATGGGGTTGAACCAACCGGCCGGGGGTCCGGTTCCCGGTTCAACCGGTTGAACCGGCCGGTCCGGTCCGGTTTTTAAAACATTGATAAAACACAAGAATTTTCATAATTTAACATCTCTTGCCTAAAATACTCCAACAAAATATTCTCTATTTGAAACAAGATGAAAAGTTTCGTACAAAAATTTGAGAGCTCATATGGGACTCCATACAAATTAGAGTTGTCAATTTGGCTCATGTGGATCAGCATAGCCCAAATCCACGTGGCCCTAAGGCCAAAACACCTTATGGACCCTAAAGCCCATAAAGTCCTTGTGGGCTCAACCCAGCCCATAGGCCCTGAATTCCTATTTTTTGCAACAAAAGTGGAAAATGGCCCACCCAACTTTGTGGGCCTAGTCCAACCCATGAGCATTTTTAAAAAATACATGGAAATCTAATATAATCTTCTAATATAATAAAAAGATATGCTAGAAAAATGACATTTTTAGACATTATATTAAAATGCCACTTGTCCAATTTTAAGTGCAAATTGATCAAAATACCACTAAAAGACAAAACTTACTTTTCTACGTCACCTAACTTTTTTGCTTTTTGCACCATTTTATTAGGACCCAATTATAAAAAATTCACTTTACCTCCCCCCTATATCCCCACGGCAGACTCTCCTCCCCCAAATACTCAAGTCTCCTCACTTTTATTTATTCAACTCTCCTCCCTCAAACACAAACACAGATACTTCAATTTTTTTAATACTTTTAAATATTTAAAATAATTAATTTTTTCAAAATATCAAAATATTTATTATAACCTATTAAAACTACTAAAACCAATTAATTTAACCACTTACAATTAACAACGGGAGAGGCATCAAATAAAATTCATATGAGTTACATCATTTAAGAATAGAACTCATTAATTTAATGGAATTCACATAATTTCATTTAATTATGTTGAAAGTGTAGTTAGTACTCCACTTCCTAACTTATTAAGATTGCATGTGCACTCGACCACTCACATATTTAGGTTCAAAGAAAATCCATGTGTGAATAAGTTAACCAATTATATTCCCAAATCAATATTATTATTCCTAGATGCATCTAATGTAATAAAATCTAAAATCAAAACCTTGGAAGCTAGTACACGTTCCTCCGCAAATGGACAAAAGGATGTCATCAGGGTATTTGGTGCTGAGTCATAGTAATAATAATAAATAGATGATGTCTTACTACTTTGATGCAAAAATACCAATTCTCTTATCCATATCTCTTATTTTGGGCAAACACTAGCCAAATAAGACGATAGAAACACCAATTTTATATCTATAGAGGAAGCACCCCATGGGGTCATGTTACCTCTCCACATGGTCTTGTTACATAATGAGCCAGGGCTCCCAAAGCATGCACAAGGCCCCACTAGTAGGCTTCCCACGATCACCAACAAAAAAACATTATTCGTTAGAGGTTCCATTTTAGTTTTTAATTAAAATCAAACAAAACAAACACCAAATGAACTGGACCCAATTTTAAGGCTTCCACTTAAATCATTAATTAGTGCGACAAATATTTGATTGTTTCGTATCAAAGCAATTGGGCAGCAAACCTAAAATTATATGTGCAAGACCATCTTGCTCGTTATCTTGATGAGGGTATTGGATCCTATGCAGTCGCCTATATGGTGTAGTTGTGCATTCCGTAAATTTGGATTGTTCAATTTTGATCAAAGAGTCGTGATTTTTAACTTTAAAAATACATATAAAATATAAAGTTAAAATCTAAACCGTCTTATCAAGATTAGATGGTTCAGATCTGCTGAATGCGTGAATTATTGAATACATTGTGATTTTCATTGCTTTGAATAGTCAATGCCTATGTGACACACGCTAGTTGGTTAGTTAGCTAGTTAGTTAGTTAGTTAGCTAGTTAGTTAGTTAGTTAGCTTTTCACCTGTATATATACCTCACTTCTGTTAATACACAATCAATTCACGTTCTTGTAGAAACTTATTTTTCTCTCTTCGATAGAATTCTTTCTCTCTTTCGACAAGTCTTTCTCTTTTCGACAACCCTCTCTCCCTTTCGACAAGTCTTCCTCTCTTTCGACAACCTAATTCGTTTTCTTCTCTGCAACTCATCTTTCTTTATCAAGATCCAACAAATTGGTATAATAGAGCGATAACGATCCTTAAAAAGGTCCTTCCAATGGCGACGCGAGACAACGATGGCGGTGGGATTCCGTCGAACCTCCCTATCTTTAATGGAAAGGACTACGAACGGTGGTGTGCGCAGATGATGGTCCTGTTTCGTTTTCAAGATGTACTTGAAATCGTTGATGAGGGTGTTCCACCACTGGCAGCAAACGCCACTGAAGCGCAGAGGAACAACCATCATGCATTACGGAAGAGAGATGGAAAAGGGGTGTTCTTCATTCATCAAAGCGTTGATTCAAACATTCTGAATTTGATCATTGACTGTGATTCCGCGGAGAACGCGTAGGACATCCTCAAGAATGCTTATGGAGGAGCAGATAGATTGAAGAAAATTCGTCTGCAGTCACTCTGAAAGCAATATGAAGCACTGAGGATGAAAGATGGAGAATCAATTGGTGAATTCATTACAATGTTAGTAGCTTTAACCAATCAGATGAAAAGCAATGGTAAGACTGTATCTGAAACAAGTAAAGTAGAGAAAATCCTTAGATCCTTGACCCTAGAATTCGACTATGGTGTTACTGCAATTGAGGAATCCAAAAACCTAGATGAAATGAAGTTAGATGAGCTTCAAGGTTCTTTGGAGGCACACGAATTGAGAATTAGACAAAGAAGTTCAGAAAAGGATTCTGAATAAGGTTTGTTATCTCAATCCTCCAAAAAGAATTGGAAGGCAGGCAACAAGAAAGAAAAGGGAAAATGGAAGAGTAAAGATAAAGATCCTGGTAAGAAGAAAGATGAACATAAGAACTCTGACAGGAAAAAATCTGATCTGAGTAAGATCCAATGCTAGAATTGTCAGCAATTTGGGCACTAAAGGAACAAATGCAAGAACAAGAAAGTTCCCAGGGATAGAGATGCAGAAGCCAAATTTGCAGATGATGATATCTCTGATTCTGATTCAGATGGATTGGTACTAATGGCAGTCATAGATGATGAGATTGAAGAAGACATTCATCTCAATGAAATTGTTGCTGAGAGTAGTGAGCAAGACAGTGGGAACACTTGTGACAGTGGAAACACTTGTAATGCTCAAAATACTTGTGCAATAGTTGTGGGGCAAGGCAGTGGAAACACTGGTGATGCCTCCAACATTGCCAGCAATGATGATGAATGCTTATCTCTCATGACAGTCACTGATACTGAATTACTACTGCTGAATGCAGATACAAATGAAGAAGATGAGAAATCTGATGAATGGTATTTGGATACAGACTGCTCAAATCATATGTGTTGCCACAAGAAATGGTTCATTGAAATGAAGCAAATAAGCAAGAGGATCAGGTTTGCAGATAACAGCAAAGTCATGGCAGAAGGCATAGGCACGGTGAAGATCTTATCAAAGGATGGAAAATGGTCCTATATCCAAGAAGTGTTCTATGTGCCAAAGATGAGAAGCAACCTGCTTAGTCTTGGTTAGTTGATAGAAAAGAAGTATTCTGTTGCAATGGAAGATGATCATCTCAGATTGTTTGATCCAAACAAGAGACTGATTCTGAAGGTTCCAATGCTGAGAAACAGAACATTCAAGGTCAAGTTGCAAGTAGTCGAAGAGCAATGCCTCACAACCACTATTGATGATGAGAACTAGAAGTGGCACAGAAGATTTGGTCGCCTAAATTTCAAGAGCTTGAGTACCTTTCATGATAATGGGATGGTATATGGCCTGCCAGCAGTGAAGATACCAGCTGGTGAGATATGTGAAAAATGTTGTGAGTCGAAGCAACCTAGGAAAGCTTTCAAGACATAAACACTAGGGAGAGCAGAAAAGAAACTAGAAGTGATATTCTCTGATGTGTGTGGTCCATTTGATGTCAGGTCATTGGGTGGAGACAGTTACTTCGCGCATTTATTGATGAATACACTAGAATGACATGGGTGTATCCAATCAAGAAGAAGAGTGAAGTGCTTGGAATTTTTAAGAATTTCAAGACAATGATTGAAAAACAAAGTGAATGTTCAATCAAGACTCTAAGAACAGATGGAGGAGGTGAATATAACTCACATGAATTTGCAAAATTCTGTGAGAATGAAGGCATCATTCATGAAGTAACTGCACCATACACACCTCGGCATAATGGCATTGCTGAAAGGAGAAATAGGACCATCCTAAACATGGTAAGAAGCATGATGAAAGAAAAGGAATTACCTCATTGTCTATGAGGAGAATTAGTAGACACAACAGTGTACATTTTGAATAAATGTCCAACTAAGAAGCTGGTTGGAAAGACACCTGAGGAAGCATGGCTAAGAAGAAAGCCAGGTGTCAAGCATCTCAG